>OX371224.1:366793011-367418011 GCA_947310385.1 Nephrotoma appendiculata | reverse complement strand
TTTAATTCTTCATTTTCCTTTTTTAGTTTGTCAACTTCGCTTCTTAGTTGGGTTATAAGTGTTTTGTTTATAATAAATATAATACATTTTTAAAATCGAGCAAATATAGTGTGATATAATTTATTGGCAGGGCGGTTTGCCGCCCTTAACCTCTAGTAAATAAATAGAACAATGGAGTCTTTGTATACTAAGACAACTTTAGCGATTTAGGGCGCAAGAAAGTACTTCATGATTATTCCATTAAATTTTAATTTTTCCGTCATAATTGTCATTGAAATCATGAAACGTACACCCTTCCACTGCATTGAATGAGATATTAAAATCTGGCACACAATTTCTAAACAACAACAAAAAAGTTCATAAACATATTATTATCATTAATTTTGAAACAATTCCGCAAAGCCATATTTTCCATATTATTTATCAAAGTTATTCCATTTAATTTTTATCCAAACACTCATGTCAACAATTTCCGTTATTTTTTTTGGGTTGTTGGTGTGTTCTTGTTGTTGGAAAGCACAAATAAAAAAATTAAGACAAACTAACAAAAAAAAAACTTTTTGGAATACGGAAAGCAAATAAAAAAGTTTCCCGAATTTTTTATTGTTGTCTTGCCTCTGTTTGTTTTGCTCATACCACGGAGTACATACACACCCACACAGCATAAACATATACATTAAAAGGGAGTAAAGTACGTAGCTTACCTTTTTATTATTCTTAGGTATATATTTTTAAACAATTGTTATTACTGAAATACTGAGTTAAGTAAGATAACATATCCGCATATACATACACAGGCGTAACCCTTATTCGTTAAAAATACATTAAAAAATTATTTACGTAATAAGGTAATTTATGATTTTTTGTGTGTGCTTGGGAGCGTTCAGCACAGTATCATGCTTCGTTGTTATGTATATGAATCAAAGAAACGAATCCTTAACGATAATATTAATCACATATGAGGATAAACATATGTAGGTACAGTAGATATACCACAAAAAAAAAAATCTTAAAAATTAATAAGCAAACTTTTTTATACTTTTTTGTGCTTTTTGATGTTATACGTAAATGCGCGCTGCTATTATTATTACAAAAGTTTGACTTGTTATTTATTTAGTTTCGGTACTTTGGTAAAATATGTAAAAATTTATTTTAGTTAATATCAAAAATTTAAAATTGGGATGTTTAGAAAAATTTTAATTTGTAAATCGCTAAAAGGATTTTCCTAACGAGCTGTGGGTTTAGTAAATGAGTTCGGGTCTTATTTATTCTATACCTAAACATAATTAATTATAAACAAGCTTTTTTAATATAAAAACGTGCGTGTGCATACCTTCAAGTCAAATATCAACTTCAATTGGGTTATCGAAATACTCAGCTTATTACATAAAGAGACGTAAAAGTCGTATATCATAAAATACATTCGGTAACGCATGTTATCAGTAGAAATTAGGATTAAATATTTATTTTTTTTGTTCTGTGCTTCTTTATAATTCATATCGAAATTAATCAACAATCTTAAAGCCTAATCCTTCGAATAATTATATAAAATAATTTGTCATCCTTTATAATTTATAAAAATATTGCTGTTCGAGAGTGAATATGTCTCTATGATACGCGTACGTAAGAATTTTATGACATCAGCACAAAAAAAAAGTTTTGTTGGATTTTGGAAATAAAAATAAAAAAGCTTTCCGAATAAAGTAAAAAAGGTTCGTTTATCTTGGATTTTGTGTTTATTGTTGTTGATGCTGCTGTTGCTAAATATTCTTTATATAGATGAGAGTATTAAAATACTGTTCTGTGTTTCTTTTATTGGATTCTGTTTTAGGTGGATTAAGATGAAAATAAAGCGAAATAATAGAGTAACTGCAAAGAGAGGTAGTTTTTGCACGAGAGTGGCTTGAAATCCCGGATTTGATAAGCAGAAAAAGAAATCCCGGAAATCAAAAATCCCTGAAATCAAAATCACGAAAATTTCTACTTCCGCAATGTAACGATGATGAACGATATAAAGGTTGGTGACAAAATTTAGCGTGACATCGGCGGATCATAAACCTTGAATAACAAGGTTTCAACGGATCACTTTTGACAGTTATAGCTACCAACGCACCAAAGGTGAAACTCGATGCGATTCTCTGATGTGATGCGAAAGCATATCACACAATCTGCGGAAACCCAAATATCAATAAATATCTGTAGTTATTTCGTAATACGACCATGCTAAATGGAGCTGGGCCATTTTTATGTAAACATTTGGTTTATAGAGCTGGATTGAGATTATAAAATCAAAGCAGTAATTACATGTCTTGCGAACGAGAATAGCTTTCTAGTAATTTTGGCTAAAAGGGCGAATAGTTTTCGCTTTAGCATTTAAAAAAGTTGCAAAAAATTCCAAGAAAAACGGCCTAGTTTCATGAACCATGGCCGAACTTCATAATGATTAGAAACTGCTGCTCCTGTTAGTTTATGACAATAGTTGTAGGATAACCTTGAATTTTGAAATATTCGTTTGATATAACAATTCGATTTTTTCGGAATATTAGATCAACAATATTCACCTCTTGAAAAATGTTGCAATTTTACCTGCAATAGGTTAGTTAGGGAATATTGACAGGATACACAATTACACACAACATTTCAGTTACCGTTTTTAAATTAATCCGAAACCGTTTTTCGAATACATATACAAAGAATAAAAGCTTTAGTCATATTAAAGCTTTCCTAATACAAAAATTACAAAATATTTACTTATCAGTGACGCTATTCTGGCTTTCCCTGGGAATAGGGATTTGGTTAAAATATTTTCATAACATTTTTGTCTAAATTATATTTTTCTGGCCTACTCCCTGGCCCAATCCGGTTTAGTTCATGTTTCACGATACAACGCAAAGGAGCTTACTGGATTTTATAACAACATTTGTGATCTAAAACAAAATTGGGATCACCTATAAAAAATTCCATACATAAAATTTTAACGGATCAATGGGTGTCATGAAAGACGGCAATTGTTTCAAAAATATTTAGATCAAAATAATTTCAACAGTAGGCTAAAAAAAACTGAAAATAGACCAATATACGGAACAATCACAACGACACAATTAGCGATTTTCCCAAATGAACAATTCGTATTTGACACCAGAGGCGCCACTGGCGCGAAAAAATATCACAACAAAAAAAAAATTGACACATGCGATTAGTTCAGCCATTTGCTTTGAATTTGTGCGCTTAATATAGTAAAATTAAATGTTTTTATAAAATTAAAATATTACCTTTTAAAATTTATATATTATTATGTATTAATAATAAAGCTTGAAGTGAAGTTTTGATACATTTTGGGTGTTTATAAGTGTTTACAATAGTAATGGTCGTTAAACATTGTGCGTATGGCGTATGTTCATCAGATTCGCGCTATTTAAAAGACGAAAATATTTTTTTTTTGCACTTTCCGGACCCCAAAAAGGAAACCGAACGGTGTAAAAGATGGATAGCGGCTTGCCGAAGACCGGATTTTACATTAAAAAAGGTAACGCGGTATTCATATATCTGCAGCCTTCACTTTGGAAATGATCCTACAGAAGTAAATCCTAACCCTATTTCTGCAACTTTTTCTCAGGTATCTCTAATTATTTTTAATTGTATTATTCAAATAGTGTAAAAAATATTTATACTTTTTGTAGCTTCCAATGGCTCGAGAAAAAAATATAATTGAGGATTCCATTTCCCAAGCCGATGAACACATAAATACCAGAAATGTACGTATACCCAGAATATTAATTTAACTTGAACAATTATTTAATTTATTTATTTTATTGATTCTAGAATTTGGAAGAAAACAAGTTCCATCCTGTGCAATGCCTTGATGAAATTACTGATCCTTGCATTGAAAATATTCTAACATCATCAACGACAACAAGTTCAAAAATGCCCTCCACATCTAATAATAAATTATCGATGATCAACCAACAACTACATGGTATTGTTCTATATATTATATAAGACAATATTCCAATGTAAAATAATACAACATCAGTAGTCGCGACCTGATGAGAAGACTGATTTTTACAAATCAATAATCTCATCCGTTCGAAACTGACTGAAAATTAAGATAAAAATGCTATGAAATTTTTCCCCCAACTCTCTATTTCTAGAACAGTTCGTTAAACAAATTGCTAACACCCAAAATTACAATAATAAGAGTAGCATACCATGATAAGAAATGCAATTTATTTATCTACCAACGAAAAGACGTATCTTACAAGTTTCACTTAAAACATTGTCATGAAAAAAGAAATGTTGAGTACATATCTCACACTAATCGTCGAACGTGGACAGTCGTTGGACAATGCATTTGAGAAACTAATATGATTTGTAATAAATAAGTCATTTAGTCAACCTACTGTAAAAATTTGTTAAACAAAATTTTGTTGCTTTTTCATGCAAATTTAAAAAGGTACAAAATATTAAAGCGAATGTCGTTCATTCCCATGTTGAAAAATTTCTGCCTGGGTAACTATTCAGTCTCGCCCAGATTACTTTTCCTAAATTTAAGCGGAAATGACGTTTTTTGACTAAAAATCGTTTCTCAACACAAATTGGGAGATGCCATAGAATTTTTGCCGTAACCGGACCACCGGAAGTGACCGCTTCAATTTGAGCTTTTTTGATTTTTTTCAAATATTTTGAAAAGTATATCAATTATGAGAAAGATTCAAAATTGAATTTGCATCAACATCGGTTCGCACCAACTTTCCAAAATTCAAGCGGAAAGGTCGATTTTTGACAAAATCACTTTTACTTTGTTTTGCATAGTAAAACAAAGTACAGAATCATGAAAAATTTTGACCTCAAGGTTTTTGAAGATTAACCATTAACTTCGCAGACGTCGAAAAATAGCTTTTAAAAAATCTGTGTGTGTGTGCTTGCAGACTAAATGTATGTATCCTCTCTGCAGCCTTGACTGATCTATATAAATCTTCATACATAAGCTTTTTTCATAAACTGGAAATACCCCAGTGAAATTTGATCGGAAACGGTTCACCGGGAGTGGAAGTTTCCACACGAGCTTTTTTCGTTTTTTGCAAATATTTTGAAAATTAAAGCATTTTTCAGTATCGGACAATATCGGTCTAAATGGTTTTTCCAAAACTTCATACTTAAGCTTTTTCTACAAACTGAGAGATACCAGTGACTTATGGCCGACAAAGGCCTATCAAAAGTGACGGCGAGGTTTATTATTATTGCAAAATATTTTAAAATGTGCGTACAAAAATGCGGACCCTGTGGGCTGTACAGATGCTGGATTGAACGGAATAAAATTTCATAATTAAACATTTTCCATAAATCGGCAGATCTTAGTTTTTTTTGGCCAAAATCAGTCAACGAGTAGTGGCAGTTGCAGATTTTTAGTTTTTGCAAATATATTGGAAAGCATATAGCATTTTCGAAAAAACGTTTTAAATAAAAACATTGTAAATTAAATTTCAAACAAGATTAGGTCAGATCATATTTTATATTTGACCGAAAATGACGAGTTTTGATAGAAAAACTTTATTTCTCTAAAAAACCTGGGACATCCATGCGGAATGTGGTGAACCTCTAGACGTTGCAGCTTCTGTAGGAAATGGAACTAAATTTATAATCTTTGATACTTTCCAAAATATTGGCAAAAAACCAAAAAGTTCCTATGGAAAGTGAAACGTTCGGAAAAAGTTTAAGTATTAAGTTGATTCCGATCATCCGCAGTCCAGACGGATTGTCTGGGCTGTACAAGGTTTAATTTTTGTTGAAAAAAAGTTTTTGAAAAATGATTTAAACTGATATTGTTGCAAATTTAATTTAGCTCGTAACCTTTTCCTCGTAAATGCTTACTTTTCAAAATATTTGAAAAAAAAAACGAAATAGCACCTGTGGAAGCTGCCACTTCTGACAGAGGATTTTGGTCAAAAATCACTGGGATCTCCCACTTCATAAAAAATTCTGTTTTAAGTATAAGAAATTGATTACGATCGGCTTTGGTTACAGGAAAATTCGTTTAGGAGGTCGTTCGGTCGGGCTAGGGCTTTTTTTTCTTATTTTTTCTCAGCTCAAACTACTTTGATAACAATTTAGGGGGTTTTTTGATTGCCGGGAATCGACCACGATTGGTCCAGCTTTCGAGGAATTTCCTTTTGAGGGTCAAACGGTAGGCTCCGGGTCCCTTTATTTTTTGTTTCGGCTAGTACGATTTTGATACAGATCGGTGATGAAGGATTTTCGAGTGCGCGATGGGTGCTAATTTCTTTAAAATCCGTTCAAAGGGTCATCTAATGACGTCCGGATCCCTTTTTTATTTTATTCAGCTTGAGTAATTTAAAAAAAAAAACTGCTGAAATTTTCAATTACCAACAACCGATTAAGAAAAAAATTTGTCTGGAATTTTCGAATGCAAGAAAAAGATTACAAAGGTTCCAAGGATAGGCTATCTGTATCGCACCATGTTGCTTCGTGTTGCACCGTGTTGCATATTGACGTTCAAATAATTAAAAGCTCATGATGGCCTAATCAATTGACTGATTAAACAATTTTAGACTCCACTCTTTCTTGACAAAGCTTAAGGTTATTTTGTTTGGTTGTGGTCAGATAATGAAGTATCCATTATATTCAGATCATATATGAAGTATCCATTACATTCACCCAAACAAATCAGTTATGATATGGCCAATCATTGTACCAATTCCATTACTACATCGAGTGGAATATTCAGTTGTTCGTTTGTTTATAAACAGATGACCATATATGAGTTCACCAATTAATTTAACGTTAATGTTACTGTCGATGAGTTTTATGCCTAACGCCTGACAAAAGTAATTATCTTCCACAAATATTTTAGCGACTCTTATGTTTAGTTTTACAAAAATTGCCACTCCACCATAATACTTATCCTATTCGAGTAGAAACCATTAAATTGATTTTAGTTATCCAAATTTCTGTTAAGATTAAAATATCGAGATTAAACTGTATAATGGTTTCTATATTGTCCAGTTTATTTCCAGTTCATAAATCTGTGCTATCGACCACAATACTAGTTTGACCGTGCTCATTAGTCTGAATACAGAATGTAAACAAACATCAAACTCGTTACAAACAATTCAAATATTTTATAAATTTACAAATAAGCTAGCTGGCACGGATAAACTGACTGTTACGAACCTCAAATACCAAATACAATTCAATTATGTTTAACCACATATGAAGAAGTATAGCAAGTCGTCCCACCTTCTTTTAAGATTGGACGTACTCAAATCACAAAATTGCAATTTTCTATATCAAACATATTCCCCTAAATCTATAAACATCCAAGAGTATCGAAGAAATATTCTTTTTGTTTCGATAGCGCACTGATAACAATATAGAAACGTCACTTTAAGGTGAAAAAAAAATCTTATCTCCTTCATAGTTTATAACAGTATCGTGCAAAAAAATAATTGTGTTACTCATATCTTCTTGTTTACCCTTCACTCGAGATAAGATAACGTATACTACTAACACATTCTTATGCCGACACCGCGAGAGAGTGAGAAAGTTTCCTTACTAATAAATTTTGTTATCGATTCATTCCGAATCAGTTACCGTTCACATTTGTGTCAAACTGTTGTGTAAAGTAAAAATATTTTTCATTTCGTACATAGGAATTATGTTTATAACATAAAGCAAAGATATATATTTTCTAAAATTATGTATTATGACGTGCTTGACGGGGCACCGTGTAAAGTGCTTGGTTATGGGATTAAAACACGAACCCAAGTCGTGCTGTCATGTGTTTTGCCAGCATTTCTTGAACTAAATATTTATGTGTTGCTTATATTTACCGATATAGCGGTGGCCTATCGCCATTTCTTTGAAGGAAATTTTGATTATGGCCTTTTAACCGTTATATTCCTTTGTCTACCGGCGGTTGTGTGTTTTGTTAGTATTGTGTCGTCGCCGGGACAATGGCCAACGAGCGACAGCTGGAGTGCAGAGCATACACATTTTTTGTTCAAACAAATTATTAGCATGTTACTATTTCCATTGGGTGCGATGTACAGGTAAAATACATTAGTGTTATCATATATTTGTTATCTAAATTTGACATTTGTGTGTGCTTTGTGTTTTTCTATAGATTTTGCCGTCGCATATTTTGGGGTGTCGAGGCGCTCTTCCACGACAAGCATACGTACGAACGTGTTCACGCCGTTAGTAAGGCGGCCGAATATTCACCACTCGAATTGTATCACTTTATTCAGGCGTTTTTTCACGCCGCACCACAACTCATGCTCCAGCTAAATATTCTACTACGCGGAAATATATTCCGCGATTTTGAAACCGCCACTGTTCAAGCGATGAGCGTAATATTTTGTTTTATTACAATGGCCACAATAATAACAACGTATCAACGGTTTGAAAGCCAGAAAATTGTGGGTCGCAATTATCCGTGGTGTTCGATCCAGCAGGTGCAACATAAAAAACGACAATTTCGACGTTCGCGTAGCGTACCGGCCGAAGTAATAAAGAAAAAATCAACTATACCTGAATATCCAGACGTGCTAACGAATTTTAATTCACGATACAGTGAAACTAATAATGAGCGCGAATCAGTCATCGACAACACTTCGCCACGAAAAACTTTAAATGTGAACCAATATAATTTTAATACCGACGAGTACGATAAAAATGCTCAAACCGACGACGAGAAAATGGAAAAAATGGTGTCGTACGATGAAATCGATCGGCCAACCTCCTCGAAATCGGTACGAATGAATATACCGTTCAACCGGGGTATGTCGACCAATTCGAATAATGCACCAGACGAAGATTTAATACAAAATTATCACGAGATTAAAAAATTTTTGGTGAACGATGATTTTGAGTTTTACGAAGAAGATGAGCATGAATTTGAACCACCGGCCGATTCACCAATTGAGTTGAGGGGAAAAGTACATTCGGATACATTCGATGAGATTCCAAGTGTACCACCGCCTCCGCCTCCGAATACCGCGCACACAGGATTTTTTAGCTTTCCATCACAATTTAGGCGTATCTCGACATATAAAGATATGTTGGTACAGAATACGAAGCAATATATACATGAACATGTTCCACGGCTACCGGAAAAATATTTCCATGAAGGGGAAATGGAGCCGGAAGATAAGCCAGACGAAGTAGATTTGGTGTTGCCGAGTGGCCGAAAAATTTTCGAAGGTATCGAACAAGATGATGTAATCGGGAAGCTGGTATCATTTTTCGGTTGGATGTTTTTTCTGGTGATGCGGATGCTTTCCTTATCGGTATTTTCTGTATTCTATCCGTATCCTTGTATCATTATTATGGCGGCACATTACCTAATTATGTTGGTTTGCATGTTTTGGGAAATCAAATTTCACGAGAAAGTCGAGCGAGTATGGTTCTATTTCTTCCTGGGAATAGTCTATATATTCACAATACTAGAATTTAAAATCAAATTCAGGGGTGTGCGACGTTGGTACTGCGGGTACATAGCGTTTGTGTTTGCACAGAATTTAGTGCTTACTTTTATATGGTACGCGATCGGCGCTAGTGGTTCATGGTGGTTTCACTTCCTGTTTATGTTAATCATCGGCAGTGGTATCTTGAGTTTAATGTGTTTGCTGTTTTATTTCATATTACTGAAACCGGAAAACAAAGTTTTGGTAGAAAATACTGAGAATAATTTAGATTAAAATATATTTTGATGTAGTGTTAAGAATTTTGTATTTAATTTTTAGAAATATATAAATAATTTATAAATGGTTATGAATCATACCATAATTAGTGCTTTCATTCTCCCTTGAAGAACAATCAAAACAATTAAGCCGATTTCTCTATTACCTTCCTACATTGATTACAACGTGATTATTGTCCACATCCAGGTATAAAAAAATACAACAACAGCGATACAGATATCATCCTTAATAACTTGATGATGTAACGACAACATAAGGAATCAAAGAACCCTGCAATAATGATTTCCCTTACGATAAAATAACAACAAAAACAATTTTATCTTGGCACAAAATTTACTCGTAATAGAAAACCAAAAATAATGTTCTTATCATTATATCACATACCTATCTACCCATACACATACAAATATACGTATAAAGGAAAATGGTCCCGAAAATAGAAAACACGACGATTTATATCTAGATAAAAAAAAATATGTATGCGGTACTCGAGTTCATTAGATGCTCAACTGTTTTATACAAAGACGATAAACAAAAAGCTCATTTAGAAAGCTTTTTGCATATCTAAAACTACATTCGTATTAAATGATTAGATATATATTATTAGGAGTTTTTTGTAGGGATGGTGAACCCTTCCAATGTGGGCCAAAATAATAAAAACTGATGTTTATTTTAATTTATGGACACAGGTGGAATTAATACTTGCATCCTGTGTACTTCTAAATAACTTTACGTACTCGAAAAAGTAATTTAATTACGACGAAGCGATACTTAATATTACGGAAGGAATTGTTTAAGGTGTGGTCGCTGACATTTTTTACTTGAAATCATTTTTTTTCACAACTTTTATGTATTCGCCTCCCTTAACCCTTTGTGTCTTTTCTTTGACAGTATCATATAGAAATTTCCCAGTTTTTGCTTCATTTGTTTAAACAGACAAAAAAAAAATCATAATTAATTGTTGTTTTTGTCGTTAGTAACAACGAGGAACGGTAACAAAATTGGTCAAATTTTGTGGGTTTCTCATTTTTATAAAGTTTCATATGCTGTTACTAGGATGAAAGTGCTTTAGTAGAACATATAAAGCTTTAAATATGTAAGTGTATGCAGATGAAAGAACTTTTACACAATGAACATTTAAAATACAACGAAAAAATATTTTCACATCATTAAGCTTTTCTTTTGTTTTATGTATGCAAAATATTCTAAATTACTTGTTTAATTGTTGATTGTGGCGTAAAAATATAAAAAATTAAGAGTTGCAATCTCAAAAGTAGTGCTTTGTGCACAGAAAAAAATTGTTTTTAATCCAACGAAATCGTTAGTAAATGGTGCTACATATTTTTAAAGGATTTTACAAGAAGAAAGGTGTGGAAAATTGAAGGATATAATCGTACGATATATTATTTATGGCTTTGCCACAAACAAAGCTTTATATTGACGCAAAATATCTACTAAAACAAAAATTGTACTTAAATCTAAAGCCATATGGTTTGAATAGTATATTCAAAGAGTTTTAAAAAAAAGTTGAATCTGATTAAGTTTCGATGCCTATGTCGGCATCAACGCTCTTTTAAAATGACAAATGACATGAGAAATGAGCAATGAGAAATGAGAAATTGAAAAATGAGTAATGAGGACTGAGGAATGAGAAATGAAAAATTAGCCACAACTCTACTTCTGTAGTCAAACGGATTAGTAAAAGGGTGTAACCGGACATTGGAATAACATTTTCGGGAAGAAGTTACTGCCAACTAAGATAACTAGGACCGACGTTTAGCTCTGTTCATGATGAAGTATTGCAATGAAATGGATGATATGACAATATATTTTATACATTTTATATATTTTGTATATTTTTTTTGTATTTTGGTTATTTTAGATATTCTAGATATTTTAGAGATTTTATATATTTCAGTACATTAGATATTTTTGTTAGATATTTTCGACATTTTAGAAATTTAGAGATTTTAGTGATTAGTTTTAAATATTTTAAAATTTACTGGAGTTTTAGAAATTTTGGAGAGTTTAGAGAATTTGATGAAGTTTAAAATGTTAAGGTTTATATTTCAGACATTTTTTAGATTTGTTGCAGGTTATTTTTAGTAAACCGTTTATATATAACACGGCAGTTCACAAATAATCAATGGGAATTGCGGTAGCATGTAGAATCATAAAATGAAGAATGGTAAGTGTAGAAATTTCCCCTATACACGTATTCTAAAGTGTGTACACATGAAAAATATTTATTTAATTTCAATTATAAAATGTATGTTTTATGTAATTAGACGTATATTTAAATTATTGTGTGAACATAATATACCAACATTTAGTTAGACACACACAGACAGAACCATAAACAAAAATTTATAATATTTTGCACCATAAATAAATTTTGTGGCTTTGAAATTTAATTGCTTGTAAAAATAAATACCTCATGGTTTGACCATTTTCCGAGCAAACCAAATTTTAATTAGAAAATTAAAAATAAAACATTAACGAGTTTTAGATTAGCACGGAGTAGCCGAATTACAAATCGATTTTTTAGGGAATCATCAAAGTGGATACAATGAAATTCTATAGTTGCGTAATTAAAATGTCATTTAGATGTTTATCGGGACTCGTATTGCGCTTATTTAGAAGGGGTGCGCCTGATCTATACTTTGCGTTTTACATTTTCGAGAAAATGAATAAAAATAATTTCTAATTACATGTTTTTTATGTTTTGGTAGTTTTGTTGTGAATTTGAATTTGAATGTTTTATTTTATGTAAATTAGAAGAAAAAACATTTAGGTAGGTTCTTATAAAATTGAAAAATGAAATTAATTAAACTTGCGAGGGTGATTTTTTATATAATAATGCAAATTCAGTTATATCGTGTTAATTTTCGGGAATGGATACTTAATTAATGGTAACCTAAACTCGTCATCATTTATGAATGGACAGTTTACTAGTAAATATAATAAAAGGTACACAGTATACATTTTGTATTTCAATTTGAACGATCTGGTGATGAATCCAAATTATAGTTACAATTACTGATTTAAGTTATCGATGCATCGTGTGAATTTACCAGAAATTTTCAAACATTTCAAGAACGACCATTTGTACTAAATTCATAGGGTTCATAGAAAGGTCATGTTTGTACAACCACACGGCCAAAAAAAAGGGTAAAACCTGTATAGAACGTAAATAATTTATTCAAAATCTTATAACCCAAGGCTAAGGGTGAATTCTTCCTTAAACCAAAAAAAGGGACAAACTATAATAAACTAAATAAGCGGAGGGTGAAATACAAAAAATTTCCTTACGTACATAATTAGGATAATTTTTCATTCTATTTTCCAGTCTAACCGTAAAGGTATGGGTGCACGTATTTTGCCCTACATAAATATAAGAGCTTTAAGTTTGATCGATTATATATTTACTTCGAAACATAATGAGATTTAAATTAACTTTTGTTCCCCAAATAGAAAAAACGTACATTTTTGTACTTCTTTGGAATCGACACGGCAAAAGAAACACTTTCGAAAGTCATGCATTTTAATTAATTAAGGCGTGTGATTGATCGAAATCGTTTCCTAAATGATAAATTGGACTAGATATTGCTAAATTCCAATTTACAGAGATGACAGTATTTTGATTTCAATATTTTGTACAACAACAAAATAATTAATTATCTTATTTTTAAATTTATATACCTTTACGGATATGTTTTTAAGATAGGAAACTTATTTAACTATATCATAGTCACTTTGATGGTAAAATGTTATTCCATCAGAGGAGGAAACAAATTAATCTACGAGACGAGTAAAAACAAAATACTTTCATGATTAATTATCTTATTTGGTTTTGGGTATCTAACATTGTTGGGAGACAGAGAAGGGGTACGAAAATTAAATTTGTTTGGTATAAAATCTAGTAAAATTAATTATATTTTGATTCAATTTGACGCAAATTTGTTGTGGTTTAACCGATATTTAATTAAAATTTTACAATAACATTGTTGTCGTGTGGTTCCGGATGATTATATACATTTTGGTTAGAAGAACACGCCTTTGTGTGATTTGTCAAGATATGTTTTCGAATAATTTGTGAAATTTATTTTACCGAAGCACAAAATGAGCATAAAATCAGAAAAAAATGTTTACTGTTGAGCATGGTTCGAAAAAATTATATTAAATGAAGAAATCGCGAAAAAAATTCTCTAGACCAATTTCTAGTCGGGGATGAATTCGGTCGCACATCTTTCCTAATAGCTTGCGCCTCATCAGTAACATGAAAGGCCAAGGCGTCATCCACCTGGCAATAATGGTAGAAGACATTGTATCAGCATATTCGATGTTATAGAACTTATACAGAGGTGCCGATATATCCATTATTTGCTTGTTATACTTAAAAATAAGTGCAAACTGTCATCTATATTCAATAAACACGCCTAAAAGACCGTCCGACGAAATGTCGATTCTTTAAAATATAAAGCATCACTTCAGACTTATCTGCCAGCTGTCACTGATTATATAGACGGGTACTGGATAATAACGAAGAAATATCATTTAACATCCAGGTACAGCGGCTAGCTATACGGTCAGACAAGCCAACCAAGATCGCGTAATGATCGGTTCGATGATAAGTACCGCCTGTTCGTCGAAAATGAACAAACAATTCGTGAAAAATTGTTTGCTCATAACACTTGAACCACTTTAACAGGATGTTTTCTTGCTAGAATAGCTACAACTAAACGCCTCCTGTAAAAGAAGCGCGAATGTATGAGAAAATGCATCGAAAAGATCATGAAAAATCGAAAATATCCTGAAATTAAAAATTAATTGTTGAGGCTATATAACAAATAATCAAATAAATTCTACTAAAATCTACTAAATAGGAATGGCGAATTGACCTCCATTAAAGCAATTGCTCCACCAGCTGAAGAGGCCTATGTCAAATATCTCACATTGGAGGAACTAGAAACATCTATTAAAAGATCGAAAAATGAAAAGGCACTGGGAGGAATCCCCGCAAAATAGATTAAACTCATAGACACTATTCTTGCATTAAATTTATACGATCTCATCGTCTCTTTTTGAGACAAATAAGAGCTGTCGGAGATTGGAAGACCGCCCTCATATGCCCGTTGCACAAAAAGCGACCATCTTAAATTTGGAAACTATCGTAGCATAGCTCTATTGAACACCGCTTATAAAGTGTTAGGTAATGTTTTACTTGCCCAACTCACTTTACCGCCGAAATTATCATTGACGACTTTATCAAAGTGGTTTTCGTCCCAACCGATCAACTACTAATCAGAGCTTCACCATAAGGATGATTTTGCAAAAATGTTGGGAGTATAATATACGGAACGCATATGACAGTATATGACAGTATCAACCATGGGAACAGCTGGGCCGCACTCTTATATCTTGGAATACCAGAGAAACTCGTTTCTGTGTGGAAATTTGCAACATCTGGGTCTACAAGGAATCGTAATCGAAGGTTCTCTATCAGACTCCGTTGAGCTGTTCAATTTGTTCATTTTTCCATATATAATAAATCAGGCAAAATTTTTGGATATGAAAATGATGTCGTGCTTCTTGGCAGAAGAACTAGCGATGTGACGGACAGTTTCATACCGTTCAATAGCTACGCAAGCAGACATAGTTTGGAAATGAACAGCAACAAAACAAAATTCATATTGATACCCAGGAGTATCTCCATGGCAAATATCGAAATCAGCGACTACAATTTTGATAGTGTAGAAAACTTTAAACACATCAGGTAAAAAATGCACTTAACAAAATTTCAAGTGTTAAGCTCGCTGCTTGGTGCAAAATAAAAGAAAATGATTAAAATAACAGTAAACTAAGTATGTAATAAATTTTTTCAACACATCTAGTAATCCGAGTTAAATAAATTTTTTTTTTAAAAAAAGGAAAAATATTTTGTAATTCATATTATAGCAATTTCTTTCCAAAAAAAGATTGATTTATAAATCAAAAAAATTGATTTGAGATCAAAAATTTTTGATCGAAATACCGTTGCAATTCCTTTCCAAGTAAAAAAATTGATTTTTTTTTTGATCGCAATCAATTTTGAAAAATCTCAACATTTCGTTAGATTTTTTATTGACATTTACAAACACATAAATATGTTTACGTCAAAAATATAAACATAAACACTTCAACAAATATAAACATAAACATTATAATTTTTTTGACTAGTTCACCGTGATATTTTGACATTTTGGAATGTCATTTTTTCACAGATACACTACCAAAAAAAATCAATCGTGTATCGTGTTCTTTGACATACAAAAAAATCAATTTATTTTTTATTTTTGGAAAGAAATTGCTATTAGTAGTTCAATGCACAATTGACGTTTGGAGCAAACTTCTGGTGGTAAGTATCGCATAACGGCAATATAAGTTTGACATTTAATTACTTTCTTATACTAAACATAAAAAAAGTGGAAAATAAAAATTTATAAAATTCGGTTTAGTTAAATATGTCACAATTAGCAAAAAAAAAAAAACAAAAAAATTATAAATATGCCATCCGAAATTTTAAAATGTAAATTTGCTTTAAAAAAGAGAAATCATTTTCAAAAAATTTTGTGATTTGCGTTGTTTTATCAAAAGATGCATTTTCTATGGAGAATTTGCCTAAATCGATAATACAAACGCAGCAAATTCGAAATAGTAATCGAGTGGACCGAATATAAAAAAGGCCAGCTGTCATTGAAAATGTGCTGTTGCTACTATTTTAGCCTTTTATCCGTCAATATCGCTTCACTTTGGAACACAGAAACAAAATTGAAGATAATACCATCCATGGCTACTCTAAATGTAATGGTGGAGCTATGCCAGGATATTAGGCCAAATGAACGGTGCAATATAAGAATGAAGGATCAAATCCTGCTAACAATGCACCAATTGCTCGTTTTCCGAATTGGCCAAAGGTTTTGAGATTAGCAATAAAACTGCAAAGCTTTACTTTGCAGATACAATTTGGCTGCATTCACAGCTTATGAAAAAAATTATTCACTGGCAATGAGAAGAACGAAACCGGAAAAATTTACCTACAAGTTTTCGTGATTTTCATAACGTGCGAACAGTTGGTTTGTACGGAAATTAAAACCGCGCCGTTTCGATGTTTATCCTGCAGAACTTGTACGTATTCCAACTATAAGAGCATGCATACGTTGAAAATTATGATTGGAATATCCCCATCAGGATCAATAAATTGTTTTTGTAAGGCGTAAACAGGACGGTCTTCGAATAAGGACAAATTTGACAAGGACGCCGAGCTATTGCATTTGCTACACCCTGGCGATGCGGTAATGGTCGATAAAGGATTCATGATACCTGATGAGCTATGAATTTTTATTTAAAACATTTTCCAAAGAGAATGGGAACGAAACACTAAGATTGCTGCAGCTCGCGTGCATGTGAAAAGGAGAATTTCCCGCTTAAAATCTTCAGAATTTTTCTCGGTGATCCCTCAATTCGAAATTTTTTCGGTGATCCCTTACATGGACGACATAATGACGGTTATTTGTGCTCTGTCAAATATTTCAAAGCCAATATTCAGCGATGACAAATTTATTTAAATTTAAAATGTCATTAAAATATAACAAAAATATACGCATTTCATTTATTTTCTGAATTCATATTAAGGCTGTGTGCTAAACTTAAGGTAAAAGTCAATTATAAGTCAATTGTTCGATAAATTCAATTATTGTTCAAAAACTCTATGGTAAACTGATCGAAAAATGTGTTCCAAAACCGGTTTTTACCGAGGTAAATGATTTACCTTAAGTTTGGCACACAGCCTAAATTAGAAATATCATACTTACTTTCATCACCAAAAATTAATTTTATATTTTTTTACATTTCAATCGATCGTTTATAAATAAAATGTCAATAAGCAATGGTGGTGTTTGAGAAACGAAAACATTCTCACTATACGTTTTTAAAATTATAGAGTCTTTCAAAACGTACATCGAATGTACAATAATTAAAGAGGACTGGTACAGTTTGCGCTCTTGACAGTGTGCATAATATACAACGTGTATAATACGCCAAATTTAAAAAATCCGCCATTTTATAACAACATTTTATGAAGCAACGAAACATGCTTTAAAAGATGGAGATATTCAACACGCATAATTTGCATTGCTGAGCGAACAAATAATGAACGTGCGTTACGACAAATTACAATAAATTTTATCCGGTCAAACCGATTATTTATTAAGGAAAATGGTGGAAACTTCGAACACTTGTTAACATATTTATAATTAATAAAACATTTGTTATTTTTCTCACAAAGCAGCTAGTTTATCAATTAAAAGTTTTTGGAAACAAAAAGACCTCCCAAAACCATTGTTTCTATTTGACAGAAGATAATAACAGAGTTTAAGTATCAAAAAAGAAAGATATCCAAATGAATTTTATAGCAATTTCTTTCCAAAAAAAAATTGATTTATAAATCAAAAAAATTGATTTTAGATCAAAAAATTTTGATCGAAATACGGTTGCACGTTCTTTCCAACTAAAAAAATTGATTTTTTTTTGATCGCTATCAATTTTGAAAAATCTCAATATTTCATTAGATTTTTTTTGACGTTTACAAACACATAAATATGTTCACGTCAAAAATATAAACATAAACACTTCAAAAAATATAAACGTAAACATTATAACTTTTTTACTAGTTGGCCGAGAGAATTTGACATACGAAATAATTTTATTTTTCGAAATAATTTTATTGTTTCGTTTTCACTGTGTTAAAATAATTGTGTTGACAAAAAATTGTGTTGATAATTTGTTGACAATAAACTGTCAATATAAAATTTTTGAAAATCAAATGTCAATTTATCACAGATACACTACAAAAAAAAAATCAATCGTGTATCGTGTTCTTTGACATACAAAAAAATCAATTTATGTTTTATTTTTGGAAAGAACTTGCTATTAGTTTATTTTTAAATAAATTTTTTGGGCAGGGTGGCCTGCGATTTCACAAAAATACTAAAAGCTTACACCCTTCTTTGATTGATTATACACTTCTGGGCACACTGAATATAAGCGAATATCTGGGGATGGTTGGCAAGAAATTGTACGAGTACCGCACCTCGGTTAAATAGAAACAATCGGCAAATTGAGGCGTTTAAAGAAGTACCTGCAGTCAATTTTTTTCCTTTTACTAATCTACATATAAGCCTAAAAGATTTCTCAATTCCTAAAAAAAAGTCTGATATGAACCACAGAGAATTAAAAAAGTCTAGTTCTCTTCAGCTGACGCACTGTAAATGTTATACGCATCCAATGAAAAAAACAATTTTTTGGGGAATTCTCGAATTTTTTTTTCCGAAGTATAGACGGTTCTGTGCTAATTATGTAATACTCATCAAAAATGCATATTACAAATAGAATAGTTTTGTTATAATGAGATGCCCAACATTTTTTATCTACTCCCAAATACGCTACAAAGCGTTTTAAAATAAAATAATACCTCCAAAAGTTATCTAATGTTTCATTTTTATTAAAATAAGCGAGGAGTATCATTTTACGTAACTAATTATTTTAGGAATTTAATGGATTTTAGTTGTGGTTCAGCATTTTAGTAAAGCAACACAACGCTTTATGTGTAACAGAAAACCAAATTGAAAATGAGAATGAAGAAAAACATAGAAAAGCTTGTGGTTTTATTGTATTTCGTTTAACAGTAAATGAAAATTAAATTCATGAGCCGAATGTTAAAATAGCAGAAATTTCTCAAATGCAGATGGAATATTTGAGCGTGTTGTTCCTTGCTTGTATGTATATATAGCGTCGTAAGTTTTCCTCGCTAATAACATTATTAATATTTTGTTTTGTAACAGCACATAGGACGAATATATCCGTTTACCTAACATCATAACACAAGGAACAACTTTTCGCTCTATAATGTAAATCGGCAGTACAGCAACCTTTTTTGTCTTCGTTTGTGTAACAAGCAGTTTTATGTGCTTCTTGTTGTAAACCGTTCCTTTCAAATAAAATGAACCGAAAAATCATACCAGAGTCCTAAATAACCGGCTTATATTACTTTCGGTTCGCTGTTCGCTGTATATTGTGTAACATAAAAGCTTAACTAGTAAACATGTTATATATGTGTATGTATTATCTGAATGATTAATGACCACACAAACATATAAAGCTCACTAACCAAAACCATCAAGTTTTATTTGTTATTTTTCACTTTTCCTTTTGGTACGGAGCGAGCGCATAGAATAAAAAATATACAACACCGAAAGAGATTTGGAAGCTTTTATGCGGAATTAGATATTTTATGAAATTGGTATAGTAAAATGAATCCAATTTTTAAGATTGGTGATTTTCTGGTTTACAGATACTATAACCAATATTCATGTAGTTCCTCGTAGTTTTGAAATTATATTGCTAACAATTTTACAAGCTTATTGGATACTGCACATCAAAGAATTTTTTATTTAAAATGTTTTTAGTGTTTTAACCACGGTTATTAATAATTAATGTAAAATAGTCCACAAAGTGCAGAACATCGAGAAAAAGTATTCAGTTTATACAGTTTAAAATTACTTACGGTCTAATTACCCTAACTATAGAGTATATATGCATAGTATGCTGCTGGTACCAAAATATAACAGTACATCGCTATGTAGCTGCTTTCTGCATTGAATTCAAAACAGCCATGACCTAATAAATTCTTAAAAAAAACATTTTCTATTCGTCGTAATAATTATTTGTGATGCGAGAAAACACAAGTCGTAACATTTCAACATAAACAACAACGGAAACTATTGCGCAGAGTGATGGATTTTCAACCCTAGTTATTTTCTCGTATAATGGAAATGTTGCCAATGCTTTTGATGTTGTTTCTTGCTTTGTATTTAAATTTTACTATGAGTTTTCCGTTTATTTTTATTTTACTACAAAATATTAAATTAATAATATAAATGTTATGTAATTAATTATATACATTTTTAATTTATTGTTTTTGTTGTTTTTTGAAGTTATTTGTTGGAATTTAAAGGGTTTAGTTGTACGGTTTTAAAATAATTGTAAATCGTCTAATGTTTCCAGTAAAGAGAGGTTTTTTGTTTCGAAAGCAGTCACCAATGAAATTAGATGAATGTTAGATTCATCTAATGTTCCATTGTACGTGCTATTGGTCTTCTGGCTTTCCCTGGATGTAGGGGATTAAGAAAAATATTTCATAGCGTTTTCGACATCACTCCACGTGAAGCCAATCAGCTGGGTTATCTTCAAGTAGAATGTGCTTACTGAATCTCATTACAGTGCCCTTTTCGGATTGCAGCCACTCGATCCGCTCGAATGAGTTCAAGGGCTGGTTTACATATCCTATCCAGTGTGGTTATATAATCCGAACATAATGTAACGTTACCTTTGTCTATGCTCATAACGTCTATTCTACGTTAAACGACGTGCTTAATAATATTGCGCTACAAAGCTCAAAATTGCTGACAGTTGGTCGTATCATGTGACCGATGTTGAAGTTTACCTTTCTAATTGATATAGCTACGTCTTCTCTAGTGGTCGATCATTTCGTTTGGGTCCTGCCTCGTGGCAGATCGAAAAAGTAATGAACTGAAATTCCTTTGATGCCCAGAATTTGCACCTATTCTTTGATTCCTTCGTCCCACTAAACATCTTCATTACTGGATACGTGGGGTCCACTTGAGTTGGAACGCGGAATTTACCTAGACAAGATAGGTTTTTATGACGTTTGGATTACCCTTTATTATCTCATTATTACTGCTTCTTTGAACTGTGACTTTCTTGGTTTCGTCACTAATATGGTTTAATTATCATTCGAAAAAATGATAGCGACTTTGAACTCGCGTCGTGCAAAACAATTAAAGTAACAATTCATGTAGTCTGTTGTGACCTATAAAATAAGGCAGTAGGCGCGCATTCTCGCTCGACTAAGTCAATCCGTCTTTTTATATTGAATTCATCGATGAATTGAACAACATCTACAAATTTTAATTACCAAAACTCTGCTTCCTTCCGATCGAGATAGACACACACAAAATCAAGGTTCTTACGTATACAATATGAAAATGTAATTCCCCGTTAAATTTTCATACGGCAGTGCAAAATACATGTTGGTGCACGTTTTGATGGTAAAATATTGAAACTAAAATCCATTTTTCTTTGCAAGTCCTTTGTCTTAATCACCAGTAAACTTACATTTTTCAAATAGAAATTTTTTTCCCATAAAAATGAAAAGGCTATTCGATTTCTAATTCATTCGGAGAACACTATCTTTAAAATGGAAATTCATCTCAATTAGGTGCATAGACAACTGCTACCATCATTTCAAATTTTCAGGAAACCATCTGATTGCCATACAGTGTGCCGCCGAAATTCTAAAAAAATTATAAAACACGTCAACTAGAATCAAGCCAATAAACCCGATTGACAAATGGTTTTTTCCGTATTATAAGTAAATTTCAAATTTATAATAAAATATACAGGGTCACTCTTAAGTAAGTAAAACAAATTCGGAAGGTGATGGAGGATACTAATCTGAACAAAAAGGTATATAACAACACATATAATACCTCTAACCGATTTAGAAGTAATCAATATAAAAGTAGTGTTATTATCAATTTAACTTATTAGTGGCCCTGTGTTTCAAAAGCTTGTTAATTTGCGATAAGAAAACTTTTATTTGAGAAATTCGTGAGTACCAGTTTTTAAGTTAGGTGTGAAACGCAAAGTGACTAATTATACAGTAGAACCTGGTGGTCATAGAGTTTCTAGTTCAGATAAGTGTCGCCCATTACCTCCCGAATTTATTGTACTGATAAGTTGCCTTTTCAATTTAAAAGATAAAATTATTAGAGAAAGATGTTAAATGAATAAATAAATATCCACGGCCAAAGAAAATTTGGTAGACTAAGTTCTTAATATAGTTCTAGTTCTAACAGCTCTAGTAATCGCCGATTACAGGTTGATATTTTTTTTTGTTATACTACTTTCTTTTACGCACTAAAATAAAGAATAGAATTCATGAATAATTTCGACCTCGAGATTTTTGTAGATTTACCATTCAAAATTATTTTATTCGCTGAAGTAACAAAAAAGTGGTTGGTTTTTAATAAAAATCTCTTTTTATCTCACTATATGTTGTATTTTTACAGCTAAGGCGAATGATGGGATGAAAGGTCATACTTAAGCTTTTTTCATAAATTGGAGATGACAGTCATTTTTGGCCGAAATCAATCCACCGGAAGAGACAGCTTCCATATGGGCTTTTTTGTTTGTTGCAAGTATTGTGAAAAATATATCATTTACGTGATAAACGATTATAAACTAAAAGATTCAAAATAACATTTGCAACAATACCGTTTAGATCAGTTTTTCAAGATTCAAGCGTAAGTTACGATTATTGATCAAAACTCGTGCTTCACAAATAATCGGCCCCTGCGAATAACCCATTGGGACGGATGAAACTTTACACCTAAGCTTTATCCACAAATTTAGAGTTCCAAAAGTATAACATTTACGAGAAAAATGGTTTTGGAGTAACAGATTCTAATTTAATTTTGCAACAATACCAGTCCAGTTAACTGATTCTCTAAAAAAATACAATACGATAATCTGTAAACCTGAAAACCATAGTAAGCTTTTCGATTTTACACTATAGAATACTCTATATTTTTCTAATTTTTCACCGGCTGCTTTAATAATTTTTTCAAATTTGTTTACAAGTTTGCTAATCGGGTAGATACTCGATTGGCTAGCAAGCAAGCAATTTGCTAGAAAAAATCCAGGCTACTCAATCAATTTTAAAAAGAAAATTTGATTTTCAAATTATGTATTTTATAAATTTTTTGTTTATTTTTGCAGTTGCACAGTAAAATAACACAAAAATTTGCTGTTCATTTTTTGAAGCAGCAAAATTTACTGTGCAATCGCAAAAAAATAAAAGTTTTTGGAAAAAAATAATTTGAAAATCAATTTTCCTTTGTAAAATTGATTGAGTAGCCAGGATTTTGGCTGAAAATTGCTTGCTTGCTAGACGATCGAATCAATATGTACTTCCCTACTAAAGGCTAGTACGCAGCTGACGTGAATACATGTTTCGCCTGTCTCTCCCAATTAATCAGATACACTATTCCATGAAAAATTAGTTTGCTCATTTTCGTAAAATTTTAACGCAGATAGCTTCATGTTGATTTATTATTTTTTTATAACTTGTGTCAAAATATTTCTTATGTGAGTTTGTTTTACAATAAATACAAATAATTGATAAATGTCAAAAATTATACTTTAAATTTATCGTACCTACCTGCAGAAAAAAATGCATTGAAAAATATGTAAAGTTAAACAGATACATCTATATTGTAATGTGAAAAATACCAGTTTCACTAAACTGGGTACCACAAAACAAAATTTAGCGATGAAATTTTCATTTTCGTTCTCGCTTGTGTAATTTTTTATTTCATTTCTCGCTTCAGCTGCGTGCTAAGAATTATTAGTAAGAAAAGAAATTTAAAGAAACAGGCAGAGAAATTTAAAAAACCATTAAAGTAGCAAACGGAAAAATCTTTATAGATAATTTTTATGCAAATTAAATTCCGAATGCGGTAATTTTCACCGGTTTCAAGAATACGATCAGGCTGCAGGTGAGTTTTCCAAAATTTTAGCAAACATTACCATTTTTGTGAAAAAAACTGTTTTTCAGTAAATATTTCGTGCCTGTTCAGCCCCTACGGGACTCATAAATGGCAGGGATTTTTGACCAAGATTGGTCTATCAGAAGTGTCAGTTTCCATATAGGGGCTTTCACAATTTTTGCAAATATTTTGAAAAGTAGGATTACTGTTTTTAAATTAACAAACATAATTTTTTCCCCCTACAAATGGAAAAATTCCGACTGGGTAAATCGATACGGAATTATTCTCTTATGGTATTATGACACTGGCTTGAAAAAAGTGCAGTAAAAAAAGTAAACGGTGACTAGGACAAAAACAACTAAAACGAATGAGACAACACAATTTTTCAAATGTCATGTTCATTTTGTTGGTAAACAAACATTTTGTGTACCAATAAAAATGTTAAAAATTATCTGAAACGGTTATCAAATCACTTCAAATAGTTTTAGAATACAGTGTTTTTGTTTAATTTGCATAAAAATATTCGTTTTGACTGAAAAAATATGACAAAATAATTCTTGTCAGAAAAAAGAATCAAAATTGAATTCTTTTTGCACGATTAACTGCTAGAAAATATTGAGCAAAAACTCATTTCTGATATTTCATTTTTTTTTGTCATGGCTACTGTGTATACACTCACTTTGATTAAAATTATGTATACCTATTATTATTCTCCCTTCAATTGGATTTTTCAGCGGCTGAAAAAGTTGGAAAAAAGCTAGTATCATAATACCAATAGTAAGTGAATAAATAATAGAAAACTTGCATACAAATTTGAAAAAATGATTAAAGTAGCCGGCAAAAAATTTTAGTAATACAAAGAACTGCATTCCAAATTGTATAGATTACGAAAATTTTCACCGATTTCAAGAATAGGACCACAGATCATATTTTAAATTTTACCAGAAAAGACGAGTTTTGTCATGCGGCAATGATGCGGATTGGCTATCGGAATAAAACTTCATGCTAATTGAGAGATCCATACGGAATCTTTCGTATAGGAGCTTTTCCAATTTTTGCAATGAAGATTTAATTTTTAACAAGGGTTGACCCTGTGGAATTTTTAAAATTTAAGCAGGAATAATGATTTTTGATTATACAAGACAGTTGTACGTGTATTCGAGATCTATGTACTTTTGTCGTAAGAGAAAGTCGGGGATTGCCTATAACAATTACATCCCACCATTTGTTTTTTTAATATAAATATAAATGATTTTCTTAATGAACATATATTTCTCAAAAATTTCTAAAGAAGATACAAGCAAGCAGATGCTAAAAATGCTTTTCATCCTTTTAAAATTGAAATAAACACATTATCAAAATTTTATGGTAGCATTTGATAAGAAACTCGTTTATATTACGAAACAGGTTTTATAACGGGTGTGGTATTTCTTGAGATATGTAAGGCAGGGTTATAAAATGATGCAATATGATGCAAGCAATAAAATGGATAATAAAACTATAGCCGCTAATGGGAACTGAAAAGCCACAAGTATTACACTAATGTTCATTACACTTTCGTTCATAAGGCCACATTTCTTTCCGTATGCTGTACATTATGCCATAGAGGCAATGGTGTAGTATAGTTATAATGGTGATCGCTATCATAGCATTGCTTGATATATTATGGTGTATGGCGAAGGATTAACCAGAATCTCCTGGAATAGACCCGGCCCACCGTACACCGTTTTACATATAACGAAACCGAGGTACACAAGACACCTAAGCAGTTGATAGAAATACAATGACAGCTGTAATCTACAAATTGTTTGTTAATAATTTATCTGAACATAAATACCGGACATCTGTAAAGTAATAATTATTATTTGTTTTAAATAATTAATTTTTATTACTAATTAACCTGGTGCGATCGCTACTAAATTTGTTCAATTTTTACTGCATAATTTGTAGTTCAAAACATAACAAAAATCAAATTCATCAGATAAACAGGTGCAAGGGAGCACTTCGATGAACTATTTTTGTTAATGCAATTAAAATTAGCGATGGTCTCAATTTTCCATTTGCTTAGAAAAATATTTCATTGGCGATTCACGATTGTGAATTTTGAATGAGTGCCCCTCGAAGGAAACAATAAAATAATAAACAATTGCATTATTAATGTAAGAACATTTCCAAAGTTAGTGAAGTTTTTGTAATTTTGCCGAAACAAATTTAACGTCCAAATTATCAGTTAGCTCAGTTTAAAACTTGTGTGTCAGGTGGAATCAATTTTTTTATTTATTTTACCACAACAATCGATTCAGATTAACTATTATTTGCATCAAATAAACAACAACTTCTAAGAAACGGCTTTGGTTGTTTTAATTTATTGTCCTGAAATCCCTTTTTAAAATTAGAGTAGCTTTTATCCAAAGTTTATTTGATTACGTCTGAACTTGGTGTATGCCGTAAATCAAAATTTAAATATTTACCCATATACCTCTCGATTATGTAACCGATTTTGTTTTACCAAAAAAACCATACACCGATAAAAATAACACACACGATCGGTGTGTTATTTTATCCCATATACATATTACATCATCTACATATTTACACAAGAAAAATATGGCGAAACGCTAAAGCAGGAAATTACCATCCAGACGACTGAACGTTAAATCGAAATCTAATATGATTCGCCTTATACATTCAATATTGATATACTCATGTACGTACATATATGAATATAATACTAACCCTTAAGGTTATCCAAATAATGATATATACTAGATATACGAGAATAAAAATCTTTGGTGTTGTCTGTACCATCCTCATCGCCACCATCACATATATACATACTATATATACCTAAGATAAAATGAGAAAAGAACAAAATATCCTTGAGGCCAACAAATAAAACCGTTCAATTGAAAACGATATATTATTTGATGTGTATATTATATGTTCCGCGTATTTCACCACCACCCCCACTTCTAAATCTCATTCTGTAATAATATTTTATTGGCACAGAACAGGGTGCTCGCCTAGGCGCGGAAAAATTAAAAAGGAAAGTTAAATTTTGTTTACATAAAATTTTTGTAAAACTTTTTTTAAAATTTCTAGCAAAGCCTACAAAAAATTTTATAAAACCGATAAACATAAAACTTGCGAAAGCTCTTTTTTCTGCATGAAAAGTTCCACATCGTAATCTGGTTTCGTAATCATAATTTTTTTTA
This sequence comes from Nephrotoma appendiculata, assembly GCA_947310385.1. Taxonomy (NCBI): domain Eukaryota; kingdom Metazoa; phylum Arthropoda; class Insecta; order Diptera; family Tipulidae; genus Nephrotoma; species Nephrotoma appendiculata. Next base: position 367,390,405 of record OX371224.1, on the reverse strand, counting down.
TCGTGTTACATACAAAATTTAATCGCAGATTTTGATACACAGAAAAAAAATATTTCTGTATATGCAAAAATGTATCCAACGACGATGCTGCGAGTTAAAACTTACATAATTATTTTAATGAGATTCAAATTCTTAATCCAACTTAAGATTTTTTTTTTATTGTACTTAAAGTTAATAACGAGAACTTTAAAAAGTTTTAATGATCGAATGTTTATTATTCATTTATTTTTTTAATTCTTTTGTGATAATAACACTTCGTTAATTTCGTTAAAATAAATTGTCTGTTAAACGAACATTCATTCGATTTGTTTATTTTTTTTCTTATATTTTGCGCGAAGATCCTTTCGCAGATAAACTTATTTTCTATCGGAATTGTTATATTTATAATTTCTTAGTTTTAATTAAATTTAGTTTTATAGATAGTTGAGAGAAAAATTATTTTGTTGATATTGTTCGGTTTTTCACAAAAGTTTTTTTTGCAAATAAATTTTGTTTTTGAAGTTTATTAAGTTATTTATTTGTTATCGAGTGGTTTCAATGGTTTTTAACAAATGTAATTAAAATCTATATGATTGACGTAATCTAATTTACATGTTATAAAACAAGTTTTTTGCGGTTCTATGAAGATACATTTTTTGCAGGAAACAACAATTCTTTAGTTGAGATATCCGAACACAAACCATAAAATAACATCAAACCATCCAGTTCAACACCGGGTAGATAACTCATTGCCATCCACCCCGGGGTTAAGCCGAATTTTCACGCTCATAGTACATTTTGAGGCTTCTGCATAAGAAAACGTGGTTTAAAAAAAATTATAATGTGATGTGACACAAGGATTATTGCAAGAAAGAACATGTATCAGTGCTCCCTTGTTGAAAGAATGTAAGATCTAACCAGATGCCTCGTAGACATATGACTATAGAAGCTAGTGTTAGGTACTGTCTCGTATGAATTTGGGTATGTGACAAAATGAAGGTTGACATCAATCGTGGAACGAATTTGGAGCTGTGGAAAACATGGCAATGAATACACTTTGAATGGACACTCCACTTATTTCTAAGAGGCAGGCATATCCGCATGTAAATTTTAAACATCGTTATATGCATGTAGCTCGCTGTGATTGGCCATCGATGACATTATTGTGAGAGATGAACGAAAATTTCGCTATGAATATTTAGAAGTAAATAGTTTCGGTTTTAACAAACCTTTCATGATTTCATAATCACTTTCTTTTCTCATAAACATATCAGCTCTTTCGTTAAATTTAATTTGCCTATGTCAAAAAATTCACTGATGGATACGTCGCACTGACAAAAACGAACCCATTCTTAAATTACTTTCGACAACAAAATTTTAGATTTTTGGTTTGATTATTCTTCAAACAAATTCAAGAAGAAAAAGAGGAACCACTTCCTGTTTTAAATGTTTAGAAGATTTGTCTATTGATTATTTTTCAAGCAGAAAACAAGTATAAAAGAAAAAACAGATCACTGAAATTTTTGAAGCTCCACAAATCGTGGGTTACCCATAAATCAAAAATATTATGCTTATTAAAATAAATTTTATGATTTTTAAATATTGAAGGTCTCATTTTAACTTTATGTATACGTTTTTATCACCAAATGAGGTATCTTGCAGACATTTGTGAGATAAACTATACGTTATTTTATAAATTAACTTTCTAGCAACATTTCTCAAGATACGTTGCAAGGAAGTGCTATTCTGTATTTCCTTACTACAACACTTTGGTAAATACGACAAGTAAATTTCATTTTGCTTCTCGTTTTGTTTCCAACTTTACACTGTTGGTCCCCGGGGTGTTAAAATTGCTCTATCTCTTACCCTCAAGAACTCTTCTTATTGCCGTGTTATTAAGTTAAATAATTTTTAAGAGAAACCGCAGATGAAAAATGTACAAATTTAAAACAAACAATTACATATGTTAAAATCACAAATATTTGTCAAAAATGTTTACACTGCACCATCTTATGTCTCAAACACCGTTTGAGTATCCCTTCTGCCCGTTTCGTTTCTTTAAATGTCATTTTGCATGAAAGGAAAAATGTTTAAAGCTCTACTTTCCATAACGTTAATATGAAAATTTAATAATCTAGTAGGTCATGCATGACATACAATCTAAAATTACTCATAATTGCTCAGTTATTTATTTTTTATCAAACTTCAAATTTCAAGGTAAATGAGTAAAACAAAAAACTTATGACCTTTAACCAGGGGTGATATTGGCAAAAAATTAAAAGAACTGAATTTTTGGACAAAAGAATACTGAATCTAGCTTGAAAGTGCTTTCTGCACCTTTATCTGCTACACCAATATTTCAGCAACTAAATAATAGCGATAAACAAATTTGAAGGCAAATTGAATTAAGGCTGATGGGGTTCTCACCTAAATGGCGTTTTTCAGGAGCCAAGTCACAATTTTAAATGATTGTATCTTGCACAGCAGAGATTAGGGTACAGCAAGTTACTAATTAATCAATATTCAAATATGGGTCATATTCAGTCAAAAAGATCTTGCAAATCATTAGAAGTGTTTGCTGTTTTAGGCCTGCATTTCCCGTTTGGTAATTAATCTTTATTATTGCATCACGTTAAAGAACTTATCATTATCTCAGCAATTATTATTACTAATCTTGGAACTGGATACTGGAAGAGCGCCGTTCAGTAAAACCTAATGGGCTAGTTATATAGCCGAAAACGAAACGGACCGAAACGAAACGAACGAATTGAATACATGAAAACATACTAAACCAATTATATAGAAGAAACGAACGGAGAAATTGATTCAATTCAATTTGCTTTCGTTTCGTCTTTGCGGTTATACACTATCGGTTATGTTTTTTTTTATTATCCTTAGTAGCACTTATGTCAAATTGTCAAAATATTTTATATTTTGTATAAATTTACATATTTTGTATATTTCTATTTAGTTTGCCAAATATTAAATGGATTTTCCACGTTAGTTTTCATACACACGAGAAGTAAACTTCAAATAATATAAAATTAAAATCAAATATGAAATTGTCAAAACCGTTTCAACAATTCGTCTATATAATCATATCTCTTCCGTCTTTCGTTTCGTTTCATTTCAGTCCGTTTCGTTTTCGTCTATATAACTAGCCCTTAAGTAATTATTAGGTTACGTTAAACATTAAATTTTGGCTAGAGCAGAGGCGAGATCATGAGGGTCGTACCCTTGAAAATTTAAACGGATTTAAAACTATTTTCCAACACACTTGATTAAAAATATTAAACTTTGCTTTAGTGAATGTGGTCTGATGCATAAATGAAATTGCTATAATATTTTAAGAGCAATGGCTTATTTATAGAAGATTTTTGAAATTCAATTTCTACCGATAAAACATTTCCGTTCAAAACTGCTTGATTATGAAATAATCGTCGAACATAATTTTACCCTTAGTTAGGTTGATTTATTTGTGTTTTCGTTCAAAATATCAAGCCAACAAATCAGGTCATTAAAATATTTTGGAACAATTGATTTTTCCGGTCGGATTTCATGGTTTCGCCCAAATCTTTTAGAATGCAAGTCCACATGTCCTGAGAACAATAATTTTAATCAAGTTATTAAATTAGTTATTTAGTTTAATTAAATTACTAAATTTAGTGATTGTTCAGATCAATGTACTGGACTTCGAGTCTAATTCAAAAGACAAAAATTTTAATGTATATCTACTCAAAACAGATGGTTAATATTAAGGATTTTCGCCATATTGTATTCACGCATTTCTGCTGCCCTATTTCCAATAAAAGAAAAAAAAAATGAATAAACTAATCGTGACCAATCAAGTATTTTTTTAGGACCTCCAAAGTGGTTTTATGTAAGCATTACAAGTATTTAAGTTTCTCCAAAGTATTAAAAATTTCTCGAAAGTATTGAAGTATTTTTCATACATCCAGGTTAATTAGAACTACAATATTCGTTTAAATTTAAAACTTCGATCGCCAGTGAAGCCAAAAATTTTACTAATAACTATAAATATTGTCTACTTTAGCATCATCATTACTATGTATTATTGTGTTTATTAAAGTAATAACAAAAAATATAATGAACTATATAGAGTAGTATGCAAGCAACGATGCATCGCAATTTATCCACCCCAATAGTTTCATATCACAATGAGCAGCGAACACTACAAAGTTTTGTTAGCAAATAATAGTAACAATGTCTCATCAAACCCAACCCACATGGTATGTGTACGTAATCGTACATTGTAATACCGTAAAATAGTGCGAGGGGTGTTAATGAAGGGTACGTAAAGTTATTTACAAATAGTTTTTTATTTTCAGTTTATGTAATTAATTTAATTAGACTTTTTGCTATTTTTGTTGTTTTGTTCATTGTGTAATGAAAACTTACACAAAATTAACTGTATGTTAAGTTTATAAACTTTTTCTACATTATACAGTTAATATTAAATTGGGAGGTAATTGTTAGTTAAGCTTTTTTCTTATGTTATATAATAGTTTACGTACAAAATCTTGAGCGTATAGCAGCAACTGTATATAAAAAAAAAATATTTTTATCTAATTTAGTTTTATAGCTTTTGAATAACTTGAAAAAGAAATAAAACAAATTTAAAAGTGAAAATAAGAAAATAAAAAAATCGAGTTGAAAGTTCAAAATTCGAATAATCGGAAATTTAATTTTTTCCAGTTAGTTATAAAAAGAATAATTTTTGGTGCTACTGCTGGTAAGTTGAGTTTGTGAGATCGTATTATTTAATTTAAGATTTTGTGCAGCTGGTAAGCAAACGATATTTTTACGTCTTGTCTAATGATTTAGAAAAATGTTTTCGTATACATATGTATATAGCAATGTGGGTGTGTTTGTGCACTTTTAAGATTTCAATTATAAATTTTTGTAAAAATAATAATTTTTCTTCTGCTGTGCTTTGCTTGCGATATTGGTTTTAGCAACGACGTCGTCTGTACAGCAGTTTAGTAAATAAGAATAAATGGTTGTTTGATAGTTTTATTATTTTTGTATGTGACACAAAACATATTTTGGGTTGGTGAACTTACGTTAGGTTTTTTTTATAAAATTTTATAAAAACAAATGTCCAATAATTTTAGATGTTATTCGTAAATTACTTACTCAGCATTTGTAGTGCCAAACTATAAATTCAATATATGCAAGTGGTTCCACTTACCTGAAATTAAAAAGAGAAACGAAAATATTAAAATTCAATTTAATCATTTAAAAGTATTACTAAAATCTGTCTGTTGATGTATAAACAATATGGCGGATGGATTCATACGGAACTACTTTAAAGCACAACATGATGTAGAAGTGCGATGCAATACGAATAAAACTGGCGAATTTAATTTTACTAATAATGTTATTTTGGACAAGTTAGTGTCTTGATGGTTATGATGCGATGGAGTAAAAATAATGATAATCAAGTGCCCATCGTTGCATGGGCACAGAAATACTTCAATTCGTTTAAAATGGGTAAATAGAACTCGGTCGGTGTGAAGTTATGATGATCGGTGATTAGCTGTGATTGCAACACAATTTTAGCTCGTTGAGCTGATGGTTAGCAAAAACTGAGCAAATGTTGGTGAGTTTGGTGTTTTAAACAAGAATGTATAATTTTATTGATTGGCATGTATAATATATGATGAAAACCTTGTTTATTAAATGTCTGTATTTCAGTAATGCCAACGTGCAGTAATTTTTTATGGATGTTAACTATTGTGACCATGTTCTGGCGTTTTACAGAAATAGAGATTTAGAATTGCCATTTTCCAGCACTTTTGACATTAATTAGTCCTCATCATTTTTATGGGGAATTGTGAGAATGTATTTTTAAATTTTTAAACATTATTTTAAATTGTAAATGTATATTTAAAAGTAAATTTTACTTACGCAATACGTGTTTTAATTAATAAAAATTCAGTTAACAGAATTTTAACCGAAAAAATGTTCCCTGTCAACCGGAACATTGGGAATGGGGAATAAATATTTTGAAATTAACGCAAATTGTAATTACAGAAAACTATTTTTTCAAATCCGAATTCCACGGGAAAACCAGAACAGGGAGACAGCGGATGAGTTGTTGACAAAATAATGGTGTTCACTGTAATAATTAATGAACGCCGCTCATTCATAGCACTCCACTTGCTGGACCGATATTGTCTTAAAAACATTTGACGACTGCAATTGGTTAAAATTTCGAGTTGTTAAGGAGACATTTTATATGTGATATTGTACGGAACCGTGATATTGTATAGTACGGGATTGTGATATTGTATCGGCATCATATGCCGATTATCCAGTCATCGCAAATAACATGGGTGTTTGTATATTCTTTACAAATTTACATTATAACATAATTTACATTATACTACATTTTTCTGTGGGTAGATAAGAAATGTTCGGTGCATAAATCTATTCGTCTATTTTCCAACGCCATGTTAAAACTAGTGTGCGAATATATTAAAATGCCGACCAAAGAAGAAGCTGAGATAATATATCGCACATAAGTTCGAGAACATCTGCCATATTCCGCAAATTCTACTAATAATTTATGGAACACATATACCAATTTTGGATCGACAAGAAGAGCATGGTGATTTTATTAAAAGGAAGGGTTGGACCACTTATAACGTACAGATAGTGGCGGATGTTGATCATATGTAAGCCAAAAACCCTCGGTAAAATTTTATAATACTATATTGTATTATTTAATTTCATCAGAATACGGGATGTCAACTGTAAATATCCTGGTGCACTGTATGACGCACATGTATTTAAAAATTCGCGATTTTTTCAACAAATTAAAAATTTGCTTCCTAAAGTAAGTATGTACTTGTAATACTGATTTAGAAATTGCTAAACCTTGGCGTATTATCTCAGATAATTAATCATTTCTCATTTTTTCAGAAAACCAAAGTAATCAACGTAGTGGACATAAACTATTTGGTTTTTATGATCCGGCCTATCCTCAACTCGATTGGCTTCTGAAAGGCTATACAGGTAACTTGGATGCCCACCAAGAGTCATATAATGCCTATATGAATTTTGCACGAATAATCATCGAGCAAACTATAGGAAAATTGAAGATCAGATGGCGCATTTTGAAAAAAATAAATGAAATGGATTACAAATTTATTCCAAAAGTAAGATCTACATTGAGTTACTTGCATATTATTAGAGAAAACTAACGACTGAATTATAATACACAGGTAGTTATTGTTTGTTGCATGCTTCACAACATCGTTCAAAGCAAGAGAAACCTCCTTGTGGATATCATCAATGCGGCAGACGATACTCCAAGCTTAGAACAGCCCATGATTCAGAATATAGAATGGATTGTTTCCACTACCACTAATATACAGGGTGAAGCTGTGCGGAATCCAATAAGGTTTGTTACAGATGCACTTAGAAAACAAATTATATTTAATAGAAAATAAATTTTACTCCTATACTTATATTTTATTAAAACTATGCATTTTCAAATTTTCATTTATTTACTTATAAATTCATATTGCAAGAAATTCATTAAACATAAATTTAAAAACATAAAAAAATTGTTTTAATATAAAATATTTCATAAATACTAAAAAACTATATATGTAGTAAATTTTATAGATCGTCGAGGTACTCCTCAGAAAGTGTTTCATAATTGGAATATTCTTCATTGGTGGAAGGTGTTGAAATTAGAGTCTCAAAGTTAGTTTTTGCTTGTTGCACCGTCATCGGTTGCAAAGCAATAAGGCTTTTAACTTTTTTTTAAATCTGTCAGCGCCTGTCAGATCTGTCTTCTGCTTCTTTATTCATTCGTACGAATTCCATTAACATACGATCTTGCTGCGGTTTCTAAACTCTTTCATAATATTGTCTATTGAAGCAGTTTGTCGATGTCGTTTTAATGGTGGAGATGTATGTGTGTCCGAAGACGTCGAAGGCTTAGGATTAGTAATGCATGCATCTGTATTCGTCGAATCTTGAAAGATAAATCATATAAATACACTGAAAAAAGTTAAAAAGAATTTTTAACCGTCATCACTTAGAACTTCCAATATAATTTGTGGGTTGGCGTGAATTAATGTCCCACATCTAGGCCATGCTCCACCCCATAACTCAGCCATTTCACTGTCGTAATTGGTCTCTATTTTACATCCCGCGCCGTTTTTTTGTTTTTCACACTTATCGGCTGCGTAATTTCGTCGTAAAGCTTCGAACTTCAGCTTTATTTGGTCAGCACCTTTACTGGGAATTTTTTATTGATATTGTTATAAATTTTAGATGATGTTAACCTATGGCTATCAAATAGTTTATTCACCTATAAATCACAAAAAAAAATTCAACACAATATATACAATATATATACATATATATACAAAATTTTAATATGTAGCTAGTTACATTTATTTGAATAGCACATTGTAACATTTCTTTTATTTCTAGATCTGTCCATTTTAAACCTCCAGTTTTTTTTCTTGAAATTCCTTCTATTTTTATAATTTGAAAGACTTCAATAAAACATCACAAAATCACAAATGGAAATGTAATGTATACCCAAACAAAAAATTTGTTTTTCTGTAGCTTGAAAAAATTACAAAATTAAAGTATTATAATATGAGTTTACATCACGACTATTACAACACCAATAATTTTTTGATAGCATACTTTAATAGCAAAATAGTACGTGATAAAGTATTAAAGTATTTTAGTTTGAGTTTACACCAACATACTTTTTTGCTACATACTTTTATTCTACTGGTGTAAACGGGGTATTAGAAGACTATTTGATCTATAAGTTGTCTAATTAAAAAAAAACAAAAAAATTAATTTTAAATTGCATTAATATGAAAAAACTATCGCGAACTCGGGTCAACTGACTTCGAAGAGTGTATCTTTAAATTGAACTTGGTTGATTTTAGCAATATATCTTGGTTTATCCAGTCAAAAAAATTTCTTAAATCTAAAAACAGGCATGCCACAATCCAAGTTTTGGCATGCTGTTTGCATGCAATATGCTTGAACAAAAGCGTACTGTTCCTGGTCCAGACTCAGGTTTTTTTCTAAGAAATGTGTAAGACGTACATTTACTACATTTACTTACTTTACTTTTAGGCCCACTATAAAAAGAGTTACCCTTTCCTCGCTTACTGTATGTATTTTTAATTTAACATCTACATTATACTCTGAAACAGGTATAGTTGAATGTGGCCAATTAAAGTTGCATGCGAGCCATCTATTTTCAAAGATTCGAGCTTTATGACTAGTTGTCTTGTTTTAGTGAACGCAACAAGTTTCAACAAATTTCCGAATTCTTTAGCATTTCCGTTACATTATTTTACTTTCAAAAATTCCGTTTCGCTTTCCAAAATCTAGAACAATCAATGCTTTTTGGCTACAAAATCTTAATTGTAAGAAGTCACAGTCGATGTGTTGCATTTTAAGCCGCAAATACTTTTAACTGTATGTCCTTGTGCAGCTGATTTACCATCCAAGGTTAAACACTATTTATCAGACAATTATTGTTGAAGTGGCACCAAAAATCTATGTGGCTTGTTTTAAATCCAGTCTATTTAAATTTATGAAACCACTTACAGATACCAAATCTAAATATTTTTTTATTTTAGGGTGTCTTGCATCCAAGATAATTAAATTAAAATCACCCACATCGAAAGTTACGGAACCATAATTGTTTCATCCTTATCGAAAAAATAATATGTTTGTTATACTAGAACCTGTATTTAGGTACATATTAAGTACAGATTTTGTTTAATTAATTTACTAAAAATATATTTTTGCATTGATCCTTTTCGAAAACAGAAAAGCATTCACAATTTTATTTTATTAAAACACAAATTCCACCCCCCTCAAGATGCAACTAGTACAACGATTTCGATTTTATATTTAAAACCAGAAAAGAAATGAACAAACTCATTTAACTTCGCCTTCAAACCTCTAATATAACAGCTGCGTTTCTTGAAACTTGATCTCATGGTTCATGTTTTATAAGCAATATAAATTTCGCTACTATGTATATCAAATTGAAATTTGTAATCTTAAGGGAAATTAGAAATGAAAAATTCCACTTCTGTTTTCATTGTAACGGAATCTTATTCAGTTCCGTTATCAACCCAAATTCCAACATCAAATTTTAATACTCGGCATAACCTTCGAGGTGATACCTCAAATTCTACCAAAATAAAAAAAAACCATGCCGTATTTCGCATTGTTATTGTTTGTTTATGTTATTCAGATTACTGTACATATATATCCATGCAGTAGGTGAATAAACATAAACCATAATAATATAATGCAATATTATCAATTTATTTTTTTTAATCGATTTGTTTTGAGGTAAATAGCATGGGAATGGACTTTGCTATTGAAAATACCTACAATTGCACATTTCGATCAAGTTATATTTTTTGATATAGGTAAATTTTTGCGAGTGCATTGGGTAATCAAAAACCAATGTCACGTTTTTGTACATTTTTGTTGCTTGCGTACATTTTTGATGAATGTACAATATTTTTCCAATTAATTGAATATAAAATGTGCAAGAAGAGTTGGTAGGTGATCATTAGATAGATAGACCAACGTTGGTCAAGTTTTTTTTAGTAAGTTTTAAGTGAGTTCGTTTTTGGTGAACAAATAGAAAGAACCTGTGCTGAATTAAGTTTTGCTTGTTGTGTGATGTTAAGATTTTTATTGTTTTGTTATGTTAAGTAAATATTAGTTTCAATAGTTGTACGAGTATAAACTTTTTGCGTTGCATGAAATTTTGGTGTTTCAATAAACTATAGTGTTTGGAGAAATAACAACACTAGTATTGTATTTAGTTCGCAATTTATTTATAATTTCTTTGACCACGAAAAGTGCTAAAATTTAGTGTTACCTGAAAGTAGACAAAATTAATTTAATACACTAGAAAGTATCTTAGTTATACTTACCAATCATTGTAAAGTTTGCGACAACCAACTTTAATTATAAAATTTACAGCATGACAGTGGTTAACGTATAATTGGTAAAAATTGTTAAAACATTTCTATTCTCTTCAAATCTGATGAACCATAAAGACTGGCCAATAATAAATTAATAAGTAATTCTATAAGTGTAAAGTTCATGAGCTTTCAAGTTCAATAAAATTAATAAAAATTCAATTAAGTAGAAAATTCAATCCGTGCTCACAGTGTTTTTGTTTCTACAACCGATTAACCAGCCATCTACAGCATTACAGTTTTGTTACCTGTAACCATCTTCAGTTTCATCCCTAATTTTCATCCCCGGGTTTATCCACACGTCCAATACTACAAACATATATATTGGTAAGTATGGTGTTAAGGCGTGAATACTAACAATCACAACAGTGGCGAGGTACCTTAGTTGCTTCTAGCAAAGCTGAGTCTTGCTAGGAGCGAGGGCATCGAGAGTAACCCGGCCCATAGGCTGGACACCCTCTTTCTGCTCAGGACCTCCACCACTTTCAATAGGCAACTAACTGTTAGTTTTTTTATTGATAACACGTGTCTGTGCTTCTTAAGGTAATTATGTTACCCTAAGAAGCCAGAAATAACAACCATGGGTGAAAACCCATTCCCTTAATATGTTTAGGATCCGCCAGTTTTGGGTCCGATGACCTCTTTTCTTTTTTTTTAATCGAAATTTTAGATGGTAAATTTTAGGCCATCTTTCCTAAGTTAATATAATTGTGCGGTAATCTAGGTCCCTTATTTCACCTAACCCCAAAAACCCACGACCACATCCCCTACCAGGCTGAGCTGCGACAAACCAAGCCGTACATGGGGCTAGGGCATGAAATGGGGACAAATTTCTTTAACAATAGGGTATACTGTCGTAAGACAGTAAAGCTTTTATCGTTACATCATTTTGTAGTACTCAGTTCACCAGCGAAAAATCAAAGTGTGTTCAATACATCAAAGATGGTGCGCATAAACCCTCCAAATTATTATGTGAAAATAATGTCTCGGCACTTGTTTGTGTTTGGCAATAAACAAATTTTTTAATACCACAAATCTATAAATTCTAATTAAAGTCAATTTAATTTAATTTATTTACGTAAAATATACAAATTCATTTATGTCTACAAATTTATACGTTAAAATTAAAAATTCTCCAAATAAAATTTTATTTCTATTTCACGCGAAAATAAATAGATTTTTGGAGACTGCGGTAAAATTTCATTTCATTTTGAACTGAGTACTAAGCGTAAAACCAAATTTGGAACAGGTTTTCCATACAAAACTTGAACTGATCCGGATCAATGGATGTCATGAAAAAAAAATTAGGAAAAATATTTACATAGCATTTTTGTCATAAATATCATTTTCTGGCCTACTCACAAATTATGCTTGATCTAAATTTTTATAATTTGGGAAATATTTTTTCTGTATCGAAATTGGATAGGAATAATATTCCCAAATTATTTTTGTTTTTGAAAAAATATACACCAACAGCTGTTTACCATAGGATGCCAGAAAAAAAATGTTTTCGATAAAAATACCATTAAAATGTGTTTCCTAATTCATTTTTCCTATAGGAAAGTCAGAATCGACCTGCAGTGTGACATAATACTGGTAAGATCTCGCATAAAGAATTGGGTAAGATTAATTCAATGTTATGTTATCAGCTGGCATAAACAAAAACAAAAATCAGTGTAGTGATTGTGGAAAACTAAAATAGAAAAAGAAAATTGTTGTGTGTCGATAAAACTTTTAATATGAAAATTATTTTTTTGTTCAGTTGTGAATTGTGTTGTTTTTCGGTTGTTTGTAGTCCAAAAGAAGTTATAATCATTGTGAAGTGTAACAGTTGATTGATTCTCGTGCCGCTCAGAAAAGAGTTGTAAGATGCTCGAGGTAAAATTTTTTTCTGATACAAGTCTGGCTGATATCGCCACTTCTAAATCACAGTTGATCAGAGAGAAAGTTTTTTCAAAACCTTCCATTTCTCAATGATTTTTTGCTTGCCGCTGAGAGATGTGAACTTCACATGCATAAAGTATAGTGGTTTTCTCGACGTTTCATTAATTTATTGAGCTACTTCTTCCATTGTGCACTTTTTATATATTCTCGCCATACAGTTGAGTTGATGGTTTTCATTATTTTCAATGTCAAGATAGATAGGTCGTTTGTTTTATCTGCGGTGCTATCAAAATTGCTAAGGTGTATGTTGTCTTTTTCCTTTAGATATTCATCCTCCGTTTCAAAAGTAGACACGTTATGCTGAAGGTTGGTGTTTTTTTTTCGGGCCCCTCTAATTTCTGCTTCAATTTTGTATTTTCTGAGAAAGTGATCGCTATTTAGTTTTGACGAGGTGTGTAACGAAATCCCGGTTTTTTATCAATCCCCGTTTTCAAAATTCCGGTTTTCAAAATCCCGGTTTTCTGTAAAAAGACAAGTGGGAAAATGGGACTCTTAAATGATTTTTTGCATAAATGAGTTTACGCTAAGGTTCTAGAAAATGGCTAATAGGGATGGAATTTGGCCATTTCTTAACAGATCTTGTTGAAATTCGATACGTGTGATGGAAACGAGATTCTAAAATGATTTTTCTATAAAGCGGTCAATAGAGATGGAACTCGGCCACTTCTAAACCGATTAAGTTAAAATTTTACACATGCGATGAAAAAGGATTTCTAAAATGATTTTTTGTAAAATTTCTGAAATATGGCCATCGCTAAGGCGGATAGGGATGAAACCTGGCAATTTCTTAACAGATTATGTCGAAAATCGACATGCGGGATTTTAAAATGATGTTTGGCAAATTTCTGGAATATTGTCATTAGGGATTGAACTACGCGATTTCTTAATCGTTTATGTTGAAACTCGTCACGTGCGATGGAAATGGGGTTAAAAATGTTGCAAGTACAAAATCTTGCAAATACAAAATCTTGCATAACAAAATAGTGCAATCATTTTTCTTTTTAGTAGGTCTCATTAACAGATTCCATAATCCGCTCCTTCTCCGTGGTACGCAGTGCGACATATTTTCCACCTCTGACTTCGCAGCTTTGGTTTTTTCTAGTAAATTTTTGGGCAAGATATCTTACTTTTATGTTAAAATATTATTAGTCCGGCCAGCCAGAATTAATATTTTTTTTTTCAAAATCAAGACTTTAGAACTAGAAGAAAAGAAAATCGGGATTTTGAAAACTGGGATTTCGTAGTACATCCGTTTTGAAAATATGTGAGCTGATTCAGTATTATTTGGTTTGTATCAAGAATAAGATGTTAAAGCCGCTTGAAACCGTCAGTGGAGTTACCATCAAGTTTCACATGGTAGGCTTTGATTGACCTTAGTATTTTAACCGCTTTGATAGCAATTAATTAAATCATTACTATACCTGGTTTCCAAATACTAAATATTTCGTATTATTTATCACTTTAAAATTATTTACTTATTTTATTATTTATTTACTTATTAATTATTCACATCCAAGTAGCTTGACACTAAATACTCAGAGGATCTCTCTCTCAAATACTCCCTACGCATAGTTTTATAGCGATGCCAAACAAAAAAATAAGTGGTGGTTAAATTTGTAAATTAAAAACTTAAAAAAAACCTATAATTGAAAAATAAAACCTTTAACTTTTAATTAACTATGCATTGACAGAAATTTAACATCTATGAACTCAGTGTACATAAGAGTTGCCCTTACAAATTATGTAATAAAAATCAAACGTTGCCTATGAAAAAAGCGTAGAGTATTAAATACAACTTTATTATGTACTTTCCTTTGCCGTGTAATCGAGCCTTTATTTGTAAAAAAAATATAAATTTTTAGGCCAATCAAATAGAAAACCTTGGAAACACCACAGTTCAGTTCGTTATTATCGTATTACGCAATTAGATTGCTGCAAAAATGCTATATATCAAATTATTTGAATGAAATTAACAGTTTAATTATAATTGTATTTAAAATTAATACAATAACCTAGAACGAGAAATAGAAAATATCCGATTATCCTTTTGGGGTTATGTCTTAATACATAACACAGAATTAAAATATCCAAACCTTTTTGTTTAACTTTTTTGTTATTTTATGTCTACATTTTCATAAAACTGTTAAGCTGTTGTTAAACAAAATAGCAAAAAAATGTCAGCCTGTATTCCCTTTTCAACTATCCTACATTCGTAAATTCCCTTTATATTATTAATAAACGTTATTTAGATATATTTATATAAAAGGACTAGAATTCGGACAGTTATCTAATCTAATCGATCATCCAGTATTATAATAATGTTCAGTTTTAATTTCCATTGCGCACTTTACCCTGATCCAATTTTTACCAATGAGTATCAGAATCACTTGTTGATTTAAAATAAATAAATATTTCATTTGTATGATGTGATATAACTTCTGATTTTCAGAAAATAGCAGTAATAGCATTTAATAGCACTTCAAATAAATAATTTGACCGCACATAAAAAATCAACCACCTTGTATAAGGTGCAGCATAGTTATCTCAAAAGTTGCGGCATTTATATTAATTGAATTTAGTTCCAACACCACAAATACAAAATTTTTTCAATCTGGACTGGACAGTATTTTGGTTTGGTACCATAATTTCCTTTTCCCGCTCGATTTTCAATGCATTTAAAGGTTGATATCTAAATACTTTAGCACTAAACTAAAAGGAGAAGAATGGTAAATCTCCTATCGTATTTATATACAAAATAGGAAACTGTACAGATATAACCAGACATATACAAATAATAATCCTAGTGAGGTATACACAAAAAGCTCTATCGGAAATATGTACATATAGATTGAAATTTATTGATATTGTTTGTAAATTGTGCTTACACATAACAGCAAACCAGAATATTTTGATATATTTGCAAAGTATTTTTGTATGCACCATCGTATCGTATCGTCTACATATATAAAAATATGTATATCGAACAAGAGCTTTTATGCTATTCTCGTACACATTTTACAAAAATTTACAGATCTAGACTTTTATATGTGAATTCATTCATACATACATAGGTACGTCGAAATAAAGAACACTCAAGTGGTTTTTGTCGATTTTTATATAATTTTCAACTATGTTCAATTCAATTTAGTTCTGTTCGAACGATATTCGTTTGAATATTACCACCGCTATATATAGGTATTTTTCCGACATATACATAAAATCGAATAAATCATCGATAAGTTTTACACCTTTTTTTTATATATTTTGAGGGTTTGTAGTGTTTTGGTGTGTGTGTGTGTGCGGTAAGGTAACAAACACAAATGAAATCGCCTTGATCGTTTATGATGAAGACACTACGGAGACAAGGTAAGGGTTGGTTGGTTATATGTATGCTGTGCTGCTCAACTTTGTATTATATACTAGATTGGAAAAAGAAAATCGAAATATTATAGAAAAATTCAATAAAACTATCATCTCGGAAATGAAAAATGAATCTCGAAATGTTGTTGTATTAAAAGGAGAAAAAGAATAAGAATAACGTACGAAGAAAGTGTTGATAGAATTTATTACCTGTGTGGTATTTATTGAATGGTGCTCTTGTTACTTATTGGCTTTTTCAACTACAATTTATTTATTAAGTGTATGTACGTAGGTGGTAATAAAATATATTTTACTTGAACCAAGCTTTTATATTTCTTCTGGGATTAAATTGTCTAACGATAATATTTTCTACTTACAACTATTTTAATTGAAAAAAAATGTATAAATATTGAAAACAAAACTATAAATCAATTATAGTACCTGAATATTGAATTAGAACGTTAAGTAGTTAAATTAAAAATGGAGGGGTGAATATGTTATGGCCAACACCCGACACCAATTGATTTGTAAAGCGATAAATTAAACTTACCTGACCTTTGGTAAAACTGTCTTGTATAATTAAAAAATATTATCCCAGCTAAACTTTTTAACATCATTGCAAAAATTGAAATATTCCCAATGAATCTGTCACTTCCGGTACAAAAATTTGCCCCAAATTTCACATGAATCTTCCAATTAATAAAAAATTAAGTTTGAACTATTATTTCAACTATTATTTTCGCCTGGACTGTAGAGATGCCGAATTTTGGTGAAATACAACTATTTTTTTTATTAAAACTCATCATTTCCGGTAAAATTTTAAAATTTATTTGAATTAATTTTGCTTGAAATTTAATTTACAATCTTTTTATTTAAATCGTTTTTCAGAAATGCTATATGCTTTTCAAAATATTTGCATAAAATGAAAAAGCTCTTATAAAAGCTGCCACTTCCAGTGGATCGATCTCGGCCATAAATCACCGGGATCTCCAAATTTATAGAAAATATGAAGTTTCGTCCCGATCAATCAACCCGGACTGTCTAGGGACCAATTTTTTTCCTTCGTCAGCTGTCACTTCCGGTGTACCTATTTCGGCCAAGATTTATTGCGATCTCCAAATTTATAAAAAAGAAGTATAAAGTTTAATTCCGATCAGTCAAGAAGACTGATACAGGCTGTACAGGGCCGAATTTTTGTTGAAAAACATTTTTTTGTCAAAAATCGTCATTTTCGGTTAAATTTTGGCAAAATGGTCTAAACCATATTGTTTCAAATTTAATTTAGAATCATTTAGCCCATAATCGTTTTTCTCGTTAATGCTATTTTCAAAATATATATACAAAAACGAAAAAGCTCGTATGAAAGTTTTCACTTCCGGTGGACCGATTGTGTCCAAAAATCCGTATTAATGAAACTGTCGAACCGCAAATATTTTGCAAAGTATCTGAATTATGAGAACATCGACTATGTTCTAAGATATTCTTAATTAAATTTGCAACAATCTCGACTCAGGTCATATCAATTACCCAAAATGTAAGGCTTAACCTTTATATATAGTAATCATGGAAATCTTTGCACCTAAAGCAGTATCCATAAATTGGGAGATTCATGGGAAATGTGGTGGACATCTGTGTTCGAGATGTGAGAGTTTCCGCAGGAGCTTTTTAAATTGTTGCAATGAAAATTAAAATTTTAACAAGGGTTGACCAAGTCGGTTTTTGAAATTTAAGCAAACATACTGATTGTTGATTATACCTGACAATTTTTTCAAAATCCGGTAGGTTCAAACTTTTGCTTCATAAATTAAGTGTGGATGTGTATTCAAGATCTATGCACATTGATCGTATAAGAAGGTCGGGTGTTGGCTACAACAATTACACCCCTCCATTTTTCTACTAATTAAAAGAGAGTAAAAAGTGTTTATTTTAAAAACAAAAGCTGTATAGTTATAACCAATTAAAAGGGGATGGCCATAAGCGGGTTCTTTTTAAAGCTGCAAAATCAATTGGATTTGTTATTAATTTTGTCAAATGAAATTCCCAAATAAGCGACGGACCTGACTTTATTGATTAATACAATTTTGATTTTGTTGTTTTTTTGTAATAAATAATGACCCATTGGTGACCAAATCCAACCAAGGATTGTCCAAAATCAAAGAACTCCTCAATAAAAAAGAAATGTAGCAATTGCGGTGGAAACCACACTGCAAACTACCGGGGATGCCCAGTCTACAGAAATATTATTCAATTGTCACGTCCCAGGCGGCAACATAAAACTACACCAGATGCACAGAATAATTGACCTTCTCATACACCAAATGACTCTCGTTCAACCATGGATGCCGACCAGCAAACCAATATACGCAAGCGTTCTCCAAGGTGAATCGTCAAGTGCTGGACCTACCCCTGAATAACTGCAGTTAATGACAACAATGCGAAATTTAGAATGTCTCCGATAAATTATCTGGATATGCTACTGGAACGCAAACGGTTCCCAGCACAAACTTGAATTACAACATTTCCTAGCAAAATACGAAATTAATATTATGCTTGTTTCTGAAACCCACTTAACCGATAAACACAATTTCAGAATAAATAGTTACGAAGTTTATGACACAAAACCCCCTCCCCCCCCCCCCCCCCCAATAAGTTGAGGAGGAACTACTATTATTATAAAAAAGCGGACTTGACATTATGTCCTAAATGAATATCGCACATACTCTGTATGTGTGAACCCAAAGCTAAGAAAACTTTATATATACTGCCATCCAAATAATAACGTTTTGGCAGATGTGAAGAAAATAAAATGTCCACCCTGGCTCAACGTATTATGGTCGCCGATGACTTTAATGCAAAACATACCTATAGGGATTCGATTCAAGATTGACTACTCCAAGAAGATGTCAATTAATGAATGTTATTCAAGAAAACCACTACGATGTCGCGTCGTGTATGGCTACCCAACTTATTGACCTACTGATCGTCGAAAAATCTATGGCGTGACAAGTAAAATAATCCAGGCTAAACCACTTTAAGAATTACTTTCTGACCACTTTACGGTCTTACCACTTTACGGGGCTGACCAAAAGACATGTCCTATACAAAAAACTATCAACGAAACCTTCACTGACTGGTTGAAATTCAAGATGTACATCAGTTCGCATATCGACCTGACGTCTACTCTGCAGACGGCTAGTGATATAAACATTGCTATCGAAAACTTTAATGATTTACTGGTAAACGCAGCTATACTTCAGCCTCATCTAAACCAAAGAGCAAATATTCAAGACATACCGTAACATCAGCTGTAGTAGATTTAGTTGTATAGTTAACAGAGGATGTTAGCAAACGCCGCTTAAATCGCATCTGGCAAATTAATCGATCGCCAGATGCAAAACACAACTTTAACCAAGTAAAAAGAAAATTGCAAAGCATACTACAAAAAAGAAGGTGGATTATATGCAAAACTGTCTTAAGGAAATATCTCCCCATTCGAACAGAAACTATTCATTATGAAAGGTCACTAAATACCTAAAACGCCCTCAGCAACCAAACACGCCAATTCGTCTTTCTGACGGTGAATGGGCTAAAAGAGACGAGGAAACAGCTTAAGCCTTTGCTGACCACCTTGAAAGTGTATTCACTCTAAACCTTGGACTATCGATGATTCAAACAGAAAATGTAGTAATCGTATTTGAGAGGAAATTTAAGATATAAAGAAACCACTAGTAACGGTTATTATAACACATCAAATTCAATTAAAGAAAACCCTGGGTATGATCGAATTACGGGTGAAATACTTGAACAACTGCCAGACTGTGTCTTTGGACGACTGGTTGCAAAGTCTCGTCATATATACCAATAAGCCAACTACCAATCTCGAAAGTATTCGAGAAAACAATTATAGAAAAAATTAGACCGGGACTACGAAATATCACCCCAAATCATCAATTTGGGCACAGAGCCGAGCACGGAACCATTTAACAAGTGCACCGAGTACTGCTTGATAAAATTTATCTTAAATTGCACGAATTTATCAATTTATGAAATCGTATTTGTCAAATCGCAGATAATATGTCAAATAAAATACCTCTAAATCGGGCGAGAAAAACATTGAGGCAGGGGTACCACAAGACAGTGTGATATGTTGTTATAGGCAATCGTATGTAGCCATGAAAATCCACAAACGGCATCCGAAACTCTGCATCAACATATCTATGACAACGAAGTATGGCTAAGGAAATGGTCCATAAAAGTCGTTGAAGAGAAATCGACCCGCATTGAAATTAAATATGCTTACTTGTCCGCCTGCCACAATGAACGAAATACAAATCCCTCAATAAAATGGAGCAAAATACCAGGCGTCCAGCTAGACAAGGCTCGTTCCCGTCGCATGATTTTTTGCGGCCCACAATATTTTTCCACAACTATACTGTTTTCATTCAAAAATGGGAGATAAAATATTTCTTCATTAAAGAAAAAGGTAAAATATTGTGCTTAATATGCCGACAAACTATTTTGGTGTGCAAGGAATACAATATCAAAAGATATTACGATAATTTCCATGAAGAAGAATATGAAAATATCATTGGAAGAATGCGTGAGGCCAAGTTGATCGAATTAAAGGCAGTTCTTCGTAAACAACAAAGCATTTTCACTAAACCAGTTGCAGAAAATGTGGCTGCTGCACAAGCTACTTATTGGTTATCGCATGTATTTGCAAATTGCGAATAAAGTCCTTTGAAATTTAAGAGGCCAACTTCGCTTAATTGCATTAAATTTTGAAGTCTTTTCAATTGCAATCGATGAGAGTGCTGATTTAACAGATACAGCGCACTAAGCCGTTTTTATTCGAGGATGTGACAGGAATATGACAAAATCTGAAGAGCTATTAGAAATAATTCCAATGCATGGTACAACAACTAGAGATGATATTTTCGATGTATTTATGATAGCTATTAAAAAATATGCTCTTCCAATGAATAACTTGTTATCTTTGGCAACTGATGGGGCCCCTTCTATGACTGAAGCTACACATAATGTCATTGGTAGACTAAAAGCTCATGTTAAAACCCAAAATAATAAACCTGTTAAACACTTCCATTGTATTATCCACCAGCAAGTCTTATGTTCAAAAGTAATTAAAATTGATAATGTATTTAAGAAAGTTGGTAAAATTGTTAATTTTATTCGAGCACGCGGATTAAACCATCGGAAATTTACGTCGTTGCTGAAAGAAGTGAAGTCTGATTACGAAGATTTGCCATATTATACTGAAGTTCGTTGGCTATCGAGTCATAAAGTTTTAAGAAGATTTTTACAACCGTTGGACGAAACCATACTTTTTTACAAATTAACGATTATGAGTGCTCTGAACTGAATGTTAATTGGATACAAGATTTGGCTTTCTCAGTTGACATTACTAGACATCTCAGTCAAGTCAATATTAACCTACAGGGTAGAAATATGCTCATAACTTCATTATATGACCAAATAAATTCATTCAAACAAAAGATATCCCGGTGAAAAATACAAATAAAAAAAGAAAATTTATCAAATTTTTCTAGTTGTAAGACTCTTTTGCTTAAATATCGAGAATTAAAATTTGAAAAATATGAGAAACAACTGAAAATGTTGGAAGAAGATTTCGAAAAGAGGGTTTTCAAAGTACCGAGTCTCATTTAAATTTTTTTGCTTTCCGATGTCGGTTGACATTGAAAATATTGATGCAAATTTGCAAATGGAGTTTATAGAACTACGATGCGACACCTTATTGAAATAGACATTTATATTTCTGATTTATATTTCGGAAATTGGTATTCCAGAATTTTACGGGTACTTACCTGTAGATCGTGCTCCAGGAATTCGATATTTTGTAATACATACGCATATTATCCACGTTTGGTAGCACACGTGAACGCTTTTTTTACAAATGAAGATGAATAAAACTGCGCAGCGAACCAGATTAACTGAAGAACATTTAGTTTCAATATTAAAAATTAATTTAAGCCAAAATTTAATAACAGATTTTGATTATTTGAAAAATAAGAAGCGGTGCATTATATCGAGCAAAAAATAATTTATATTTAGTTTTATTAATAATATATTTCTATACATTTTTTGTTTATTTTCTTTATGGTAAATTTATATTCAATTTATACTCAAAATTTGAATTTTTAATAAAACAAAGTAGATGTGGCCCGCAAAAGGATTTGCAATACATTTTTCAAAGAATTTGGCCCTTACAATGAAATGAGTTTGGCATGCCTGATCTAGACGGACGGTTATACCTTGGCGAAAATATATTGAAATAAAACGAGACCATATCAGATTACACCAACGCCTCGATATGCGACGGTTCGTGTTGCGACGTTTCATAATTGCGACGCAATTTGCGTCGCTTAAATTCTTTCTTGCACATAAATACATACAATATGTACATTGAATGTTTATCGGAGAATCCCAAAATACATAATGTATACATTTGATTACATAAATATAATATATATATATATATATATGGGGAAATATTCAACCATTGACCAAGAATACAAACTTCTCCTCTATAATACAATGATCAAACTAATTTGGCCGTATATGGGTGTCAATTATGGCAATCAACCTCAAATTTGAATATTGACATTGTCCAACGAACACAATCAGGAGCACCCTGGTTCGTAAAAAACAATAATATAAGGACCATGATGAAGAAAACGATGGCTATGACAACATAAATTATAAAATTTATTTTTTGACAAGAAGTAGATTCCGTTCGTGATTAAGATTTGACAACCTATTCTTATTTTCATGTTGAAAGATTCGATAAATAAATAAAATTGTACATTGACATTACTCGATTTTCGTATGGAAAAATTTCGACCATTTTTTAATCCTCGCTTTGTATGGAGAACCTGTTTCGATAACCTTAAACACTTTTTGTCGAATAACAAAAATAAAGAATAAAAATATTGATAAGTTACTAGTGCTGTCTCCTCAGATTTATCCGATGTTGGCTCGAATTTTACCCCCGATTCTGACGATAAGACTACTAAGACCATCTTAGCTAAAACTTTATTGTAAAGACATTTTTTTAAAGACTGAAGTCTTCATTAAAATTCTGAAGGCAGTAGTCTTGAACAATATATTATAAACTCTCCAAACACTTTTGTAGAGCTGCCAAACCAAATTTACACCATATTGTTTCAAATTTATGAACAAAAAGCGACAGTTCAATTCGAAATACATATAATTATTGTTTCTGTTTAAATGTCAAAATTATGACTCCTAAGACCACCTATTTCGCTGATATTAACGAAGACAATTTTTAAGACTACTGACAGATAAGACTAACCGTGCGATTCTGATGTTAAGACTATTAAGAGGCTAACAGTAAAGAGGTTTTTCGTTAATAGGTTTTTTTAAGAGAATCTCTTAATTGGTATTCTGTTAGTAATACTCTTAAAATTTATATTAAAAACTCTTCAAATATTTTTGGAGACCTGCCCAATGTGATTTTTATTAATGCGAGCCATTGAAATTGTATTTTATTGTTAAATAAACAATAAAATACGACATATTTTTGTGAAAACTAATGTTTTACAATTCATATTTTTGTAATAAATTAGAGAATGTATTGTAGAAAATTTGTAATAAATTGCCGAAAATACACAACAACAAAATATTTACTTCTGCTCGAAATGACAATGTCGGAATAATTTTTCTTCTAAAAGTATTACATCTAAATCCTTTTTCTGAATTGTAACATATAATTTAATAAATTATTTATTTACACAATCGTCATTTTTTATTAGTTTTAGTGCAACATAATAAAAATTCTAGCAGTTATGATGTTTAAGACCACCTAATTGGTAGGTATTAGGCTAAGAGGTTTTTAAGAGAATCTCTTAACTGATCAGTATGTGCAGAATCGCAAAATGGTCTTAAGTAAGAGAAATATCTGAGTTGTAGTTAAGACCTCTGTGACTATACGCCAGAATCGCACGGTAAGTTCAGAATAAGAATTGAAAGTTTATAGTCTTCGGTAAGACAAAAGTTTTTGCTAAGACTGAAAATACGTCTATGACTGTACGTTAGAATCGGGGCGTTAGATAACAATTATACAATGTTAGGTTTTATTGTGACATTTGATTGGCGATATTTTATTTTGATTGTTTGAAAAAAAATGTCTTGTTCCTTAGATGCTAAGAAAGAATTATGACAAATAGAATTTAGCGTGTAAATATTTGCACATGCAGATGAACGGCGATATCTACTATCAGCCATATGCCGAATAAACGACTATTTAGGAATAAAACTTTATTAGACTTTTCGAAAATATATTTGATTCCTTAGAAATGTTAAGCGCATAAATACTGGATATGTTACCTTTATTAAATCTATACGTTAAAATAATTATTATTAGGATTCCTATTACGTTGTGCTTTGTCGTTCCTATATAATGTATAAGATTAGCATTTTAACATTTTTAATAAACGTTGATCAATTTAAAATTCCATTTTATACTTTTGTGATTTAAACAAATGACTTTGAATTGACATTTTATGGGAATACATTTTCAATCTTCATGTGCTACTCCACCCATACCCCAATCCTTAATATCCCTAAAACCAATTATCCTACGTAATATACTTGTGATACGCAGAGTTAACAAAACATGTTTTTTGTGCTTTATTGCTTGTGCTTTGGTAAATTGAAGTACTTTAAGCATATATAAATGGTATATGGTATACGAAGAGTAAACAAAATTTGGGATCGAGTGTATAACTTGATGGGGGTTTCTAAATGATTATAAACTATACACATCATATTATTTTATCTAAATTACCTGATAAATAGAGAATCAACTATTTATTTTTTTTTGCCACAACAATCTCATTATACCTGACTTAGTATCAATTTAACCGAAAGGAATAAACAATTCTAGTTGAAATCTTTTTTTTTGTTCGTGTCGTTTGGAAATTTCGTTTGCTTTTTTTTATACAAAGCCACCCCGTTCGCACCACCTTATAAGGTTCTTCGTAAAAAGGGCTCAAAATAAAATCATATTTCTCTAAATGATCAAACAACACACACACACACATACATACACCGAAACACACAAAAATGGGTTGGTTTATATGTGTTCATTTTTTTACGTTAGGATATATTATCGAACCGAACGAGTACAAAAAATGTGTTTATAAATAAGCTTTTGTAATATTACCTCTGTCTAAGCGCTCTCACACACACACACACAATTTTTTATTTTGTGTGTTCCGTCGTCGACGAGAAACGAAATAAAATATGTTTGTTACCGTAAGGTACGAAATAATACGTATAAAGGGGTTAACGACAGTTACAGCTCTTTTTATATATTAGGTTGTCTCCT
Source organism: Nephrotoma appendiculata (assembly GCA_947310385.1). NCBI lineage: Eukaryota > Metazoa > Arthropoda > Insecta > Diptera > Tipulidae > Nephrotoma > Nephrotoma appendiculata. The sequence continues at coordinate 367,364,707 of OX371224.1, read as the reverse complement.
TGTAAAAAAAAAATAAAAATTTGCTAAGCTTCTTTTTATTGTTAAGTCGGTGATGTCAACATTTTAATGATAAAAAATTCACAAGAGTTTGACCGTTTTATATGTCCAATCGTACCACATCTCCTTGACATAAAGTATGATAAGTAACAGTAAATAACTTTTCTCGTCTTTTATACGTTTGTATATATTCAATTGGTCGCAGTAAAACTATTAAAATGGATGACCGTAATTTAATATAAATATTTGACATTTTTTACCGGTGCGTTAGATATTTCACCCAGAAAGGTTGTGCGTGTATAAAAATATTTGCGAATTCACTTGGCATAAAAACCTCTGATAATTCTTTAAATATAATTCCAATAAAGCTCGTTTAGATAGATTAGCCTAACACTGTTAACTATCAAAGGACTGGGGTATTGGTGAGGATCTTTTTGTAAAGCTATGGAAGTTTTGGACAAAAAAAACGCTAGAGCATAGAATGTCAGACAAGACCACATCCCCCTCAAGTATACCAAACTATATCACCACAGAAGGAATGAAGAAAAAAGACCCAAAACTCTTCTTTCAGTGATATCCAAATAATTTCTAACATAACGTTTACTGCTGGATAGAGATTGTCTTCTAGACATTTTGCTCAAAAGATTCTTCTACTAGCGTCTTGAATTTTAGTCTGAAGGAAACTTATGTTGGCAGCACTATACCTAACCTTTAATCAAAAAAAATAGTTCTGAATCTATTTCGAGCCTGAGGATTATAATACCTGCTGATAGTAATAGTAAAAGGAAAATGAAAGTATTTTTATTTTTTGTAAGTGCTAATAGATTTGGATACCCCGCCATTTGAAACGTGGCTACTGGAGGCTACCAAGCTAGAAATTAAAACTAAGTCAATATTTCAAAAAAAAAAAAAAATATGTTTGGTGCCGTTGCCTTGAACATTTTATAATTTTTGTTTGGTCGTTGATCAGTTATGCCCATCAAAGCAACACAAAAAATGTAATAAATGTGAGCTTAAAATTAAGTAATTATTCACAGGAATTTCAGTTGTAAAATTAATCTAACAATGAAAATAACATACAGTGATTATAAACCAGATGCTAAAAGAAATCGAAATTACCAAAAATCATGCAAATTTAATATCTTGCTATTAGTTAAATTAAATTAGTAAATTTTCATTACAATTTGTCGGGTTTCAGGATCAGTAGTATAAGCTAAGTTAGGGTGGTATTCTTCATCACCCCAATCTCACTTTTAACTAATATTTCAGTGAATCGAAAAAGTAGTTCAAACTGGGACCAAGTCCAAGTCCAAGTCCAAGTCCAAGTCCAAGTCCAAGTCCAAGTCCAAGTCCAAGTCCAAGTCCAAGTCCAAGTCCAAGTCCAAGTCCAAGTCCAAGTCCAAGTCCAAGTCCAAGTCCAAGTCCAAGTCCAAGTCCAAGTCCAAGTCCAAGTCCAAGTCCAAGTCCAAGTCCAAGTCCAAGTCCAAGTCCAAGTCCAAGTCCAAGTCCAAGTCCAAGTCCAAGTCCAAGTCCAGGTCCAAGTCCAAGTCCAAGTCCAAGTCCAAGTCCAAGTCCAAGTCCAAGTCCAAGTCCAAGTCCAAGTCCAAGTCCAAGTCCAAGTCCAAGTCCAAGTCCAAGTCCAAGTCCAAGTCCAAGTCCAAGTCCAAGTCCAAGTCCAAGTCCAAGTCCAAGTCCAAGTCCAAGTCCAAGTCCAAGTCCAAGTCCAAGTCCAAGTCCAAGTCCAAGTCCAAGTCCAAGTCCAAGTCCAAGTCCAAGTCCAAGTCCAAGTCCAAGCCCAAGTCCAGGTCCAAGTCCAAGTCCAAGTCCAAGTCCAAGTCCAAGTCCAAGTCCAAGTCCAAGTCCAAGTCCAAGTCCAAGTCCAAGTCCAAGTCCAAGTCCAAGTCCAAGTCCAAGTCCAAGTCCAAGTCCAAGTCCAAGTCCAAGTCCAAGTCCAAGTCCAAGTCCAAGTCCAAGTCCAAGTCCAAGTCCAAGTCCAAGTCCAAGTCCAAGTCCAAGTCCAAGTCCAAGTCCAAGTCCAAGTCCAAGTCCAAGTCCAAGTCCAAGTCCAAGTCCAAGTCCAAGTCCAAGTCCAAGTCCAAGTCCAAGTCCAAGTCCAAGTCCAAGTCCAAGTCCAAGTCCAAGTCCAAGTCCAAGTCCAAGTCCAAGTCCAAGTCCAAGTCCAAGTCCAAGTCCAAGTCCAAGTCCAAGTCCAAGTCCAAGTCCAAGTCCAAGTCCAAGTCCAAGTCCAAGTCCAAGTCCAAGTCCTAGTTCAAGTCCAAGTTCAAGTTCAAGTCCAAGTCCAAGTCCAAGTCCAAGTTTAAGTCCAAGTCCTAGTCCAACTCCATGTCCTTGCGATACCGCTTTTATAACACAACAATCTTTTACTACATTAAAAGATCACCTGAAATTAGTTTGTTAGACGTATACCATACTTGAAATTTCACTGGTTCCATCCACAATTGTCCTAACACAAGGTTATGAAAACTTAGTCAATCAAACGGTTATCTCCTCCAAATGATGCAATTGTCCGGTTTTCGCAAATAAATTCTTTTTAAAGATCAATAAAAGATCATGATATGAGGGAACTAAACCCTGTCGGAAATATATTTTTAAATGGCATGCCAGTAAAGATTCTGCTCAAAGAACTTAAAACAATAAAGATACGTTCCGATCCCGTTACTTCATATTCTTTATTGCTGTCAACGTGCCATAATAAATCGAACATCAGACTCGACCTGAACCGATTATTGGTTACCTGAACCTAGAAAAATTGTGCCATAATAGCACATGGCATTGGACCACGTTGTCTTCTTGCTTGATTATCATCTTATAAAGTATAATGCTCCGTATTAGTTCATTAATTCCGCTGCCTTATTAATTCATGAATTTAACAAATTTTATGAACTGTTTCAGAATGAAAAAGATGACATTACAATTCGAACAATTTCTAATTTTATTCTCTAATACTCAATGCTGGTGTGTGCCACTCACCTACTAAGATGGACCATTGTATGATACCTCCCGTGAGACCACATAATCCGGGAAATGGTTTGGTCTTCTGATTAATTCCAAAATTATCGATTTCTTAAGTGCCGTTAACTGATCCTAATAAGGACAGAACGATACGTAGTGTTGAACCGTCTTTTGCTCCATTCCAACATACTACTATGACTAGTGGATGGACAAGAGTGAGAAATGAGGTAGATACTCGATCGATTTTTTTTATAAAATATTTGTTTATTTTTGCGATGTTACAGTAAAATTTACGACTTCAAAAATTAAACACAAAATTTTTGTGTTGTTCTACTGTGCAATCGCAAAAAAATAAAAAGCTTATTGAAAATATAATTTGAAATTTAAATTTCCTTGGTATAATTGATTGAGGAGTCAGGATCTCGGATAGCAAATTGCTTGCTTGCTATCCAATCGAGTATCTACCCCATTATACTACCGATACTAGAAACTTCTTCTAGCAAGCCTTGAAATATTTTGAAAGTTCAAAGTGTTAAATTGTTTAGTGCTCTAAACCTGCACCGACCAAATTAGTCCGCATCAATGAAACCTGAACTATAATTTGTTACACATTTATTACAATTTATTACAATAACTCCCAATTTTATTACAGTTACCGTTTTCGAGGAACGAGTGGTCGGTTTAGTTTGTAATTAAACCTACACCGCCAAAATTGTAACTTCTGATGTACCTGTGATATTGGGATGGTTCTTGGACCAGAATTTATTACAAACTAGTTACATTGATTAAACAGTTCAAGATCAACCCTATATCTTGACTTAGGGTAAATTTCACCCCAAACGGTTATTTATGACAAAAACATCGATTTTACCATTAATACATTATTACAACCGACCGCCACCAGTTTTGGAGTCAAATGTTACTCTTTGGACCTTGTCGAGGGCAAATCAACCTTATCCAGGTGTGTAATAAATTATCTATGTGTCAGGTTACACGGAATTGGCTCCAAACTGTAAAGGGTTCAAAAGTCTAATTTAAAATTCGATCTTATTACCTTCAACAATTTATTACACCAGACCGTCACCAGATATTGAGTCAAATGTTACTCTTTGAGCTTTGTGAAGGGCAGATAAATTTTATCCAGGTGTGTAATAAATTAACTTTGTGTCAGGTTACACGGAATTGCCTCCAAACCGAACTTTAAATTAGACGTTAACGCCTTGACGGTTTGACGCCAATTCCGTGTAACCTATGACACAAAGATAATTTATTACACATCAGGATGAGGTTGATCTGCCCTCGACAAGGTCCAAGGAGTAACATTTGACTCAATATCTGGTGGCGGTCTGGTATGAACTATTCAGTTAACATATTTTCGATGAACTATCGTTTTCGGTGAAAGTAAATTCTTCGTTTTCGTTATATTGTCTTAAACATTTCATCGAAAGAGACAATTCATCAATTCTCGCCGCAAACGCAATCCATCGAACAATTCACCGAATGTGACAATTCACCGCCAACGACAATTCACCGAAAACGACAATTCATCGAAATTAAACCAGCGTATTTAGGTCAATGTTAACGAATTACATCGTACTTTATTTTTAAATTGTGGTTTGAAATTTTTGTTTCGCTATCTGCACAAAGATAGCGAAACAAAAATTTCAAATTTGATTACAGATTTTTATTGTTCTAGGATGACCTGATAATACATATACTTTTCGCTTTAATAATCGATGAACAACTTTTTTCGCGAATTGAGGTTTCGGGGATTTATCGTTTTCGATGAATTGAGGCTTTCGGTCAACTGTCGTTTTCGTTGCATTATTTTTCAATCAGTGAAATCAATTGCCGTGAAACTCAGAATAATGCAACTGCAGTAGATTTTCATACAAAAATGGCCGAAAATGAAAAGTGATGGGAAAATGGTGACCTTAATTACCAGTTGAGCTAATAACGGAGTTAATTATATGGACACACATAAACAAGTTTCGCTGGAATTTAGCGGACCAGAATTGAGAAGACCTTGCAAATGTTGAAAGATGATTACTATTTTCCTAAAATCCAGCAAAGAACGTATGACTTTTTTATAAAGTATTAGTTTTAGGAATGACCCGGTTTAGCACTCTATTTCCTTAGTCATATCACTTTTTGCAATGTGACTTTGGATCTTCTTGGTTGCTAGACTATAAAATTCAACTCTACTAAATAATTTGGACACAATTCAAAACTCACAATGAATATTTTTATAATCTTAGTTGGCTGCGTTAATTGGAAAAAAAATCTGTTTATGAGTCACTTCAAAATTTCATGTGATAGAAATTGTCGTTTGAAGTGATAGCAGTCGCAAGGAAATATTTATAAAGCAGCATACTAAGAATTAGAGTAGAGGTATAGGGAGTGTTAATACAGTCAGTGTAGATCATGTTGTTTCTTTAAATATAATGAAAGTACGCGTTCTGTGTTATAGACGGATTCTCAGAGTACGTATGCTCAAAAGCAGTAAAAACAATTGATTCAAAAGCAACGATCAATGCGTTTATGTTTTGCTGTGGCAAACCTAAGTGGTGAGTCCTACATGTTTAGGTTTTTTCTATTACTCCAAGAAAAATTGTACAAGTTGGGGTAGTAAATAAACAGATACTTTAAGGATTACGTACAACAACGGAGTTTATTGAAAGTGAAGACTGGGATAGACAATTAATGGCAGTAGAGGAGGATAATCCGTTATCAGAGGAAATAAAACGGCTTAATGAGGAAGTAGGGAATAAAACTAAAATAAATTTAGAAGATATTAGTGAATTGATCAAGAAAGATCAGAAGAAGCAAGTTGAGTGTTAGGATAAGAACAGACGATCTGAACACATCGAATTTGAACGGGTGGCAGTTAAAAATTAGAACCAGCTTTCAACGGTCCTTATAAAATCAAAAAGGTATTAGACTTACATGGAGAACGAAAAAGTAACAAATCCTTCGAATGAACGGATGTGAAGTTTTTAACAAAATTAAAAATAAACAAAAATAAACAGTCGGTAAAAGCAATGTTAACAATGGAAACCTGAACACAGACAAATTTCTTTTAATTAAAAACTATTATCAAAACTTAATGTTGATTGAAATAAAAAAACTAAAATTACAATTTAAAAATATTTACATAAAAAAGACAAAACATTTAATGTAATTAAATAATGTTAATAAATTGGAGTATCCACTACTAAATAATCAGTTACATATAATATGTACTGCGTTGGAAAATCGAATCGAATTGAATATTTTGGTGATTTTTGGGTTCCAGTGTATTAATTATTGGCCAGATCACAGAGATACTACCGAGAAGTGACTAATATCAAATGATATCATAAGAGGTGCTCTTTGAAATAAAATTAGTCTCATCAAAAAACTACGAGATTTTCCCATTTGTTAATGCGTTGCCATGCATTTGACAATTGCAGTACGATAGCATGGAGCATTGTCGTGCTGCAATATCACTCGTTCGTGTCTCTTTTCCCATTCTTGTCGTTTTTCGAGCAATGCATGGTGCGGAAGGAGGTTTCCATCATTTGAAGGAACCGATTACGATGGATCCTGATATTGAAAAAAATTGTGTTAAAGGTTTTCTGGTGAACCCCGGGTTTATTTTTAGATTTTTTGTTCAGCTCAAACGATTTTAATGAAAAATACTTGTAGGAGGTTTACGAGTACCAGCAACCGATGGCGATGGATCCTGATTTTGGGAAAAAACGTTTAAGGGGTTTTCTGGAGAGCCCTGGGTTTATTTTTTTTCTCCGCTCTAACGATTTTAATGACAGTTGCTAAAAGGAGGTTTTCTAGTACCAGGAACTGATTACGATGGATCCTGATATCGGAAAAGAGTGTAAGAGGTGTTCTGGTGAGCCCCGAGTTTATTTTTAATTTTTTTGTTCAGCTCAAACGATTTTAATGAAAATTTCTGGAAGGAGGTTTTCGAGTACCAGAACTGATGGCAATGGATCCTGATTTCCGAAAAAATGTGTAAGAGGTTTTCTGGTGAGGCCCGGGTTTATGTTAAATTTTTTTGATCACCTCAAACGATTTTAACGAAAATTGCTGGAAGGAGGTTTTCGAGTACCAAGGGTGTTTTTGCAATAAGCTCGAGGATTAAAATAAAACTTTTTAAAATTTGATAGGGTAGCTAATGAAACCCACACAAATAACATAGCGTGGTTGAACTGTTGAAATAAATATATCGTATCGTGGATTCATCTATCTTTTAATAGGTGAATTAAATGTTTTTGGTGTGTGGCACACTCTATGTTAATTGTATGTAAGCTGATTGAAGTGATGGAAATCTGTGTACGAGAAGTGGCAGGTTCCAAAGGAGCTTTTTCAATTTTTGTAATGCTGTAGAAATGTTTGGAAATTGCGAATCAATGAAATTGTGTTCAATTATCCAACTTGTATTGATTGATACGGAACATGACATATAGACTGTAATTCATTTCTGAAATAGCGCGTTCTAAGAAGTTAAAAATATGTAGTTCCTTTTGGAAAGGAAATTGGAATTTGGAGAGATCTGAAATTTTTCCTCTTTTATTAAACTGTTTTTTTGTGATCTCGTGTTTTTCAAATTCGAATATACTTTTCAATCCTATATGTCTACACACTCTATAGTAAATTTCTTTTAATCCGGTTACAAATTATGCCACATCAATCCAACGAAAATTTAACCCGCGCGAATTTATCGATTCGCGACACATGGCGTTCCAAATTATAGTCGCCATAAAATTCGAATTAAAATAAAAAAATTGTACATAAAAATATAAAAAGCTTAAAGCTACTCCTTACACTTGCTATATCCGGTTCGTACACTAAAATTTATTTTCCCGGGATGAATCTCAAACCGATAAAACAGAAAATCGTTTTATGGCCGAAAATTATTGTTGTTGTCATCGTTGCGGGGAGGCACACACCATACGATTAATGTACACGCACATAAATTTTTATTGTGCGTATCTAACGTTGCGATATCTTAACATCACTTTAATAACATAAAACACAAGTCGCATAATTGTTTAATAAAAATCTTTATCTGGAAATTCGTTTCTCTTTTTATTGTTGAAATTTATTTGTTTTAATCGTGGCGCGCAATAAACATAAATTTGTTGCTCGATGGTCTCCCCTAATTTTATGTTAATGACGAGACATCATATATCGAAATTTTATGTTTTAAATTTTTAAGTCTTGCTTTTTTGGTGTGTTCACGATAAACTCAACAGGACCTCGTCCGCATTATCTTAAATCCGGGTAGATCGTGCCGTCTAATGAAAAATTACTCAAATTGTATATGGACTTTATCTTGTACGGCTTTTCCTTTTTTTTAAAGAGCCATTGTATATTATCTAATCGTACACCGTCGCAACATATAAAAAATTTGTTTTTATATTCACCGAGATAATCTTTTTAATTATGATTGCTATTTAAATCAGCAGTAGCAGCAAATCTCCGGGATTATAACAACATCAACAAAAATTCATTTCGTATCATAATTTGGTTGCTTTCATCTCGCGCACTCGGCATGACAGACAACTTTTTTTATAACAATGAACCGAGGTAAATTATGATTAAGGCCAAAACATTATGGACACAAAGAGAATATTTTGCACCGGTCTTATCATCTCTCAATGTTTATGTTAAATTATACAGCGCAAGGTAGATGACCCCCATGCTACTTATTTCAAGCAACAAATCAAACGATTTTTTTGTTATTTTCCAAGAAAAATAAACTTTTTAGATTATTTTTAGCTGTGCATCTAGAAAAAGTTTTCGATCTACACCGAAAAACTTGAATCGACAGGCGAGCATCTACATTATTCATGTGTGTACATAGTTCCGAGCGTTTAATTTTCATTTACCAACAAATTGTTAGTTTTGCTTTTTTTGTTTACTCGATTGTATGGTATACATAAATTATTTATGCTCTTTACAAAGTACATAGATTTATGAGGTATTAAAAGATTATAAATATATGGGAGAAATCATCGGTAGCATACCGACATAAAATTCCAACAACAACAACGTTTAATTATTTATTAAATTTTCCTTTTAGTGCTCATAATACGATGAAATAGATTTAACTAGGGGGTGGGTAGTTCATAAAAGTTTCTTTCATGGAAAGCTGTCAACTTGTTGTTTCGCAAAATCAAAGTTTTGTTTTGACATTAATTTACTATAATACGTCTGTGAACAAGTTATCTCAGGTGGATAAGATGATTATGTGTGTTGAATGACATAAAATAAACTAATGCTGCGGTTTTGATAATTTCAACAAAACCAAAAGTTTTTTTTATCGATCAGGGTTTTAATATCTTTTGATTCTATCGGAGCACACATGGAACTCGTCAGATTAAGGAGAGCTTGTTTTGAGCTGGAGGTTATAGATGTCTGCATTTTAAAGAACTGGCGTATTCCTCAAAAGGAGTTTCAAGTTTTCGAAAGCCTAGTTAATATAGACGATCTATTCAAGTTTTCTTCCTTTACTCAATCGACTAGTTATTAGAGCTGTCACGTTTGGAACTGCCTGCAGAAAAAATCGACCCTTTTTAATAAGTATCTAATTGTGCATTGCACAACACATAGAAGAGATTGACAAATTTATTTTGATCTTTGTAATAACGGGATTTCCCATGGGGCATATTTACAAAATGTAATTTTCTAGAGGCATAACTTGATCATTATTTCCCGTTTCAACAACCGGCGAGCTTAAAAGGATCGAACACTTCTCTCTAAGGACTTAAGGGATATATCCTGTCACTTTTCTCTTATATTAGACCTTGCTTAGTAGTTGATACTGGATAACAGCGTTGTTTGATTGGATGTGCATTCCAATATCTATAGTCTTCTCAGACCTTTGCTCAAGAACACTTCTCAATTTTTTTTCTAAGTTGTGTAGTTGACATTAAAAGAATGGCTTTAGTTGGACGCTGTGAATTGTATAATATCAGTGCTTTAAACCTGCGCCGGTTAAATTAGCCATCCACAATGAAATGGGTACTATAATTTGTTACACATTTATTACAATTTATTAGAACAAATCCTGATTTTATTACAGTTAACGTTTGCCAGGAACGAGTGGTTGGTTAAGCTTACAATTTAACCTGCAGCGCCAAAATTTAATGTAGCTGTGATATTTTTAATGTAGCTGTGATAGCAATAGCTCTGATATTGGGATGGTTCTTCGACCAGAATTTACAAATTAATTACATTAAATAAGTTAGTTCAAAACTACCCCTATAACTTCCCTAAGGGCAAATTTCCCCCCCAAAACGATTATTTATTTCAAAAACGTCAATTTAACCAACTTAATATTTTATTTTACACATAACTGCCACCCGATTGTGGCTAGAATGGCCTTCCAAATTTGAGTAAAAATGACATCAGTTCACCGAAAATATCAAAATTCGTAGCACTATATCCGAAGTCGTGCATTATTAGCTCTCCGTGGTTTTAGTTAATGAACTGAATGACCAACTTCATATACATAACAGACCTGAATCACGATCTCTGGGAATGGTCGATAATGTCCAGCCAAATTTGTGTTCTTATGTCATTTTTACTAAAACTTGGATGGCCATTATCGGCTATTCCCAGAGATCGAGATTCAGGTCTTGCTAGAACATGATGTTGGTCATTGAGTCACCTAACCAAAACCACCTAGTGCTAGTTATGCACGACTGGTTTATTGCTACGAATTTTGATATTCTCGGTGTTCTGATGTAATTTTTACTCAAAATATTGACGAAATATATAAAATTTGTAACAAATAAAACTGCGTTCAAAAAAGTACAAGCGCACTTTTATTTCATGGGAAATGGTATACAATATAAAAAATTATGTCTAGAAACATGGCCGCTATATTTCCATAAGCGAAAACAAAAACCATTATTATTTACTTTTTGTGTCTTAGGTTTACCCTACTTTTTAGTACGGTATTTCAATTTACTGCTTACACTGTTAAAAACGTCATTTACCCTAGATTTACATTTGAATTGGTACACAGCCAATGAAACATAATATTTTACTTTTCGTTGAGAATTTCGCAAATTAAAAATCATAACAGTGTACTCCACACAAGTACATAGAAAGGGTTTAAAATTTCAATTGGAATTAGCATAATTCCAATTAGATTTGTATACGATATGATTTTAATCTATGGAAAATATACGGAATATTTTACGTACCCAAAATCGAAGTGATTTCAAATTTAAGGCCCATAAAATATGTATTTTTAATTTTACAATGAAACTTCTCTTCGATAACAGCGTGACTTGACAATTTCCCGGAAGCCAGTTTAGAATAAAGTTCACAAGTTCGAATGAAATTTCGTATGAATATAAATTTTAAATTAATTTATAGAATTTAAATATTTCAAAGATTTCAGCAGGTTTAGCTAACAAGCTAAAAGTTGTCATCAGATATAGGAAGCAAACAATAAGTTTATATGGTCGCTTCTATGGTTTAACTAAATTATCCACCACCTTAATAATTCCACCTGAAATGATTCGCAGACCACAATAAAATATTGGAACTGAAACTTATTTACTAAAGCACACATAAAAAGCTCGATTATCCACACAAATATTTATATGCGGTTACGTTTTTTGATACGACGATACACACACACACAGTCACACACAAACCAACTAAACGAAAGATAATAAATTTAATTTCCTTCTAATTTTCACCCTTAAATCATAAATATGGTACAGAGAGCAGAAAAACGAGAAAGCTCATTTTCCACATAATAGAGTTAAAGTCTAAACTCGTAAACGAGTGTATATAGGAAAATAAGCAATAAATATAATTGTAACCTATTTACCTTATACCGGTGTATAAAGTTATCGGCATATAGTACAGAGGTGCTCGGTTTATACGAGAGAACTGGAAAATTTATTTTTATTATGTATACATATTTATATTCCTTGACTACAGATCCTTGAAATGGAAAATTTATATATGGAAGGTATATCCTTTTATTCCGGGAACCAAACCAAACATCGAACCGAAAAAGGTAATGTAAATGTGTAAGATGGTTAATTGGTTTTCTGTTGTTTATCTTCTATACCAATCTATACTATAAAATACCTTGAAAAGGATCGACTATTAAGGATTACGTTTTATTGTTAATTGTTTTTCTCTATTAGTTAATAATTACTTTTGTCATTTATCGTATCAGACGTATAGAGATATTTACCCGCTTCTAAGCAGTTTCAGTAAGCTATATATTTACCGTAAACCAGATTGCACTATTGTTTAATTTAGAAGGATGGTATGTATAGTTTTAAGTGGTAGGTAAATGTAACATAACCAAATTTGCGCTGCTCAACAAACCGTTAATTCATTTTACTCGCGCATAGTACTCAACATATGGTGTATTTTATGAGTATTTACTGCGTGTATCACACAATTTTGACCTATATATGTGCTATTTTTGTGCTGTTTCGACAAAAAAAAATAGTCATTATACCACAGTGAGTAAAAATGATGCCAGCTACACACAGTGTTTTGGTCTGGATATGTCATGTGCCACCACACAAATACCAGCACAAGATGATGGATGATCGTTTTAAAGCCTGTCTCTCGAGACTTTATTATTTATTTTCAAACACTTTATTTATATAGCTTGTGTATATATATATTATACAGGGCGACTGAAAAAGGATAACTCAAAAAAATCGTTGTTGTTTATTTGATATAGTCGTATATACGTTATATGATACTAAAGGAGAAGAGTGATTTTTATAAGGATTTTGTTTTTCATGCAAATTTAATTCGTGGAAATTGGGCAAAACAAAAGCGTAGACTTACATACTGATATTATATTTCAAGGAGGCTCGGGTACAGTAACATTCTAACTAATTATGGGTGGAGTAGAAACAAGTTATTTATTTAATGACATCGCGTTGCACGTATCACCCAACACAGAATAACAAACTACCTCAACAACTTAGGAAAAAAAACATAATTTTATGAAACAATTAATGAAATTAACACAATGCAGAACATATCGTAGCTGTATAAAGTTAAACAAGAGCATCACTAAAACTATATCATTTTCTAACGTTCTTGGCAAAGTGACAAAACAACAAACTTTTTGTAAATTTCGTTATCAAACTTTTTGTTGTTGTATTTTTTATTGTTTGAAATTTCATACAACTATGATAATTTTATTATAAAAAAATATTAAAACTTTTTTTGGTTTTTGATACCACGGAATGTTCTTTTATTGTTTTCCCATTATTGGAATAACATGGCACACACAATCGAATAAGAAGATCGGTATTTAAGAGTAAAACATGAATGGAGTCTACTTGTTATATTGTGCACCAATAATTCGAAAAAATTATTTCGACACAACGTACTCGCGTTTAAGGGCAGCGGTTCCTACCATACATTAACACATAAATCAATTATTAACAGACACGAAAAAACTGGCCCAGTACTATAAAGTAAACAATTCTTCATCGAGAAGTGATGAAATTAGAAACCCTAATCTTACAGCCTTATTTCCCTAGACATATCGGTTCACATATTAAGTGACAATCAAATTTATCTATTATTGTACTAAAATGTAACCTGCTGGTTGGTATGCCGACAGTTGCTTCAAGTGAGAGAAACAAAAAATATTATCATTTGATGTCACTTCAAAGTTTTGCTCGTTGTTTGTAGAAATAACATAAAATTCAAATATAATCGATCGAGTTGGCCATGAAAAACAACAGTATAGCGAATGTTTTAACCCTTCACTGAACAATTTAAAAAATATTTTGATTTAGGAGGGTTTTACAAAGCCTGCTTTATATAGTTATTAATTTAGCAGAAATTTTTCATACTAAACATGCACAGGAATACCATAATGATTTTGAATTTTTCTATTGGAGTTGCTAACGCTTCACAGGAAAATATCACTTCAGGTGACAAACGATGCGACTAGCAGAATATTACCCAATTTTCTAGGTGGTTAAACTATATTTCTTTCAACAAGAAACTTTTCTTGATTTAAAATACAATTTTAAAATCTACCGCAACGTCAAAAAGAACTTAGGGATGGGCAACTCGAACTCAAAATCCATGAGAAGACTGGTGGAAACTTTGAAAGCTTTATTTAAAAAATTACCATTTATTTCTGCATTGATATGGAACAACTCGTAAATACTTCCAATATAACAAGAGTTGCAAAGTGGATATTGTCAACTATCGGCCAATCTCTGAACTAAGCTTAATTCAAAAACGTTTGATATAATTGCTTTTGGTTGAAGTAATACAAAGCTTGGCAAAGGTTATAGGTTGTTGCATAGCTTAGTAGAAATTTGGGTGACCGCATGGGAACAGTATATGAAACTAATTGTAATTGTGATTGTATGTCTCATCTAGCAGCAGTATGCACCTTCCAGCAGCCTGTAACATTAATCCTAAATTTAAAAAAAATGGTTATGTATCCTTAATATATCCCTTTATAATAGAATGTATAGTATACACCATAGAAGATGTGAAATTACTCTAAGCCGATTTAAACAGAGTGAGTATCTGGTGCCAAACATCATAAATTGCGATTAAACACATAAGTGGAGGAAATATATCATTTAACCGAAAGAAAGGATGGAAGGGAATTTGTTAAGCTATATGGTCCAACGACATACGATGATGGTTCGCACTAGCAGCAATTTAATTCGAATTACTCTTACTTAAATGAAAACATCGAAAGAAAAATACATGGATGATGACAATTTCGAGCATACTGAAATCCATTGCAGAGTACGTAAAGGTCCAAACTTAAACCAACGACGAATGGCAAAGCACTCATTGTGTCCCATTACCTAATTTGCCGGTACAAACTTCAGTCTCAAAAATAACACATTCATTTTGGGCGCCCAGATGCTAACGACATAACTTGAATTAGTGCTCGCGTTTTAACACGACACGGGTTTCGTTTGAAACGTATGCTGATATGGCCGACAGGATGTACGAAATCATTTAAATAGAGGATCGAAGCAAGAACAAACCATCGAGCATTCACATCGCCTGCCATTAACGTGACAAAGTCATAAGACGAACCGGCAAGGAACAATATATAATCGAGCCGTAACGAGTACGGGTGCTTAACAGCGATCACCAGCAAGTCAAATCGGGACGCGAATGAATAGAATTGAAATAATTCTTGAGAGAATCAATTGCGATAATTGAAGCCATTTTAACAACAACGAATTCACAATCACAATTACGGTCCCGTTCACGAAGTGGGTCGTCACCTCTCGACGTGTCACGCAAACATTAGAAACCAACGAAGATATCGCCCACCCTGTAAATACAGCCCGCTTCGGCCCCAATAACACGAAAATCAATACCTACGGCACGAAACTACTACTGGTTAATTTAGGTTAGAGAAGAATGTTCACTCAAGTTTTAATTTTGGCGGACGTGAATGATTGGCGCCGATTTTTTCAGTTAAATCGCTCTTTTAGTCGATATCAAACGATAACTGACTGATATACAGTGACTTAGCTGTCACTCAATGCCACGACGGTTGGAGTCGATACATTATACCCACTTCACTTCACCATCGTCAATGATTTATGGTTGGCTGCTAAAGAAGTTTTCTTCCCTAGCGCAGCTGAACTAAATTACAATTTACCAGTCAAGTATTCCGTGATTCAGCATATTGCGATGACCGGCCATTGGCGTCTCTCGTCTTTTGCCCACTTTTAGAAACATCCCGATTTTAGAACAGGTGCGGATTATTAGCGATTTACTGTACACCAAACTACCCGGTGCACTCTTAATCGAAAATCCTCTTTCTCCTCTACCATCAACCGATTGTGCATCGACCAATTACGCACTACGATGTAAAATTGTATCATTATACGACTACACAACACGCGATTTTGTCTTTATAAGAACGGATAAGGACAGGGGCCCAGAACCCCCGTATGAAGGCCCGTATAAAGTCAGTAGCCTGTCAGGTATATATTTTGACATTTCAATTATAAATAAAGAGCAATCAGTATCTATCTACCGATAAAAACCACCCTACGGAATACTGTGTTCTGCGGTGCGAATTCCAAGGTCTAAATAACCCACTCCTGACTTTTAATTGTTTTTCAAACTAGGAGGGGTATTGTAGTGGATAAATTATCGAAAAACAGTTTTACATACAATATTTGACAGAATGACCGTGCGCTATATACAAATCGACGGTATTGCATATACTGGCTTTGACATGTACAGTGGGTCCCAGCCAAAATGATGCGAGTAATTTTTATTTTTTTTAAAGTAAATATCCTAAAAAAATTATAAATATCTATTTTTAATTTAAATTTATTATAAGCTTCAGTATTAATTGTTAATTTCATAAAAAAAACATTTAAAAAATTTCAATAACAAAAATCAAAATTTCTCCGAAAAAACATGTCACAGAATAAAAATTAGTTCATTTGTTTGTGACTAATATTTTCACATTGTATAATTAATATTTGGTAGGATATCCATTTTGTTTTAGAACCGCTTTGAGTTTTTTTTGGTATTTTTTCGTGTACTCTGGATTAACTCCACTCTTCTAACAATGCCTGTTTTATTCCACTACATTATTAATCTCATGTTTTCTGATTTTGCTTTCAAGTTTAGACCATAAATATTCAATAACATTGATGTCCGGTGATTGAGCAGGTGTTTTTATGACGTATTCCAAATGAGCCAACTTTGAAAAATTCAAGATTTGTGTTTTGGAATATTGTCCTGGTAGAACCGAAATGATTCTTAATATTTAACTTTCAGCACTTTCCTTCAAATTTTCAACTCTGGAAGACGCCCATAACATAACATGACCTCCACCGTGCTTAACAGTGCTTCGTATTAGTTTAGCTGCTAGCTGCGTATAAGTCTTTCTCCATATGTAGTATCTTCCGCCTGAATCAAAAAGGTTAAATTTGCTTTTATTAGCAAATAAACCATGTTCCGGAAAGTTTCATCTTTGTTTTTATGGTCTTGGGCAAATTTAATTCTAGCCTTACAATTAACTTCACTGATGTATGGCTTTTCCGCAATGTTCTGCCATGAAAGTTTCGTTCTCTTAATATTCTGCGTTCTTTGTTTCTGAATAAATTTCTTTTATGTAAATATTTTTCAGCTCCCTTGACCCACTTTGGCACACTTAATGTTGAGTTTACTTTTATTTTTCGGACAATCCATGAGCATTCTTTTTCGGAAAATATTTTATTGGACGTTTTTCTATGCTTATTTTTAACACGATTTTCACCATTTATGCAATTTTTATTTGAGTTTTGCCATCTTTAAAGTGTTGAATAACTAATTCACGCGTTTCAATACTTGTGTGGCGACTCATTTTCTCAATTATTACAAAAGTTCACTTATTTATCTATATTGAAACACTACAATTGACTATAATCGCATAAAAGGTTGTTTGAAACTGATACTCAAAATTATTTTACATTGAAAATTATGTTTTGTACAAAAAAAGTACCGCTATTTTCAAAACAAAGAGAGTACATCATTTTAGGTGTGACATATTTTTACGTGGACATTTATTTTGTTTTTTGTTACTATTTTGTTATTAATTGAATTTTTTTATTTGTATTGATTTATGAAATTGAAAGCTTATAATAAATGTAAATTAAAAATAGATATTTATTATTATTTTTTGAATATTTACTTTAAAAAAAATAAAAATTGCTTGCATCACTTTGGCTGTGACCCACTGTATGTTGAGTAAAAACCTAAGCCATTTCTCAGTAGAGTAGTAAAACTTGGTTTTAATGGTCGAAATGAGAAGTCATACGATTTCCGGATATGTTTCTAGAAAATAGACAACTGGAATAAAATTAACTAAAGAATTTGTCAGCCAATTAGGATGTAACTCGGTTTATAAGTAGAAAGGGCAATTGCGATATGAGCTTCGTTAGTGCTTATGGAGAATTGCTAATTAGAATCGAACTAAGTAAATTAACTCGATGTGAAGGTTTTCCGGTAGTGGTTCTAGAAAATGGTTTATTAAATT
This sequence comes from Nephrotoma appendiculata, assembly GCA_947310385.1. Lineage (NCBI taxonomy): Eukaryota > Metazoa > Arthropoda > Insecta > Diptera > Tipulidae > Nephrotoma > Nephrotoma appendiculata. The sequence goes on along the minus strand of OX371224.1, from coordinate 367,346,691 downwards.
AGAACTAAGCCATTAAAGCAAATTGAAGTTGGTCAATTTCATTAAGCACGGTCAAATTTCTTCAACTCAATAGTATGCAGTTCCAGCTTCGAACAGCCGTGTGATCATTTTAACATCTGTGGAAGTAATTATGCGTATTTTATTAAAGATTAAAATTTTTATTTCGTCAATTGTTCCAATAGATTGGCCAAATGTTGTTGAATTTGCCAAATCATGGCCCAATTTTATTATTAATTTTGCATTCTCACCCAGAAATGACCTACGAGGGGTGTTCAATAAGTTCGGTAAATCCTTATGAAATGGCGATAATAGACATTTCAAATTTTGTTTTTTTATTCTTCTAATTAGTCTACTAAATTAAAAATATTGAATATCGTGTTGTGATTATAGTTTGAAAGGTAAACGCGATATTGCAGTTCAAAATTACTGTCAAGTGATTTGAGTATTTTTCTATTTGTAAAATGACAAATTTAACCTCCTAACTAGGATAGAAAATATAACACGATCTTTTTATAGCAATTACGCTACCCTGCTATTTCTATTTTAAATTATTAATATTAAATTCCAATTGGAATTCTCATTGAACAATTTATTCATTGTTGTGTTAAAAACGGTTGTAATATAAGCTATCAATTTTATAAGAATTGAAACTACAGAAATTTTCTTATCTTAACATTTTGGAATATATTTTTATTAAATTAGATAGCTTCATTAATTAACTATAATTATGAAAATAAAAGTCAAAGTTTGAAATAACTAGATACTTTACGTGTGGGTGACTGCGACAAAGAAATTTTCCATTTACAAAATGAAACTGTGAATTCCGTAAAAAACTTTCCAATATCGTCTAAAAGACGATAAAAATAAAATCTTAAATAAAATCAGTTCAATTCCTGAGAAAGTGTTGATGATGATTATACCAACGAACTTAGCACTGTAATGGAATTTTGATACATAAATAGAATTGTAAATTTTCTAAACCTTGTTTTTAACCGTTTAATTTTATTACATACTACCCAAGTAGCACCAAATAACTTTATAGTTTTATGACCAAATCCCGACGTCGGTGCAACCGCTAGAAACATGAAAAATTAGACATTTTGAACTTAAAACTAAAATTTCTTATCTATCGGTCGGTCCGACCACCATACGACGGTATCTTTTACCAGTCAGTACCAAGTTATTTTTTATCGAGTTGGCCAACTTATTTCACATTTTCTAACTATTATCCGACTAATGTAACTTAATGGTCATTATTTACCCACGTGCCGACTCTTTCGTTTACCGGTCGTGTTACCCGATATATAATGACCAGTTGGCGACTTTATTGTCATTTAAAAACTGAAATCTAACTTAAATAAGTTATTTGACATATGCACGACAACGCAATAACATTTTTCACGTATCACAATTTTGTTGACTCGCTTGACAATTTTATCGAGAATATTATTTATCGACAAACGTCAAATGTACAAAAATTTATTATTTATAAATAATTAAATATGGATGATTTTAAATTAAAAAAAAAGCCATTTAAACATTCGACATTATTTTTCCGGCAAGTGAAATTTTACTTAAACAAACCCTTAAATCTAAAAGTCAATAGAAAAAGTAATTTTGACAATTAAGTTAAAAAAATAACCAAGTTGTTGCCAGAGTGACAAATTTGTTGGGAAAATAGTTTATTTGATTTTGAAATAACTTTTTTGTGTTTTTTGAGTCTTTATTATAACTTTTTTGTCATTTTCATATACATTATGAAACTCGCCATTTTTTCTTTAGATTTCATTAAAAATTATTTACTTCTGAAAAACAAAATTTGTTATTTTGATAATTTTCATGACTATATGTTAATATAGTATCATAATTTTAATGACGGGGATGTTTTTGAACAGATTTTCTCTGTTTTTAGAGTAATTTAATCATATTTATATATTTTTATTTTTATGAAATATCAAGTTATGTTTTAAAATAAAGAAATTATGGAAGCCCGTAAGTTTTGAGTTGGGAAACAGGTATATATTTACTATAAATCTAAATTTGTTTGAAAAAATAAGCCGTAATTAACACCAAATTTGAATTATTACTTTAACAATGATTCTATAAATTTTAATTTTTATAAAGAACCTTTCAAAGTAGGAACATTTGACATTTGTATTTTTTTATAAAACAAGAAATAGAAATAAATAATGTTATGAAAAAGACAGCACGATTATTTACGTATATTGAAAAAAAAGTTCCCTCTCCACAAAATATAATCCGAATGACGGACGAAATTAGTTTTTTTACGAACGTAATAGTTGTATAAGCGACTCCCATCTAACTAAAACTTCAGTCATTTGAAAAGACAAATAGTGGTTATTACGACGTTATAACAACCTAAGATTTATTCCCCAATACCGTTGTAGCACCGTTACCATGCCGTTGTACCAACGTCGGCTAGCCGACCACTAGTCATTCAGCTAACGGCGGTACGACGTTATCCCAACCCATTTGTGCTACTTGGGTAGCTGACCCGGCGAACTTTGTCTCGCCCCAAATTACTTCGTCCGAGCAAACACTTTTCAACTTCACAAAAATTGAATTTAATGAGAGAAAAATCAAGCAACTCAACTCAATTCTCAATAGACGTTTGAGTTAGACGATTGAGTGGCCATTCCATTCACTTTTTCATTGAATTCAACACTAAAGGTAGGTTTATGGTTGCTTGCTTTCGTTCGTTCGGTCATTTGTTCGACCAATCATCTTTTGTACAAAAATCCAGAATCGTCAATTTTGAGCAATATGATTGGTGGAAAAAATTGTCAGAATGAGCGAACGAACGCAACCATAAAGGCGGCATATTGTATTGAAAAGTGAATAAAAATTCGATTCAAAGTTAGGCAACTATCGAAAATTTAGTTGTTTTTTGCAAATTGACTTTGTAATTTGTTAATCGTCATAGCGAACGCCAGAAGAACGGGGAACTGAATGCACTTATTTTAGTAGTGACATCTAGCACATTAAAAATAAGCTGATTGAGTCTTTTTTTACATGAAATTTTTGCACGGCATATTTTATGAAAATAAAAATTAACATACAAAAATAGACCCAATAAGCTTAATTTTTTTGCCGTCAGATATACAAACAGTTTTCTATATATATAGAAGATAAGATTGCCAAGATTCTACACAACTTATATTAATAGTAGTCCGCAACCAACGCCATCTATTGAAAATAATTCTTAGTGGCTATTTAAATGAATGATCATTGTCGAAATACAATTTTCGTCGGTGGCGTTAAGTGTATTTCCATACAGAATTCCTCTACAAAACGCAATTTTCGATTTTCCGATTTTTTTTTTGATTTTTCGGTTTTCCTTTGGGTTCCGATTTTTTTTCGAGTTTACGGATTTTTCTTTGAGTTTTTCCGAATTTTCTTTTTTTCTAAGGCCCACTGTATTGAGATGGACAATGCACAAATAGAATCATTCAAATTGGTCGTGTCGTTCTCGAGTTTTTGCGAGACTAACGCACGGCAATTGATTTTTATTTAGATAAATAGATAGAGAAAATAAATAGATAAAATAAATAGATTGGATAAAAAACAAAGTAGCATTTTGGATGTAGCCTTCGTTGGGAATCGAATTCAGTACCTTCCAATCCAAGCGCCGAAGCTTTAACCACTACACCACCTGTCTCATAAAAAATATACACACAGAATTCATATGAAAATGGGTTTTTATTCGATTTTTCGGGTTTTCCGACTTTTTCAGTAGATTTTTTAAAAAATTTCTTTCGTAAGAACCATCTCCTGGTAATTGCGAACACAACAGAAAAGGTTGAGCCAAATCGGTTCAGCCGTTCTCAACTGAGGTCGGCACATACATTTTTTGCACCATTTTTATAAATATGTATAGATATCACATCTACTTTAAAACATTTCTTTAATTTCCTTCGAAATATTTATCCTCTTATTATTATTTCCCATAAAAAAATAAATTAAATTTGTTGGCATGCAAATTTTATCTCCACCGTTAAAAAAAAAATATTCTAGGCAACACAAAGAAAGCTGATATCTATGATAAGCACAAAACACGAAAGCCGGGAAAACATTATTTGCAAAAATAAAAAAATGTTAACATAAAATTTTTTTTCGCAATGTTATTCATTAAAATATTACATAAAATAACAACAACAATAAAAATATTTTATTTAATTTTATTCGGAATTAAATGTATGTCCCAAATTAAAAAAATCTAAATTGAAATGCGAAGACGAGATGAAAATTTATAAATTTTCTTTTTCAATTTCTTGTATTTTGCCATTCCAGTACCACCGACTGTGTGCGTACATTCGGTGTGCAACTGGTTGGATATGTTATTTGTTATTGTTGTGGTGATGATAAAACTCGCCTATAAGGTGGGTAGAATATGTGATGTTGCGAACGAAAGGGATTTAAAAATATTATTAAGCTTCTTAGTTCTACTCAATTAGCTAAAAACTAAAGATTGATGGTGGAGGGTTTTTGGTTGGTCGTCCAACAAAATCTATCTTCTTTAATATCCTATACGAATGAAGTTAGGTCGTCATATTTTAATCTGTATACGATTATACGATGCTCCTTAAGAGCCCGCAAATTGAAATATTTCTGTTTTTAATGAAAAAGTTTTATGTTTAAAGTAGAATTTTGAGTACCGTGTACATATAGATCGTGATTATTTACGACAAACTTTTATCGAGTTGTCGATTTATTACCGAAAAATATTCGGTTTTCCACTCCCGTGTACCGTAAATATATAAATCCTGAATATAGCTGATTGTATGTGACTCACAAACTAAACTTTACGTTTGCTCCTTAATAAAATAGGAAAAACAAGTTTAGAATTTATTATACGAATTTCCCTCTAGATGTCACTAATAATTCGCTTTAATATTTTTTTTCTAGATATACAGCTGTTTATTTCTATCTAAGGATGGCAGATAAAAATTTGAGGATGAGCAGCAAAATAAAAATATTAATACATTTTTCAATTTTCTTCTTCGTCTTCTTTATGTACGGTGGTGAAAATCTTTACAAATTTTTCATTTTAATTCCGTGCTTATCTGCTCTTATATACGTTTAGTAATGAATAGTGTTCGTGGATTTATGGTTTTCATCTGTACGGTTTTCTTATCTTAATATAAGACTTATGAAAGTGTAGATATAGTTGAAACGATTTTAAAAATTGGCTGGTTTATATTGTGACCTAGAGACTAGACCAGAGCTAAAACTTGAACGGGGGGTAGAGAATCCACAATAAAGCAATGACAATAACAATAACGTAGGTCACTGGAATAGGAAAAGCGTGGAGCAATTTGCGGAAAATTTATAATTCTGGGGAAAGCAAGAGTGCGGTCGAAAAAATCAGTGACATTCGTGTAACGGAGTGTTGCTACCGCAGAAAAGAGGCTGCTGCGCATTATAATACACAATGTAGAAAAAGAACAACCAAGCCCTATGGTCGGTAAAGTTTTTATCACGATTTCGAGTTTTATCACGATTTACAAATTGCCCATTTTGCATAATACATAACGTGTATGGTGCCATACCGATCCGCTATTTTGCACTACACACAAAATCCAAAACAACAAGAAAGTATGTAGTTAAATGCTAAAGAGTAACAACAAAATCTGAAAAATTAACTTAAGGAACCTGGGCTGTCTAAACGAATTCTTATCAAAATTAATCAATTAGTTTCCGTAACTTTTAGGACAACTATCCAATTGTATGGCGCTTAAATTTAATCTATGTAGTTGTCGGAAGAAAGACCTCACCATACAATCCACCGTTCAACAACATCCAAGAATCCATCTTGTCCTGAAAAAAGTTTCTTCAAAAATATTAATAAATGGGCCAGTTCGACAGAGTTGGTCATATTCCAGAACATCATCATGGCATCTCACTCCCTTCACATACTGGAATAATGAAACCAATTGTAAACAGCGGGGTAAGTTATCAAGTGAATACTGGAATTAGAAACGAACTGTGTTAATCATCACTACAGGGAAAAGTCGGAAAATGTATGACTGGAATGTTCGAGAATTTCCTCAAGAATACATCGATGGAAGCAATATACGGAACAAACTCGGTCAGCGATGCACAGGTATATAAGCGAGAGTAAATCATTATACAAATAAAGCTTAAAGTCAACAGTTGTGAAGTTTAAATTCAGCAGTGTACCGTGAAAAATCAACCAGTGAAACAAATGGTACAAAGTGGTTGAAGAGGATTATTATATTTGTACAAAAGTGTTATACAAAATATCGTTAATATGTCGGGCGTAATATTCAGGCGTAATATAGTTTTTTTAATCTGAATTTAGGAGCAATTCACCTTTCATTAACCTATATATTCCAATTTCCCCAAGCCTAAAATTACTTTTTGACTTGGAGCCAAAATCTCTGTAAGACCAGAATACAGACATACTCAAAGAGCCAAACAAAAGCTCCAATAGCCAAATTATTACTGTGTCTCAATATTAAGAAGAGGATCAAATCGATTCTAAGCTTTAATTCAAGGTCAGAATCATAGGTCGATTTATAATTTGGAAGGTAGCTTATGTATAGTTTTTTCTTGTTAATGAATCTGCAAGGCTCCCTCGAAACAAGGTTTTCAGTCCGAATCTAAAACTCTATAGGACAGTGAAATTGATTATCTTGATTAAAACTTGGATAAGAACCACAAACACGGATGGATACACTGTAAGGCATATATTTTAAATTTTTTAACCGAAAGGTTAAATTTTTAGAGCAAAACTTTAAAACTACCCTATTATTCAGTCAATGCACCAGGTGAAAATATACAATAGATTTCGGAGTAACTCATTTAAATTACAGGTATTACTGCTTTCCACAATAAATCAACATCCAAGACCAATCGTTGCGATCCATCCTCAACGACAAAGGTATGTAAAACCACAAAAATAATTTATTTATCAAAACAAAAAAACCGACAGCAAATATTATAACAACATCAACAACAAAGTTAAAAAAATAAAAATTTCATTTAATTAAAAACTTTTATGTCCTCGCCATCAATCACAACCCAGCAAAATACAACAAAAGCTGCTGTTAAACAAATTGTGCGATGATTTACGGTGCTTAAAACAAAAAAAAAACAAAAAAAAAATTGGATACAAATATAAATGTCAATTTTTATTAAATTTATAACTAAAACTGTTGTTGTTAGTGTAAAACGTGACTTTTTAATTAAAAATGTCATTTTAATTAATTTCTTGAACTCACTCACGTGTTTCAATATTCAGCAGCACTCCTCCACAAGTACCTACATACATACATACATACATATTTCAAATCGAAAAACCACAAATCATATCGTATTGCTATCCTTGTTTAGAGAAATTACTTTGTACCTCTGCTCGTTTGTTGTTGATTACATGTATGAAATGTAAACTTACCTGTAAAGAAACAAAAGAAAAATGGAAATTAAATTTTTTGATAAAAAAGTTGTAAAAATATTTTTCGAACTTTTGTTTGTGAAAATTAAATCAAAATACTTTGAAATTAAATATTACAAAATATAAATGAAAAATTCGAATGGAAAATTGTTTGGAAAAACCACAAAAATCGAGCGAGTATCTAGGTACATACAAAAAGTGAGATGAAGAAAGTTGCTTTGTTGTAATGCGGTTTTCAATTTTTGGATATTTTTTTCGGGTTTTGTTTGGGGAAATCAAACGTATAACAAATAGTCCAGTTGAGATGTATTTTTTTAATTATTTTCAGCTGAGGTACTTGAAGGGACAATAAAATATTGTAAAGTAATTGCAACGCGTAACGCGTCACGATATTTCCGGTATAATTTTTTGGGTGAAAGAACATAGTGAAACTATAATATGAGGCACAGTTAAGTCATTGTAGAAGTGGTTTGTAGTTGTGGCTTTTCTAGTAATTTTGTTAATTTGTTTGTATTTGGTAATCAATAAACATAAGAAATAGTAACAACAATAATTAATTAATTAATTTAATAAGCCAAAATCAGTAACGTGCAGTTTATTTGATTTCCCTATAATATATTACTATCACTATAAATTTACGCAATGCCTTATGTAAATATGGAAGCCCGTCAAAAATTACCCCCAATTGTACAAAAAATCAAGAAGAAATTACGAGGGTTATTTGAGTGTGATGAGCGCTGTGCTAAATTTCATTCACAATTCAAAAATATTTAAGGGCAGCACATTAGTCGCCTTGCAAGTTGTCCAACATGACATCAACATTCTAATGGCTGAAATTCCTCCATCTATGATTAATACGAACCATTTTTAACAATTTAACTGCAACTATTATGAAAATCGTTAATATCAAAAAAGATTTTTGATATGCAGGTTACCCAAATTAGATTGGAAGGTAGATTAACACACACCACAGCTTACATTACTTGAAATCACTTATCATCAAATGATAAGAAACTATCCAGGTTGGAAGAAGAATCATGGGATGCACTTAAATATAAGGGATACCAAACAAATCTGCGACACCATATCAATAACTAGATAATCTCCTTTGGGTTTTGGAATTGAAAATACCTCTAGGTAAAATCCAACAAACTACATAGAAATGTAATATTGGATTTTAACCAAATGTTTCATCGAAAGCATCTCTTAACACTTACAACATGTGAAATAAGAAATATAAATTTCTATTGGCTAAAGTTTCTTAATAGACTGAAATCGATAATCGAAAAATGTATAGATAGATTCGTATTTGTTCGGAAGATTGATCAGCAGATTCTTTAGAGATGTACGGAATCGGATTCAGTACGAGCCTATTAACTTACCCATTCCCGCACACTTTTATATCGATGACCGTGCTCAGAAACACACTTTTTTTTCAATTGATTATGACTGCCATATGAAATTTAGCATTCTTTATATGTTTGGAAGTGAAATTTATCACATTTTCTCACAGTTTTTCCATGAAAACTCTCGACGGTTATAGCCGTCATTTACTCATCACATCATTTTTCTCTGCAGAGCAAATGACGGCTATAGCCGTCAAGTTTTGATATATATGCAAATGACGGCTATAGCCGTCCTGCATATTTTAATTAACGGACAATTTTTTATTTTCCATTTTTCGGTTATCGATTATGATGGGATTGGGTATGTTGGATTGAAATGGGATTCTTAAATGATTTTTGGAAGAAGTACTGGAATATGGCCATCTAGGACGGAAGTCAGTAGTTTCTTAACCGATTATGATGGGATTGGGTATGTTGGATGGAAATGGGATTCTTAAATGATTTTTGGAAGAAGTTCTGGAGTATGGCTATCTGGGACGGAACTCGTTCAATTCTTAACCGATTATGATGGGATTGGGTATGTTGGATTGAAATGGGATTCCTAAATGATTTTTGGAAGAAGTTCTGGAATATGGCCATCTAGGACGGAAGTCAGTAGTTTCTTAACCGATTATGATGGGATTGCGTATGTTGGATTGAAATGGGATTCTTAAATGATTTTTGGAAGAAGTTCTGGAGTATGGCCATCTGGGACGGAACTCGTTCAATTCTTAACCGATTATGATGGGATTGGGTATGTTGGATTGAAATGGGATTCTTAAATGATTTTTGGAAGAAGTGCTGGAATATGGCCATCTAGGACGGAACTCAGTAGTTTCTTAACCGATTATGATGAGATTAGGTATGTTGGATTGAAATGGGATTCTTAAATGATTTTTGGAAGAAGTTCTGGAAAATGTCCACCTGGGACGAAACTCGTTCAATTCTTAACTGATTACGATGGGATTGAGTATGTTGGATTGGAACGGGATTCTTAAAGTTGCCCTCGTTAGCTTAGTAAGTAGTGTGCTTGCTCTTGTTCGTCCATTTCAGATTTTCAGATTTATAGCCATAGTAGTTACGACTTTGCCCTTAATATTTAAATGAGTTTTCGAAGAAGTTCTGGGATAAAGCCACCCTGGACTGGACTCGATTATTTCTTAACCGATTATGATGAGAATGGGTATGGAAAAGGAATTCTGTTTAAGAAGTTCTGGAATATCGCCACGAAACTCGGTAATTTAAACTAGGGTGGAACTCGATAATAAGCAGCCGGTTTTCTTACAGCAAGCGGCTTGTGATGCTAACATGTTTCTAGTAAAGCAAAATGCCTTAACATCTATCACCAGTACGTACCCCACTCATGGGATTAGTGGGTTGAGCGGCAGGATACTTTACTACTTACTCTCACAAAAAATCACGTTATGAACCCTACACAAAGGGCTTTGATAAATTTATATTATTCTTATCAACAACGACCTCGAAAACTATTCAAGGGAACAAGGATTATAATGTCTTCTAAGATCATGAGATCTTCAGAACTTTTAAAACCAAGTGACAATTTACATGTTTGAGCTACTTGCAATATAAGAGCGCATAATCCAATCGCCACATTCCAGAAATTTTTTTAAAAATTATTTCATAATATCATTTCAACCACAATGCCCAATTTCTATCCTAGGAGGGAACGCTCCAGAACTTCTTCCAAAAATCATTTCAGATTCCCATTTCAATCCAATATACATAATCCCATCATAATCGGTTAAGAATTGAACGAGTTCCGTCCCAGGTGGCCATACTCCAGAACTTCTTCCAAAAATCATTTAAGAATCCCATTTCCATCCAACATACCCAATCCTATCATAATCGGTTAAGAAACTACTGAGTTCCGTCCTAGATGGCCATATTCCAGAACTTCTTCCAAAAATCATTTAAGAATCCCATTTCAATCCAACATACCCAATCCCATCATAATTGGTTAAGAATTGAACGAGTTACGTCCCAGATGGCCATACTCCAGAACTTCTTCCAAAAATCATTTAAGAATCTCATTTCAATCCAACATACCTAATCCCATTATAATCGGTTAAGAAACTACTGACTTCCGTCCCAGATGGCCATATTCCAGAATTTCTTCCAAAAATCATTTATAATCCCATTTCAATCCAACATACCCAATCCCATCATAATCGATAACCGAAAAATGGAAAGTAAAAAAATTGTCCGTTAATTAAAATATGCAGGACGGTCGTCATTTGCATATATATCAACAAAAATTTGTCGGCTATAGCCTTCATTTGCGGGAATGGGTTAATAAAGTGATATTCGGTATCGCACTCGCATGTTTACTGGCTATTAAGAATGATATTTGTGTCGACCATTTAATCACCGGAGCTATAGGAATAAACAAAAACTACAAGATACAATGAGCCGTTTCACACGGGATGTCAAATTAAGCAGCTTCATCTTCGTTTCTTTCCCCGTTTGCTTATGATACCGGTTTTAATTGCAACTCATTTTTCAACAACAAAAATTTTATTACAAATAGAAATGAAAAAAAAAATTAAGGCCATTTTTGAGATGTAGCTTTTAGTTTAAATTTTATTTTCGAGCGAGCAGAATAAAACAATACAAAAACATTTTGTGCTTAAATACAAAGGTTTTAAATTAGCAATAAAAAATCTATGACGAGCTATTTTGAAGAGTGAAGCAGATTTCATTTGACAACCCGTGTGGATGGGTCATATTTTGAATTCTTTCCAGCAAGCTGGAATTTAATTTGAGGAAGCTTCAGTCAAACAACGACCAAGTGCAAAATAGTTTCAAGGAACTCAACGATGAGACTAATAAGGCCAAGGAGTGGAATATAGAAGGAGACAGTATCATGTTCATCCCCTATCTATCGGAAAAGCACGCTACCACAAAACGAAACCATAGATAGGTTTCCAACTTCACGTTCGTGAACACAAGCGTGAAGTATGTCCTAAATTTTGTTTTTGCAATTTTAGAGGAGTTAGGGCTTCACGGGTGGGTATAATGGTAGAATCAAATGTACACAGTATAGAACCGAGCTCGCATGGTTTTTTTCCTAATATGTGTCTATCAAATATATTGAGTCAATCTCAGATAAACTGGTCAATTGGAATTGCGCAACCCATTGAATGTGCTAAATAAGTTTAAAATCAAATGGATTGAATTAGCCCCACTAAATGAAATGAAGGTTAAAAGGTATCTTTTGTTATTAAAGGGGAGCTCAAAAATCGATACTTTCTTAGATTGGAAACTTAAAAATTAAGTCTACAATACAAATGTATCGGAAAATTTTTAGTTTTTACTAGTGGGACGAGAGTGAGATAATGTTAACTCAGCCCCTTACTGATTATTTACATTTCTGACATTTGGAAGGGAGTAGGGGGTTGCGGTAAACGGAATATTAATAATGGCAGATAGCATAATCGATAGCTTGTATGAGAAGCTGACATATACAAAACCCATATTTCTTAAATATGCGGCAATAAGAAAATCATTGACTTCGATTCATCCATCTTTCGAGAAAACCAAAATCATTAGAAAATTCGTTCCAATAATATTTTTGAGTGTTAAAGGGAACCCTAGGATTTCAGAAATAAATCTTATTTAAATTCTAAGTGCAATAGACTTAAGTAATAATATTTTAATCTTTTATTTAGCTTTATTCTTTCGAAATGTTGGTTGTTTTCTAAGTTTGTTTTAGTGGCCTTGTCCAATAAAATACAATTCACACAAAAACCTATGAATTTTGCCCCCAATTCTCTATTCCGTTCCGGGACAAACCCAGAACAGCGCTACTGGAAAGAGTTAAACTATCAATAAATTTGGAATCGTGTTTTCCGTTATGCATTTCGAAAAGTTACTACTAGAAATGGGTTAAACACATTAAGTGGTTTTAATGATGTATTTAATGTTTCTATAAAAATTGTTCTGAATTTTGAATCACTTTAAATATCTTATTCAATTTGTACATTGAAACTTTAATTGCATTTTAAATTATAGAAACTTCAACTTCAAAACATTAGATTCAATTTTTGCATGTCAAGTATTTCTATACGGAACCCCCATCGTTTTCGATATTATTCCCGATTATAACGAGTTTTCAATTTAATATTCCATTTTGCAATTGGATTGTGTGAATTTTGTGCTGAATTTTTTTTTATTGTTGGGAAATTTTTTTTCTCTCACCACCATAAATTGGAAAATAGATACACGATAGCAACGCAGCGACAACTAAAAATCGATGGATGGATGGATGGATGGTTGGATATAGAATTGATCGATACAAAAATATATCTAGATAAATAAAAATATGCGGGTGATGATTTAGGCAGCATCGTGTATCTCGCAATATTATACAGATATATGATAGATTTTTCATTTTATATTTTCTACATAAAAACAAGAATACGGATAGTGAAAAACGATTCGTCATTTTTTGACGTCAATATAAAAAAAAAATAATATGCAGTGTGTCGTTCCTCTTTCTATCAATACAGTATTTTTTGCTGGTATGGATTTCTTTAAAAAGAAAACATTTTTCTTATTATGATTTGTTTTTTACTTTTGACAGATATTCATTTTTTTACCACCCCAGCTACCCCACCACCAAATTGCACACACATATAGATACTAGTATCTCGGCAGAACGTTTCCTTTATGTACAACTGTACCAGATTTTTCTCTTCGTCATCTCTATGTATGCGAGACGACGAAACGCCAAAAAAAATTTGATGGGTGGTGGGCGGGTGGCATGAGGCAGATTGTTTCTAATATACGAAAGTTAATTTTATACGGTGGTTCATAAGTATAGAGAAGTTAAAGGAGAGGAAGTTATAAAAAGCTCATCGTATTACTAAAACTAAGCTAAGAAAATACCAAATTCTCTAATGATTCGATATTATAGTAAGTTTTTCATAGTTCACTGCACCAAAAATGAAGTTAAATGCGGAGAAAATGAGATCTACGGATGAACATTGTATTTAAGGGAGCCCCGATTACAAGATACACAAGATAAGATAACGTTCATAAAAAAACAAGAATGGTGGTATGGCGCTAGAAAAACGTTGTGAAAAATCTGAGTAGTATATACAACAATAGGGGTTACATTTTTAATGGTAGAACGCGAAATATAAAAACACTTTACGGTTTCTGCTTGTTACAGCATGGTAAAAGGACACGATCCTGTACATCGTGCAGATGTGCCCGTAAAATTGTATACTTTGTATTTGGCGTGTAGCTTGATCTCCGCGTATTTCACAAAAATGACAGCAACAAAATATAATTTTAAATCTGATCTAATTAAATTTGCGCCCGGAATAGATTTATGGCGGCAAAACCTGTTCGTTCAACGCGCGCAAATATATTATGTGATGTGTTCTAATTAGCACCAATAAAACTTATATATCGTCTTATGCTGCGACACATTCACGATTTTTTCTAGCTGTTGTATAAAAGACATAAAAAATACAAAAAAAAAATTAATTAAATGATTTAATTGAGTTAAAATATGTTACATGCTCAAGCTGCATGAGAGCACAAGCAAGCAAAAAATAAAAGTTTGTTTTGGTTTTTCCATATTTTCATTTTATAAATTAAATTCTCTTCGCAAACCCTTTCCCAGAGTCATTTAACGTTCATTCACATACTTTGTAATTTTGTGTGTAGTCTAAAGAAAATTTGACGTAAAACGAAAAAAAAAGTTTTGGAAAAGCATTTTAAGCATCACGAAAATTGATAATCAATTTTTATAGATTTTTTATCGTTTTTTTTTTGGATTTTTATGAATAAACGTTCGTTCGATACACTAAATATTTTGTGTACAAAATCAAAATTTGTTGAGAAGCTTATTTGTACACTGATAGTATATTGTCATTACCAACAACGACCGCACGTACATGGTACGCTTTAATGTATGTTCTTGGGATTTTTTAAAGTTTTGAATCAGATTATTGAACTTTGATTTGGAGGGATACTTTTAATAACGATTGATCTCCGACTAGCCTTACTGTTGAATAAACCTTTACGATTTCATAAAATTGGAACCCAAATAAGCCACATACTCTTAATTCAAATACCAACACCGAACCACTGAATAAGTAAAAATGATTTCAGCTACTACTTTATAGAGAAAGCTTTTCAGCTGAATCGATTGCCATAATACTACAATTGTTTGCTTAAAGAACATCCTCTTTAAATAAACCTTTTAACGATTTGTTCAATCCATGATTTTGCCAGCGTTAAACTGTCTTAAACATAGAACCGCTTAAGGACATAATTTATTGGTTTAACTTTTTGCAACGGTTGCAATCGACTAGTTTCTGAAATTATTTCGGATGTAGCTAATGAAGACCTAGAAAACTTCACACTTTGTTACTGTTTCTCAAGTAGCTGGCTTGGCATCTCATAGCCCTTCTTAGGTGGTGCCTTACATCAGCTTTGTGGAGAGTGATATTTTTTTAATTTATTCATAATTTTATCTTATTCACAATTTTCTTAAACCAATCCATCATCTTAGCAACTCCATTTGGAACCACTCGTAATGCAGGAGCGTATGCAAATACGTAGTAAATCAAATAACTTGAAAAGTTCCAAAATTACACCACATCACAATTTTTCTATTTGCCGTGGGTAATTTAAATTTCGTGTAATTAATTTGAAATAAGTATAACACTGACAACGACTTGTATTCTAACGGCTTCTTAAAGTGGTACAAGAAATTGAAGTTTATTTTTATGCACTTTACACTTCATTAAGAAGAAATTGATACAAAGAGCACAGGTTTGGCTTCTGACCGAGCCGACCCGGTGAAAACACCTCTATATATTATTTCTTGCATTTTTATTTTCTTCTTCGGACATTTGCATCTTTGTGGGGTTTTCTCGAATTCCCAGAATCGTAGAAGATTACGAGTAATTTCTAAAAGTATATTAAAATGTTGGATTGTGTCTTTATTTAGCATTGAATTAGCAGGCATTATCCAACTAAAACTAGTATTTAACACTACTAGACCGTTGGAAAATAATATTTTTAGAAGATATCAATGCCCAGTAGGACATCAATAGTCGCAGTATTATTACATTTAGAATCCACTAACTCCAGCTTCCAGATATTTCACGTTTAGACCACTGTTAAACAACACGAGACATGATAAATGGCTTCTATTTCCATTTTAATAACATTAGATGATTCAATCGATAACTCTACGCATGTCCAATTCCTTAAACCAATATGCGATTATTTTTTCGTAGTAGCTTCAGAATTTGTGCACAGCTTTCAGAAATGAATGAGGCCTGTGATGCAGTCTAATAGGGCTCTGAATTTATGCGATTGACCGTATGCCTCATTTATTTTGATTTCCGCAGTAGCTGATTTTGAGGTTGAATCCTGCTGTAAACATATTTGTGATTCTCCCACTGGTTCGCCAACTAATTACTCTGGGATTATCTGGGTTGGCCACTTCATGAATGAGTGTGCGATGTTTTCTACCACAAATTTAACACTTATAGCGCGAAATATTAGCACAGTCATAAACTATTTGCAAACGGCTGAGACAGTTGAAACATTTATACACAGTCTTCACTAATATAACTCGCTGGAATGGTGGCATTTCCTTGAGCAGGTCACATTCATATACCCCGTGAGCAGATTTGTTGCAAATTTAACTCTTTTCACTCATGGTGCACGCAAGTACTTGCGTTTGATATCATATTTGTTGCAGCTACCTTAGTGTATCTGCTCGTTTTCCAAGAAAAAAGCCTCGAATGTGGGATGGTCCTGATCAATGGCCTATTCTGCCCATTATGCCCTTGTTTCATTATCTAGATTGTTTGCACTAGAATATTTATTAGACATGTATCTCTTGTAGTTGCCCTTGTGTCAAGCTCCTTCAATCTTCGAATTCTGTGTATTAGCTTGTGAAATGCTTGGTTGATCCATGAATGTCCTAATAAAAGCATTCACAGTATGTATTTTCCTGCTGTACCCTTGACGCAGATTTTAGAAGGTCTCAATACAATTGGCTTCTGCGATATTAAAGTGCCTAACTAATGCTGCGGCTTCACCTTTGAAAAACCCCTTCAGATAATGAAATTTTGTGCAGGGTTTAGCGAATCCTTATATCATGTATGATGGCGTTATATAAATCATAAAATAATCCCCATTCCGTACAAGTCTGAAAAAGGCTGAATGTTAAGTTTAGGCAATTTTATCTCTGTCTCTATTTGAAACAAATTAATATTTGACTCGTGCAATCCCACTTAATCCACGCCAAACACATTACGTTGACGCACTCGTGCATTTAAATTTGCGATTGCCGTGTAATAGCTATTTTCGAATTCATCCATGTGTGATTCCTCTGTTGGATCCCGCAATATTTTACCATCTATCGCTACGAACAGATCCATAAGATCCTTGGCACGTTTTAATCCCACCTTTAATTCGTCTACTGGTACTTCACTATCTATTTTTGCATAATTTACTAATTTAGCCATAGACCTTTAAATAACGACCCGAAGTTGTTTTAACGACTTTGAATGTTTTCATTTTATGGTTGTGAAATGCGATTTGTGTAAACGTGTGTTGATGCAAATTCTGGGAGGTGAAAATTATAACGTCTCTTAAGCTAGCAGAACCCTTACAGCAGAACATTACAAGATAGTATGGATAATTATAGGCTAATTAAATGCTCTATTAAAAATGTTAGGCTCCATCCTTTCCAACTAAAATGCGGGTTCTGCTAGCTTTAGAAAAAGTTAGCAGAACCCATATCGAAAAACGATTAAATGCCCTATAACTAATTAAATCTTTATCTCTCTCTCTCTCTCTCTGGTACTATATCCCCCCTCAAATGAGGTTTCATAATCATATTTTCATTTCGGATAATTCATTGATCCTAAACCGGTCATGAAATTTTTTCCTTTACCACCGGGGCGGCTAACTTAAAAGCTAGGAGAATCCAAATCGAAAATCGGACCAAAACCGAAACTAGAACGCAACACAAGATCAATGGACATACAAATAATTTTAGGCTCTTTATGGCCCAATCAAATGCCCCATTAAAATGTTTTGGGCGTTTTGCGTTCTAATTTCGGTTTTGGTCGATTTAGGTTCTGCTAGCTTTTAAGTGATAAAGCCTTATAGTTTTCCTAGAACGAGCAGAACAAAAAAAAAATAAATAAGGCATTTAATTAGTTAGGGCATTTACTCGTTTTTCGATATGGTTTCTGCTAACTTTTTTTAAAGTTAGCAGAACCCGCATTTTAGTTGGAAAGGGTGGAGCCCAAAACTTTTAATAGAGCATTTAATTAGCCTACTTTTTAGCCTATAATTATACATACTATCTGGTAATGTTCTGCTCTATGGGTTCTGCTAGCTTAAGGGACGCAAATTATAGATTATGTATGCGTCAGATTGAGTTAAGCATATACTTCTAAATTATTCTTAAAAAAGTCTTTTTGGTTTAATTTTCCAATTCGAAAATGTGATCAATTAGAAACCACTACACGGTTAGTGCATGCATTGTTACATGAAGTGAAGGTTGAACCTAAGCAAACCATTCACTTAAGACACCGTTTTGTAATCGAGTGTTCGAAATGTTTATTTGTGCAATTTAAAAAAAAAATCGAAATCGACTCCTTCAAAAATTTAAAAAAAAATTCCTATCTATTGGTAAAAAGAGGAATGGTTGGATTTTTATGCTAAGGGGTAACTGCTGAAAAAATAAATTTGAATAGTGTGAGTGAGCTCAACAATTTTAAAAAAATTGAAGAAATTTGAAAGATTTGAAAATCGAAGGTGATATCCGTGACAAGGGCTCACAGCGTAGGAATCCAACCACACGTGGAAAGAGTGGTCTTATTCTGGATTTCTCTAGAATACAGTATCCTGGTATTGGGGAGTTTTTCTTATTGGGTAAAAATAATTCCAATTTATAACAGTTTTGACGTTGATTTTTTCCCATTATTTTTTGAGGGAATTGTGACTCGTGCCTTTTTGGAATTTTTAAACATTATTTTATATAGGACCACAGGATACTGATACGATAAAAAGGAAATTGGTTGGCAATGGCTGCGTTTACCTATACTAAGTCTGATTTCTTTTGGTATGCCATACGTGTCCGCAGTTCAGTCCTCTGGTAGATTTGCATTGAAAATTTGGTATGATATCAAAGAGCCGAATGTGTGGAAGAGCCGAATGGGTAGAAGGGCCGAATGGGTTGAAGGGCCGATTTTTTTCTTTTATGTTTTTTTTTGTTTTCAGAATTACATTTTTTTTATTTTTTTATTTAATTTAATTATTGTTTTTATTTTTTGTACCATATACCTATTATCAGAAGGCTAACATAGGGCCGAATGTCTCAGGTGGCGCATGACAAAGTTTTCTTTCACCAAACTGTATCGCTGACTGGATACGTGGTATTTCATAAATATCCAAAGAAAATAAATAGTAAAATACATAAATTCATAAGAAATTCATTTATGTTTAATAAAAAAAATTTACAAAATATTCCATAAAACAACAAATTTAAAAAATTATATTTCTAAAAATAAAACAAAAAATTCGGCCCTTCGACCCATTCGGCCCTTTGATACATTCAGCCCTTCCACACATTTGTCCCTTCGACATTCGGCCCTTCAACACATTTGGCCCTTGGACACATTCGGCCCTTCGACATTCGTCCCTTTGTACCCAATCCAAAAATTTATTGGCGCATTAACGAAACTTGTTCAAAGTGAAACGACTAAATTTTTCAATTTAATTAACCATTTGAGTCTCAGGAGTACTGAAAGACCACTGCCGAAGAATCTCAAATAGCGCAACCGCGCTTTCTCTAAATGAGAGAAGAAGATGTAATGAATGAGATCAAAAGGCAATCTATTGAGACAAACCTATTGTAAAATGTACTACATATTTAAATTAAAAGGAGCTGTGTGAAGTACTTGCTTCAGTAAATCTGAGATCCCGACTTCGACAATCGGTAACGCACCGTCAGTTGTCGAGAATGTTCGAAATGTGCTGGGTTTCCTCGACATAAAACCGCAACAGCGCAATCGCGCTGCTTGGGACTGAAACGGTTAAAACAAATCATCTGTCTTGTTTGTTTAAAACAAAACTTATCTCATCTCTTACAAAATAATTACGGGGTACAATCCAGAAGAACCACTTGATCAATGAACTTCATACTACCCCAATGAATTATAGATTACTTTCAATTTACCGATAGTTGATTCTTACAAAAATATTTATTTTAGTGTTATCTAATTTTACTTCTCTTGTACTGAAATGTTTGTTCATAAAAATAAATTGTAATTGTTTTATGCCGGAAACCATGAACCTTGCAGCGCAAAACCTAAATTTTACATTTCCATTGCATGATACACACAACACAATATCTAATCAATAACCACATGTACATATAACGTCATTACTACAATTCTTACTTGGTCAAGGTCTCGAAATAAAATAAACTACAATCTTAATTACGATTATTAAGTTGTACAATCGTATTTTGTATATTGCAAATACTTTCTTCCAGGTATTTAAGTACCGGTATACATGTATGTAATATACCCGTACAATATACAAAGTAGGTATATGTATAAGGCAGGTCTTGAATACGAACATACCGCAAAATAAATAAATAAATAAGCAATTATTTAATTTAATATTATGTTCATCGACTGTACTTGTGTGGTAGTGTTCGTAGAGCGGCGATGGTATGATTATTGTTGTGATCAATAAAATTTATTATTTAAGGAATACTTTCAACATTACGTGACATGAAATTTATTTTTTGCATGCTTGCTATACTTTTGCTACCCGTACTCGTATATCGTCATCTTCGTATTTATTTTTAAATCGTCTTTTAATTTTATTTGTTTACTTTTTTTTATTCTATTGTAATTGTAATGTAATTATTATTAGTTTGCAGTTTAATTTGTAATTATGTTTAGTTTTATATAGATAAATTTTAATGAGGTTAACTAAATGTTGAATGTTAAATGCACCGTACGTTGGGTAATATTTATAAAAGTTGTGGATGATCATTTTTATAACAAGCTACCATGTTCTAAGTCGTTTAAACGTCAGTTGTTCTGACCTGTCGAGCAACGGATGTACATATTGTGCATACTACGACGACAAAGGTTATTTAGTTTGCGGTAATGGAAATATGTGATGTTGCCATCCAAACACCGGTGAGGATTCGTTCTTAAAAAATATATAATCTTGATAAGGAGGTGAATTTTTATTGTTATGTGATATCGATATAATCAAGACGTGAGATAATTTTATATTTCTGTGTCGATTTAAGCCAAATACTTTTCTTCTTTAATAAATTAACTATGTAGTGTAAGTTTACAGCAATATATTAAACATTTTCTGTATTTATCAAAATGTGTGGTTATTCCATAACCTATTAATTTTATTCAAACTGTTATGCTTTCAAGCAATTCATGCACTACCAACTGTCACAATCATTGCAATCTTAACCAAACTTTGAACAGTCGTGAAAGTTTGTATCTCGTTACCTCCTTTGATGGTTTTAATAAAAATATAGGAAAAATTAATAAAAAAACTGCCTAACTATTGAATTCGACGTTCATTTTCGAAAGCTCTCATTTTCATATAGTCGAAAGAAAAAGAAAAAGAAAAATGTATGAAATATTTACGATTCTTTTCTCTTTTGTTTCTACGCTTGCTATAGGAAAAGGTTAGCTGTCGAACATTACCGTCGATTTCAATAGTAAGGTCACTGGTTTACGTCTAAAATCCAAAAAAATTTATGAAAATTATCTCAAAAAATTGCCGATAGATGTCCAAATGTTGTGTGGTATGCAAATATTGATTAAAATGGTAGGTGGGAATGAGAAAGAAAAAAATGTATAAATGGGGGTCCGATAAGAATCTCGGCGGAACTAATTTTAAAAGTTGTATTGAACTCTGATTAAATGTTTTAAAATCGGCTTCCTTGATAACAATATTAACGTATCCCAAAAATAATATATTTACATTCTATTTGTTCTCTACTGATGCTATTTATTGATAGTCATACTTCATCTCAAAGGGGATTGGATATTTCTTGTATGTCTATAGTGTCTCATTCAGCGACATTGAATTAGCCTCACAGCATTTTTGTAAATACAACTTTTGTATTCACCAAAAAAAATGGAGGGATGAACATTTTTTGACCAATATCCGTCCTTCTTTTACCACGAATGTACACATAGATTTCAAATACACCATACTTTATTTCTAAATGGAAAAACTAAATTAACCGGACTTTTGGTAAAACTCTTGGCAAAAATCAAAAAGGTCCAACCATTGTTGAAGCTGCTATACTTCCGGCACATAGTTTTATTTGTTTTTGCTGAAAAATTCCTAGCTTTATTTATGAAAGAATACTTACGGCGATAATATTCAGCATGTATGGTTTATTCGGGCTTTGCTATTTGAGTGCTCGTTCGATATTTAAAAATCACTGTTCAGGCGAATAAGAAAATATCCAGGAAAAAATTTGTAGACCATAAAGCTACTGTTCATGCTCCACTAAGAATCGCTGCTTTACTTAAACATAAACCTTCTTTAATCACAGACGCTTGTCAGGTCTTCTGTTAGTAATCTGGTCCCTGATCACTCACCTTTAACTGTAGAATGACGTAAGCAGTGTTACAATAAACAGCAGGTATACGTCATAGAGGAAGCCCAATATGCTTTAGTGTTTGAAGGATCATTCTTTAACAAAATTAGTTCTTAGTGAAATCGATTGGGGCTTATTGGAAATGTATTAGAGATAAACTCTTTGCTTTGGCTTTTTGAAGAACGTGACACTTTATTTGAATTTTGTAAACATATTTAAGGCGTTCCAGTGCATTCAGCATATATACGACCAGAGGCATTATTCTGGTAATTCCCCTGAAATAAGGAATTGGGAAAGAATGTATATGTAATTTCTGTTGAAATAACTATTTGTTTTCCAGCCTACTGCGGAGAAAAGTTTGACGTAAATATTTAAAAATTGGGAATAATTTTTCCATAATATTTAAATTGGTTTGGAAAATTATTCCCAATTTAATTTTGTTTTCAAAAAAATTAACACTACCTTTTTACCTCAGTATACCACCTGCTGACATGTTCTACCATCACATTTTCGATATTTTATCGAAAATTATGTCTCGCTTTCCTAACCTAAATTGGAAAACTGTTTCATTTATGAATTATTTCTTTTCTATTGCTATCACAACCTACTAGTTAAATGCGAACAAATTGTCTTTCTCTAATTTCGTTCAAGTATCGAAAACAAATTATTTCGTGATAGAAATGGGGTAGAATATCACAATTTTTCAATCTACCAACCTGGTAAATGATATAAAATGTGAAATAGTGTCACATTTTATTCTAAAGAAGCGAGACATAATTTTCGATAAAGTATCGAAAATGTGATGGTAGAACATGTTAGCACAGCAGAAAAAAAAATATTTGAATAGAAATTACATATAAATGCTTTCCCCAATTCGCTATTCCCGGGGAATTACCAGAATAGTGCCACAGAGGCACTATTTTGCCTTTACCTGGGTATAGGGAATTGGAAAAATATTAGCATTTTTGGCCAAATTGTATTTTTCTAGCAATGAATAAGTTTTGTGCAACATTTTCAAAACAATGTTAATTGGGAAACTTTATTTTCACAAATTTTGTATAGACAATAAGTGGATCTGACGGCAAAAAAAATTAAACTTATCGGGTACATTTTTGTATGTTAATTTAAATTTTTATAAAGTATGCTGTGCTAAAATTACATAGAAAAAAGACTATGAGCTTATTTTTAATGCGCTAGATGTCGCATTCTCAACTTAAACAGTCGTCAATAGAGTAAAATATTTCCCCTTTTAAATTAGTTTCCAAAATGTTTACCACATACTTATTCGCTCAGAAGGCCAGAAAAATAAAATTTAGATAAAAATGATATAAAAATATTTTTCCCAATTCTCTATTTCCAGGGTAAGCCAGAATAGTGTCACTGAGGTGGTGTTGGCCGAGATATTTCACTAGAAGTTTTAAACGACATTACCACGTGAAAAGTGCCAATGTTATAATACATCCATTATGAGCATGGCCAACGGTTATTAATTTTACTTTCTTTTAGGTAGTAAAGTAAGTTTGCTGATCATGAAAATTTTCGATCTGGTGATTTTTGCAAATTTACCATTCGCTATATATCGCCAAAGTAAAAAATGTGGTTTTAAAAAAACTCGTGTGCCTACGTATGCAGTTCTGTGCAGACTTTATGTCTGTTGGTTCTCTACATCCCAGACGTATTGATTGATCGGGATGAAATTTTATACTTAAGCTTTTCTCATAAATTGGGAGGTTTCAGTTTTTTCCAAATTTGCAACAATAGTTTTGCAAATTTTGGAATGATGCGGACGAATTTAATTGCAACAATACCGGTCCGGATACAAAAGCTATTTTTTTTAACAAAAAATCGTTCATGTACCGCCCTATACAGTTTGATTGAATGGGATAAAACTTCATCGTGAAATTTTTTTCCACAAATAAGGAGGTCCTATTGAATTTTGGCCAAAATCGGTATATCGGAAGTGACAGCTTATATAGGAGCTTTCATCTTTTTAAAAATATATCATTTACGAGAAACACGAATATGAACCAAAAGATTTTAAATTAAATTTTCACCAATTCCGGATCATTTTTTCAAAATTTATGACGGTTTTTTGACAAAAAACTGTTTTTTTGTATAACACTTTTAAAAAAAAAATAAATTGGGAGATTCTAGTGATTTTTGCAACAATACCGTTACAGATCAGTTTTCCAAAATCGAAGCGGAAATCGGGATTTTCAACAAAATAAAACTGTATTTTAAGAAACATATACGGCCTCTATACGGCCCAGATGGATTGATTAATCGAGATGAACCTTCATATTGTGGCTTTTTTCATAAATTGGAATGTTCCAGTGATTTTCGGCCGCAATTAGTCGATCGAAACTGGCAGCCCCCAATGGGGGCTTTTACATTTTATGCAAATATATATTCTGAAAAGTATAAAACGAAAAAATATTAAAACAAAAAAATTGTAGATTAAGTTCCAAATATTTTTTTAGATATTTTTTTTTAATTTGATCAGAAATGGGGAGTTTAGATCATAAAAATTTCCCTTAAATTTAGCATCTCTATAGTATAATCGGATTGACTATTCAAATGAGATTCATGCGAGATGTGGTGAACATCTGTGTACCGGAAGTAGCAGCTTCTACAGGAGCTGTTGGCCATTGGTGGTTGACTATTTTGGTTTTCTAAAATTTAAGCAGGAATACAGATATTTGCTTATATGGACAATTTTTTGTCAAATATCCGGCAGGTTCAAATTGTCGGTTTAGAGTTGTTCGAAAATCGTCATTTCCGGCAAGGGGATTTTCGAGTGTCAGGAAACAACTGCAATGGATCGTGATTTCGGGATATTCGTTTAGAGGCCCCCGGTTTAATTGTTTTTCTGCGGCTTGTTCAATAATAGAACTAATACTGGGTGCCTCACGGCAAATATTTTGTCTAAATTTTCGTTTAACTAAATTAACGGTTAGTTAAATCGCTTATAGCTGGCACAAAATAAAACGCGTCTGAAATTTAATTAAAATTTGCACAATAATTGAAGATTGACCATTATCCAACATATTTCTAATCGGTGATTGATTATAAACTAAGTTTGCAGTTTAGAACTAAATATCGGACACATTTGGTTTATTGACACTATATGGTATGCAGACATTTATAAATAACTGATATCAACTAACAAACAATTTAGTTTTTAGCTGGAAAATTAGACCAAAATATCAGTGTCAGGTACATAGCATTAGTCATTTCTTAATCAAAAGTGATGAAACTGAGGTACATGGTGAAAATGGGAATGAAAAGACAAACACAAGGTGGTCCACAGATTCATCAAGGTAGTTTGCGCTAATATGGCTCTTCTGATTACTAATCTAATATATTTAAAATTTTAACAACCGAACCGATGAAATCCACATCGTTTGGTAATTTTTGAATTTATTTCTTCAACAAACTTTTCGAAGCTTGATGAGAGTTCCGACTATTTCGATTTCCCCGACATCGCTAGATTCGACATAGCTAGATTCGACATCGGCGAAGAATGACGATAGTTGTTTTAACAATATCAACAAGGAACGGTTAAACAGAGATCCCGCTTATAAATTTATTTCACAAGTTTGCCAATAACATGATTACAATTCAACCGCCAAATCGGACGTCGCATTCATCATCAAACAAACCATTTCGCAAAACTAAAACTTTCCAAATCGTAATTTTGTGAAGCAACAAACCAAAATCACATTATGCCATATGATGATTTTTATTTAACAACGGTATATTCTGATTATTACCAATAAATGTGTCCTTTATCCGATAGCAATGTTGTCAAATCACCAACTAATCACCTACAAAATAATCGTATTATGGCAACATTAAAATAAAATTACAACAATCGACAAATTGAGCGTCAAGGTTACAGACGGTGGCAAATGGAAATTAGAAGAGGCTATCAATGAAAAAATTAAATGGCTCGAAGAAAATCAAGTTGCTGATTCGGAATAATTTGAAAACTAAAGAAATTATACCAAGGTCAAAGTGGCTCTCAGCAAATGGTAGGAAAAGCACATAGCAAGCTATAAATCTTGATATACACCTCTTATATAATCATTAAATTGTATCTGTTGACGACAGTGTACTGAATGAATGTGGTATAATGCATGCATGTTTGATTTAAAAATGTTTGTTTTTAAATTACTTTGGACATTTTATTTCTATTCCTTGTTAGTGCAGTTCTTCTTTGGGGAAACCTGATTCTATATATCTACGTATTTAAGATAATTAATATTGCTACCGAAGTCTCCTTTTCGTGCCACCTCGAATTCCTCGCTCTCGTTGTTTAAATAATGGAAATATACGGATTTTGGAATCTTCTTCAGAGAATGTCATTTTCATGAGTATCATGAAATACCGGGTATCATGAAATGAATCCTTTTCTCGTATCCTAATATAGGCAGGTATTTATTTAGAAGAGATCTCCAAATTGGGAATTTTGATACCCGTCATCTAAAGCCTGTAGGCTGATACAAAAGACCAGATAGAAGTGAAAATCGATTTGCTAAAGTTGATACTCGCTTCCTTAACAAATTTGGGTTTATCCAATAGCACTCTGCAATCGATTCTAAAATGGCTTTGATCAGAGACCGATAAAATTTTGACACTAAAGAAGGGTAAGTCCCACAAAAAATAGTAATCTTAAATTATAAAAAATGTTGTGAAAGTAGATTTCATATGTAATCGTTGGTCTGATCTAACCTCAAACCCTACATTGACCAAATCGGGACATTATTCATCGTCCCAAAATAAAATATGTGTAAATTCTCCATAATGGCAGTGCACCAGTAATAGTAGTATATCTCGCTCTTTGAGGACTGCATTGAGTTTATCCTCGTTAAGCAGCTACAAAAAAATATTTACACATCTAAATTATTTCTCATATCTAGCTAGATGTCAGTAAACGTTTATTTAGAGCTTATTCAAAACGAAAACAGATGGCGTTGTAGATGCATAAATACATTTTTTCTTGAGACTGAAGAAAACTATTTTTTTTTTAAATTAGAACCTGTACCTGTGAGCGCACTGTTTGATTAAGCTGTTAAAAATAAATACATAATTACTTTTTTCATACAAAAGTTTTCGTAAAGTGTATGGTTTTAGCGATACGAGCAAAAACAAAATTCTCAAGTTCTAACACTGTTTCGTTGTAACGACAAATAAAAATATAAATAAAATAAAATCTTCTTTGACTTAAGCAAATTTTTAATTTACAAATTCTCAGTGTTTGTCTGACTAACCATATTTGAATAATTTGATGGTTAAAATAAGTTGCTATATTGAACTAGTATTTTACAGAAGAAATTATTTAACACGAAGCCTCAACGGATCGGTCACATAAAATATTCCATTTTAAATATACGATTTATAGTATTCATTTAAATAATTAGTCCACCAATGGCAGTACAATTTATTCTACCTGTACGTAACACTATATGTACGAGGCAAATACATTTTTCTAATTCAATCAATATTTATTTTTCCCATTACCTGGTAAGCACAACACCCTACCTACAGCATAATTTTTACAATTAAATTATATAGTTACAATAAAATTAAAGCAATAATTACTGTATCTGTATACATAATTCATTACACTAGACTAAACAATATAAAAGTCGAGGTGACGTTTGATTAATTAATTCACGATCGATCGATGGAAGGGAGGTGCGCGTGTTAATTATTTTATATCCAGCACGAGTACATAATTTAATTGTGGCTGTTGTAAATCGTACAAAAAACTATAAATAAATAAATTAGATTAATAACTTACAATAATTATTATATTTATGTACAGATTAATGTAATTATCGATGGTATAATTATTGTTTATAATTCGCATGACTTTATATACATGAAAGTGTTTGTCCGATCGATATTGAATCGTCCTTCCGGTACAAAAAAAATGTGTAAAAATAAATTTGACTTTTTAACTTCAGCATAAATCATATTTATTGACCCGTAGATAAATTATTTTTTGTGTACTGGCAACGTACGAGGAGTGTACGTACGTATTATATATTGTGTGTTAGCTCTATTGAGAAAATTTTAAATGTCACTGTTTAAAATTGATAACGAAAAGGTCAATCCATAAATAAATCCGTTTCGTATAATATCGCACAGTATTCGTAAATATATATTTTATGAAATAAATCGTTTCCAAACACATTATGATTAAAATCAAATTTAACCTATTTACCTTCAATTACCCTTTAAAGAATTTTCCACCCATCCATCGTACCCACCCTGGAGGGTATCGATATACAATAATAAAAATAGAATCAATCCCAATTTGTTTCCGTTTGACTGAATTTTCAAATCTGCTATAATAAATTTCCCTCTAATAGTACGACGGGACACAACGAAAAAGCTTATATAGAAAATAAAAAGCTCAATCGAAAAATATGACAAAAAGTTGCACTGTGTGCGGTCAAAATTGCTACAATTAATTTTAACTGAATTTTAATTTTATTGTGTGTCACACTGGGATATTTTCGATTACCACTAGTTTAGGATATCCCCTTTGCATATATCATTATATGCATAGATATAAAAAATTGGAATAGCGTGGGTGAGAAAATCGTTTGTCTTCCAGGATCCAGACACATTTTTTTTTTGTATGTATGTGGTGTAGTTGTTTGATTTATTAGGATATATAACATTTTAATAGGAATGTGGTTTGCCATTTTTTGTTCTATACACATAAACTTTTAGTGTTTGAAATGGGATTAGTTTTTTTGTGTGAGCGCTACATACATACAAATATTTTTTGCAAAAAGGGAACAAAAGGACTTAATAATGGTAATGGAAATTTAAACGTTTGATATATTATGGATTGTGTGGTAAACGAATATGTCATAAGGATTTTTGAAATATTTTAATCTGCATTTAAAAGAGTTATCAATTTTATGCATCGTGAATTATTCGAAACCTAATTTTCACCAAACCGAAATATAGATCCTTGGTTTAGAAAATATATCTATAGAGCATAAATACGGGATCGGTTCAAATGAGAAACTATTCGGACGGGAATCTGTTACAAAATATCACAAACTATTAAAATACAATGACTGTTGGTGATAGTCAGATAAGTAAGCCATCTACCAATTCTACTGATGTTCAAGTGTGCCGAACTCAAACTCCATTTTTTTTTTAAATTACCGAAAATAGAATGGGTTTCGGGATACATTTAGACACCAGATTTACATATCAAACAGTCAATTTAGTGCGTTAAAAAATAAATATTGGATCCCGCTGGCTTAATGAAATACCTTTAGAAAATCCAATAAAATTCCACACAATGATGAATTTTTAAAATTCTTGGAATGGTAATTTAAATCTTTATAAGTTATCAGCTATCAAAGAACAATAGTGTCACCAATAACTTCTGCAACCTTCACCGAATTAGGCTTAAATAGTGAAACGAGCCTTTATAATTGTTGAACGTTTGATTTGTGGAGGAAATGAAATCGAATAAATAAGTATGGAAGCGGCACCAGTACAGCACAGCGATATCAACTCGGAGGTAGGATGAAATAGCAACAACCCAAAGACCACCAAATAAGGTGACCAAATAGAGGTTTTATTATAACTCACGACTATGATTGAATGTAAAACAGACAAGGAGCGTATAGTTCATCAGAACGTCAATTTTATTCTCCAATCAGCTAAAAAGTTTTAAACATTAAAATAATCATAAACTAGAAATAATCGTTTTTAAATTAAATTAAACACAGTAACAACCTGTACAACTCGCTGATCAAGAAAATCATACAAAACTCGCGCAATCAGGACAGCAGCATTATCAAGAAATATTGACAGGAGATATCGAAACTCTACATTAAAGAAATGTTTTTGAAAGAAAAACTAATCGCCAAACTTAGTCACGATTATATCGACCATTACATGCAAAAAGGACATACGTAGCTGGTGAGAAATAAACCATGTGACAGCCCAACATACAACATGCCGGATCATGGACAAGTAATAAACAATTATAGTACATAACCACATTCAACACAGTTGGCTATACCGCGTCGCACGATTTGTCATATTTTGAAAAAAATCTGCTCCTGTACCCCTACAAAATCCAGTTTTTTCAACAGCTCTATCCTGGTGGCCTGGCATTGCGTTTAGAGTAATCTAGAGCTGTCTTAAATTTCGCCGAGAATGACCAATCTTTTTCAACTGACGAGGCTAACTTTTATCTGAGCGGGTTTGTGAAGAAGCAGATTTTGGGGCTCTATTAGATTTTATCATTGGAAATCGCTTTAGAACAATACTTCCTATTTCCACTCTTTCACGGGAACAACAAAAAAGATCAGACGGCTCCAAAATTTTTTCTGTGAATTATATGAAGTAGATGGTCTACATCAGCAAACCACAAACTTTATGGGTGCTAAAGAGAAATATACAAGCAGAACTTGTGAAAATTATACCGAACAAACTTCAAAATGTGATGCAAAATATCAGGAAAAGTGCCGATGGGTGTGTGAATTCTGTGGGCACTTATCAGTTAAGTAATAATTTTACACAATAAAACTTTAATTTACAACAGATATAAATAGGAAAGGGACTTTTTGCCCTCCCTGTACCTGTATGCACGCAAAGTATTTCCTACAATTCAAATAAATTTCCTAAGATTAATTTTAGAAAATAATTCTCGAATCTAGAAGGAATGGTGAAAATTTGTCTGTTAATAAAATTAGGTATGTATTAGTGTAAATAATATAGCATTTGCATATTAGGCCATATTATTGTAATTGTTAGCCTGATGGGAACCAAGCGTAAGGTTTATCTATTAAAAAGATGAATGAAATATTCATAACAGTACGCATTCGATTGTAACGGGCCTTTGATTTTACTAAATGATCATAATAACCTGAACAGACTGAAGATAAGTAAAATTGGTTTAGTAAAATACGGTCAAGAACTCTAGGCTCAGTCAGTAAATAAATAAATAAATAGGAAAAAAATTCAATTCAGTTCGACACACTACGAAGAATACAAAAATTGACTAGCAAAAGTTTTTCCACAGGGTGCTTGATTGAATTTTGCTAAATCAGTTCATATACTCCGCAGTCTACGAATTCTTGAAATCGGAAGAAATTTCAGTATGCGGAATATAATTTCGACAGCTTCGTGATAATAACTTTTATGTGACAAAATTGAATTTTTCAGAAAATTAAGAAAACCTTGGAGTCGTTTTACATGTTTCCTCCGTATTTGATGGATTTCGGCTCGATTTAATTTTTTTTTGTCTCCATCTTATTTTAATTATTTGTAGGCGTGCTTCTAAATTTGTTTTAGCTTTTCTTTTCAAAATCATTTTCACAAAATTGTCAGATAGGAGGTATTACCAATAAAATAAATTTAAATTAAAAAATTTAACGAATCGTTAAAAATGAATTGTCACTTAATAAAAATTATAGGAGCGAATTTTGCGTCCAAACTTAAAAAAAATAAAAATTGTATCGTGCTATCGAAAAAAAACAACAAACAATAAATAGCTGTCATCCAATATTCAACATTTACGGCATATTCGTAACAACTATAGTATGGCTGGAATATCATTAAAAATTAGAGTCGTCAAAATTCTTAATTTTTTTCAATTTTAAAATTTTTTATGGTTGGCTAAAGAAATAAATAATAGAAAAATGCAAACAAAGCTCTGCTTTCTCCAATTTTCTGTAAAAAAAATATTTTTTATAAATTCTTCCAATAAACATAGCTTTATTAAAGGATTTACACGACCACCAATCTTTCCGAATTCGCCTCAAATGCTCTTCGTGCCATAGAGAAGGGAAATGAGGCGAAATAATAGCGCAACGAACTTTAGTAAAGCGTTCAATAGGGTTTCACACAAAATCATTTTAATTCAAGAATCAATTCTTACCTGAGTGACCGTAAGTACATATATCGGGTTATTTTCAGATCCTCAACATCGGCTACTTTTAATGCATATCATTCGGGGATAAGGCCCTTCCGTGAATTATCCGTGAATTATCCGTGAATTATCTAGTCCACCGCTGTACAAAGCCAAACATGGAGTTAGCTTTAGCAATACAATTAGGTATATGACGGTTAAAACTAACGTTTTCAACAAATGTGACTCCCAGATCAAAAATCTCACATACCCTTGGAACTTCCGCGCCATTTATTTTATATGGTGAAGTTATTTTTTTCGGATATTTTTTTCGATGAAAAACATAATTTTACATTTCTTAATATTGAGGTGTAATGAATTTTGGACACACCACTTGATAAGTCTGTTGCAGTTTATCAACAACATGCTCATGATTAATTATATGACATTTTTTTACGTCATCAGCAAATATTAGAACATTTGAGTGTATAATTAATTTGGCTATTCTATCGATGAACACAATAAAAATCCAGCGTCAATATGAGATCCTTGAGGGACACCAGAGATCACTTTGATAACGTTGGATTTCTCATTCCCAATTAATACATATTGCAGTCGGTTTATCAGATATGATTTGAACCAATTATTAAATCCGGTGGAGGACTGCTTTGAGATGGCCTATAGATGATTTTCAATCTGATTTAACACTTTATAGGTAAATTCGATGAGATTGGTAGATGTCGATCTTCACCGTATGAATCCGTGTTGGTAGATAGAGATGTGACGTATCAATGAAGATTTAAAAGCATTGAACACAATCTGCTCAAATAATTTTTGGGTTGACGAAGATGTTGAAATTCCTCTGTAACATGAGACATCCTCTCTCGATTTAAAGATAGGCGTTGTTTTTGAAAGTTTCCATTTATCAGGAA
The DNA here is from genome assembly GCA_947310385.1 of Nephrotoma appendiculata. NCBI lineage: Eukaryota > Metazoa > Arthropoda > Insecta > Diptera > Tipulidae > Nephrotoma > Nephrotoma appendiculata. The sequence goes on along the minus strand of OX371224.1, from coordinate 367,313,369 downwards.
ACACGGCTGTGGTTAATGATTGGTTGAAAAGTGGATTTGTGAAGCTATTCGCAAACTTTTTAATATAAAGGCGGGTAAATCATCCGACCCACATCCATCTCCAAATTCCTTTAAGGCTGATATAACATTCTCTTCATGAATGACAGGAGGAATAATAGAAGTATTGTTGTTGCATGGATCAGTGTACCCCATATTATCACAAGGGCTATAGACTGATGGGAAAAATGCTGCAAACATATCTGCTAGCAGTTTTGCCTACGAGGAGCTGGTATTATTAAAAGTCATATTGGAAAGATATCCCTCGATTTCCCGTATCGAAAGTATTTCCAAAATTCTTTAGGATTTTATTTAATTTTTGTTTTAATACTTGCAAAGTATGACCTGTATTTAAAATTGAAATAGACGTCAAATTTATCACTGCGTTGTAAAAACGCTAGCTTATCGGTTTCCAATCGAAGTTTCATCATTTTAGTATAGGCTTTACATTTTCGGTTTTCTAAATTGGTTAGCATGTCATCAAACCACGGAAGATGAGTTTTCAGTGTTTTGTTGTAAAAAGGCAAATGGAGTTCAAATCCTTGGTGAATGATGTTATAAAATTTATCAATATTTTCGTTCACATTGTCAATATTTAAAATTTGTATTCCTTTCTTGGAAGGTACTCAGATTTCTTCAGGTTACAGTAGGTTGTATCAAAAACAAGGTCCAAAGGTTTGTGATTGATATCGTTTACAACAAATTGATTCATTGTTTCAGTTACTTTTGTGGAATCCATGATATTAAAAAGCTTCGCGTCGTTGCTTTAAACCAATTCAATATTATACCGTATCCAGTGTTCCTTTATGAATGAACTCAAACCTTTCACAACGGGATTCTCACACTAATATTGGGTTCGGCCATGTTGTTGAAGGTTGTTGCTTTCTTTGGGGCGTTTTCAAAGTACCACGTAACATTTGGTCCATCATCAAAGTCATATAACCAATTCTCTTTGCAAATTGTTTGATACTCCCTAGTTCCTCATTCTTCTTGTTTTACCGGGATGTTTACTAAGCAATGCACCTTATTTTTTCCTGTGACCGCAAATACATCATCGTCGCTGATTTCATGTGTTCTTGGAGCTGTCCCATAATCAAGTTTGCGATGAACGGGGAAAGTGAGTTTTCCATTGAAGTACCGAGTGTTTGCTTGTATACGCGATCTCTGAAATGGAAGAAACTTTGGGACATGCAAGTTTCTGTGATTAACATTTTTGCTTACGATCCATTCCTTTAAAATCACCAGTGATTTGTTAATTGGTACATTAGGAAACACGCTGTGACGTTTACTGACACCATTAGCTCATTTGATCCAACTATTTCTCTTTGTAATAAATCGATCAATTCTAACGTATTTCTAATGTAATGGCCAGGGAGTGGACCTAGTGTAGAAAATTCATTTACCAGTCATTTTGATATTTCTTCCAACGGGTTAATGTTGTTAGATACGATAGTTAAGCAAATGAGCTTCCCCAGTTTGTGTTTTTTTGGTAGTGCATACAATATGGTATCGATGGATTATAGATGTAATTAGTCTCTATTGCAACTGTTGCCACATCATTTTGACAATGTCCAATTTAGCTGTTCTGGATACTTTTACAAGGTCGTTGATGGGGTTTGTAGACATTTGTATGTAACGGACGTAAGGGACATTACCAATCAACGGTTGAACTCTTTTATTGTATTCAGGTTTATTCAACACTACCACTGCGTTATATTTGTCAGCTTTCATATAATAAACTTCGTTTCCTCTCAGGCTGCGAACAGTTCCATACATTTCCCTGGTATTACGTCTAGAACTGTCACTCAACGAATGCTTTATTAATATTATAAAGATTTGGATGACGCTATGGCTACTGATTTCTCAACATAGGTTAGTTTTTTCAATGCTACTTCCAAGCGAGTTTTAATATTTTGCACCGGTACTTGTTTAGGCTCTAAACAGAAATTTACTCCTTTATTTAATACATCTTCTTCGTCTACGAACAAATTAATAGAAGATTAAGTTTTACTTAATTCGGTACGTTCAAATTCAGGTAGTTAAATCTTGTTGTTCTCGGTTGGGAATGTGCTTTTAAAGCTAGCAGCTTCTTGTTCAGATTACCATATATTTAGCGTCTCGACTTTTACTATTGCATGAATTTTACAGTCGACCAATCTCCAAATTTTCATTTCAAGGTATTATTAAGGGGGGCAAAATATTTCTTATTCACTATTACATACCGATAGAACATTTAGGAAACAGTTAGCCAGTCGTGTCCAAGGTCGATCGAATTCTCTTCAATTGAGATCAAATCGATTTCCATGAAGTAATTGATTCAAAACTAGGCATTGTAGAATCCGTTAATTAAATTACGTATTTATTCAAAAATAATGAATTCTAATAGCAAATCCATGTTTTCCACTACCAAAGCTTTCTACATTTTGTGTGCTCATCAATCAAAGTGCAAAGCTTTTAGTTTTCCTATCCTATTGGCTATACACAACCAAATACATTATAAAATGACCATGTTGTATAAAACGAGAAAAACCATCATAACCAAAAATGTACACAACTTGCATGTGCACACAAAACTAAAATTACATCAATTATGCTTTATGTATTATACCAAGTTGCAATTCTGTATGCTTAAAACATTTTGCTTGACAAATAAGTTCATACCAACATAACTTAATTTATGTCACAAAACTAAAATAAATCGTACAGTAGTATTAAGTTCTGGTATAATTATGTTTCTGTGATTTATGACAACATATTATAATTTTTTATGCTTTATAGTTTTTATTTGACCACACACAAAACATAAAAAGGTTAATTGAAATTAATTATTTGATTTTAGTTCTGTGATTTGTTTTGTGCTTGAAAATTATGTACTTTACTATTGTTAAATTTGCATTAACAGTTCGACGTGCTTGATAATAACTATAATTTAAATAATCCAACACCACCATATAACATATAAATAGTTAAAAAGCTTCTATTACACAAATTTACATTTTTAAATAAAAATCGTAAAACATAAATCATGAATTAAAATGTTAATTTTTTTTTAATATAGAAATAGTTTAGTAGCATTTTGGAATTTATAGTATTTTTCCTAGAAAGCTCAAAATATATATATAAAAAAATACACACAAAAAATCAAAACATGCAAACATTTTATGTTGGTGTATGGAGAGAGGGCACACACCAAAAGCTCTAATAAAATAAATTCATGAGCTTAATAAAATTTTATTATTCTAATTTAAAATTTTTTGGTGTTGCTTGGTTTGGGTTGTTCAATGTGTTTCAGAATTTTTATCCACCTTTGGCAAATAGGCTTACAAATTTAAAACGGTAAATTACAAATTTCATATTTCGATCAATAATTTGTTTGTGTCAGGGCAACGAAGTCAAATTTAGTTGTAAAAGCACAGAAGATAGTATGCTCCTAACCAAATTATTTTTTTTTATTGAGGCGGTTTTGTTTAGGTATATTAAGGTGACATTTGGCTGTCTGCAATTTTCAGCTTTGCAAATGAATAAGTGCAAACAGTGATGATTCCTATAAGGTATCTACTTAAGAACAATCGGAACTACAGAAGAGAATCAAGCTTTAATTTTGAATTATTGCAACTTATAAAAGTCCTAAAATCCCATTTCGGGAATAATTTGTGAACAAGTGAATTTATAGTGTATTTGGTAAGAAAGGATATGAACCGTGTGCAACGGCTATAGAACAAATGTCTTTCTACATTTTGCTTAGAAGTACAACCAACCACGTCCTTTAAGCTAACAGAACCCATACAGCAGAAAATTACACGATAGTATAGATAATTATAGGCTAATAATAGGCTAATTAAATGCTCTTTTAAAAAAATTTGGGCTTCATCCCTTCCAACTGAAATGTTGGTTCTGCTACCGTAACTGTTAGAAAAAGTTAGCAGAACCCATATCGAAAAACGATTTAATAACAATTGGAAAATTAAAGATTAATTTTAGGCTAATTAAATTCCTTATTTAAATTTTTTTATTCTGCTCGTTCTAGGAAAAGCATAAGGCTTTAACACTTAACTAGAAGAACCCAAATCGAAAATCGGACCAAAACCGAAATTAGAACGCAAAACAAGACCAATTGACATACAAATAATTTTAGAGTCTTTGTGGCCTAATCAAATGTCACATTGCCCTCCCCCACAACGAGTGGAGCTTTAAATTTTTAATGTAGCATTTAATTAGCCTATTATTCTGCTTTATGGGTTCTGCTAACTTAAGGGACGTGACCAACCAATATTTTAGTGGGCATGCCTTGACAAAGTGATAAATTATACCAACTGACAACCTTAACGTTTTGAATCTTAGCTGCACAGTATCCAGCTATCAAGTTACTGGAGCAGCTGATAACTGACGAGGAGATACATTTTCTAATTGCAACCAAATTTTAAAGAGTGATTTCTACGTAGACCATTTATTATCAAGACGCAACAAGCTTGAATGAGGTCAGGAAGCACAACATTTAAATAATTTGGCAAACTAAAATCTAGAATATTGAACCTGAGAAAGTGAGCCTTAAGCCCTCAATTCATAGAGGAGCATACAACTCAGGCATCAGAGATTTCGATACATTTCGGTTCAAATAACCTGAACCTAATCTTATCTTAGTCACTCGAATGCCAGCCTTATACACATTAGAATATAAATGCAAAAACCGTGGATCGCGTCATCTGAAACCAGAAAATAATATAACCTAACCTTAAGAAGACTCTAAGATGGACTACCTTCAACTTTCAATTTTAACTTCACAATACTTTTAGGTAAATTTCTCGATTCGGAATCTCGAATGGGGCCAAATAGAAAACATAATATTCTTTCATTCCCTTATGAATCTAGATGGTACACTGATGGATCAAAAATCACAAACGAGTCTGCAGTAATCGAGCCTACTCTTAAGGAAATCCTCTACCGTATTTCAAACGGAATGCTTTTATGTCGAAAAACGATACAAACACGTAGGGTCTCTTTAAAGCCAAACAGCATGGCTAGCCTACGCCAGACTGATCTTCTATTGTAAGCTACTGTGGAGCGAACTGCTTTTACTTTTAGGATGAATTATACAAGAAAGACAATATTACCTTAATCAGGTCACCTGGCCACTCTGGCATTCTAGGAATCGGGGCTACCGATTTTTGTACCAGCGAAAAGGGTTACAGATGGCATCTTCACTGACCCCGAACCCAGCATTGTCTATACCAAGAACCACTTAAATAGAAGTATTGTGGCATGGCATAATCACCACCAAGGAGTACTCAAGTTAGACTATCAATCTTTGACACATTCTGAGATCACTGAAGCTATCACATCGCAGAAAATAAAAGATTCACTGCACGTATAAAATTATGCTGAGATCTGTATTATGACAATGGCAATAATTTTGCCTTAGAACCAACTTGAGTGTGAATTGACTCAAATGGAATCAAATAATAAAATTGCTCAGCTATTGGAAAATTATGCGGAACAACAAGTTATTTCATACCGCCGGCTTCATCTCATTTTGAAAGACTACAGACCGTCGTTAAGCCTGTACAAAAAAACTTCGTAACTGTCATTGGGGAAGCCACACTGACCTCTAAAAATTAAAAACTATCACATCACTTAACGCCTACTTTAAATTTTAGAACACTCACATCGCAAATATCCACATATTCACACAAAACAATATTAGAAATTTAGAATCGTGTTAGCAAAATATCTGCATTAAAAACAACATGCTACAATAAATTATCACCACCATCAACTATTTACCACAAAAACACACGGAAAACCAAAAGTGCCATAATAACAGCCAATTAAAGACACACCAATTTAGATTTATATGACGTCATTTGATTTCTTGATTTCTGGTTTCTACTACTTCTATTTTCCGTATATATTTTTAGTATAAAAATCAATTCGAATTGCGACACACCTTCGACCATATTATATACCTGTGTATGTATGTATGTATCGACTCCAATGAAAATGAGGAAAAATAAAAAATTAATCTACTGCACAAGAAAAACCGTTCAACATTTTAATTTATGGCTTAATATTTTTTTTTGTACATATATTCGTGTGTGTGGTTTTTATTGCTGTTTATTGAATTTTTGTTTAACTTCCGATTATATTTTCCGATATCCACCACCAGGAAGTGATAATGAAGGTATAGCTGCGGATTTTATTTTTATTGTATAAAATCACGATATTATACCACTCTGGAATATGCTCTCCGCTATAAATTATGCGCTTTACGAACTGATATTAGAAATGATTAGAAACACACCTTTTACTACTGTAATCGCATGTATACGTCATCATATGAATTGACCTTTGCATTTTTGTACTCCCATATCAAGTACAAAGTGCAATGGGCCGACAAAATATGTGCATCGCATGCATCTACAAAAGAAAAATGCAAACTAAATTAAAATTGCAATATAACTTGCAAGACAAAACTGTCTGCCACTAGAGAATTTTAATTAAATTGCAAAACAGCTTTTTTTTATTAAGTAAAGGGTGGCCCCTATATAAAGTCATCTAAATGTGTATTGCGACACTGTTTGATCGATGCGCGCTGAGTACGCTGTCATATTGGAAAGTGTTATATCGCACCAATTTGAGTTTCTTGTTTTCGATGCACATATAAATAATTTGTTAAACTAATATGATTATATATTTACATACTGGTCTGCATATATAATCATATCAATATATACAGTACACCGAACTTCCATATATATAAAAAATAATAATATTTTTTTTTTTGTATGCCTCATATTTACAAAACATCATGTACATAAACGAGTATATGAGATGGTAAGGTAATTCCCAGTTCAATTTCAATTGAAATGTTTCATTATTTGTATTTTGTTTAAATTCTGACAACAACAACAACCAACCGTCAGTGTGGCGAAAAAAATATCAGTATACGTACAGAATTGTTCATATAAGAATCGAAAGGTAAAAAACTAATATTGAAGCTCAAAATTCCCAGCTGAATTTTTTGTTTTTTGGAAGTTTGCCACAGAAAAACACAAGTTTGTGTAACGGGAGAGGTGAAACGAGAGGGGTAGCAGATCTACACACGCTGTGTAAAAACATAACAGCAAATTGAAAATTTAATTTTTTACAGCAGCAGTCAGGAGCTTTTATTGTTATTTCGGTTCGTTATAATTTAATTTCATCAATCAGTATGGTACACGACGAGTATAACTACAGCACATTGGAACGCTGGATGGAAATATGGGATTTGTGCAAGCTACGCACGCGTTTACATTACAGTACGTCGCTGGATGATTAATTATATGGTTTTTGATGCGGATTCTATAATATTAAAATTTACAGGCAGATTATCGAGCTGGCACCGAATTTTCAGTTAGTATGTTTATAAATCTTTGGTTCGTACGACTCGTTAATCTTGTTTGTTTTAAAATTTTGAACAGTGGATTCTTTAAGACTGTAGGTTAAAGCAAACTTTGATATATAAAGAAAAATTGTATTTTAAATTCAGGTCGCCTATGTTCTTTACAATTATATTTATACTATTCGTATCTTGATTGTGTACTACTTGATTTGATTAAATTGGTTACTCTCAAAAGGAGTGCATCAATACTATGACTATTCCCACATTTTGGGCTATACCACTATTCCAATATCTTTATAAATCAAATGTGTGAAGTTCTTCTAGAATTGCATTCCAGAAAAAATAAAATGTTCATTATGCGATACTAATTAAGCCCGCTTAGCTTTAATGTTAGAAGACAATTTTGGTTTCAGCAATATTTGTTTGTGAATTTCCAGTAACGGAAAATAATTGTTCATCATAGTTGGCGTATTTATCAGTAGTATTTAAATTAGATTTTGGCTTTAAATAAAACTAAAAAAAAAGATTTTCATAAAACCGATTCAGATTACAATTACTACTGACATAAAAGCCAACTTTGATGAACAATTATTTTCCGTTACTGGAAATTCACAAACAAATATTGCTGAAACCAAAATTGGCCTCTAATATTAAAGCAAAGTGGGGTTTGCGAAAGCAAAACAGCTAAAATATGATAATTTGCTCTAGTGTATCAAAAATCATAGCATACTTGGATGTGCCACCAAATCACTTTGCATGGAGAAGAAATATTAATTGTTGGAAATCTACGACTTCAAGTAGGCTAAGTTTTCGAAAAAAAATATTTTCCCGCAAATATTGCATACAAATTACACAGCGTGACGCACATGTCAAAATAGATCTCGTTTGATGTCGATAACAAATGTCTCTCTATTTGAGAAAAAATTAAAGATCTGTTGTATGTGGGAATTGCCATCGACAATAAAACGCCGACATCGAACCTTATGATTCGGACTAAGTACGAACAAATTCAAAGACGATTCGGATGTTGAAATTGTCGCAATAGGCTTTATGTGTATAGATCAATTTTCAAATCAAAAAAGGTCGGGACGACTATATTTTGGTTCCTAGAAAACATTATAGTTTAAACCCAAATTATATAGTATTCATAAAGAAGAGTCTGTATCGCCAATTCTAAAATAAGGTGGGTTGTCTGATTCCGTTTAGGTTACTCTGTGCGTAGATTGTGTTTTTGAAAGGCAGGCACAAAGTATGCCGTGATTTGCGGTGAGAAAAAAATATTGTATTGACGTTTGGACTTTTGGAGTATCACGGATTCCACGTAGCGGTTCCTTTTTTGAACTATGATAACTACAAATTTTAACATTTATGCTATATGCATAAAAAAATAAACAATCGGCAACATTCGCGATAATTCATCTTGTTACTGTGCTAGCTTTGCTTGGTATAATTTTGTTTAAATATATTAATTAAAAATGACATAGGTTTTGTATAATTAGTGATTCTGTGGCTTATGTAATATAAAAAACATGAATCTATGTATATCCTTAATTTTTCGGCATATCGATCACACATGCCATTTTTTGTAGTTAAGGTAGTTTCAATTTGATCCACCAGCGGCGCTTTTCCAACCTTTACAATCGTTAATAGTAAACAAATATTGTGAAGTTTGCGACGCGTCTCAAAACGTGTAGCTTTACTACCTTTTTGGGTGAATTTGGAAAATATTTGTTAATTCGATCAATTGTGACCGTTTGGTAATTTTCGAATTCAAATGCGAATAAAAACTCATTAATTCGTATAAGCCCACAATAACCTCACTAGCCCCTAGCCCTTATGTGTTAACAACTCTTGGAAATTGGGGTTTGGGAATTGGATTTGACAACCAACATTTTCTGCAAAACTGGATTTGTTTTCTAAATTAAATTTAATCTAAAATGAAAATACATTTCACTTTTATATCAATTTGTGAAGGCACTTTTTGAGTTTTGTCAGAAACTGTACACCCTGTGTCATCTATTTTATTTACATAGTAACTTAATTATCTAATCGTAACATTCTTAGTACGGAAAGTATTTGACCAATACCGATTCGTCAGAAGAGAAGAGCTGTGGAAATAATTTATCTCCAGACTCGTAGTACTACCCAGAGCAGTAGTAGTCTCACAAACATCTCATTCCAACTATTTGCATTTAGTAGATGACAATTAACTATTTTCAATTGCTCGAACTGATTGATTATTTGATTGGACTGTAAGACCAAGTACTTGACAAGCATCCCGGATAACGCTGGCCTTATTCCCACACCCTGTTTACACATAACAATAGGAAGGGTAGGAAAGGTATTTTTTTCGACGGAACGACCCGGTTGCAGACACCTAGCGAACGTACGAGGAAGGATAAAGGCTTAATAGGTTAAATGGATAACGATAATATTGGTATTCAACAAATGATTCTCTAAATCAGAAACCTGAGGAAAAAAGTTTAATTTTTCAAGTACATCTGGATAGTTCCTGAAATTTAATTCTAAATTAATATTTTCCGGCTTCCTAAATGACATAAAATACACAACTTACAATAGAATTTCATGAAAAAATAAATATTTAAATTATATTAAAAATCATTCTAAAATCCATTAGTATTTAACTCTTGAATTGGCAGCCACGAGTTATCAAAAAAAAAAAATTTCAAAAAGTTGCAAAAAATATGTGAGGCATCCTAAAGGCAATGGTTCCCAGAAAACTATCAATGTTATTCAATGCCAGATTAACTACCGGATTGGATATTTCAAATAAATTTGGCTTATTTCGCAAAAATTTCAAATGTTTTTTGGAATATTCATTTAATTACCAATTATAATTATACTGCACTGGACATATTATACCACGGTCAATGGAGCTTTACCATTCCTCAACCAATTATTGTCAAACATGGTATCTAGAATTGGATTGGTACTCTAACATTATGCTCAAAGGAACTAGGCCATCTCTCAACAAATGATAGTCAAGTTCGGTGTGCAAATCTGAATTTGACGAAATTTTAGGATTCGGGTATAATAAATGAAACAAGGCCGTTTCCTAACCGATAATTTTCCATTTTAGATTGTACAGCTGAAACAAACAATTCGACCATTCTGAATGGAACTTGGTCATATCCAAAAATATTATTCTCAAATCAGGTAATACATATGAACTCTCACCCCTTTAAACCAGTACTTAACTATTTTCAAATGCTCGAACTGAAACTATATTTAAAATGACTCTAAAATTTTCATAAACCACATGGTTTCTGATTTTTAGAGTTCTAAACTGCAAACTTAGTTTAAATTTATTATCGCTGATTAGGAAATGGGGATACAAATCAGTCTCCTTCGTTTTTTATCAAAAATTGGTTATTTATTGCAAAAGAACGGTAGGCCATGCATCCATGAAAATTCTGGCATTTTTTCCATGAATATTCAGCTTGGTTGTCCATGTTGAAGCAAGGCGAGATAACACCAATGATTTTCTCTTTTTTGGCTTATCGTATAGTGGATCCATTTTTCATCACCATTGCAATGCAAAAAAATCCTTTCGTTTATGCCTATAGCAAGCAGTATTTTTCATCAAAACAAAAATCGGCATTCAACATCTCCCAGATTCAATTCATATGAAACTCTCGACAACTTCTTTCAGTTAAGGCAATTGGCGCTTATTTGGCTCAAAACTCAAAATTTTCACAAGCAAAAAAAAAATTATTTTGTTGACAGATGTCCAACCTTAAGATATGACGTTTTACATTGGCCAATTTTAACCATAACTTACTGGTGGCACCATCTTTTGTCGAAAGGTTACTTATTTCTATACTCAATATATTTTGAAGATCGATATATGTTTTATGCCATCTATGAATAACAGTACGAACTAATCATCAGTTAAGTTTATCATCGCAATACCACCGGAAAGCCTCGAAATTTCGTGTGCCAGAAACGCACGTTTTATGAAATTCTTCCTTACACCAATGGTAAGTTGTTGTGCCTCGAGATTGGTATTTAAAATAATTTCGGCCGTCCACATTTTAGTGGATTTTAACATTTGAGGTGGATTTTTCAAGTGAATAAGAAAGAAACTCAAGTTTAGTCATGAATTAGAAACACCAGCTATCCAACTATACAACAATTTCCATTATGCTAAAAACTAGGTAAACAGTAACGCATACCCTCTAATACTAATTTGACTTCTGCGCTGCATTGCCTTTCAAGCAACGTTTTCACACAATTTCACAGAATATGCAGAAATGGTTTAGTTGAGAAGAGCGAGCATTCGTTATCATTTCTAGGAAATACTGCGAGCAAACTAAAGGTTGGACTAAGTCTTAACACTAGAAAAGTTAACCGTGCTCATCGTGAAACCCGCTTATGGCTTACCACAGATCGACGGATTTTTCAACCGTTTAGACAAAGCACTCGATCTCTTTCATTTCATATCATACTATGGCGGAAAGAATTTATGCATTGACAATTTTGGATAACTTCGCAGTAGCAGCGCGTGGATCAAGATTCTATATTTCAAACTATATTATGCTCTTTTACTGTGATCACTATAATGATCACTTCAGCTTACTTTGGCTTCTAAATCAAAATACTCTCCCCATTTACTTCATACGCTATAAACAGGAATTGTAGGCTTATAACTTTAAAATAGAATATCGAAAACCAACAGAAAATTTCGAGCAAGCCTGTCACAAACTAATATCATTCATCACCACAATCCTACCATTGCTTCGATCTATCAAAATTCAATCGCCCTTCGGGATGAAGAATATATCAACTTGATTCAGATTAAACTAAAATTACAATATCTGAATAGCAATTTTAAGGTGAAAACTGTTGTCCACGTATTTCTTGGAGAACTTAATTAAGTGAAAATATACGTACATAATACATCCACCACTGATCATCAATGGGTTACGTATTTTGGAACTACGAGGAGGATAATTTTATTTTACGGCACTAGTAACGCAGGAAAATTTATCACAGTATGTACATCAGGCCGCATCCTCATACTCGTGAAGGCCACTCGTTTGTTTTGGTTACTTTGGAAAAGTAAAGATGTTGTTCTTTCGTTGAACACTTAAGAAGTATCATCACGTTAAATGATCTCTTTAGATATAGTTTGTGTAAATTCCTTTTAAATTATATTTTGAACCACGAGAACTAAAGTATTGATTTAAGTCGAAGTACAGCCGATAAACATATTTTAAATAATTAGTCGGGCTGTCTTCTCAGCAATAAGAGCATACGTCATTACTGGTCATCAGATGTAGCACATATTAATAAAATTTGGATAACCTTATGGGATGAAGTTCAATCCTCAACTAGGTTCCACTTGACTATTTGACATTCATATCTAAATAAACGAATGGCCTAACGAGACGCCTATATAAAAGCGCTGAAAACGGAAACTCAGTAGATTGATTTACCAACGCCAGAAATCTTACTGAAAACTTCCATCCGAGATCCACAACTATCAAAAACAGAAATGGAAGACTGAGAACAAACTTGGCTGCATATGGATACCAGTATGCTGAGTAATAACTAATAAATTTTGGTTTTAGATGGATTTCATAGAAATCAACTTTTAAACTAGTCAGTGCTTTAAACAGCTAAGCCGTCTATGATCACCCAAGACTTCCAAATTTAGTGTACAAGATAATATCTAAGTAATTTTAGCAAATAGGATTACCGTTGAAAACTAAAATAACCCTTTCAGCACAGAACCAAACGCAACTTATTTAGTTTTTGTAATCAAACTCAAGCAAATTGGTATGTTGCAATGTTGTATTACAAATACCAAGTGAAACTGCGAGACCAAATCTTTCCCTGATTTACAAATTACCAAACTAACTCAAATACATAATTATGTTAGTCGGGTGTTATTTACTACAAAAATATAAATATGGCCGATTCTAGATGAAAGTACCCGTAAAAGCAACCCAGATACTGGTTCATTTATCCCTATTTCGTTTCTACCTTGACATAAAAAACGTAATAGCTATTTCAATTTTGTTCCATTTATCATGCAAATATCGTACAATTTACAAAATACACGAAAACACACACCGACCCCCTCCAATGTCATTAATTTAAAATATTTTCAATCATTTATTTCGTTTTATTTCGTAAAAGTTATTTAAAAAAATATTTTTCCCAGTTTCCTTAACCAAGCTAAATGATGTAGTCTGTACCAAATTTATGCTTCATAAATCATCTCACTAGTCGTATACCCCCCCCCCCCCCCCCCCCCCCGAAAAAATCATAAATATAATGATGAGAAAAAAGAAAAGAAAATTCATTACGAAGAAAATCAATTTCTGATGATGCTTGTATTATAGACGAGAGTACTCTAGAATACCAACCATCTCGGTACTTTATTACAGCTATTATCATTATGTATCTCTTTCTATGTATGTACATTATATACGATTTCCATTTCGGGAAAAATGAATCCCATCTTTTCCTCATTCTATAGTCTATCAATAAACACTAATTTTCTCTTGTATACTATTCGCATATCGATCATAATTTATTAATTTACTATATATATATAGACGTACTACAATTCAATATAAGAAGTATTCCAGAGCATGTACGTACCGTGTAATTGTGCTAATGATTGTAGAGTATTTGAGTTGCATGTTAAAAATCCTGAAACGAAAGAATAAATAAAAAGGATCGTTATTATAAAAATTCTAAATTCAATCATCTGTAAGTAGGGAAAAATGAATTTCAATTTCTTGTTGTCATCCCTCGTATTCACAATAAAGGTATGACAGTAAACTTCCTTGTATACATGTATATATATGTATATGAAATCCGAATTGATTACCGATTCCCGAATAATATTATAACAAAATAAAAATTTCATTCGGTTCGTTTGATTGAATGGTAAAAATATGAATCAGAATTCCCTCAAAAAAAGCATCCTTCTCGTATAACAAGATGTACGAGTAAACAAGACAATGGTAAAATTTATTCAAATTTCGTATAATAATCTCGAGATATAACACTTTCCCGCGTCAGAAAGTAAGACATTTTTATGTTCATTCTGCATCATGTACACACAATCTTTGGATACTGTATTCACTTATCACATTTTATGTACATATTACATATTTTTACATACTCGGTACATACACCGTATTATGTTGAGTTCGTACCATATTTCATTGCGAGGAAGACTACTTCAACTGCTTACATGTTTTTGATAGTTTGTTAAAATGTGTAAGTTAAATATGCACGATCCTTTGAAATTGGAGTGCATCGATGATATAAAGGAGTATCGTTGTGTAACGAGGTTTATTTGTAAACTATGTAGTATGTATATTGTTTTACGTTATATTTTGACATGGGAGAATAATTTACCAAGCGAGGCAAACATTAAACTTTTCTAGAACCCAGATTATGTAAAATCATTAAACATTTGACAAATAACGAAACACTTCCAAATTCAATTTAAAAACTGGTATTAAGTAGTACTATAGAATATCAGTACATATTGCCCATTTATAGTACTCGTAAGCAGTACTAGTAAAGACACCTATTGGGAAAGGGCGGAGTCATTCAAACACCAAATAATAATGAAATATTTGTACTAGTACAACAGCTCATCAGAAATGTCTGCACGCTGTATGATAAATTTGTTCGCATTTGGAACATGTGTTGCTTCTCATGGTCATGGAGTTACATACAGGGTGCTTTTCAAGTTCCAGGTTCATTTTGTTTGACATATTTTATCAATTCGCATTTGGCAGTTGTAGAGAGTAGTGGAAAACAATTTATTATGGAGCATCTAACGCCGCATCAACATATTGAAATTATTAAAACATTTTATTTAATTAATTGTTCAATTGTGAATACGCGGAGAATATTAATCGTGTGTGTACAAGCATCGGGAATGTCTCCATTATGTTTGTTAAAAGTTCTCAAAGAAGATTTGTATTTTGACCCGTATAAAATTCAACTGACACAGGGGCTGCATGGAATTGACAATGAACGGTGGCGAAATTGCAATGCACGAGGTTTACAGCTCACTATAGACAACCTCCATTTTTCCAAAAAATAAATATAAGCGACGAAGCACATTTCGACTTGTCCAGCTTTGTAGGCAACAGAATAGCCGATATTGGCACAATGAAAACCTTCAATGGATATGTCAAAGACCACTACACACTCGTAGAGTAACTATGGTGCGCTATTTGGTCCGGCGGCATTATTGGGTCATGTATATTTGAGGATGATAGAGAAAATGCTGCAATAGCTACTGTTGACCGCTATCAGAACATGATGCAGAACTTTCTTGTGCCCGAATTGGTCAAAAAGGCATACAGAACATATGGTTACAACAAGAGAGTGATGATATCGAAAACCACAATTTCTCAAATTACTCAATTTCTATTTTTTTTTCTTGTTTATAAATTTATCAATTTTTCAGTTTCTCAATTTCTTAATTTCAAAATTTCACAATTTCATAATTTCAAAATTTCTTAATACAGTATTAATTAACCCGATTTACCGAAAGGCACAAAAATTTTGCTTTCGTAAAATCGGACATTCGTTAAATCGGTAATTTTTTAAAAATGGTTTTTGTATTTTAAATTTCTACGCAATATCTATCATTAATTTCGAATTTATTAAAATAAAACTAAAAATTTAAAAAGTACATAATTACAAATTATATTATCTACGTGCATGACTTAATTTTACAGACTTTTCAGCAAATTTATTTTTACTGTGGTGTTTATATTGTAACAGATACCGGACAAGTGGTGCAGTGGTTAAAGCTTCAGCACTTGGACCGGGAGGTACTGGGTTCGAATCCCTTCAGAGGCTAGATGCAAATCGAATTTTCATCATCGATTACAATCGGTGATGTTAATAAACACAACTAAGACCCTCTGATGGAGTGCAGAATTCAGCGTCGACCCACCGTCTATGTCAATGTACAGGTTGACATGGAGCTTGCAATGTGCAGGTGGTATACTGTAGTTGTGTGAGTAGGTGAATAGGTGAATAGGTTAATGATGTGGCGTGAATGCGTGGTATCACAATGGGCCAAAAACTGGCATAAGTGTCAACCACTGAAACCTAACCTAACCTATTGTAACAGATTTTCCATCTATAAGTCAAAAAATTCAAATTTATTTTATATAATAGACAACGAATTTAAACTTGGAATAATATTGTCCATCGTTTTTATTACCTTGCGCTATCTCTCAGGTAACATACGAATGCCGTCGCGAAAAAACTAGCGATAATATCAGCGACGTATTTACGCATATCATCCAACATTTTGAACTGTTTTCCCCTAAGACGTGCTGCATTGGCCGAAACAAATGATTGTCGGATGCGACCAAGTCTGATGAATTTGCCGCGTATGAGAGAACTTCCCATATCCCAAGAGCAACATGAGGTCGAGTGTTGTCATGTTGCAGTATGACGGGCTGCCCAGTAAATGGACTTTTCTAACCAAGTTCTTCTCAGAGTCTCACAGTTATCGTCTGCTGATCGTAATAAAGAACACCCTTCATATCCTACCAGATACATAGGAGAACCTTCTAAGGAAGGAAAGAAATCCTTTTTTTATTGCCGAGCAAGCAGTGAAAGGCACGTGTTCATAGGCTAGGTTGTGCTCGATCAACACATGTGGGACCTATCTTCCAAGATTTAAATTTTTCCATTCACTGCAAACGATTGGAAATAGCTAACTTCTGGCTGAACTGCAAGCTTTTGTTGCGTTTGCGTTGTGTCTTCGTCCAGTAGAGCATGCAATTCCGCATCTTCAAACTTTCGTGGTTTTCCATTGCGCGGATCACTAAGATCGAAATAACCACTTCTAAAACGTTTGTATATAAATAATTGGTATGATATCAAAGGGCCGAATGTCGAAGGGCCGAATGGGTCGAAGGGCCGATTTTTTTTTTTTTGTGTTTAGAAATTTATTTTTTTATTTAATTTAATTATTTTTTGCATGACAAAATTTTCCTTCACCAAAATGTTCCTTTCTTTACCAAAAATGATATTTTTAAAACAAAAAAACAAAAAAAATATTCGGCCCTTCGACCCATTCGGCCCTTCGACATTCGGCCCTTCGTACCTATTCCAAATAATTACACGTTTCATAAGCCACATCGTCTGCACCTATAACACTACAAATATATTCCAGTGCTTTAGAAGCAATTTTTCCTTGTTCGTATTCATTTAGAATGCAGTGTCGAATGTGCTGTTTATCAGTTGTCACCATAAACTCTGCTATTCTGAAAAGTTCTGTAACTCACACGGTGACTTGACACATAATAAATGTTCAAGTTTTTCTAGCTTTCGTAATCGGATACTTTTTTTTCGTACAATCGGATGTAGCAAAATCGGGTATTGCCTAATCGGAGATTCGTTAAATCGGCTTAGACCTGTATCTTAATTTCTTAATATCTAAATATCGTAATTTCTCAATTTGTAAATATCTCAATTTCCAAATTTCTCAATTTCTCAATTTTTCAATTTCTCAATTGCTCAATTTTTCAAATACTCAAAATCTCAATTTCCATTTCTGAATTTTTGAATTTCTGAATATCTGAATATCTGGATATCTGAATATTTGAATATTTGAATATTTGAATATTTGAATATTTGAATATTTGAATATTTGAATATCTTAATATCTGAATAACTGACTATCTGAATTTCTGATTTTCTGAATTTCTGAATTTCTGAATTTCTGAATTTCTGAATTTCTGAATTTCTGATTTTCTGATTTTCTGATTTTCTGATTTTCTGATTTTCTGATTTTCTGATTTTCTGATTTTCTGATTTGCTGAATTTCGATCCATTTCCATTTCCATTTCCATTTCCATTTCCATTTCCATTTCCATTTCCATTTCCATTTCCATTTCCATTTCCATTGCCATTGCCATTGCCATTGCCATTGCCATTGCCATTGCCATTGCCATTGCCATTGCCATTGCCATTGCCATTGCCATTGCCAATGCCATTGCCATTGCCATTGCCATTTCCATTTCCATTTCCATTTCCATTTCCATTTCCATTTCCATTTCCATTTCCATTTCCATTTCCATTTCCATTTCCATTTCCATTTCCATTTCCATTTCCATTTCCATTTCCATTTCCATTTCCATTTCCATTTCCATTTCCATTTCCATTTCCATTTCCATTTCCATTTCCATTTCCATTTCCATTTCCATTTCCATTTCCATTTCCATTTCCATTTCCATTTCCATTTCCATTTCCATTTCCATTTCCATTTCCATTTCCATTTCCATTTCCATTTCCATTTCCATTTCCATTTCCATTTCCATTTCCATTTCCATTTCCATTTCCATTTCCATTTCCATTTCCATTTCCATTTCCATTTCCATTTCCATTTCCATTTCCATTTCCATTTCCATTTCCATTTCCATTTCCATTTCCATTTCCATTTCCATTTCCATTTCCATTTCCATTTCCATTTCCATTTCCATTTCCATTTCCATTTCCATTTCCATTTCCATTTCCATTTCCATTTCCATTTCCATTTCCATTTCCATCTCCATCTCCATTTCCATTTCAATTTCAAATTCAATTTCAATTTCAATTTCAATTTTTAAAATTTCAATTTCAATTTTTCAAAATTTCAAAAATTCAAAATTTCAAAATTTTAAAATTTCAAAATTTTATTTTCAATTTCAATTTCACTTTTAATTTCGATTTCGATTTCAATTTCAATTTTTCAAAATTTTAAAATTTCAAAAATTCAAAATTTCAAAATTTTAAAATTTCAATTTCAATATCAGTGCCAAGTGATAAACCACTGATCAAAACATACCACCCATTTCGTGGCATTCGAAAACTCACTCACCATTATAAGACACCCTAAATAAATTTATGATTGCTGACCTAGATAACCTCCTGACTAAATTTTTACCGGATCCCTTTGAAGGGATCCTTAAACAAATTTTCCCAAAATTAGAGCTTGTAGCAAGCTACTCGTTTCACCCGAACACCGCGTTTCAGCAATTCGTGAAAACCAATTTAGCTGTTTCAGAAAACTGGATACAAATACATAAATCATCTTGTAAAATTTTTTATTGGGTGCATAGTTAAAGTTTGTTTTGCGAACGTAAATCAAGGTCGCCTATTTCTTAGTGCTCAACACTTTCATAACGTTGGCTTGATATTACTCAACATGATCCTAACTGTTGGGTGCTTGTAGGAGCCCATTGCCCATTGAGATAAAAAAAACTTACTAAAAATTTTCGATAGTGTTACACATTTTTATCTTTATTCTCCTAAATGTACCATATTTTGTTAATTTTAATTTAGAACGAAAAAGAGGAATAATTTGTGGCATATACATATTTATTTACACTACGAATTTGTTTTGAAAAAATTTGTTTCTTTTCTTTAGTTTTTTGTCAGGTGTTTGTTTAACAGTTGTAAAATTATTATTATTTTATCCAAGCAACAATTGTTCCACGTATATACCGCCGAAATGTATACTATTTGCGAATTCCAGATAAAAAAACATACCACCCATACACATACAGAGTTATTGGTGATTGGTGGAAAGTTAAGTTCTGGTTTTTAAATTATTTTGGTTAAGTGTTATCTCTAAAAAAAGTTTATATCTAACCTTAAAGAATTAGTAAACAACCATTTCTGTTCAAATTGAGTTTAGCGGGTTAATCTATCTACTATTATCGAGTTTTTTTCGTCATGTGTTTTAAGATGAAGGACTTACCCCTAGTTTATATTACACGGTTTTCAATTCAACTACAGGTTACACATCCAAATTGCAAGCCAAGTCTGAAGTAAGACGATTAGTTCAATCCATTACAACCACTTTGCAAGAAACTTTGTATTTAATCTTTTGTTAAACAGCTCTTGTTGGTTAGGATAAATATAAGCTACAAATCTAAAACTGCTTTCACATCGATCGATTTCAATGTGCGGGTACGAAAGATGAAAAAGTTCCATTTAACAGTAACTGTGGATAGGAAAATGAAAATTCTTAAAAAAAAATCCAATAATGCGAAAATTAGTTGCGTAACCTTTAATTTCTAATTTCAGTAGGTAGCACTGTTAGAATTGGTAATGTGTAGAAGATAACAATGGCAAAGAGAACACAGAAAATGTTTCGGAAAATTATAATACAAATCCATGGAAAATCCATGCGTTATTATATTGTCAACATGAACATACCTAATTTGCATAAATTACGAGTATAAGTTGAAAAACAAAACTTTAAGAAAAATGGCAAAATTATTAACTTTACTTAATTAACTTCGGTACATATGCAAATTACCCTTAGAATTTCATTTGAATAATTTACCGTTTAATTTAGTTTTTATAATTTACTTTATTTGTAAGAAACAAGGATAAGATGTAAGACGTACATGACATTTAGAGAGACAAGGAATATTTTAAGCCAACTTGTTGGGGTACGATAAAATATACATAAAATCGATTCGCCTTACATTTTGCTAATTGTATATCCATTTAGTGACCGAAATCTGTCAAATACTTGTCAGACGAATACATTTTTTTTATATACATATATCCAGCTTCATTTCTCTATATCATTTTCACAAAGGTTGTGAAATAAAATTATGTTAAAATGCCAAATACTTCAACCAAAAACCAAATAAATCCAATAAGCGTTTCGGTTTTTAGTTTTTTTTTGTTGGTCTCCGAAAATGGGAAAAATGTTCAGTTTGAATATTTTTGCTTCAATCTCATGTACCTACACAAGTATACAAAAGAAATATGTATTTTGTATTACATCTAAATATGTCTCAAGTGGTTGGCAGAAAAAAAAGGAAAAACTAAAGTTTTTATATAAAGTGAGAATTTTCCTTTTTACACGTCTGAATGTACAAATCGCATAATATGGAAAATGGAAAAGGTGTTGTTTTTTACATCTCGTATTCATCATTCTACCAAAATCTTTTCCAAAACGAAAAATGTACAGTTTTTTACTTGCACGATAGACATATGTACGTAGCTCTCAATTTTTTTTGTTTGTACATTTCGAAATGATAATCCAACGGAAAATTTATGAAAATAGTTTTTTTCCTTTCATTCCACATTTTCATGTGTCGGTGGTGGCGTGAATTGTTGTTGTATGATGTTTTACGGTTTTATAATGTCTTGTTATAATCATAACGAATATATGCTTCCTTATGGTATTTTCTCATATGTACATCATACAACATATACATACATAATATAGAGTCAGCTCGAAAATGTGAACGCTATGTATGAGATGTGTGATGAATATGATGAATTGTGTATGGTTGTAACTTTTGTACAGTTTTTAAATGGAACATAAATTTGTTAACTTCAATTTGTATAAAAGTTGGTTCGGTTTTATCTATATAGCATCATGTAATAAGCAAATTGTGGATTTGTTGGATGTATATCAACATAACTAACATAATATAGTCGTAGGTAAAGTGACAGTCGAAGATTTTTTATGGCCAAGCGACACAATTTAACGTTGGGTTTATATTAGAAATTCACATAAAGGAATTATGGGTCTAGGATTTTAGCTCCGAATATTAGCCCTCGGACCATACCCGTGGCTGGCCAATTACTATCCGGTCCATTACTCTACTCCCAAGTCTGCCATTACCCCTGGGTCATCCTTCGTCACAATTCGTTTTCGCACATTCTTCGAGTGGGATTTCGATATCGATATTAAGTAGATTTTGAAGCGGACTGTCATGAGGTGCATAATTTATTTAAAACAATTTCAAGTGCTCTATGATAATTAGTTTAGGGAACTTAGGGACCTAGTGGTAGGTCTCAAGTACCAAATTATATAAAAATACGAATATTATTGGGAAAATTAGATGATTAAGGGATCGTCTGATATGTAATGGTATCGGGGAAAATTATAAATAAAAATTATTCCCGTGATTACGTCAGTTTTCATGTCAAATCTAACTAGAAACATGAATGATTGATAAAAAATTCAACATATGAGACAGTTTGCAAAAATGGGCAGGCTAGTTATGGGACAATATACCATTTCGTCAGGAGAAAACTTTTTTTCAAATCTTTTATTATGACTAATTCGAGTTCAGCTTTAAAAGCTAAATCTCAAACTATAACACACTGTCGCAAAAAATTGTACACCTGTGTTACATTTTTATAAATTCAAACTATCTGTCATGCATGATATTTTAACTAGGAGCTGAGATATGTTTTCTCGTCAGGTCCAAAATCGAAAATTACACTTGTACAACATACAAGTAACCCCCTATAACACGGTACTATTATAACGCGTTTTCATATTACGCGATTTCATGTTCTGTGAAATTTATAATGATTTGAACAGTTCATAATCAATTTCGCGTACCATGTGAACAAAATTCGATTTAAAGCCTCTTTAACGAAAAAAGTTAAACATGAATCATTTGTACGTAACGCGTTATACGGGGCCATACGAGTGCGTTGTACGAGCATTCTCGTACAATGCTTTTTCCTAAAACGCGGAACTAGTCTACCGTGTTATAGGGGGGGATTACTGTATTTTCACACAAATGACAATTTTTAAAAAATAGCCCAATCGTCATGAAAATTGACTTGCAGACAGTCAGTTTTTCCTTATGTCATGGAATGTCTCAAATGATGGCCAATACTTGGATAGTTTCCCGTTACTTTAGACAAAAATGAGGTGATCTCAGCTCCTAGATAAAATATAACGAACCATTCTTACTATGTTCTAGATAGTGGAAGGGCCATACTATGGCGACTATTATAAATGATATGTTTATGTGAATTACCTGGAATGCACACTGATTTTAAAAAAATAAACAAACGAACGAAGAAAGACAGATAATTTGAATTTACAGAGGTGTAGCACAGATTTTCAATTTTTTACTACATATAGTGTGTTATAATTTTATATTCAGATTTGAATTCGAACTCGAACTCATTATAATAAAAAATTATATTCCAATAATATTCGTGTTTTTATATTATTTGGAATGCTGTTGAGATCAAACACTTAACTCCTAAGTTCCCGGAATGTTCGAATTATAATAGCATTTGAAATCATTTGAAATAAATTATGCACCTCATGACAATAAACAGCTTTAAAATCTACTTAATATCGAAATCCCATTGTGACCCGAAAAAAGTGCGAAAACTAATTTTGCTAACTAAGACACAATTCATCGAAATTAAAACCGGAGTAAGGTCGGGGAGGGGGTACTAATCGGAACAGGGGGAGGGGTTGACATGGCGGGGTAATTACCGGGAGAAGGTAATGACCAGGGGTACTGGTGGGGGTCATATCCGGAGGAATATTGACCATGGAGTAATGTCTGAGGGGGGGGGGGGGGGGGCGGAGTCCCGGGAGATAATATTTGGATAACACCTGTTACGAGGAATTATAGATGTTGCGTGATAAAAGCATGTTAATCTAATAAGACTTACATAATCTATGCTGAGAGATGCTCGTTTGATAAGAAATAGTGACGTCTCAATGTGTATTTTTAGTTGTAAAAATGATACAACTAAAAATACACATTGAGACGTTTTTAAATTAAACCAATTATTCTGACCACTTGAACAAACTTTTACATGATGAACTAAACATTTTTGGTACGGGATGATGTGCTGGCATGAAATTTTCAGATTTTCTTGAGGGAATGGTTCGTTGCCTTATGATAACGATGTAGTCAAGCATCAAACATATCTTTATAATCTCCGTGACTACCCTGAGTTATACTCAGCTAGCAACACCGCTTAAAAACTCATGATTCTGTTACAGAGTTCCAGATTCTGTTACAGACAATAAACGAATCATACCTAAATATCACTTAGCAGAAGTGATTGTTCCGAATATTTAAGTATAAATATTTAAGTATTTGTTGCGCCCAACAGCCGACTTTCTTTTGCGACATATAACCCTTGTTAGAAAATTTAATCTTCATTGCAAAAAATTGAAAATGCTTTAGTGTGGCACTTTATTCTAAATAGTCAATCCGCCTGTGTCACTATTCTGGCTTTCCCTGGGAATAGGGAATTGGTATAAATATATTTTCATAGCATTTTAGTCCAAATCGAATCTGGCCTTCGGATCGATCTGGCCTTCGGAAGGAATAAGTTTACTGCAAAAAATTTTAAAACAAAGTTAATTAGGAAACTTTTGTTCCACAAATATTTTATAGAAAAATCGATTTTCCTTTTAATTTTGTTTCGAAAATATTTATACCAAAGTTAATCCCTCAGTAGGCCAGAAAAATACAATTTAGACAAAAATGCTATGAAAATATAATTTTCCCAATTCCCACTAAACAAGAAATGGTGTTGAATTACTTAGATTGAATGTGCTTGTCTGCGAATTATGTTGGCTCGGCATTTCTTACGTTATGTTAACCCTTCTCCTTCAAAGATCCATACTCTGGGGGTCAAAAGTTTAATCTAATACGTTGAATTTCTAGTATGTATTGGTAATTTCTTCTTGATAGCTTGGTATGAAATTTCTTAACGTTGAGTGGAATTCGACTATTTATTAACCGATTGTAGTCACACAGGACGGCACTGATAATAAATATAATATGAATTTTTGACGGAGTAGAATCGATCTAGGAGTTTTGCGATATGCATGCTTCCAATTTTAGTAATAAAGTTCAAAACAAACCAAAGTGAAATCCTGGTTTATGGTAGATTTGGGACCTTTAAGTTAATTAGTTATTTACAAAATTTAGAAAATTGCCTTGCTGATTGGAACTGAGCCATTTATTATAATATGAAGTTCTTCATCTATCGATGAATTTTCCTTTCACTATTCAGTGAAGTGCAGTGATAATTACGGCAATAAAAAAAGACATCAAACCAGAAGATCAGTTTGAGAAAGTCGACTAGAATTGTTTTTTCGTATAATAAAGTTGTTGGCTCAACGGTATTATTCTCTCAGAGAATGTGTTTTTAATGAATTTAAAAATGAAAAAATGACCAGAATGATCTAAATTTCAAGGCCGTGACTCCCATCATTGAAGGGATATTAACTTATTGACGACCCCCAAGTTCAGTTTTGGTCATAATTGCCTAACTACACAATTAAAGGTGTTAGAGTCCCCCTCTCAGAAATGCAGAATGCAAAAGGGAATTTTCATCAACAGATTACGATTTGTGATGAAATAGAACACAACTATGACCCCCTGTCGGAGTGCAAAACTCTTGGGCCGACCCATCTTTCATGCCGGAATAGGCTCGCATGGAACTGTGCAATGTGCAGATATTCGATTTGACAAGCAATGCGTAAAGTGAAAAGTGAACCGCGAAAGAGTTGGGGTGCTTCGGCCCCAGAACAGATTGCAAAAAAAAAAAAAGATATTTCCGTCTGCGGATTATAATTTGCATTAGAATTCTTGATATTATTTGGGGGAATAAATCCGCATTGATTTACCGGAAATTTCCACCGACTTTTGTTTAGTAGTGAAATAAATAATAGAAGACTTGCAAGCAAATTTGAAAAAACAATTAAAGCAACCGGCGAAAAATTCGAATTAAAGAATTTTGATGCAAGTTAAATGTCCACCGATTTCAAGAATACGCGCCCAAGATACTTTGTATAAATAAATATAAATTCAAATCCTTCGTTAAAAATCAAATATTAGTCCCCCATTTACTATTTTCATTGTGACCGATAAATCAGTGTAGTGCGTTACGTATTTCAGAATTGTCTACATGTTGGTATAGAAAATAGCGTAGGCAATTGATTTTTACTTAGACAATGTCGACAATTAGTAGAATATGTAGATAGTTCGTACACATTGTATATTATTCAACATACTCAAATTTTTTATTAGTAATGAAATCTGTTTCTGTCTTTAAAAACGTTGACGCCATATATTAAATAGTATTACAGGACAATTCCAAATTACATAGTCATTCCTTTCTGCATGTATCTTAATCTCGAAAAAAATTCGATCTAAGCTTAACATTAAGTTTGTTGTCTTTTGTAGAAATTGTCCGCACGACCTAAACTATCAGAAAAACAGCCGAAAGTATTGCCAAAACTTATATGGCCGCAGAAAATGGTATGCGATGCAAATTTTACAAATATTAATTAAGAAATACCCGAGTTCTTTCCAGTTTAAAATCTATTGAAATCGTGTAGAATGAACACATATCATTTTTTCATCTATAATTTATAGTTCAATCAAAAACCCAACAAGAAACCAATCTTCATAAGGATTGGTCTTGAAATGGCCAAGTTTAGTCCAGCATGAACAGTTTCTAGAATTTTGTCCAAAATTTACTTTAAAATTCATTATCAATTCTACTATCCAAATTTTATTATAATTCGTTAAAAATTGGCAGAAAGACGGAATATTGTTAAATTTCAAGATTTCATTTACCACGTTCCTTCCAAGATCTCAGAAAATCGATTTGTCATTTTAGTGCGTGTAATCTCTTATTTTTCGCTATATTATACAGATTAAATCAAATCAATCACAAATTTTATTGGTTTTCGCTTGACAACGTTCTGGGACTGCTCGTCAAAAAAACCCGGACACTACATTTTTTCAGAAAATATTTGTGTTAACGGTAACTATTCGCATTATTCGCGTTATGGTTGTACGAAATAATATAATGTGCGCCAAAAGGCACCGTCGGATCAAGTTTTCATTTAATAAAAGTAACCACAGGATCAAAACATTTGAAATAACAAAATTACCGAAAACGGATATTGATATATTTTCATCTTTATTTAAATAAAAACCAACAATCAATCTAAGTGGTCGGTACTCTAGTATCGAGTATTTCCGCCACGAGCTCTGATCACATATAGCATTCTTTTTGGCATACTGTGCACAAGGTTTGCACCGTACTCCTGAGGTATAATTTCCCATTCTTCCTGCAGAGCTGATTGAAGATGATCCAAGGTTTCTGGAACGATTTCCCCTTGCCTTAAACGATGCCCTAGCATATTTCACATGTGCGCTCAATAGGATTAAGGTCAGGGCTGCGAGCGGTCCGAACAATTTGATCCATTCCCATCTCATCCAGATAATTGTTGACCACGTTTGCAACGTGGGGCCTGGCATTATCATCCATTAGTTTAAATTGCTCTCCAATAAATTGGGCGTATGGAACCACAAATTCTTCTAGACATTCCACGATATACCTTTGGGCAGTTATAGTGAATATCGTTCTCCGGATCTCCGCCATACACTTTCCCGTCCATCCGGTGATCGCAGACGAACCTTGATTCATCAGTGAACAACACGGACTTCCAGTCGTCCGTAGTCCAACTGACGTGGTTACGAGCAAAAGTCAAACGGTTTCTTCGATGAGCTGGGAGAAGCTGTGGCCCTGTAGCAGCTCTCCTGGACTGCAATCCATGATCATTTAATCTTCGCGAGGCTGTGCTAACTGAAATATTGACACCACGTACCTGTGCCAATCGACCAGCGACGATTCTTGCTGTTTGGAAACGATCTCGCAGTACGATTGATACCATAAACCGATCGTCCCGCTCGTTTGTTGCTCTTTTACGACCTGATCTAACCGTTCGCTCATACTGACCAGTTTTACGATATCATTTAATAGCGTCTTGAACTGTACTTCGAGCGAAATTTAGGTGGGCAGCAATATAACGCACGCGACGGCCATCCTCACTCAAAGCGATTACTTTTACGATATTTTCTGGTTTCATAGTTATAATATTTGCAAATAATAATAACTAAGCACTGTTAACGTTAACTGTAGTAATAATACTAATCATAAATGCTACTTTAAATGTTTCAAAACAATTGATAGATGCCCATTTATTTAGAAACGTAACAATCGAAATTTTGAGTATTTTTCATTTATTACACTTTGTTGCTGTGATTGGATTTTAAATAAAAAAAATGCGGTTTCTGTTACACCTATTTTTCGGTTATGTACTATTTAATATGACAGTGCCTTTAAAATAGCGTAATTGCTCTAGAAATTGAAGAAAAAATTAAATTTTTTATGACACGACGTTCCTAAGGTCTATTTGTGCGCTGAGTAGTTAACGTACCGTGACGTACCGTACGTACGTCTCAAATAATTAACATTCCACAGTGTGACGTTACAAGTATACGGTAGGGGTTACATGGATTATTTGTTGCTAGGTGGTTCTTGAGCATTATGATTGATTTGTGGTTAATGTACATACCAATTTTGGATGTGAGTGTTATCGACAATAGTGCAGTGAGAGATTAGCGAATAAAAACTTATTCGTAAAAGTGTGAACCCGTTAAAGAAAAATTTGGGAATTTTTTTGATTAAATTTTTTTTAACTACTAATACTATGGACCAAACAGGACTATTTTTTAACATTGCAGTTCAATTTTACTTAAGATAACAAACTTTTCGTAAGAAAATCCCAATATTTTTGCCAATGACTATCTCTGTACGGTTACGGTTAAATTTTTCAAATTTGTGATAAGAATCAAGCCTTATTCTTAAAATAGTTCCATTTAACAATTACATTCTGAACAATTTACTGATTCCTATCTACACGGTGTAGACAATACAACACTACCAATAATCGTAAATATTTATATATCGCTCGTATGTACCCTCGACACCGTAAACCCATTGATAATATTTTAACATAAATTCGTAATGTCGATTTTATGTGCAATGTAATAAACATTGATTAAATCTGGAATAAAAAATAATTTAATAACTAAAAACTATTATAAAAGTATTATCAATCCATATTTGCAGCTTTCTCATCTCAATATATCATCATCATCATCATCAACAACAAATTCGGAAAATCTATCCAATTCCGAGATTTTTTTTTTGTTTTTATGCTTTTCATGTTTTAATAATTGCATTTCGTTATTTATTTTTTTTAAATACATATTTCCTAATGGATTTTATATTTTCGGTTATATGAATGTTTATGATATTTTTGGCATCAGTAGTGGTGCGGCTGATACGCTTCTATATATAGGGTGGTGGTTGGTCGTGGTGGCTATCAAAAATAAAGTTTCGCCATATTTAGTTTAATATTAAAATGCCATTGGCATTGTGACGATTCAATCACATTCAAGAATTGAAAATTAATTAAATCTGATACTGTAACGAGTACAAAATATTTCTATGTACGGAGGGCAACATTCTCGTTTGATATTTTGTATAATGTAAATTAAATTTTTTGCGACAACCATAACATTTCGTATGTCTATTTTTACTCGTAAATCTCGCATCTATTTAAGTACTTAACTGACCTACGACAACACAAAATGTATTTAAGACATCCGAGCAGATGTGTGTGCAAAATATATTTTACGTAATTAAATTCGTCTTCGTTAATCAATTTGCGCTTGAGTTAAAAATATGTCAGATAATTCATCTCCCGGTCGGTACACATTAAACATAATTAAATTTACTGTCGTTCAAAATATGAATTAAATAGGAATTATCTTTAAGTACTTATATACTTATTTAATCATAATTTGTTGGTTATTGTTGTTGGTAGATAATAATTATATCGTTGTGATCAAAAAAAATATTCTAAATAAGCAAATTATCTCAAATCAAATTAATTTATTCCTTTTATGCGAGCACAACAACCATCTTTAGGCACAAAAATTTTCTTCCATCGTTTAAACATAATTTTTTTGTGTGTGAATGAATGGGACCCAGAATCTCTAACAATAACACACTCACGCACAAAATATACTGTCCCTGCGATAGAAAATTAGGTTTTCTTATAAAATTGTTGTTGTATTCTGTATAATATAATATATACAATCATAATTATTATCTGTCTCTTAATTTTCGGTCACTGAAGTCAATTACAATGAACATTAATTATAAAACAAAATAAAAATTTAAAAATTATATTTCAGTGGTTCTTCTTTATATACCATACCACCATTCGAAAGTCCTGGTTTAACCCTTTTTTATGTGTCGGAATAAAAGATTAATCTTATTCAACGTTTTTTTTTTTAGTCGGTGGATGATTTTTTGCGTAAATTTTCTACTTTTGGATGTTTTTTATTTTATTCAGTTGGCCGATTCTACAGGAAGGAAATGTAAAATGTGGGGAAATCCTACCGAATGGGAAAGAAATTAAATTGGTCATGTGAGATGGATGGTAAATCTAAAAAAAGGTTTTGGAGGACGTTTTTTTTTTTGGTAAATAATTAATTGGTTCAATCCCAATAGCTATTTAGTCTTTAAACGTAAGTATAAAATTATAAATGTGTATGTATGTGTGTCCGGGTGGATTGATATGGATATAGAGAAGGTCGACTTTTAATAAAAAATTATTTTTTATTATGAAAAATTAATGTGTATACATGGATGTGGTAATGACCGGAGGATTTTTTATTTTCTAATTTTTCGCTTTGATATTTTTATAGGGATAGAGGATACTGGTCCGTATAATTCATTCGGCAAAATATAAATTAATAATTTGCAAGATTAGCTGCTTCCTATTCCAAAAATTATTTCTTTTCGGTAGTTTATAAACATTGTTGAAATGTTTTCATATGTTTTGACTATTTTTAGATCAAATGAATAAGCGAATAAACAAATAAACGAAAAATTTCGAAAATTAATTGGAAAATGTTAAATAAACCTGAAAAACACGTCTCACGACTTACATAGTACAATTGTGAGACTCAATGGTTAAAAAACGCGAGACAGTTTACAGAAATACGGTTATAAGGTAGAAAATCAATGTTGCACGGAAGGACTCTACTTTTGCCAAACCGACGTTCGTAAAATGACGTTTTAGTGAATAACGAGATTTCTCAGAAATATTGTTTCTAAGAAAATTTATATCTCAAAATTTTTACAGATCGGCAAGCTTGTATAATATTTTGATAGACCCATAGCTGAATTTTACCTCTCTGTGCACTACCAACCCGATTAAAATTCCAACGGAGCTCGAATACATAAAAAGATAATCTTGTGAAGACCGGCATTTCTAAGACATTTTTAGTTAAGAATTTTCATATTTCAATATTTTCATCAATCGGGACGAATGAAAAAAATTTAGCATGAGAATTAAGCGCAAGATTTCGAAAAACTTCCAAGACAAAGAATCCTTAAATCAAGAAAATAATATCCAAGATTGAGAATATAGTACGCGATTCCGGAATACCTGCAAGGCACATAAGTCTTAAAACAAGAAAAGAAAATAGCTGTTTGAGAGACGTGTACGATACCAAAATATTTTCAAAATTGAAAACAAGAAATAGAAATGTATACTTTGGCCTATTATGGTTAATGGTACCAGATATTTGATTTAAATCGAGGCAAGGTACCAAAACTTTTGGAAGTTAGGTTTCTAACTAACGCAACATTAAATTCTTTGATGCAATTCTTAAATGATCGAACTCGATTGTGCAGACTAACTATAAATGAAAAAAAAAATATTTTTCAACATCCTTTAATTGGAATTATCGACAGAATATTGGCCCCCATATCAAGAGCTTTTGGGGGTTTTGAGCAGTTTATGCCAATATTATAATGTCTTAAAGATTCGCCAAATATCACGCTAAATTATACTAAATGTTTATAAGGCGCTCATAAGATCAGACATTATATTTTGTTGCGAGCCTTAGACTGATGACATATCACGGCTTACTGAGACTAAACGCAGATTGGTTCGTATGATGTTCGGTTCAATAAAAGAAAGAGATGTGTACAGATTGAAAATGATTCTCGACATCAGAAATGTGCTAGACAAGAGAAATGATTTTGGGCGTTGAAACTGGCACCAACAAAAGCATAGGGCCTCGTGGAAGACCCGTTATTCGGGAACGGGTCGGTTATCCAAAAAAAAAATCCAACTAACCTAAACTTCCAAAATCCGAATTAACAAAAATATAAAATTCCATTTCACAAAATACCATAACATAAAAATCAAATTTCAAAATTCCTATTGAGAAAATTTCAAAATTTATTTATTTTAGAAAAATAAATCCATATATAAAATTCCATTATTTCACTAGTTTAATAATATTTGCACCAGTTTGGTTTCAATTTGCCAAATCCAAAACTCCAAAACGAAATTCCAAAATCAAAATTCAAAAAAATGAAATTCAAAAAAATTGAGTTTTGGATTTGGCAAATCGTACTTAACCCCTGCTATTTGACAGATGGACAACGTATATGAAAAGCTACACAAACTTAGCAAGTGGTCTAGCGTCCACTTATTGTAGAAAGGTTATCTCAAGAAATATTGTAGAGACGGCCAAATCGCTTCATAAAACGCCCGCAGTAAATAAGTATAAGCTACTTGGCTTAATATTGCAAATATATTTAGGAGAGGAAGAACATTGCCAACATTATTTAATTCACGATGGTCGAAAACAACTCAGATAATCTATAGTTTTCATCGTGTTGTCGTCAATTACGCTTAAATGGTAAAACGTAAGTTAGAATTATAAAAAAAAAAAAATTGTTCCGGGTAACACTTCATTGGAAAAAATTATACCACAAGTTCAGAAATTTCGTTAGATAATCGATAGATTATTTAATTTGAAAATTAAATATTTCTTTTAGAATAATTGGCGGGAATACAGTATTGGAATTATTTCTCTCTTACCAATCAATCTTAATTATTTTACAAATCCAACAGTCGGAATTGGTTAGTTGTTCATCTATTCGGTGAAATGTGAAAATTCGATACGTACGAATAAGATTGTTCGGCTCTCCCCAAATTCACCAGTTTACATGTTTTCACAAACCGTACGATTAGAATTAGAATTAGTAATCAGTGCTTACCAAACGACTCCAAAGATATTTTACATCAACACTTTTGACTAGGACAGGGCATGAATAGGTACTAAATATCAATTGATTTATTGTACAATAGATTTTCAAGTAAATGACAATTTGGCACATGATGACAATAAGCTTCTTACAGGGTTATGGTGACGTGAATATAATGAATTTCAATAAAGTTGTTAATGATTTGGGGCTCGTTTTTTATTTTAAATAAAATAAAACAATTTAATGAATGAGCTTTCGATGTCTCATCGACATCATTTTGAAAGCTAATGAAAATTGTTTATATAGATTTTTCAAAAACAAATATAAAAAGCCTCTACACTAAATACAATTTTTTCTAAATACAAAGTAAATTTTTAAACCAAGTATCTAAAATACGAATATGATTTTAAAAAAATTAAAAAAAAAATGAAAATTATAAATAACGGGTGATTTTTTAAGAGCTTGAGAACTTTTTTTTAAAAAAAAACGCATAAAATTTGCAAAATCTCATCGGTTCTTTATTTGAAACGTTAGATTGGTCCATGACATTTACTTTTTGAAGATAATTTCATTTAAATGTTGACCGCGGCTGCGTCTTAGGTGGTCCATTCGGAAAGTCCAATTTTGGGCAACTTTTTCGAGCATTTCGGCCGGAATAGCCCGAATTTCTTCGGAAATGTTGTCTTCCAAAACTGGAATAGTTGCTGGCTTATTTCTGTAGACTTTAGACTTGACGTAGCCCCACAAAAAATAGTCTAAAGGCGTCAAATCGCATGATCTTGGTGGCCAACTTACCGGGCCATTTCTTGAGATGAATTGTTCTCCGAAGTTTTCCCTCAAAATGGCCATAGAATCGCGAGCTGTGTGGCATGTAGCGCCATCTTGTTGAAACCACATGTCAACTAAGTTCAGTTCTTCCATTTTTGGCAACAAAAAGTTTGTTAGCATCGAACGATAGCGATCGCCATTCACCGTAACGTTGCGTCCAACAGCATCTTTGAAAAAATACGGTCCAATGATTCCACCAGCGTACAAACCACACCAAACAGTGCATTTTTCGGGATGCATGGGCAGTTCTTGAACGGCTTCTGGTTGCTCTTCACTCCAAATGCGGCAATTTTGCTTATTTACGTAGCCATTCAACCAGAAATGAGCCTCATCGCTGAACAAAATTTGTCGATAAAAAAGCGGATTTTCTGCCAACTTTTCTAGGGCCCATTCACTGAAAATTCGACGTTGTGGCAGATCGTTCGGCTTCAGTTCTTGCAGGAGCTGTATTTTATACGGTTTTACACCAAGATCTTTGCGTAAAATCTTCCATGTCGTCGAATAACACAAACCCAATTGCTGCGAACGGCGACGAATCGACATTTCACGGTCTTCAGCAACACTCTCAGAAACAGACGCAATATTCTCTTCTGTACGCACTGTACGCATTCGTGTGGTTGGTTTAATGTCCAATAAAGTAAACTGAGTGCGAAACTTGGTCACAATCGCATTAATTGTTTGCTCACTTGGTCGATTATGTAGACCATAAATCGGACGTAAATCGCGAAACACTTTTCGAACCGAACACTGATTTTTGTAATATAATTCAATTATTTGCAAGCGTTGCTCGTTAGTAAGTCTATTCATTATGAAATGTCAAAGCATACTGAGCATCTTTCTCTTTGACACCTTGTCTGAAATCCCGCGTGATCTGTCAAATACTAATGCATGAAAATCCTAACCACAAAAAAATCACCCTTTATAAATCAAGCAATGAAGTAAATTTAGCAAAGAACTAAAGTAGACAAAAAACAAAATTAGACAAAATAATTATAGCAATTGCTAATATAAGACCTTGTTCAAGTTAACCGAAAGTTTCCAGCCAAAAATAAAAAAAATGAAAATGCAGATTGTGTTTTTGTTTTGATAACCAAACATAAAAATTCTACAACGATGATCAATATATTTCAGCCGAAAGTTACCAACCGATATTTAAGAATAATAATTTTTTCCTTCATTTTATTTACTTCTTTAAGTTGATATTAAAATAAAAGTTTTAGTTTATGATATGTTATGTCTACTCAAAACCAATTGTAAAAAAATGTTGATGGGGTCACGGGGTGCAATTTGACAAGATATCCATAGTTCAATTTGTGAAAAGTTCATTGAATGGTCTGACGCTCTTGTTTAACCTTAATTCGCATCGATGCCACTATGGCCAATTGAAAGACCCTAATGTCTGTTAACAACAGTCCAATTTTTCAGAAATTAAACTATGGAACTACTTTAAAATTGGACTGTTGTTAACAAGGATTAGGGCCTATAAATTGGCCGTAGTGGCAATAATGCCAATTTAGGTTAAACAAGAACGACAGCCCATTCAATGAATTTTTGGGAAATTGAACTATGGAAATTTTGTCAAATTGCACCCCCGTATCCCCATCAGAATTTCGTTAACTGGTTTCATTAACCGGTTAATTTCGTTTCGCAAATGAAGGTTTTATTTCACTAATTCAATATGTCTCTACAGTTTGGCCAAAGTTGACCAACATGATGGCCTATCTAGTGACCATAGTGAGGCATCAATGACAAGGCATGCTAATCTAGAACGACAGGCCATTCATTGCATTTTCAGTATATTGAATTAGCGAAATTTTGATAAATTACACTCCTGTATCCCCTTCATAATTTCATCATAATTAGGCCAAAGTTGACCAACATTATGACATATCAAATGGCCATGATGGCATGCCCACCATACTTTATGTTCATTTGAAGCAAGGTTAACAATATTGCTTTTCAAATCATGGTTGATTGATTTAAACATTTGTATTTCTCAAGTTTAAATAGAATTAGGTTTTACAACAACCTTCGCATACTAAAACATTAAAAATGGTTTCTGTTGATGTGTTGTTGAAATAATTTTTCGGCTGATAACTTTCGGCTGTAGAATGTTGATCGACGATGACGTATTTATCTACTTTCGGCTGAGAAAGGGAAGATACTATCTGCATTATCGATTTTTTGATTTTTCGGCTGGAAACTGTCGGCTAACTTTAATAGTATCAATGTAAGCGCAATCATTATTTATATTTATAGAATTAATGCTAGATTTAATATATATCATCTCTAAAATTGATCTTTCCCTAAAATTTCGTTCTTTTTATAACATTTTGACATTATTTAGGCTAATTATGTGACCAGAATTCTTTAAATGCGTTGTAAGTGCACCTGTACCTTGTTCTTCATCTTTATTTACACCATTTTTATGTTGATAATTCTTTTTCCAGAAATTCTGATTTGACATTACAATCACATTGAACTTCATAAATTAAATTTGACTGCTTATTGAGTGGTTTTGGATCTTTAAGTTTAGAAAAAAGACAATCATTTGTTTAATTGAAGAATTATCGACAATTTTGAAATTATAATTTTTGAACAAGTATTTTATTTTTTTATATAAATGTTTGACATAAGGAATTGAAATATAGGCCGAATTTCAGGACTTCTAATAAATATTTTTTGTTACCAAATACATACATTAATTTATTAATTTTGCGGGATTATGATTAGTTAATAATGCTTCTTTTAATATTTTAAAATTTTTATTGTAAAATTTGAGATCTGAAAGTTTAAAAAAATTTTCAGCCAAAATATTAACTGTATTAATTTTATTGGAAGTAGGAAGCCAAGAATGAAAATTTAAATATCTACCAGACCAACTATCTTTGTGATACCAATCAAAAGAAATTTTACCATCAGGCTTGTGGATCAAAAGTAAATCTAAAAATGGAATTTTGTTGTCTACTTCCTTTTTCAAAGTAAATTTTATTCGATTAACAATTTTATTAAAACTGTTCAAAAATATATCAATTTTGTTTACAGGAATAGCCGTTATGATATCACCAACATATCGTTAGTAAAATAACTTAAAAAATTTAATGCCAAACAATTCAAATTTTCCATTAATAAATTTGCTAATAAAGGGCTTATACGAGAACCCTTTGGAGAACCAAAAATTTGTTTATAATTTTTATTGTCTAGAGAAAATTCCGAATTATCTAAAACAATGTTTAAACCTGCAAGAAATTGGACTTTCGTCAATTTTGATGTTGCGTTCTTTTTAATATCTCTCTAATTTTTCTTGATAATTTCCGAAATTATATGACTATCTACATTAGTAAATAATGAAATCACTTTCGGAATTTAGAACAAAAGAATTAGTTTTTCCTACACTAAATTTAAGAATATTATACCTAAAAATGCCGATAAGCCGTATGTGGGACCATATTGAGCTTACGATAAGTCTATAGGGTATATTTGGTTTATGGATTTTAGCTAAACCATATAATTTAGCAACTACTGGAATATAACTAGTTAATTTTTTCTTTGTAAATTCATTTAAAGAATTCAGGTCACAAAATTTGCCTTAATAATGCCAAATGTTATAAAAAGAACGAAATTTTAGCGAAAGATCAATTTCAGAGATGCTATATATTAAATGAAGCATTAATTCTATAAATATAAATAATGATTGCGCTTGCATTGGATATTGCTACAATTATTTTGTCTAATTTTGTTTTTGTCTACATTATTTCTTTGCTTCATTGCTTAATTTATAGATATAATTTCCATATTTTTTTTAATATTTTTAAAATCATATTCATATTTTATAAACTTGTTTTAAAAATTTATTTTGTATTTGGAAAATATGGTATTTACTTTATAGGCTTTTTAAATTTATTTTTGAGAAATTAAAATAAAAAACTTTTCATTAGCTTTGAAAATGATATCCATGAGACATTGAAAGCTCAGTCATTAAATTGTTTTATTTTATTTAAAATAAAAAACGAGCCCTAAACCACTAGCAACTTTATAGTTATTATTGGCTCAATAAATAATTTTTATAATGAATTTCAGTTTATATATCGATGATGAAAATTAACTTTAATTTTTACTTAACGTGCACTTCAAACAGCATCACAAAAAAGAGTACATGTAATTTGATCAGTTGCTCTCAGCACGAATATTATTTTCACAATGAAAGTATAGGTTTTATACTCTAAAGGTGTACTTCACGACAAACAGATTTCGCAAGATATTGGAAGAATAATGAGGAGTGAAAAACAAATTTAAGTTTAATATATTATCGAGTACTTGGCCAGGCCCTTATTTCATTCTTGTATTTTCATCAATAAGTCAGTTCCAAAACGAGCCTATGTACTTACGATTTTCCAATTTCATATACGAATACCACTCACCTGTAACGAAATAAATAAAAATAGAAATTTTAGAATAATGATGAACATTATGATGTCGTTTTCAGTAGCTACATATGATCTAGGTTTGTATAATAATTCCAAATAAATGTCATCCCAAACAAAAAAATAAAAATAAACAATTGTGTTCAAGACGTTATCAATTACACAGAAATAATGATTACATATTCATTTGAATACACATTAGTATTAGCATATATACGTAGATATTAGATAGGTAAGCCCCACAACATCATCATATTGTTATTATTATTATTATTCATCTCTACATGATATCTAATTTATCAAATAAAATCTCAAATTCCAATAATCAATTATGTACCAAAACATATAACAACAAAAACGTACACCAAAAAATAATTTAATTTCCATCAAAAAAATACATTCGATCCATTCATCCAATCCATCGATTATAAAAAAAATAAAAAAATTTTCATAAATTTTCAGTTCATCTAACATAAATTGAAAATTTAATTTTCCCATGCTGCTACGGGCGGTGGCTGCGGCGGCAAGGAGATATATAGAAGACACGAGCAACCAGAAAACCGAATAACAATATTTTTTGTCAGAAGAAATTCAAACTCTGAACACGATTACATATTATAGATGGTACGGGACTCTGGGTTGTTCATCCCCTTAACCATATATATTCGTATTACATGTTCTGCGTACTCGTACGACATGTTTATTGGAGCAAAATTCAGATGAATGTCTATTCGGTTCTTTGTTATTTTACAACGATTAAAGACTTACATACGTAATATACACGACGTCTTGAAGAAAATCATTTACAATATACTCGTACATCCATAATATTTACTCTGTCGCATTCGATTTGTTGTTGTTATTGTTGTTATTATTATTTGTGTGACATAAATCTATTTTAGCATATTTTTTAATGTCAATGATTTCATTGTGTCGTCTGCGAACAAAAGCACATTCAATTTAATTTTGAATTCATCTCTTTATTCTGCACATGATTCTGAGCATGAAAATGAAAATGATAATCACATTTTATGTTTAATTTTTGTTTTCGTGAAATCGGGGGATGATGTACATACATATCTGGAAAAGAACAAACATAAGGCGAACTGTCAAAATAGTAAACTCGTTTCAGTACGTAATATACCTGTCTTATTTATAGCAGAGCTTATCCTCAACGTAACTAAATTAAAATCAAGCAAAACCTTCTAATTTGCTTAAACTTCAAAGTTTTCTATTGTTTCGGAGCTCTCATTCCCTGTTCATGACGTCTCTATATATATATATATAACATAATATAGCTATATAGTATGTTCGAGTATGCTAAATGGCGAGATTCAGCTAAACAAATAATCATTAAATTGTGAGTTAATTAATTTTTCGTTTTTGTTCTGCGCTCGTAGTTATTTAAAAACAGAGCGCAGAACGAATTGAAAATGATAAAAAAAATAAACTTTTTATTTATCTGTTAGCATAAAGACAAATTTTCCGAAAGGAAAGACAATAAGAAAAGTAAATGAAAATTATTTATTAGATTTTTTATTTTTATTGTATTAGACAAGCAGCAACACAGCATAAAAGAAAATTCTGGGATATTTTTATCTCGCGCACACAAAAAAATACGCGAAAGTAAATTAAATTGAAGCCAAACAAGAATTTGTAGAGTACGCCGCGCGCCATTCCTCATCATGATGGATTCGAATGAAAATTAAATTTCGCATTTTATGTGTACACAAGACGCGATATTTTCTCGATGCCTTTGTCATTGTCTATACCATGTAACGGGCTTTTATACTATACATTTACAGATTACAGGTTAAACAAATAAATTAATTTTGTTTTGTTTGCAAATCAAAAATAAAGTTGGCTTTGAGCTGTGCAGTGTGAATGAATGGTGTCCGTCAGACTGTACCCAGTAGACATAAAATAAATATTTTTTTTCTCCGACTGCCCTGAAAAGTAGGCTTTTCCATAAAAAAATTAAATAATAACAAAACAACTGTTTTCCAATGTTTTGTAAAATTTTAGTAAACAATTAATTTTTACGCTCGTTTACAAGGCAAACAAGCGGCAATAGTATATTGTATAACAAGAAGTGATGAAACCGGTAAACCTGTGCCAAAGCGAGGCACGTAAGTATTGCAATAAGGAGTTTTCACTCACGTTATACACATTATTTTTGTACAACAATCTTGTAAAGGTATGCTGAATCAAATTTTGTTTATGAAATATTCAATATTGTTATTCCCTGGTTTTTATTATTGAATAACAGAAAACAAAAGTTAATTTCTAAAAAATCAAGTTTTCATTGAAATTTTAGAAATCGTGGAGCAATCAAAAAATTTGACATTATAATGCACGATTTACATGTTCCAATTTTTTTTCCAGTAAAATATGAAGGGTTAAGTATATTACGATTTTCGTTTGCGAGAGGAGCACGAAACAAATTCCAGTAAATTAAAATTGGATTTTTTTCTTTATAATTTGAGCAAATGTTGTTTACATATGGCTGACTCTTTTTTACTAATAACTTTTTGTTATTTGCGTGCAGCTCTATTTTTCAGTAAAAAATTAATTGGGGGAAAAAATTGGAACATGTAAATCGTCTATGATGCATCATCAGTGTCCAATTCAATCAAAGAAAGCTTTGATTTTAACACCACGGTAGGAAAAATACTTTCTCACTCACACAGCAAATGTCATGTTAAGAAATTGTTAGCCTATTAAGCATTTCAAAATCATATTTTTAATTTTACCTAGAGTCTACACTGAGCAAATTCTCTGATATTTTCTATCAGGGTATCAATGTATGTGTCAGCAAATTCTCAGCATATTATCGGGAGGCTATTTCTTGATAAATTATCATGAAATTATTAAGAAATATCATCTTTTTAAGGTTATGTTTCATCATTATAAATCTAGTTCTCAGAGTGAAGAGATCAGTTGTTGTTTAATTCGTGTGCCAGTTCGTGACAAAAAAAATAATGAACAGACGTAAGCAACTTTTAAAAAAGAAAAAGCTGAAAAGAAAAGACGAGAATTTTAGGTAAATCCATTCTTGGCGAAAAGGGCTACGATATAATTACATGTATGAAATCGTTTCATTTTCATTTTATCAAACAATTTTAATTAGTAACAACTGCTGTTTCATTTTTCGGTTTTCTACTTTTGCTCCGTGCTGTATCATTTTTTAGAGATGAAATATAGTTACCTATCTTAAAGCAATATAAATATAAATAATTTAAAGTGTAACCCAGTAAAATTAATGTAGATGAATTTTATTTTAGATGAATATCGCGGAGGATGGATAGAGGGTGAAACTATGCCGGTGCATAATTATTTTATAGCTATACGAGATGCCTAATATTAACAACAAAACAAAATAAAATATTTAACTGCCGGCTATCGAGGGCTAGATTGACAGTAGAATGTGCTTTTGGTCACCTTGCATCTCGGTTTCGGATATTTCACCGACCTATAGATGTAAAAAATTGATACTGTTGATTTAATAGTAAAAACTTGTTATGTAGTGCACAACTATTTAACGAAGCCCATAGAGAAAATAGTGGATTGTTATGATATCCAGCCAACTACATTGCCACCGACATTTTTTAATGTATTAATGCAGGGCCAACTCGAAAGTTCTACTAAATTGGTACGTAAAAGGAGCGTTACAAACAGCTAAATCAAAATCAACAAAGATTAAAAATGTTAAAGGAAAAAATGCCGAAATCGCAGAATTTTCTATTAAACTTGAAGTGTAATACTGAAGTACAACATTTTTTAAGATTTTAATTTGTGTTTTCTCTGGCAATGTATATTTGGTTGATGGTATAGGCTTTTCATCGAAAAAAACTGCTTGTATGCGGTGGAGATAGCGTAAAAGCTGAATAATTCGATGCTGTTGGTGTGGACATTTGTAAAATTTCGGGTGAATTATATCGAGCCGGATTGCTAGTATTCATATCATAGTCGTATGGTTTATAGGATTTTCTAGAACTACTGCATTATCTGAATAATTTGAAGTTTTATAAATTGATGTTTTCTGTTGTAAACATGAGCGGCAAGGGTTTCGTTTTGTTTTTCAAAAGTCGTACAATTGTATTGCTAGTTAAACTTTGAAGTTCTTGCATTGTTGTGAAGGCTTCGGCAACATCTAATTTGTTGTTCTAATTGTACCGAAATAGTAGAACAAAATGTTTCAAAACTGTTGGTTTTGATCCGACAAGCGAGGATATTGCTTCTTCACCTTTGTCACGTTTTTTTCATTTTGGCTTTTTTAGTTTTTACCTTTTCAATTACTTTTTTTGGAGATAATGAATCTTCAAAGTCTCCAATCGCTTCCTCAGTTATCAAACCTCATCTAACAAGAAAATACTTTTAATTAATTATAAACCGCGTATAAACATAAATTTTACTAATAACAAAAAACTTTTCACCCCAATTATGGTTCTCGTATCAATAACGATTCCACTATAAAACTTTATAAATTAATTATTTTTACTTGTCGTTGACACATTAATCTTTTGGGCAGCTTCTGCTTCAACAACCCATAAGTCCGCTCAAACTCCTCGATTACACCAAAAGCGTGATTCAAAATGCAAAAATTT
Source organism: Nephrotoma appendiculata (assembly GCA_947310385.1). NCBI lineage: Eukaryota > Metazoa > Arthropoda > Insecta > Diptera > Tipulidae > Nephrotoma > Nephrotoma appendiculata. Next base: position 367,270,332 of record OX371224.1, on the reverse strand, counting down.
TAACCGGTAGTCCGATTTTCATAAAATCAACTGATTTGCGTTAAGTCTATTTTTGTGGATTTTCGCTGTGCAGCCAGTTCGACCTTTTGGGCAGTTTCTGCGTCAACAACCCATAAGTCCAGTCAAAGTCGTACCCGACAAAAACCAATCACACCGTTGTAAAGATGAGTTTTCAATCTATGTCTCATGTAAATTACAATTTCTTACGCCATCTACGACCACACATACATTGATACCCTGAAAGAAAATATCAGAGAATTTGCTTAGTGTAGACTCTAGGTTAACTATAAATTGCAGGCTTTAAAATTAGCTAATACAGGGGCTAATATCAACAAAATTTAGTTAATACAGGGGCGCCTAACTATTAAATTCGACGTTCATTTTCGAAGGCTAGCGTTTTCATATACGTAGACGAAAGAAGAAAAAAGAGAAATGTATTAAATGTTTACTATTATTTACTCTTTTATTTCTTGCTATAGGAAAACAAGAGCTGTCGAAAAAGAAAGTCGATTTCAATAATTAGGGCCCAGTATTTTGCTCGAGCACCAAAATACTATTTCGATACGACACATTTGGTAACAATTTGATGCCAAAACTATTTAAATTTGTATATCACTGGATTTCATAAATGAGAGAGATATAGACGGTAAGCGCATCTTCGTTGTAAGACCGTTAAACGAATGAAAATCTAACCGAGGTGATCTTATTGTAGCGTAACCTAGCGGATCTGGAGGACAAATAACCTAGATAAAACAGTTCCCAAAGCAGAGAACGAAAATTGTGCCGATGACTTTATTTGAACGAACGGCCACACATTTTTGTCGCTATTGACTTGGCACACTTTGGTGGCAAACTCACCAAAATCGAAAATGAACTTCCCTTATGGATCTGGGCTGGGATGTTCTAACATCACACCTTTTCGATAATTTATCGAAGTTTACTTCTCGTTTATGTAGAATAAAATTTGTCTCTGTTTCAATTTTTATATCAATTACCAGCCTGCTAGATTGAAACATTATAATCTTTCTACTAGGCGTTTCTATCACCAAGTAATTTATTTTCGATTCTAGAACGAAAATAAGTTCAAATATATTCTAGTAAGTTGTGATAGCAATAGAGAAGAAATAATTCATGAACGAAACAGAAGTCAAATTAATTCCAGCAGAAAGAGACGTAGACTTCGAGAAAATATCGAGAAATGGTGAGGTTAGTACATCCCAGGCCTGAAAAAGAACAGCCAGATAATTTAGAACATTCAGCTGATTTTAAAATTGCCCAACAATTTTCTATCGGGTTCAAATCGGGACTGTTTCCAGGCCAGCTCAGTTTTTCCATACCTATTTGTTGGACATATTTATTCACCTGTTTAATGTAGGACTAGATACATCGTCCATTACAATACAATTCGATTGTTAATATGATACACTAAATTAAAAGAAAAAATAACTACCTTTATGGCTCGATGGCACGGAGCAGAATCATCTTGGAAAATCGGGTTAATGGTTATTGGAAACAGCCTTTCAATTGATGGATTCAAAAATTTGTTTAAGATGTCAATATACCCATTAGCGTTTAATGTTTCATTATTAAACGCAAGTCTCCAAATCCATAGTAGCTGATGCCTCCCCAGACCAGAAAACTTGTTGGAAATTTATTTCGCGTTATTATAGTGTCCTAGTGTAAATCTTCATTTACCTTTCGGCGCACGTATGTGATACCATCTGATTGGTTTATACTAATTTTAGACTTATCTGAGAAAATTACTCTCTTCCAGTCATTTACAGACCAATTCCGATATATTTTTGCAAAATCGAGCAATGCAATTTGCATTTTTTTTTTCGTCAAACCCGGTTTTTTCCTTGGCCTTCGCCCATTGAGACCCATTTGTTGCAATCTTCTACGAGCTGTTCTTGCGCTAATATTTATTCCAAAACGTTCTCTTACCTCATTACATAATTCATTAGAAGTAGCAAATCTGTTTATCAAACACATGTTTTTTATTTTTCTGTCTATCCGCTGGGTTGCCTTTTTGTTTGATTTTCCTGTTCCTGCGGCTCTTTCTGTTGTATTTGTAATAGCAATTTTTTTTATTAATTGCAAAACCGAAACATAACTACATCCCACTTTATTTGCTATGTATCTTGCAGAAAGATTTCTCTCTCGCAGAGCTAAGATTACGCTTTTTTGCTCAGAGTTTAAATTTCTCATTGTTTTCGTACCACAACTTTCGCAGTTTTGATCACAACTGATGAAATTTCAGAGCAAAACAAAAAAATATTTTTTTGATCCCGTTACTCCTAAATTTATAAAAACAAAGTATACACAAGAAAACTAAGGTAACCTTGAAACATTTCGACAAAAATGTATTTGTATGAACAACTTTGAATATTTTTCTTATGGTAACATTTATCTGACCACTACTGTAAATCATCAATATGTTTTTATGGTATTGGGCTTGTCCTTTGATATTTGATCACTGACGAAATCATCGTAAACATCAGCCCTCAAAAAATATTAATAGGGGCAGGCCTTATGAACCTTGGTCAGCTAGGACTAACTCCATTTGTGATTTACTCAAATCAAACAAAAATGTTGATGGTTTTCACTTGATTTGACGTTCCGGAATCTCCATCGTAGTTTTTGCAAAAAAGTATGCTTTAATTTCTAGGCCAATTATATTTACGGATGTACCGTACGGATGTCTCGAAGTATTCCAATTCCAGTGACTTTACAATTTTACGGTAGGGCGCTACGCGGAATTTTGGGTTTCATCGATCGCCTCTTGATATGCGTTGAATTATTTGTAGTTAGGTTTCTTGAGTATTATGATCGATTTGCAGTTGATGAACATACAAATTTTGTGTTGTATTATTGAAGATATAAGCTATTACATAAAATATTTTTTAAGAGAACGTGCGCTTGGCAGATGTTATTATTGCAGCACGAGAGATTTGTTCTGATTGACAATCTGGTCTCACCACTATCTGAGGGTTCCTATATATTTCTAGTATAGCCTCACCTACGAACCTGAGGCATAGTCCGATTTTTTCGAGGTAACGCGTCACGGCTTTGGATAAGACGATAGTAGTCGCCTTAAAATTGCAACCGTCCAGGTTTTTGTTGAATATTGATCTGTATATGTAAATATATTGGTATATGTTTGAGAATTCCATGTCTGGATTTGTCAAACGATGCTGTGCACATAAAAAGAATTGCAAGCATTCAAATAAAGTTTCAAATGGCATTATGACCAAAATTTACTATTCCATGTAAATGTTGCTCGGTTACTTACGTACTGAACAAGATGCACGGATTACATGCACCCGCGAAAATAGACGATTTCTATTGGGCACAGTTGACAACAGTCAGTTAGTAGTCATATTCAATTTGTAAATTAAATTAAAACAAAATTAGTTCCAATAATTTTTTAATTTTTACCAAAAATGGCGAATTATGTTAAAAACGTTATTTCATTAATATTCGGCATTTCTACAACCCAAGCGAATTGACTATTCGGAAATAAATTTCATGGGAATCTGTGTCCTTGAAGTGGCTACTCCAATGGGAGCTTTTTTAATTTTTGCAATGATGTTGAAAAATTAACATTTACAAAAAACGGCAAATAATTAAAAGATGTAAATAAATTTGAAGATTAGCTTTTCAAACAACCTTGTTCCTTCTCTTAAGTTTAAGCAGGGATAATGTATTTTGATTATACAAGACAGTTTTACCAAAAGTTCGGTAAGATCACTGTACCAAACTGATTGGGTTACTCAGGATTAAACCTGTGCCGCTTGCCAAAATTTTTAAAGCAGTAACTACATAAGTTTCTCATGCAAGGAATGTCGTTAGATCGATTTCCCTTTTAAAGCCTTATAAATATTACGGCGTAGCCAGTATTTAATTAAATTTTGTGCGTTCAGACATAAATTGCAATGATCAGTCACCAAAAACTGGGGTTTTGATTGCTAAATTGTTCCCCATTTATCACCGATTTTTCTCTTTTTATTACAGATAATTAAAACCATAACACTCATTATTCAATCTTAATGGAATGTACGAGTAAACAACAAGATAATTTACGAAATAAAATCGATATTATTTTCTATTACAGTAAACAGACTTTCGTAGTGGAGACCTTTATGAAAATTGAAAATAGTATTCAGCGTACGAAAACAATATCAACACATAAAAATTGTTAATTAAGATAATTGATCTCACACAGAGCTCCATAGAAATTCTCGATATAGTGTTGTTGCCTTATTTTGCCATAACAATACAGCCTAAATCATATACAGAACATACATAAATATTTAAAATTAAAACTGACTACATAACACTTTGATCTTTTTCTGTATCACACTTTTACGTTTCAAATTTCTCTTTTCATCTCGGTACACTTTTTTCCCGTTTACAACATTTTTCATTCGGTATGTGTTACTATTGTTGTTGTTATATTCTTAATTCTCGCCACAAAAACAACAACAATAAAAATAATCTGAAAACCAACAACAAACGTATATATATATATAGAGCTTTGACATACAGACATACTAAAAATTTCCATTTTACATGTCATCCCGTATAGACTTAGAGTGACAGCATATAAATATGTATGTGCTCTATGTATGAATAATCATAAAAATAATTATGCTAAAATAAATAAAAAGTGGCCCCCTCGTGTAGATGTCGGTTTTTTTTTATTTGTTGAATATAAAACTATGAGTATAGTAGTGTAGACGAGAAAAACCACAGCTGTAAGTTTTCAACCCAAACCTCATGTCACATTTTCCCAATAAAAGTAAAAACAAGTTCCGGGTTTGATTTAACAAAAACAGAAGAGATTTTAACATAAAAAATTAACAAAAAAATCAGAGGGAGCAAACTTTTAATTTATTCATTACGAATTTTACGATACATATCGCATACCGTCCATTAACATTGACTCGATTCGCTCCCGCGGATTCTATAATCGACGTGAATTATGTCGATTTTTAGAATGACGTGAATTTTTTAAAACACGTCAATGTGACTCCCAAAATGCGGGGAGTGCGATATGGATTTTTCTAACCCTTTATTACTTAATGCATATTCAACATGAATTAAAAAGTTTCATTTGTAACGGGAAGGGATGTTACGACAGAACAGTGGAATCATTTTGATGTGATACTTGAAATGGATAAATTTATAAGACAATTTATAATTTAAAGAAAGTTGACTGTTTAAACCTGGGGTTAAAATTAAATTTTTAATACAGATAAGTAGATATTTGGAGCAAACTGTAGTTAGCCTGCAACATCCTTATCATAAATAATCGGTATGAAACGATAATCAATGTTTTTTTTTATAATGGACAGGGAACGGTCATTATTTTCAAACCGGCAGGATGTAAATTCTAAACAGAAAAATAGAGTAAGGGTTAGGAAATGATAAACAATGGGAAAATCAATAATGGACAAGATACACAGTTCAAAACAAATTAAATAAATAAATTATAATTTATTCGGATGAGGAAAAACATGAAAAACGCTATTTTTTGTTTCGGAAAATTGATAAGTAATTACATTACGGGGACTGGAAAATTCGACGAGTAACAGTTTAAAAAAGGGTTGTAAAATATTTGTGATGTTGTTATTGTTTTGGAGGTAAAAGGGATCAAAATTGTTATTTATTCAAAGTTACACGGCAAAGCATGTTAAATTTTCACAAGAAAGAGCTTCAAAGAGTTTTCATGCCAAATGATTTTGATGAATGTTATATTATTTTACAGCAAATTAATCGGTAGCGAGAACATGACTAGTCAGTGTCGTGCGTCTACGCATATTTCGGAATTATGTACATGATGATGGTGTCGAAAATAGTGTAGAGGATTTTTTTAGCGTAGCCAATGTTGATAATTGGTAATCTTTGATAATCTTACAGCTTTCTAGTTCAAATTCGCGTTTTCCAAAATTTTGAAGTTAACATTCAATTTTTACAAAACAAATCGATGCGATAAGTGCACGCCATAATATAAAAAACCACCAGCTCCAGTAATTTAACTTAAAACATTGGTATACAATTTTTTATGGCTGCTTCTTAAATAGAATTAGTAGAGCACGACATCTGGAGCCTTGACATCCTGCAGTAATTTGCTTTCGATATCGAGCACCTGTGAACTGGAATTGTAACATTAACCTTTGAAGAAATTTTGGATTTTAGTCAAAGTAAATGGAACTATACAAATTAAGATCAAATTTGGTTTGTAAAGCACTCAGCTATAAATAGGGAATGAAATTTGGCCAATTCTCAACAGAAAATTTACAAATTTGAAAGAGTTTGTAGAGCTTTAGTGAAATTTGGACATTAATTTCGAGAAATATTCTAGAGTCCGGCCATGCTTTTAGAGTCCCCGCTTTTGAACACCAAATTTGACAATAATTGGTTATGAATTGGCTAAATTTCGAATAGAATGGTTGAATTTCACAACTCCATTTAAAATTCACGTTAAAATCCCAATAAAGTTTTACATACAAAATTTAACCATAGTTTGTTCAGAAATTGCTTAAGTATATTCAGCATGACTGAGTTCCTTTAATGGTATTGGATTATAAAGCGAAGTGTCCGGGTCACGTTCTCGAGAGCAAACTAAGCTGGATAATTAATATAATAGAAAAGGAAATAAGCTACAATAGTGCTTTTATCATGTAAAAATACCATTGGAAAAGATGGGGTGTGGTACCCCACATTGTTGATTGCCCCTATATTTCTAATGCTTATTTTATTATGCAGGGTTAATGTTTGGTGGCTATCCATTCAAGCACTGGAGATTATCTTTCATCTCATACCCCTAGATATCGTAGGTAAACAAATGCCAGCGAGCTCAGCATAAAGGCCCAACACTATCTCCAAGTAGAGTTGTTGATTGAGAGAAACATTCCTGAATACTGAAAATGTTAATTTCTACATTGACGGTTCAAAAATGGATAAGAAGATTGGGGGTGGTGTTCGATGTGAAGAATTAAATTCAAACCTCGCTCTTCGTCCCACGGACAACTGCTGCGGTTTTCAAGTTGAATTAGTCGAGTTAAGAGAGGCCGGTGACTAGTTGAGCAAGGGACATTCTAATTTTTGCGGACAGTCAGGCTTTAATTAAGACGTTCAAATCATATGGGTGCTAGGGTATTTCAATATTATAATGAAAAAGAGGATGAACTCACTCGACAAGTTAAAACCTGCCTCATTTTACCAAGCAAGTTGATATCCCACTTGCTACATGCAAATCACTGCATCAAGATGAAACTAGAAAAACAACAAACGACAGATGGTCCAATAGTATGTCATGCGTAATATCTAGACAGATCTGGTCAAAACTGGCCCTTTCGTGGCGGCGACATGCCAGTATGCTGATGGGTTGTAATGTGAGACACTGTCTCATAGGTGAGCATGCGAGTAGAATTAGAGTCTGCTTACTTGATTACTGATGTATCTGCTCAGCATACTACTCTTAGGTCGTATATCCTATGCTTCGTTAAGAGCTCAAGGCGTTAGGAGAGAAAATAATATTGCAAGGCCAAGGACGTGATTGTGTTTACGCCAATCATTTAGCCCCACTCACCCTAATTTATCGTAACCTAACAGCTCAGACAGAGCGACTGATTAAAGTTAAACTTTAGACATAAGTTTTTTTCAAAAATTTGGGATTCCAGAAATCTCTCCAGAAATTACGGTTTTTGACAAAAAACTGCTTAACACAAAAATTGGCCTTCATAATTATGATTTTGCCATAAATTCAACGATCTTTGCGTTATATGGAGGATATCTGTGTATCAATAGAGACAGCTCCTAAGGCAAGCTATCTCGTTTTTTAAAATTCATGCCAAATATTGTAGAAACCATTATAAATAAAAATATCTAAACATATAAATAGAATAGACACCAATTCTATAACTTTGAATTAAATATCTTTTTCGAGTGTTTTTTAAAAATTTTGTCTGTCTGTCTGTCCGTCCGCATCAGTATCGTTGTATAGAGAACTGTTTGTAGATCTGACGGCAAAAAATTAAACTTATTGGGTCTATTTTTGTATGTTAATTTTTATTTTCATTAAGTTTATCTTCATATCTTAAATAGTTTTCACGCTAGAAGATAAAAAATATGTCAATTATGGGCCGTATGTTATTCCTCGGCCCTCGAATTATTTTGATGTAAAAACAAATTCTACCAAAGTCTAAGGCTGTTGCTAACTTAAGGTAAAAGTCAATGTTAAATAAATTTTTCAGTAAATTCAATTATTTTTCAAAAACTCTATGGCAAACTGATCGAAAAATCTGTCATAAAATCAGTTTTTACCGTAGTAAACAATAGTTGGAAAGCAACATCGACCACCGCAAGTATTTATAAGCACTTAAGGTTTTTGTCTTTGCTAAATTAACTACTAACAACCCTTTTATTATGAGTAGTTGAAAGTTGAAGATAAATTTGTCCGCTAGGTGATTGTGTGTAGTATTTTTCTGTCAAAAATATAATTGAATGTCGTATGTGAAGCACTAATAAAATTCCGGTATAGATATTTTTTTATTAAAAAGCTATCACAAATAAACTAGACATTTGTAGGTTATGTTTTGCTTTTTGTGCTTTCCAATCGACACTTTAGCCAATACACATTTTTCGCACTTACAAGTACTTGCGGTGGTCGTGTGGAAAGCAATTAATGTAAATTTTTGTAACACATCCTAAAATGTGAATAGAATAATACAAATTAGTTTGAAGTTTTCATCGCTTTCTTAAGTTGATTTCGATTGAACGAAAAATGTTACACTGAGGTTAAAAATGGTACTCCAACTGCTGTCAAAATGTTCGATTGAAAACAAAAAAATACCACAAGGGTAATATTTTGTTACACTCAGGCTAATTTTCTCAGCAAAATTAGTCTTGTGCAGCTAATACGGTAATCACTGAACGTGTAGATTACAGAGAGCTAAAGAGGTGAAGCGTCTTGAAAAATAAAAGCAACAAACCTGTTAAATTGTGATGAATGGCGTGCAATGGATGCGGTTTTTATACATTGAAATAAATAGTAGAGGTTTTACAATGTAAAAATCAAAATCATTTTGCTTCGTGTAACTAGCACTTGCGCGCTTTACAAAACTTGCGCGCATTACAAAAAGTGGATTTTTCCTAGGAAACAGCACATCAAACATAACAGTAGTCTCTTTACATAAGACGATATTTCGAATATTGGTGGCGTTGATTAAAATGTTCACATAATATCCACAAAGCACTTCGAACTGCGGCAATTCATAAAATTCACATAATGCTTCGAGAAATGAAAAAAAAAATTCTGGCATCTGAGACTGCGATCTTAGACAACATTATTTTGATTGTTATAAATAACGAGTGAAAATTTCCTTCGTTAAATTGATGCTATGCCAAACTATTAGCGGTATGAAAGTATTTCTCAATAGTAGCTGCACCATTGATTGCAATATCTTACAGAATAATTTGATTTGCTTCGGAGTGAAGTTTATGCCAAAATAACAAAATTTACACTATTTCCCGAAAGTTCTTAAAATTGATAAAACACTATTAAAAAATGCATAATAATATTTGAAAATTTTTAATTTCATTAATGTGTTGCTGTGAAGAACTTTTTTCATTTGAAAAGTTTTGAGTGATAGTTATGAAATGACATTCTTTAAAACAAAACACACTACGAATCGCACAGGAAATGTTCAAAGTTGTTCTAACTTAGCTTTGATGTAAAAAATCAATCTTCTTTAGTCACATGCTCAGAAATCTCCGACATTTATGTTATTCGAGAGAGAATATCGTTTGAGTGCAACAGAAAATTCTAAAACTTTAAATATTATTATTTCGGCCTATACTGATCGCACAGAGGCAATCAAGGAAGTTCTGGAATTAGCAGTTGATGTTAGACACCATCATGCTAGCCACATGGTCGGAAATCTATGTTATATTACGTAGCGGGACTTTCGAGCTCGGAATCGCTGATATTTTCTTTATTCGCGGAACAATCTAAAGTCTAGTAAAAATTTACAGTACGTGGGCTCCAAAGGCTTCGGCGCACAGAAGTATCTCTGAATTAGTATTTCATGTAAGAGTCCAATCCGATCTCGGAGCATTTGGGTATTGTTTTCTTACATTAAATGCTAATTCAAAATCACTTAGATCACGTATATACGAAGAGGACGAGTTAATAAATTCAAATATTTATGAATTTTGTATTACCGTACGGCCTCCTGAATAAAAAAAGCGGAAATTAAAAGGTTGGACTTAAAAATGGTGTTTTTATATGAAAAAATGGGACCTTTTTAAGTCGGATTTTTAACAAAATTTCTGACTTAACAAAAGTGATTTACAAAAACAAATTTAATTTCAAAATGACACAAGAAAGGCATCCAATTAACCGGAACACTCAGTTAACCGGAATTTTAATTTTTGGGATTTTTTTTCTTTTTTTTTATTATTCGGGGATTCACAGAAAATATACTCTCATTTATACTATTTTTCTCTGTTTTATGCATTATGCCTCTATTCCATGGAAATAATCTGCTGTCAGCAAAAATAAAAGCGAGAAAAAAATATAGATATGTATTAGTGGTTGTGTACGAAACAAAACATGTTGTCAGTAAAATTTTGCTGAGAGGGGAAGTGTGATAGGGGAAGTTTGCTGCTATAATGCTGCCATAAAAAATGTAAATTGGAGTATTTTTTATGGCAGCATTTTTCACACAACTACAAAACATGTGTGTAAAGATAAGAAATTTTTCTCACACTCATATAAAATAAGTTGTTCGCCATTTTTATACTCAAATGTCGATTTATTTTTTTTTTGGGACGAAATTTATTAACGTTAGTGGTTTTTTGTGGTGTATATATTAAAATTCGAATTGTACGAAAATGTACAAATTAAATATTTTATGAAATTTTTATGTTATTCCAAAATGTAAAACCATAAAATTTTACTATAAAATGAAATAAAAAATATTTCTGTTCTTTGTCACTCTCATGAAATTTAAAAAAAAAATTTTTTTGCGTATTATCAGCAAAAAAACTGCTGTCAGCAAATGTTATCCATGGAATTAAAGCTTTATTCTATTTGAATTGAATATGTAAAGTCGTATTACATAGTTAGGTTAGTAAAATATTGAATTGTATATTAAATTTTGGGTACTCGTATGGGTGTCCTTGTATACATAATTTGCAAATATATATATTTATTATTTGCAATACATTCAATTTACTGATATATAAAAAATGTGTTCTGGTACATAATTTGAAAATAAATAAACAAGAATCCTAAAAAATAATGAAATCAAGCGAAATTCTCGTAAAACTTCTAGTTTTAATGACTGAGTGTTCCAGTTAATTGGATGCTCAATTCCCTTAGACGTATCACTTCATGCGACGTGACTATGGATCTTTCTGGTTACTAGATTTTAAAATCAAAATTTACTAAATAATTTTGTGCAAAGCTCTCAATGAAAATTTTTTAAATCTTAGTTGGGTGCATTAGTTTGAATTTTTATTTATTTATTTGTCACGTGAAAATTCCAAGTGATAGAAATTGTCGTTTGAAGTGATAGCAGTCGCAAGGAAATATTTATAAAGCAGCATACTATGATTTAAAAAACAGCCAGAACGACTTTACTGAACAATTATTTTGTACGTTTCGATTTAATGATCTAGTAACCAAGAAGATGAACAGTCACATCACTTGAGATGACGCGACTAGGGGAATAGGGGTGTGGATGTCGGATAATAATCATACTTGTATTAATTTCTAGGTTTTAAAAAAGAAGTATTTATTTACATTTTATAATTTCGAGTAGAATTTCAACCACATTTTGTGCTTATAAGCTCATTTTTAACGATGTGATAATCGGGCTTTTACTGATATGAAAATTCAACCAATTCAAAATTGTCCACTAATGTTTTTATTAATGAAAATGTGCAAAAAACATTTGCAAATTTCAAAATGAACTAAAAAATGAATATGAAAGAGAAATGAAAAAGAAAAAGTACAAAACTTCCCTAAAAATTAAATTTCCGGTTAACTGAGTGTTCCGGTTAATTGGATGCCGGATAATCGGGCTTTTACTGTAATATGAAAATTAAAGCCATTCAAAATTTTCAACTAATGCAATTAATGAAATGTGCAAAACACAATTGCAAATTTCAAAATGAATTAAAAATGCATATGAAAGAGAAAAGAAAGAGAAAAAATCAAAAAAATTAAAATTCCGGTTAACTGAGTGTTCCAGTTAATTGGATGTCGGATAATCGGGCTTTTACTGAAATATGACAATTCAACCCATTCGAAATTTTCAAGTAATGTTTTCATTAAAAAAACAATCGGCGATCGTGTCATACTCGCATTAACAAACCAGATTAGTTGATCAAGATGTAGCGGTATAGCTTTGCGTAATGATGTCACAAGACAAGACTAAATAATAAAATGCGAAATCCTAAATCTAGAAACAGAATGATCATATTGCAAATCTCGAAACATATGTTTAAGCGTTAACCAAATTTAAATAAAACGTGAGCATCTGCACCATAAAATTACGCTTACTACAAATTTCTACATCGTGACAACAACAACAATAATATCGTTACCAATGCAAAGCCCCATAATCCCGTTCACGTATACAGTCAAATTTTTGTTATGAATTTTGAATATATTTTCAAGCAGCAGAAGCGCATACACTGATACTACAATTTTAATCTATTGGGATTGTTATCCGATTACCATTTCAATTTTTTGTTTTACTGAACTCCGTACAAATAAAAAAGCTTCGCAACATTTCTAATTAAAGTTTTAAACTTTTATTATTTTTCGTGAATCGTATATACTCGAATATTGTGGGTGTATATGATCATAAACCCTTTTAAGGACATGAAGCTTATCCGATTTCTGAATATAGAAATGATGCGTAACATTCAAAGGGATTATGTTCAGCTCGATATACGTAGAAAGAAATTTCAATAGTTGCAACGTCGTTTGACTCCAGGGCGTAATCCCAAATACACAAGATTACTTGGTTGGTGGTAGTGGGTTTGACGTTTTATGTTGCTGCATGCAAATTTTATTTGTGTACTGTGCTATATAAATAAAATATTGTTGGTGTTGTTGTTGTTGGTATAGAGATAGCACACCATCTACACATACTATAAAATAAAATTATTCATGAATATTATTTTGGTGTTTTCTAGTCTTGTGCTATTTTGTTAAATAGCCATGATCATCTTACGTATATATTAATATTGAAAAAGAAAATGGTGAAAACTTTGTCGTTCGAATTTATTTATTTTTTGCACAAAAAAAAAACTTTTTCGTTATGGTAATTTTTGGTGTATTCCAATACACAAGAAGAGCACACAATATTCATGATTTAATTTAATTTATATAGAAATGAAAAGAAAAACGTTAATGATCCATAACTAACTACACTTCTTCTTCTTTGAGATAAATGAATAATTTGTTTCAATCAAAAGAGTCTGTCTATATAGCAATATACATAGAACAGATAATCGAGATAACTACTACTGTACCCCATAATACAGCAAAGAATCTTTATTTCAAATTAAATTATAAATTCATCTTAAATCATATACTTGTAACGCGATGACTATGGTATATTGATAAAGAAGATGCTGATATTGATTTCCCAGCCCAACAGTTAGTATATAAAGAAGAAAATCTTGAGCTATATCTATTTATACCTGTGTAAATTGTTCTTGAATATTCATGCTACTGTTATCATTTTCTTATTAAAACACAATTTTTATATCGCGCCAAACGCGAGAAAGATATGCGCCATTGATACGATACGATGATGAATTCAATTTCCATTATCAATTCAAAACTGTTTTCATTTTAATTTTACTTTATTTTATCGACAAACTTTTTTTGTTACGCGATTCGCTTTATACCGTGATGTACAAAGCTCTATGATTGTTTTATATTAGCATATCGTCAAATTGATTTATTAGGATGCGAAAAGCGACTAAAAATTAATTGTAATTAAAATGACAGCAGTCGCGAAGCACAGACGTCACAGACCAGAATTCTCGAGTCTAAAATTAGAATACGACAGTATTACAGAATAATTGATATTCTCTGTATTGATTACTAATTGGTATTGATTCAATGACCTACAGCACAGTAAACTTTCTTCAGGCAACGTGATTTCGCGTGCGGCATCAAAATGTGCTCTTCCAAGTTCAATGAATTTTTATTCATAAAAATAAATATTCTTTTATAAAAAATTGTTGCAATTTTGTGTATATAAATCGCATGATTCTTGATAAACATTTTTTTTTTGTGTAATGCTGCTGTTCAAACTTTATTATCTCTCGCATGTACATACATATCAACAGCAGTTATTATAAATAAATATAAAAAAATTACGAGATACAATTTTGTTTACGACATTACGAATGACATTGTCGAGACGAAATAATTTTTTGGAAAATAATTTTCACACGACGAATAATAAATTTCGTATTAAGGTATATGGTGTCTTGTTTAATGTACCGCATATGCGGAGCAATGAGTTTTATTGTCAACTGTATACATAAGTGCATGTTCGAGCGATTAATTTTAATAAATTTGTGATTGCTGCTGGAAAATTTTATGTCGGTACTGTTAGATTTTTATTTGACGTTTATCATAAAATTGTACATTGCTTTTTAATAGTTTAGCTTGGAAAATTTAAGATGTATTTTATTCATATAGCGATACGAAATAAGTTATGTTTAAAATCTGAATACAAAAATAAAAAGTTGTATTATATTCTTGCGACCTCGTCTATTGGACGTAGTTCAGCGTAGATTGGTTACTTGGGCTAGTTAATTCAGCGTAAATGTCGCAATCAAGCGTTAAGAGATGTATAGCAGATATAACAGATACTACCTGGAATTGAACCTAGGACGGAATCATGAACGTCGCACAAAAATTTTAGATGGCAATGAAATTTTATATCGGAAACAATGACAATTTTGTCGGGTTTGTTCCATTGTTTCCGAAAAATATACACAAAACTAGCCAAAAAAATCAAAATCCCTGTGCTCTCGCGGAAAAATTTATTATATACTTCGTCAAAGAGTTTAGTCCGGTTTTTCTATGAATTATCTATGAAAAGTGATCTTGGAAAGTTTAATATTATTTGTATAGAGAACTGTTTGTAGATCTGACGGTAAAAAATTAAACTTATTGGGTCTTTTTTGTACCTTAATTTTTATTTTTTTAAAATATGCCGTGCTAAAATTTCATGGAAAAAAAACACTCAATGAGCTTATTTTTAATGCGTTAAATGTCATATTCCCAACATTAACAGTCGTCAATAGCTGCTGGGGTGACATGTTATAACATCACATTCTCGATAATTTATCGAACATTATGTCTCGCTTCTCTAGAATAAAGTGGGTTACTGTTTCATTTTTTATGGTTTTCAGTCTGCTAGATTAAAAAATTGTGATATTTCTACTTCATTTCTATCACCATATAATTTGTTTTCAATATTTGAACGAAATTGGAGAAAGAGGCTGCTCATATTTATTCTAGTAGGCTGTGATAGCAATACAAAAGAAATAATTCATAACCGAAACAGTCGCCAATATCAGTTTAGAAATAAGAGATATAACGTCACCCCTGGATTATTTTCGAATTATCAAATTGGCATAGCTCTTTGAGTTTCAAATCGTAATCCGCCAATCGTCAATCGTAATCGAATGAATTTGTAAGATTTTTTGAAACAACAGAATAAATTCATGCTTTTATTCATGCTTTTATTCATGCTCACAGTTCATGGTTTTTCATATAAAATTTGAATACCATGTAAAATTTCCGTAGGGCGTTCATAATTTCGCCCCTGAAATTTTTAGCGCGATATACAAATACAGATGCAACTGAATACGACATAGTCATTTAGGAGATTAAGTACACACTAATTTAAAGTGAAATGAATTGTGTAATGATTGTAAATTGTGGAAAGTGAATTAAAATTAATTAATAGTAAAAATAGATATTGTTTTAAAACTCATGTTGTTAAGTATGTGAAAATTAATTCTAAGAGTATTTTTAGTATTTTCAATTTGGATGCCATCAAATTTATAAATGTAATCACAAACCAGTGATGCAAACCGAATTTAAGAAGGAAAATTCGTAACAATTGATGGGTTACATAATTTAAATGCCAGTTAAAGTAGCGTAATTTATAAAAAGGGTGGTGGCAAAAATGCATTAGTATATCAACCACGTGAGACTAAGAGAAGCAAGGGTTAGTCTAGTTCTATTAAAACTCAACAGGCTGTTATAACAACACCAACAATTTGATAAACAAATGTCGATTTTCATTGAAGAAAAAATAGTACCCTATGGTACCCTATGGTACCCTATGGTACTCCAACCACGTTTCATTGAAAAAAAATATTACCACGAGGGTAATATTTTCTTACTCCCGGGGTAATTTTCTATACTCTAGGTTTTTTGGTGGAGTATACGATTTTGTTGCTGTTATAAATCTATTCGCCAATTTTTTTTCTGTCATTTGTCAAAATATGCGGCGCGTTGGTAATTTAATTAGTGAAATTATAAAAATCAAATATAAATAATAAAGTAAAAATTAGAGAGTAGTAGAGTAGTACATTTTTGTTCCATTGAAACAAAATGGGAGTAAAAAATAAGGGTAACATTTTGGGAGTGAGAAAAAATCAATGAAAATCGACATAAGTAAATAGACACAACAAATGAATCAACAATTGACAAATGATTTGACAGAATAAATGAATGGGGAGTTTGACCAACGAAATTAAAAGTTAGAGCAAACTGCGGAGAAATTCAAACAGCTAATTGAAAAAAGATCGAACAAAAATTAATTAGAATTTTCTTAAGGTTGCAGAGAAAATTGATCGGATACAGTCGAATGCTCAGGAAGTTCAGCAAAAGATGCAGTCTGAGGTCAAACTCTCGAAAAAGATCTTCTAAGCCTGACAACTCTTTAACAAGAGTAAGCACCAGAGATCGAGCTACTAGCGAATTTAGTGTATTCATACATGTCCACCGTTTCCCATATAAATATTATGGGAACAATTGTGTAACTACTTTAGACACAGGAACAACTCACATGGTTGTCCGGAAGGATCTCTTGAGTGGAAACACACAACCAGTCAACTAGTTGAAGTTGCAAACAACAACTTCAACTTAGTTCAAATGTAACAACCATCAGACGAGTAATAATTGACGATCGAAAGAAACAGTTACCAAAAATTAGAGAAGTAATGATCGGAAAAGCCTTCGTAATACCAAATAACAACCACAGTAATATGAGAACAGAGGCTATTGCTGTTCTCTTTTCGAACAAATTGTTCAGTGCATTTTCAATCGTTTGAGTCTATTTCACCAATAGTCACTCCGCCTCAATCGTCTCTGGATGATTAGCATAACATTTGTTCTTGACGGCTTCTCACAAATAATAGTCCAATGGAGTCAAATTGTAACTCAGGCTGCCAGTTTACATCACCAGTTCAGCTGATAATTCGATTTTCGAAGATAGGGCTCGAACCGTCAATTGTATTGTTGTCTGTGTGAACAGCGACGCCAATTTCCTGTTGAAACCAAATATCGACAATACTTGGTCTTCAATCGTATAGGGAATAAAAAGTTAGTTAACATGACACGATAACGGTCGCTATTGAATGTTAGAGCGGCTTCTTGCTCACTGTCGAAGAAATTTGGGCGTAAGATGCCTTTTGACTATATTCCACACCAAACAGTCACTCGATTTGGGGGCTTATTGGCTTCTCAATTTGTAGATTTTATGTGCCCCAAAAAGAGTAATTTTGCGCTTGTTCACACATAACCGCTGATGTGTAAATGAGGTCATTTTCTCTTAACCGAGAATTCAGCGAAGTGAAAACTGGAAAATTGGAAATCTTTATACGTATACTTAGGTCTTTGTGTAAAATTCTTCGCAAACTCCGATCGCTTCAGTTCCTCTGAACGATGGTGGGTTAAGGTGCTCAGATGATTACACATATACTTTCAGCTACGCAGCAGCAATATTTTCCTACAAACGAGCTGGATGGCGACGCGGAAAGTATGTAATGTCTATTAACATGCCATAGTTGAGTGAGTTTTATTCACAAATTTCCTCACACTGTTCCTAATTGGTGCTTCATTATTACCAAATATTGTACGCAATTTTCGGCAAGTTACGACGACTGACTCATTCCTTGGAAATAAGTTTTCGAAACGTTGATCAAGCGTGTAT
Organism: Nephrotoma appendiculata; assembly: GCA_947310385.1. Classification (NCBI taxonomy): domain Eukaryota; kingdom Metazoa; phylum Arthropoda; class Insecta; order Diptera; family Tipulidae; genus Nephrotoma; species Nephrotoma appendiculata. The sequence goes on along the minus strand of OX371224.1, from coordinate 367,252,054 downwards.
CGACTCATTTCGTTCACCGCGAAAAAGTGGATCGAGAACGGATGGAAGAGCACTTATGTCTTGAATATTTCTATTACATTATCCTCATGGGAAAACCAAAAAGCATTTGGGTCACACAGTAGAAGCGAATGGAATGCATACCGGCGAATGGAATAAACAATATAGAGGATATGAATGGAATAAACGAAAATGCCCGAATGGAAAATGTCCTAACATTTACTTGAATTACGAAGCTTTATTGTGTGCCTATGTACTATAGACGGGGTGTACTACGTAATCCCGGTTTTCAAAATGGAGGGGTTTTGTAAACCAGGATTTTAAAAACCTGGATTTGAAAACCGGTATTTTGAAAATCGGGATTTCGTTACAAACCCACTAAACGACTCGTACCATAGATTTCGATGTTGCAAAAAGTTTACACGAATTAACGAGGAAGAACAAGGGGAATCATCCAATAATTCTTGCGTAGCCAAAGTGAAATTTATTTTGGACACCGGTGGAAGCAATAATGGTATCGAAGGGGAACTATTGCGTGACTATTGATTTGCACACTTTCATAAATACCTCTATGGTTAAAAATTCCATTTACCAACAGGCCATGGGACGTTGCAATATTTGCTACAATTATTCGAAGGGGCAGGTGAAACCACAATGGATCGAACATCTGCAAAGATACGACTTTGACATCGAGCATCAAAACGGAAGCACAAATAAAAATGCTGCCGGAGACGGCTCAAAATAAAAAAAACCAGAAGAAGTTGATCCATTCGAAGTAAAAGAGATGCGGAATCACAGTCAGTAAGAGAGCGGTGTTTGAAATAGCAAGCCAGTCCAGTTGGACAACATAAAACAGATCTTCTGAGCAAAAGTAATAAAGGAATTTAATTTGATGCTAACCTGCTAGATCCAAATTTAAGTACATCAGTTATTCGACTGTTTGTTCCCCTGACAAGCTATTATTGTTTCAAATTTACTTTATTTCAGATGCCGATCAGGTTTCTTTGCGCCATAATGTCAGACCTAATTTGAAACCGGAGTTAACACAAATTGTTTGAGCTTTGAAACAACCATGGAAACTATACCGTCAGATGCAACAGAATGTCAGTTATAGAATTCCAACTGTAGAACACAAAGGAAAAACAATGCATTTAGTGCAAGTAGTGAACTCGCCGTACTCTTAGTAGATACGAAAAAAGACCACAGAGACATTGTGGTGTATGACCTCGACGAGCAATTACAGAGTCCCTAAATTACGAAACAGTGCAGTAGGCCACCAGTGGTCTTTACATAAGTTCTGCAGAAGTGGCTTGTCAATTTATTGAATTTCAAATTCATGAACGTTATCCAGCGGTAATATTTCGTAATACAGCGGTAGTACATCTTCCTTTATTTAGTTTATTTGTATGCCGTTAACTTAAGACAAAGGCTAGAAAGTCTACCTAAAACTACTTTAACTGCTTTTTCGATGTATCTGCCAGTGTAGATTTTGACAAAACTCGTCTTATCCTAGCCCTCATCAGTGGAATTTTACCATAATAGGAAATTGAAACAGACTAGGAAATTGAATCATCCAAGTGATATCCAGATCAACGTAAGCAGAGCAGAATTTGGCAGAAGGTAACTGAATACTCATCTTTTCTTCATTTTCTAACCAGCACGTATTCTTTTTGTGTGGCACTCACGATGATTGGTGTAATAATTCCGGTTGCAATATTTAACATTTATCGCGTTAAATAATAAATTAAATCTTTTTTTTGAAGAGTTTGCGACGTTTTTAACAATGTCTGATAACGGTAGTGACAATGAGGCAGGTGCCCAAGTTGTTCATACAAATATGCACGACTCACCCGAGATGATCAGAAATTTGGTTCACTCAACAATTTCAATTCGATGGAATCACCGTCTATGCGACCAGATATGATCACCTTATTGCGGCTGTCAATCATCAAAAGTAAAGTGTGTTTTAGATCAAATTCTCAAACCACCGGTTCAATGATAAATATGAAGTATTTAACGTGGAAATTATCCGTTTATGCGAATTAGCAAAAATCAACCTCGATAGACTTTTATCGGGTTTACAACTTGGTGATAAAAAAAAACCATCGCAACTTTTAGGAACGATTTTCGATTTTTCCAAACAGATTCACAAAATTTATTTCAATTTTTAGTTGATACCGTTGAGAGGTTACGGTGGTTTCACCAACAAATTTCCAATTAGTGAAACCATCTACCTTCAAATCTTCAACAATTGGTATGGGTACAAAAATTTAAATCTTATTAGCGGACCTCGTAGGGGAAACGGGAAAATCAATACAAATTCAGTCATATGGTATAACCACATAAATAAAACCGATTAGGACGCCCCCAGCACTACAGAGCTAGTTTGGGCTTAGTTCTGGCTTATTACCAAGTTGATTGGGATATTCAGAAAACAGCAATATAGTAACCACGTTTGGTTTGATTGGGTTTCCCCAAATGACGTTCGGGTTATGAAATGCGGCTCAAATATTCCCACGGTTAATTCATTCATTGTTTCGAGATTTAGCTCTGCATTCCCTTACATCGATGACATTTTAATCGCATCAAAAAGTATGGAAGAACACATTAAACATGTTCGCATGGTTCTCCAACGGTATCTCCCACGGAATGATAAATTATTATCGGATTTTTCTACCCATTGCAGCACATGATCAAAAATCATTGTATGCATTTTTAAAAGGTCTAAAAAAAGACAAGTCATTATTTGCATGGAATGATGAGACATTCAAAACATTCGAATTTTGCAAAGCAAAATTAGTGAATTGTACATGACAACCGTATCTGATCCCCCCATTACAACAACTAACAGAAAAAGCTTGAAAATTTCTATTTCTCTATTTGCATAAATTACACGACGCCGAAACTCGTTATAGTACGTACGATAGGGAATTACTAGCGGTGTATTCGGCTATTAAGCATTTCAAAAATTTCATTCAAGGAAGATAATTTATTTTATTCTCAGATCATATGCTACTAACATTTTCATTACACCAAAATTTGGATAAGGCTTCGTCATGTCAACGTCGATATTTAGATTTTATTGCAAAATTTACATCCGATATTTGACACATTTCGGGCAGCTGTAGCTGGGCTAACGTTGCAATAATTGAAGCACAAATGCATGATCTAGAACGTGTAGCATTAATCGAATCAAACTCAAATATGATTTTTCAAAAATCGTGAAGCTCTGAAACCTTGTTGGGATCAATAGACCAATATATCAATAATCCAAAGATAACTTGATGATGTAGCTTACATCATGGGATGTAGCGCCAGTAAAATAAAATGAAAAATTAAGTATTTACGAAATTGAATTATTCACAATTCTTATCGGCTCATCAAAACCAGCGTATGAAGTCATGAAGAAATTATCGAGTAAGTCCAAAGTGATGACACAAAATCAGTTGTTGTTTATGCACAAAAACTTAAGTTTATTATAAAATCGTGATTTAAGTTAATCAGGTTGATTTTTTTATATATTTAGTTGAGAAAGGTATTGTGCAATTACCACCTTCTATTTTATTATTATATATATTTACGAATTCTCAATAGAAGTATGTACATTCACTTTTTTATATACTCGCGTGGTGTATGCCAAGTGAAGACGTTTCATTGTTACGTATACGTCATAAGTATGATAACCTGCAATGATATAACGTATAATCAAAATGATGAATTGCATTTTATTCGCAGTTGATTAATTTGACATCCAGCAGTGATGCGACAATCGAGGTAATTAAGTTACGCGAATGAAATGACAAAATTATGCAAAAATTGCATTTCAATAAACAATTTGGTTATACAATCACATTATAATGTCTATTATGTATACCTTTTCTAATTTAATTAATGCAAACAGCATAATTATGGTGTGTTTAATGACATACTGTTAGCATATATGTATAGAGTTATGTTGTACAACCACGCATCATAGTTGTCTATATGAAATATACATCCAGTGGATGCGTATCTATACATAGAACACATCCCGCTTCCACCGCAGCTGAGGTATTTTGTACACAAACATTGTTTGACATAATTTTGTTACGATACATACATGCTATTGTCACACACAGTACAATATATAATTATGTTTACTTATGATAACACACAATATATAATCATATAGAATTATAATGATAGTAATAAAAATTATAATACAAGTGTACGACGAGTACCATATATAAAATGATAATGTACGGAATATGTGTAGTGTTTAAACTACACAATGTGTATACACACGGTATATATACGAGTTACAAATTATTTACAAACAGAGGTGTACCCATGGGCATTCTCCGAACTATTAACGCCATCGTAATCAGTTTTTTATACACCATTACCTCTTTTCATTCGGGTTGTGTGCTGATTAAACACAAAAATTACCGCACAAACTAATTTTTGTTGTTGTTGTTGTACACGATTCAGTATTTCCATAAATTGATTAAAAATTAATTTCCTTCTGTGTAATAAATAGCTACATTGTTGTTGTTAAATGTAAATAATTACAAAATAATATAAAATTTTTAGCAACAATATAAAAATAGAAAATTTTGTTTATAAAATATTGGTTTTTATTGTGTCAAACGAAATTGTTTACGTCAATTAGAATGTTTGTGTATATTTCCGTGATTTATAATTTTTTTGAAATTTTAATTTAATCGAGGTTATGTACGGGGGGTTTGTGTTTATGTATATATATATATAGTCAATAAAAGTTAATTGAAATATTTTGACATTGACCCTTTATTAAAATAAGCTGATAAATACGTGTTTGTCGTAAGAAGTTGTTAAATAATGTTCATGAATTATAAGGTCGACAGCTGCATATGTAAGTTGCAATTGAATGGCCCTACATTGTTGCATTTAATCAAAACACGTGCATATTCAATTTGTGATAAGTTCATGAATACAAGTCGAAAAGATGTCATTAAGAATAGTTTACCAAAAGTGAAAATGTGAATTTTTTCCAAAAACTGAAAATAAGTTTAACACTAGATATACCGATAATTTGATCATACCTATTTCTACCGACACCAGTAAAAATGTCTGGTCTTAGGAAAAATGGTTAGTTGGATTTCCGGTCCTTGTATATTTAAAAAAAATGGTAAATAACTTCAATTAGGTTAATTGTAATATATTATATTAATTATAACTTCATTCATTAATTAATTGAAACAAAATAATATAAAAAAGAAAATAAGGTAAAGTAGTAATTGGAAAATAAAATTGTGAAACCAGTCATTTTGACTGGTATGGTAAATCTAGTGTTAAGTATTAGTGAATCTGCTACACCGAAACGACGAACCAGAGATTCAATATTGATCTTAAAATTTGAAAAATCCTGAACAACGCAATAAGTTTAAATAACTCGAAATAGATGTAAAAGGCCATTTACAAACACCTGATGGAATTGCCAGTTGGAATGCAGTAAGAAAATTGTGCGAATGTGACAAAAATAATTGATAATTTAATTGTGTTCCAAGTTAACCTACCGTCATAAATATCCCATCAGTTTTGAAAAACTGAAAGTCAAAGTAGCCACGTAAATTTTTAGCAGATCTGTAGCAGCAGGTGTGAATAGCATGATCGGCTAAAAACGATCTCAGTTTTGATAATAATTTAAACAGTAAGCTACTCCACGACAAAAATCCCCATAACTAGTGCATTCAATTCTGAAGCCCCGGGTTATAGCAAGCAACCTAACTGCTATGATTGGTTTCACCGATAAACCCATTACAAAGAATCCAATTTTTTGTAGATTACTTTAAGCAAACACCTGGGCAAACTCTTGGATTAATAGAATCTTTAAAAGCCACTAATAATGTCAGGTCTATTTTAACCTAAAAAAAAACAAGATTCATTAGAAAACTATTTTTAATCAGCTAAGTTAGAGGCTGACTTCCAAATCTTGTACTTTATTCATTACGATCTTAAATCAGAAGGAACTATCAATGCATTCAAAAGCACGCGCATGGAATCTACCGCTGCATATCTCTTTCGGCACAACTGATCAATCAATCACTGATCAGTGTTTTACAATAATGAACAATAATAATAAAGTATGAATCGGCCAGGGTGAAGTTTTTAATGAAATGTGTTAATATCATTAAAATTAGAAAGTAAAATTATGAATTAAAAAACTCTTCATTGGAAGATTGCATTAAACCTTTGTAGAATTCTGCATCAGAATACATGCAAAAGAAAATTTGAGCAAAAGCATCGAAAGCACAAATATTCGCTATTTCTACTGGACAGTCTTTAAGTTGTCGTAAAACACCACAAAGTCCTTTTATTTTTACGTAATTAACTGTTTTGAACAAGTCGATTCATCCACTTTTAGAAAATATTTACCCACACTTGGTAACATCTCTGAGTTTTCTTTTTTGTCCTAAAACTTGCATGGAACCATCCCAAATCTATTTATTTTAATTTAGGTAACAGTTTTGAACAGGTCAAGTTGTTTACTATTAGATGGTATATAGTATGCCTTTATTTGGTAAAATCTTTGAGATTGTTTTAATTGGCCATAGTGTAACATATGTATATCATTTCAAACATTTAAAGAATAATTTTTTTTACTCGAAATACCCCAACTTTTAGAATAGAATTATTATGATAGATATTGATCCCGATCGATATTTACATAAAATATACATTATCGACGATCCTTATAGTAAAGGTGTGTTATTTACACTTTTAATTGATACAGTTTTAAGAAATTACACTTTTCATAAAATACACGTAATACATAAAATACACGCTCATATAGTATATATTGAAAAGTCATAAAAGTGAATATCCTCATGTTAACTGCCAAAATTAATGTCTGTTTTTAGTGTTATCGATGAAAATATATGCATTATATCTCCGTAAAACAACTAGCATGCGGAAAGGAGATGGACTCTCGCCTACGCTGTTTAGTTTAACTCTCAAGTAGATGCATCATCAGCAAAATCTAAGCAGAAAATTAAAAATGTCATATTCAATTAATCAGGGCGCATCTTCTGTTATACAGATGACAGTGTGCCTTTTGGCTGGTAACCAAATGACTATAAGTACAGTTTTGTACGTCTTGTAGACTAACTTTTAACGATAGAGCAATATTTCTGAACTTTCTAGAAAGAGTTAAAACGGCCACTATAGCTATCAAACATGAGTTCTAAACCAATAATTGGTTAACTTTGGCTCTACACTACCATCCTAAGACCCGTAATACCCCAATTACCATAGTCGCATCACTTCATGTGAAGTGACTATAGTCGTGTCACTTCACTTGAAATTTGCCATTCTCACAGTCGTATTTACGAATTTTTTATTGTAAATGCACGTAAATTGAAAATAGGTAAATAAAATCTAATTATTTAATGATTAAATTAATTTCTAGAACCCGTACAATAATTTATGGTGAAGGCAAAATATCTACCACGTAAAAAATTTGTAATTTTCCATTGTAATTGAGAATGGGTGGTTTGGGCCATCCAAATTTTCAACGGGAGAGAAATTTGAATGAAATTAGAAATTAGAATGATAAATTTATCTTATGCAGTAAAATATTCGTAAAATGAATTACAAAATAAATTGTAATAAATTGTATTACAAAAAAAAATTCATAAATAAAAATGTGTATTGTATTTAAATAGTTTGGTTCATGTTTTACAACCCTCCATTTCACAGTCACATAAGAAACCGATGTGACAATAGTCGTATAAAACGACAATAGGCGTAAGTTGCGACTATAAGAATAGAAAAAGTAAGCGATGTGACTATAGTCACATGCGGAGTAATTGCACGTTGGCCAGCCGTTATCACAGCCACGTATGTATATGAAAATGATCGAGAAGGTACAGAGAACGGCCTAGCTTAGCAGAGCACTAAAGAAATATATACGCGCACGTTAGAGGTTACGTTGCACCTTCTTCCAGTTGATATTTTCGATAGATAGAATTTACTGATGGCTGTAAGCTGTATGTTAGGGTAGGAGCTGCAGTCTTCTGTGATCAGTCAAATCCAAGCTGAGGAGATAGTAATTAAGGAGATCTTGATCTACTTGGTGAACGCCTAATATTGAAACCTAAGGTAATATTATAATTTATGTGGACCGTAAAGTGGCAACAAATCTTTAGAATCAGGTATACTCTGACGTCTATAGTGACGTTGAGTTGATCTCAGATGGTTTAGCATTTCAAAATCCTGATAAACGGGGCATAGTGACGTCTGTGGGAGCTGCAAGAACTAGGAAAGTGGAATACACGGTAGGTTATTTTCTCCGATCCTGTCTGGCATTGGCACACAAAAGGCTCTGTAGAGGTAGGAAATAAATACGATCGTAAGTAGCCACTAAAACCTAAGATAACGTAAAATTCTATGATTAACAATAATCATGATGAACGTAATGCGAAAGCCTGAAACTACGTTATAGAAATAGTTCATAGAAATTTATCCCACAAATTTGCAATAAAGAATTTTGTTAAAAAAAATTAAATGATAAGCAATTCTTATTATTTGGGTTCGGACAGGTCCAGAAGGCACAACATTTCATTTATTGCGTTTTCAAATTCGGGGGCTTCAAAAATTTATAAAAAATGACTTTAGACCTGGATCTAGGTTTTTCTTGTAAAGATTTCAATAGCAAGTTCTTATGAACTGAAATTTATTATTAGTGCTATAATTCAAACTTGGTTGATTCGAAAAATAGTGGCAAGTTGTGCTTGTAGTGCAAACATAGTCAGCATCCTTAAGGTAAAAAAAACTTATGGTTCAATACTTAACCCTCATACGACTCTCAAAAAAAATTTCACATGCATTGCTCGGGTGAAATTTCACCCGAATATATATTATATAAAATCTATATACATATCCATCCATATATCACATATTTCAATATTTTATTTGTAATACAAACGAATAATACAAACGAATTCAAAAATTTTAACCATCCTGAGTTTCACAATAAAAAAGTAAAATAACTTTAAAATCATTAATGGGTGAAATTTCACCCGAAGAGCGTATAAAGGTTAAGCGACCTTAGCGTCCTTTATTTCTCGTTTTGTTATTATTCAGGTTTGTTGCAGAGATGGACGTTTACGAGTCATATACTAATTTTTACGTGACCGGGTCGACAACTCGTTGATCACGTCGACTACCCACCAACAACACTGACTACTCATAGACAACGTAGACTAATCGTAGCCTTAATAAACAACTACTTGTAATTCACGTGAATAATGATTGAATGATCTACACATTTTGAACTTCTGTTTCCGAAAATTTTATTTAGTGCAAATTAATATCACTATCAAATATACAGTAAGACCTGCAAGTACTTGACCACAAAAAAATGAGTTTCTTGGCCAATTTACGGAAATGGGTAACTTAAGAAAAATTATGGAAAAACACACGTAAAACGATGTGTGAAGCTGTATACAACCTGCTTGCTAATCAGACCACTCTGTAAATTGCTGCATTATAACTCGCTGATATGGAGAAAACAAGGTGCGAGTTCTCCATACTTCAATACCGATGGAAATTAATACCAAATGTTACATTAGAATAAGGATATTTAGAGAAAGCAGGAAATCAAACTGTTAGTAATTTAAAATGTTGACAAATTGGTTGGCATGATGTGAAGTGGAAATAGTACTTGCAAGAATATTTATACACTGTACAAAACAAAAAGAAAATATCAAAATTATGCATAAATCTCAATTAAACTAACTGTTGAGAATACGATGATGGTGTTTCGCTGCTATTGAAACGTAATTTGCTTATTTCCTTATTTTTCACAATAAAAACAGCTTTTAATTTACGAATGTGTTCGCCATATATTTCGACTTAAATTGTCTTCATCAGTGGCATAATCTATTTGAGTACAAAATTTGTTAAAAACCGTTATGTAAAGTTATGGAAAAAACTAAACTTAAGAAAAAAAAAAAAAAAAAAAAAAAGACAATGATGAAGACAATTTAAGTCGAAATATATGGCGAACACATTCGTAAATTAAAAGCTGTTTTATTGTGAAAAATAAGGAAATAAGCAAATTAAACTAACTAACAAACTCAATTAAAGTCGAAATTACAAAAATGTGTGAATAAAAAAATATAATATGTAATGGCGTTTTGGATAAAAAATTTCGCTTGATTTGAAGTACAACCAACACAATTGTGTGAAGAGGTAAAGTGTTTTTTTTTCGGACGAAAATAAGCTCGAAAGGAATGTACAAATGTGTAAATTGGTTCAAAGCACATACAAAAATAAATTTTTGAAATGATTCGTTTGCCTTACCCACACAATTATGTGGGCAGGCAGGAAAAGGGATATAAAAGGGCACAAGTGTTTTTGTTGATTTTATAGGGCGACAAAATTTTGTTTTGAATCGCTTTGACTCTTTATGAGGGATGCCCTTATAAGAATTTGAATATTTCCCTTTCTAACGGTTATAAAATTACAAAATGATGACTTCTGTAGTTTTTACAGAAAATACTGAATTGGTCATAACTCGGCATACTCTCTTTTATATATAGACCACAGATATATCTGTAAGGGATAATATTGGCATAGTACTGTCTGCACCATTACTTACTCCACCAATACTTCAGCAACTTCAAAAGCGAATTTCGGCAAATTAATTTAAATCTGATGGGACCCACATCATAATAAATGCTATTTCGCATTTTTAATTAATGCATTTTATCACACCAGAGATTATGGCAGAAGCAAATTAACACAATATTATTATTCTCGACCAAGTACATATCACAAAGTGTTTGTAAATCAAGCGTAATTTTGGGCGATTTGGATTCTACGAGTTTTATATAAATGTAAACCATATAAACAACCAACAACATTATTTTGAAAGTAGTAATTAATGATTCACCAATTGATGTTTGGTATAAGCAGTTGAATTTTGACTGTTGAGTGCCTCTGGTGAAAGTTCCAATAAAAGCTGTCAAACTACACCAATCGCAACAACTAATTTTTATTTGGTTGTGATGCTGTTGACGACCTGCATTGTTCGTTTGGTAATTAAACCTTCTTATTGTTTCTTAGAAATTGGGACTGGAAAGCATGGCGTTAACTAAGTAATAAGTAATTTTTACGTCTATTTTATTTTCAACATCAAATGCATACTTCGAACCCCTGTTGGCTCTATCTGAGCGGTTTACCTTGGAGTGATTAATAATTTTAGTTCTCTGCTTTCAAAATTAATTAAATATGTATATGGCTTAGGGCCGGTTGAATTTTCCGAGAAATTTTAATTTGACGTTAAATTTAGGAACTGTTTGTAAAATAGCAATGCAAAATATAAATATTTCATTTTGTTCAATGATTACCGAAAAGAGGAGACATTTTGTGATTTTCCTATGTATAGGGGTTACGTGTAGGATTACGCTAGGAGCGAAAATACCAAAATTGGAATGTAAATATATCCTTAAAACGCATGGTTATATTGTTAAGGATTTTCTCCATTTTGTATTGACACTGTCAATTGGGCAGCACACTATTTCCACAGTTAAACATTACATTCTTTATGAATTAGGCACTTTATTGTATTATTTTGGAAAATGTTGCCCCGACGACTAACGTGATTTTATTTTTTTTATGTAATGAACATTTAGGCTATAATTCACGTAAAGAAAACATTAAGGAAAAACAACTTTCAAGAACAATATTATATTTACAAATTTTTACAAACTATTTACAATTAATTCTACTCGTAGATTAATCACGTTGAGCATCGGCAAAACAAAACTTAATCATTTAAAAATTAAAGTTACTAAAGTGTATGGTTGTGCAACAGGGGTTCTTGGTAGCTGTCGACTTGCCCACTTTTTTGCCGCCAGACTTTGGCTACTTGCATAAACCTTAGCATCAAATCAACTGTAAAAAAGATATTTTTTAAAGGTATATTTTGAAAAGGAGAATTATTAGACTCTGCGGTAATAATTATGGAATCTTGTTAGAACCATTATCGTGCGTCATGTTTAAGCTCACATATGGGAAGTTATGTGATATTGTTTTCAAATTCGTGCAAAAAGCGTCAAAAAAGTTATTGATATTATTATTTAAAAGTAAGCAAAACCGGAGGCATAATTGTTCATCAGCCTATCTAAATAAGACATAAATAAGGGATAGCGAAGAATAAACTTTATATCTGTTCAAGCTCACTTGGAATATCTTGTAGAGAGTATGGTTCTACCATGCATTGAATGCTAGTCACTAAGAATTGAAATACTGTTAAAAAAATCTCATCGAGTTTAGATATAGTTGCCGCTTGACCTATTTCAAGAAATATTCGCAGCATTAAATTCGTTATGAAATCTAAACTGAAAATATTAATATTTTATGTTTGATTCGTGTATACCACCAGTGGCCCTATTCTGGCAGTTCCCGGGAATAGGGAACTGGGGAAAGAATTTACATATAATTTGTGTTTAAATTATTTGTTTCTGGTATACTGAAGTAAAATTTAATGGTAATTTTTTGAAAACAAATTAAAATTGGGAAAAAAGTTCCCTGCCAGTTTCGCTATAGAAATATTATTCCCAATTTATAAAAATTTACATCAAACTTTTTGAGTCAGTAGGCCAGAAAAAAATAATTTAAACACAAATTATATGTAAATTCTTTCCCCAGTTTCCTATTTCTGAGGAATTTCCAGAGTTTCGTTTTTGTACGAAAAATGACAACAATAATTTTGTGTACATATACAGTGTATAATATACAATTTTATATTTGTATTGTATTTTCTCTCTCATATATCTGTGCATTCTGTTCGCCAATTTTACAATGGCAATTAGACCAAAATAAAAAGTTCCGGTTAAACCGGTTGAATATTTATGTTGCTGACGTCTACCTCACCTCTTCTTTTCGCTTGCTTTTGAGCAGTGCAACCGATTGTTTGCTATGTGATTTTTAATTTTTCATTTTCAAATATTTGAGGTGGTCCTATTCTAGCTTTCCTTGGGAATAGCGAATTGAAAAAAAGATTGTCATACATTATTTGTTTGAATTGTATATTTCTGACCTACTGTTGGAGTAAGTTTGGTGAAAATATTTTAGAAAGAAAGTGGAATGGGAAACTTTAAGTGCGTTCTCATCTGATATTTGTTGACAATTATTTGCAATCGATTTTTATGATAGCAGACATGGAAAATAATTCTGTTGCGCTATACATTTTTATACACATACATAAAAAAATTACAAAGCGATTTGCGACCAGAAGCAGTACAGCATACAACTTTTTGCAACTCAAAATTTCCCAAAAATGAAGGAAAATTTTCAATCCTGCAATAAACACAGCAACTTGTTTATGTTTTGAAAACAAACATTCTTGTGCTATATCATAACTTTGTTCTAATAAATGGCCTTCGGATGATTTATTTTTTTCAATTATTGTTTGACATTTGATATGTTTGATATAGGAAAATATTTTAATTGGTTAAAATGCTGCTCCCAGAATTTGTTGAATATTTTTAAAAGTGAAGCTCATTGCAATATTGGATTTTGTTTGTAGATATTATTTTTGCTGCTATTTTTTGGAAGTTTTATTGCATTATTGTCTAAAAATTATTTTTTATAAATAAGTTTTGATTTTGTACAATACAAGATTGGTTTTTAGAAATATCAAAATTATTCACATACAAAATTTCCCTTTACGAATATATGTTTTGTATATATTGACGTCAAACTGATACCTTAAGTAGGCTGGAAAAATACAATTCAAACAAAATTGCTATGAAAATATTTTTCCCCCAATCCCTATTCCCAGGAAGGGCCAGAATACTAGGGTGGTTAAAGCAAGATGTATTTAAAACAAACCTCTCCGAATTTTGCGCACAAAGAACTTTCCCCTAAAATATATTTTCCCAAGTTGCAAAAATTATTACAAAAACAATAGAAAATCATTCAAAACCAACCAACAACATGATCAAATTCAATTATAATTTGGATTGTGTTCGTTAAAACCGTTTACCGCCGCGTATTCTCATGTGCGTGTGTTCGTGCGCGTATTTTTGTTGTATCCACCAATTACGTGGTTAATCAATGTAAAAATAAAAAAATTATACGCGATGATTAAATTTAATTATACAATTAATGGATTTGATTACATATTACGTCGTTGTCATATTAAATTCTCTCTCCTATTGTTTACCTTAAATACAACAAAAACGTTTTGGTAATGTTTAATCTCACAGAGTATACATACCTCCATATATAACATACATCAGCATATTAATAAATTACATAATTGAAATGTAGATTGATGTTAATTGAATTGTACGTACTTAGAAGGAAGTTTTATGGGAAATAAATTGTCTGTGTGCACGACTTGCAACGTAATTCTCGTACATACGAGTATTTTTTTTATATGGATTCCAGCTACCTTGACATAATTTTATAATATTGATTTATGTACTATTTACAGTGTATGTACATGTCATCTTTTCCAACTTCCACTTTTATTTTACAACAATAACATTTTATACGGCATGGCCAAATAGATTACAACCGGAACTATGTAATTATATTCAATTTTGTTGTTGCTCTCTTGTAAATTTTATAACATTCATGCGACAAAAACTTCCGTTCAATATATTTATTTATTTTTATTTTTTCTAGTATACGGTATGTAGTTTAGTAGTTAGTAGAAAAATGTAGTACGTACGAGTATAATATGTGTAGTACACACAGAACAGAGGGGAATTTTAGAGAAAAATTTAAAATTTATAAAACAATGGTCGTATACGAGTATAATTGCCATCCTAATTACTTATTTACACATGACATACAAAAATTATTTACGATATAATCATGTGCATGATCATAATCAATACGATAAATAGCAAACAATTCAATAAACAACTTAATTATGCAGCAGCAGTGTAGCATTGCAAATTTATATTTTCAATACGATCGCATTCGTGCATTATTCCATCTAATCGCATGCAAACTCTCATCATCATCATCGTACACATATTCACATCTAAATTGATCAATTATTGTTTTTTTTTATCTATGAAGGGCTGAATTGAAATATATTCGCGTATACAATTATGATTGAGTTATCCATTACAAGTCATTGAATTTCAATTGCAACAATTTCTTTAACTGTATAGCATATTATTATTGCAATTTGCATTTGAATTATTTAAAATTGTATAAAAAACGTTGCTGCAGACATGCAATGCTTTCAATGTTTTAAATTTTTTAAATGCAATTGGTTTTTGCAGAAATGTAGCCATCTTATCGGTATTTTTTTTTTATTTGACCGGAGTGAAGAATTTAACACTAATAAAAAGTATAGTTATACATTTTAACGAAAAGTGTAGTCTCAAAAAGTTTTGATACACAAATTATCAAAAAGTGAAGTTGCATAAGAAAAAAAGTTTGGAATTTAAAATACGTGGTTAAGTTAAAATTATTAAAAATGGTCAATATATATATTGACAATCACAGTAGATACTACAAAAATAAGTTTGTACAATTCTTACCCCGACACGTGGAAGCGTCTTTGACGGGGAAGTTGACTTATTTCTTTTATTAATGGGAATTTAATGTTTTTAGCTTGGGAAGGTATGTAAATATATAAAAAAAAAATCAAGTCAATTTGCATGTTGTGATTGTTGTGAAATTCGCCATTTGAGTCATATCGCCAATCACAGTATGCGAATTGCTTTAAATTTTGTCTACTACTCTAGACATCATCCCAAGTAGAGAACACTAAGTTCCACAGTTGGCACTCATTTTTCGAATGGTTTTTTGAATTATTAAAAGAATTAAGCGAATTTGGCCAAAGAAGCATCCACGTGTAGGGCCATGTCGCCAACATCAACGTGTAAATTGTTTTGAAATTTATTGTGCAAATTTCAGACACCATGCCAAGTTGAGAACACTGAATTCCACACTCTGCACTCATTCTTCCGATGAATTTTTAAATTTATAAAAAATTAATTGAATTTGGCCAAAGACGCCTCAATTTCAGACACCATCACAAGTCGTATACACTAAATTCCACACTCGTCACTTATGGTTCCGGAGATTTTCTGAATTAAAACGACTACAATTTTTTTTCCTTTTTTAATAAACTTAGTACTACTGTGATTTTCAATATATATTGTTTATTTCTAATAATTTTAATTGTGTGACCACACTTTTTATTAATTTGTGAATCTAAACTTCACTAAGGTTTAATTTGCCATGTTAGCTTTAGCGAAAATTTAAAGAAATGGTGGGACTTAATAGAGTAAAGAACTCCATTGCCATTTTTTATTTGGTAGTCGAGGAGAATGTGATTTTTTAAATTGAGAATCCAGCAATCCAGAATATATGGTAATTGGTTTTTATTTCAAGTACTAGAGTCTGTACAAAAATATTCGTACAACATCTACTACTGTGGGCAAAAAAACGTAGGACTTTGTTCATAATTTTAAAATTCTTTATTTAATTCTCCAAATCTATTTTGTTCCCCTCAAAGTAATCCCCCTGACCTCAATACACTTGTGCCAACGTTTTTTCCAATTCTCGAAACAGTTGTTAAAGTCAATTTCCGGAATGGCCTCCAATGCGCGTAGCGATTCACGTTTAATGTCTTCAATTGACTCAAAACGGTTTGCCCGGAGCGGTCGTTTGAGTTTGCTGAACAGCCAGAAGTCACACGGAGCTAAATCAGACAAATACGGTGGTTTCGGAACGATATGGGTGGAATTTTTTGGCGAAAAAATCACGTAAAACCAATGCAGTATGAGAAGGTACATTATCGTGGTGCAAAACCAAGAGTTGTCGACCCATAATTCCGGCCTCTTTTTACGAATAGCTTCGCGCAAATGACGCATAGCACTCAAATAGTATTCCTTGTTGACAGTTTGGCCGGTCGGACGGAATTCGGAGTGCACCACACCTCCATAATCGAAGAAAACTGTCAACATCACTTTGATTTTTGACTTGCTTTGACGTGGTTTGGTACCAATCACCAACACTTGCTCGCGACATACAATTTTCACTAAAGGCCTTTTGCAACATTCTGAATGTTTTGGCACCACAAAATTGATTCCGCACACAAAATTTAATGGAACTTCTTTGTTGAAAAATTTCATTCATTGTAAAAATCGCCGAATGCACTTTTTGTATTTCAGAAAGACAAGCGTATACTAAACACTAATGAATATTTGATGTGACATTTGGCACAGATGTCACTAACAGTCATACCAACATTGAAAAAAATATTTGGACGAATGGTTTTCCGCGCGAAATTAAAATTAAAAAGTCTTACGTTTTTTTGTCCACAGTAGCAAAATAAAAAGTTCCGGTTAAACCGGTAGAATATTTATAATGATGACGTATAACTCACCTCTTCTATTCGCTTGCTTTTGAGCAGTGGAACCGATTGTTTGCTATGTGATTTGATTTTTCATTTTTAAATATTTGAAAAACACGAAGCTGTATTTGACACATCAATTAAAAAAAATATATAAACAAAATGACATGCATGCGCTCAAGCAAACCAATATTAATAAAATAACCACTACTATGTTTTTCCGGTTTGCTCACCTCGTGCTTTTGTTTTTTGGTACAAAATTGACACTATGAAGTCATTTTAATGTGAAATGTTTTCAGTTTTTTAACAAAAAAGTTAGGAAAACCCCTGTGCAAAAACTGAAAACATTTCACATTAAAATGACTTCATAGTGTCAATTTTGTTTGAAATGTATGGAGTGCTTTCAACGATGGCGATTTTTTTCATGTTGCCCTATATTTGCATAATGATGATTATGGTAATTTTAGTATTTTTTGAGAGTCCTTGCACTATACATTTGCAAACCGTTTTTTTAAAGAAAATTAACTTTTATCGCTTCAAAACGTTTAAACATACATTTTATCTTCTTTTTCATAAATTCTCTGATTTTCACGAAACTTTCTGCTGATAATTTTTGATTTGCATAAAAATTTCAAAAATTTTCTGCTAGTGTCAAAAAATATCAGCACAAAAAAATCCATTTTTGTGATAGTGATCCCTCTAGCGGTAAATAGCAAAACACATTTTTCTGCTGGAAATTTTCTACTATCTTATACAGCATTGCGTGCAGCTGTATTTTTTCAGTAAAAAATTTGTTGGAAAAGAAAATTGGAATACGTAAATCGTCCATAAAGCTGCGGGTTGACATATTGTAACACCACATTTTCGACACTTTATCGATATCTATAGACTATATTTATTATTCGAGCACTATCCGGAGTCAAATGGCAATTTTTTACTGAAACTACAGCTATTATTGACTGGTGTCGCTGTTCTATACAAATGAATACTAAATTTATCAATAAAACAGACATTTATCACCTGAAATATACTATAATTGACATTTATTTTTACATGGCGTTATAAACAAGAATTCATCTTGCTGCGTTTTAAATTTTAAATGTGGCCCTATTTCAAATTTTATACCATCTACCAGTCTGTAAGATTGAACAATTGTGATACATCTTTTCAATCGCCAAATAATTCGTTTTTGATACTTGAACGAAGTTAGACAAAGACACCTGCGCTGGTGAATTCCGGTTTGCTGACAAATTGCAATTTGTGATGCAAATTTGAAAATTATGAATGTTAACGCTCGATACGGTGGGTCATCCCATGATAGTTTTGCCTGGAGTACTTCGCTTGTCAAGCGAAAACTAAGGACTGAATATGACAACGGAATCAGAAATATATGGTTGCTCGGTAAGATATTCGCAAATCCTCACACATTGGATTAAGTTTGAATGTTTAACTATGTACTTTTAGGTGATATTGAATACGGGCTTCAATCATGACTGATGACTCCATTTGCATTACCATCCAATGCACGGGTCGTATTCCTGAATACGATACAAATACGACAGTATAAGAATCTAATTGTTTCAAATATGAATCGTGAACTTTCGTTTTCGTATCGTATTCTGCAATAGGGCCCTAGAAAGAATCTTTCAATGTGAGCCGTAAAAAAATACGGCATATTATTATTGAAAGTTGCATCGGTGTCTTGAAATATAGATTTCACTGCCTCAGTCGGCAACTCATATTAATGTACACTCCTCAAAAAACCGGTTTAATAATAAATTGTTGTGCAAACGTATTAATTTTAAACAGGTATCCATTACCACCAGAGGAAGACGTAGCAGCTGAAATGGACCCAAATGGACCATTGATGTGATTTAGATCCGGCGAGAATTCCTTCTCTTGGCAGAGCAATAAAAAACGATGTAGCCCGAACATTTTTGTAATTAAAAAATAAAAATAAACTAACGAAATAACATATTTTACAATTTTATTATCTAATATTACATTAAATTATTTGATTGAATACGCGCTCTGATAAAAAATCAAGATAAAAAATTGCTGAATTTTTTAACATTCATTCTGAGTTTTGCTTTCTAAGTCATCAAATCGGGATCGGTTTTATGGTTTTATTAGACCATTTGAAATATTTATACCATTTAAAGACGTTTGTCATCAAACCGGAATTTCCCTGCTTGTCCTAGTAGGTTATTTGTTCTAGTAGGTTATGATAGCAATACGAAAAAAATAATTCATAATCGAAACAGTTGCCCATTTCAGTTTTACGAAAAAAAGACATAAACTTCGATAAAGTATCGAAAATGTGATGTTACAACATATAATCCGTGGCCAGAAAAATTATCACGAAAAACGACGTTTCAATGTTGGTGTGTTTCTTTGTCGATTTCATCGCCATTCCGAAAAGTTTATCATAATTATATGGAAAACGCATCTATATCTCGAATTAATTTTCTTTGTCTAAAAAATCCCAATTAATGTGAGAAAGCTATTATCTAGAAAATATAAATTTATCTAATGAATTGGTCGTATTAATTGTTCACAACTACTGTCCTTGTATTCAGTACGTGCTGCTATGCGACCAATCAGAGGCTCCGTGATCGATCTGCACTTCCATGGGTCGAAAATTGATATTTCGGACCCGATTTTTAATTTAAGTCGTGAATTTAATAATATTTCTGCCGTGCTCGATTTTTATTTGTTCAGAGAAGAGGCAAGTAAGGTAAACAGATAGTTATAGAAGGTTGCATAAAAAAATTGATATTTGATAAACGATAGACGTTATAAACAAGCACAACATTGAATTATGAAATCGATAGTACATAAGTAAATTGGTGTGAAGAAGTAGTAAAGCAAAGTGCAAAGAAAATTGTTAAGTAGTCGAAGCGTTTGAGGCTGTCCCGTGGGAGGAACACGGAACGTGTGGTATTATCGCGATGCAGCTCAATTATGGTTTGCTCAATTATGAATAAAAAAAAAAAAATTTACAATGACACAACGTCAATAAAAATAATTTTCATAAAAATATTATTACTTAGTCATAAAAATGACACGTGGTTTTATTACGGAGGAAATGTATAATGGAAAACATTAAATAAATAATTTTGATGTACGAGTACAACAAAGCAATAAAAAGGAAAATTATTGAAAATTATTATTTATCATAAGCGCAATTAAAAAAAAATTGTGCACTTTAATGTTTCGTCAAGAGCTGTTATTATTGCGACGTATCAACCGCAAATCATCAAACCATAAAAATTTATGCGCGAATACAAAGTGTATACAATTTGTATCGTAACGATATCATGTTTTGCACTAATCATATAGAGCCCGTCATGTTGTGTTCCTCTACTTAATACTTATAGGCAAGACAGTTAAAGCACATACAAATAACGAAACAAGCCTCTTGTCTATTTCAGAATAAAATATAAAAATAAATCGAAAAAATTCATCAAACCATTAAATGCTAAGTATAGTTGTGAATGATAAACTATATAATCCACATACAACGAGACTAGTTTGTTACACTTATTCAAAGGCATGTGACGTAAGCTTCGTTAAGTTTAAGGTTGGTATCGCAATTTTACTGTATACGAGTACGCGATCACAATGAAATGTGACCTCGAAAAATTGATGAAAAATCGTTTATTGCGCTTTTATAGTTTCATTATTCCGCGATTAAAATCAAATTAGAAAAATCACAGCAATTTCCGGTAATTTAGATCTGTGTATTATACACAGAATATAAAATTTTATCGTTTCTATGAATGAAAATTTGCGTTTTTTGTGTTTAGATTTGCGAGTTGTGTAAAATTTGACTGATTTGGAGTGGGTGGTTTATATCAGACATGAATGAATGAATTTATTCGTATTTAGTAGGTTTTGTTTTAAAATGTAGTGATTGTTAATAATAATATAAATATTTTGTACGACACGTGTATCGTAATATTCACTAATAAAAACAGTAATGTATAAAATGTAAATATAAAAGACGTATGAGTTAAATTAGGCAATCAAATACACAAAAAAAAATAAAAATCGAAATAGTAATATCGATTAATATTACGGAGTTTTCAGATAGGTTTGCACGAATTTCTTTAAGACAGCTATCGTAGTTAATCCCTAAGAGTCTGTTTGATAAAAATTTTCGACTAGGGAGGGACAAGTTCCGAATGTGATCGAAGATTTAATAATTTCAGTGCAAAGTTGGATAAGTTTGGGTGGCTTATCGCTGCAGTGCTCCAAAAATCTTGTAGATTTCTTATTTCTTTTGAGTATAAAGTATGGGATATTCCACTTTCGTTCTTGTAAATGAGCCAATACTCAGTTCCTTGGCCATTTAAATTTGTTAAAACTGATTGATTTTATCCATTTGACTATCAATTAAAAGGTCGTTATCGTAATAAGGATGCACATAATAAGCTGGCGTTTTTCGAAAAATATTTGTAGTTTATCTCTAAATCTTACCTGCACGTTAAATGATAGCCACATAAAACCAGCATTCGCTAAAGTAGTTTTTCTACGTTGGAATAAGATAACATATGGGATCAAACAATTCTTTTGAGTTTTGTACGCTTTTGATAAAATCTTTATCAAAAATAAATTTTGATATATTTACCATAACTATTTTGGTGTCTGACAAATTTAATTGGCCACGGAAATTTGAGGATTGAGGATTGGCACATTTACAAAAACAAAGTAGAATTTTCCAAACTTTATACTCAAAAGATTCCAGACATTTTTTAGAGCACTGTAGCGAAGCCACCCAAACGTATCCAACTTAGCACTGAAATTATTAAATCTTCCAGCATCGACAGCGCAGATTGAACGGATATTTTCAAATCGGGGTCAAATTTCTTGCCTAATTCGATATAGCCTGACATTTAATAAGTCTAAAAAATTAATACATATTTATTAATATTATTCTTTAAATAATAAAGAAATTTTAATTCGATTTGTTGATAGTGATGGTAATGAAGATTTGCGATAAACAAAATTTCATTAATGTTACTTTTAAAAGTAAAACTGAATTTATAATAAATAAATAAACAATTTTTTTGAAATACAACATATTTGTTTTTATTAATAATTATTATAAGCATAAGTAAACAAAATATTTATTTTTCAGTCAAAATTCTACTTAGTCAAGAAAATTAAAATATTCGAGCCAAAGAGCCATTGGTATAGTTTCATTTGACTTGTAATTTAATAAATAATAGAAAACTCACTCGAAAACGGTTAGAAAAAATTTTAATATCTAGGGCCAAATTTTGATTTGCCGTATTCTTATAGCTAAGGCTAAGATGAGCGATACATCGAACAAGCATAGTTTTGAACTCCAACTCATTCATACGAAATATCGTTTTCAAGCGAATTTGCACTATCCTTGATTCCTTGGCCGTAATAAAATCCTCTAGTTTTGGAGCTGGTGTATTTGGAGCTGGTGGATATAATTATATTATTTTGATATAATATAATATTTAAATTTTTATATACCTGATTTTATTTTTCGCAGTATGAAGTTGTTTATTTTAAGCAATAATCGATAGAGAACAAATTGCACTACAGATGTCTCTGTCTGTGTCAAGTTAAATAATCTTGTCGAAAGATGGTAATGATTTCTCGTAATCATCTAAACAATTTTTGTAACCGATAACATTAAAATGTTATAGCATTAATATTGAATGAGTTCGATGATTAATCGTTTTACACTTCAATCCCATAGTGTTGTGGATTTTATTTTTCTATTCTAAAAAATAAGTTAGTAGCTGAGAAACAAACCATATTTTCTTTGAAAAAAAACTAATTTTATTTATATTTTTCTACAAATATTTTACTTTTAATTATAATTAATAAATTAGAAGAATTATAAATAAATTCAATTCAATTCAATTATTTAAAGTTCAATTCTCATTTTACATCATACCTATGTATATCCAATTTTCTTTATATAGATACGTAAGAATTGAGATTATGAACTATAAGTAATTTTAAATTAGTTACGAATAGTTTTTGTATTTTACATTTTGTAAAAAATTGTTATGTGTAAAATACGTATTTTACATGTAAAAAACCGAGTATATTACGTAACGTAAAAAACAGGCACAACACTTGTGGGCCAATATCTCAAAAACTTCTACTATTAACTAATAATTTCGGTTGCTTTTCTAATAGCTATTAGGTCATACTGACCCTATATGGGAAATTTGGGGAAAATTCATGGACTAGAATTTTCACTAGAATTTTTTGAGATATGGGACAAAAACTGAAAATAACTTATTTGGCCGCAGAAAATCAAAAAACTTTAGTGAAAATTCTAGTCCATTAATTTTTTGAAAATTTCCCATATATAATCTCAGAATGACCTAAGCTATTAGAAAAACAACCGAAAGTGTAGGTTACTAGTGGAAGGAATGCCGGAAAGACGGAATATTGTTAAATTTCAAGATTTCATATACCGAGTTCCTTTACTTCGGAGATCAATCAATTGGCCATTTTAACGGTCACTTTTAATATTTTATTCCGCTGAGATGTATTATTTAGTGAAAAAATATATACATAATGAATGAAAAATTTCCACTGGTAATTGCATAAATTCTCTTTAGTGATAGTGCTGCCACTTGCGGCGAGTAGCGTAATCTCTTATTTTCCGCTGTCAAATTCCGCCATCTTATACAGCATGCTCTTAATATACTATATTTCACTCATAACTTAATATCTCTTCCTCACTAGTTTCTCAAATAAACTTTTTCTTATCGCAAATTATTTAGCTTATCAAACACAGAGCCTAATGAGGATTAGTACCAATTCCTTCCAGGCGGAAATTACATTAAAGTTTGACGCTCGCCCGTAATTTTTCAAGCCTTACAATGTGCCATTTGCTTTGCAGAAGGATGTGGATGAGGAGATTCAGAGACTAGTGTCAAGCGGCATCCTTAAACCGATTAATTTCGGTCGATGGACCGCCCCAATTGTAGCTGTAAAAAAATCAAATAGTAAAGTGTGGATTTGTGGAGATTTTAAAGTGATTATTAACCACAAATTGAAATCGATCGATTCCCGCGGATAGAAGAAATATTTTACAAGCTCCAAAAAGGGCAATTTTTCACTAAAATTGATCTAAGCGACGCCTATCTTCACGTTGAGCTTTCCGAGGAGTCTAACAGTAACCAATAATTATTACACCCTCTGGGCTTTTTCTATACCAACGTTAACCTTTCGACGAAGAGCATCTTCGAAACCTTAAAGAGTTGTTGAGTCGGCTTGACAGGTATGAACTGCGCTGCAAAATCGACAAATGTGCATTTGCGCTGTAGAAACGTAGAATACGTGGGACATATCATCAATCAACAAGGTATAACCTCATCAGAACAGCGGTTGGAACATGCCACACTATACCATAAATTTATTAAAAATTTCGCTTCAATTGCCGCTTCACTTAATGAGCCTCACCAAAAAATGTGAAATTTGTTTGGACCGATCGACAATAAACAGCTTTTCAAGCTCTGAAGTCACAGTTGCTAAAATCATCCAGATTAGTCCACTACAGTGAGATTCGTTCAATCATTCTTGCTACAGATGCATCCAAGTACGGCGTTGGTGCCGTAATTTTGCACCGTTTCCAAGATGGATCTGAACATACTATCGCTTTTGCATCAAAAACGTTGACGATAAGTTATTATGGACAAATTGAAAACAAAGCTTTTTCCATTATTTATGGGATGACAAAGTTTCACCAATATTTATACGGCAGAAAATTTGAATTATTCATTTAGCAGGTCTATTTTTCAGTAAAATGTGGTTGATCTGTGTGAACGTTTTAAGGATGCTCTAAAGTTTCCGTATATGGTCGAGCCGAAGGATATCACATCGCAGCTGCTACGGTGAAGACACTTCAGTCAATCTGAGCTATTGAGAGTCTACAAGAAACACTGGTCTCTGACAAAGGCACTCAATTCACGTCAGAAGAATTTCGCAAGTTTTGTGAACAAAACACTATTAAGCATCTGACGTCAGCTCCGTTTCACCCATCTTTGAACAGGCAAGCTGAGCAATTCGTCCATACATTCAAGTCAGCATTCACTAAAATCATGGCAGAAAAAGATAATCGACAAAAAGCTCATTTAAATTATTTCAATACTTACAGAGCTACACCAGAGCCAGTCAGCGGAAAATCTCCAGCAGAACTTCTACAAGGACGACAACCACGTACTCTAATATCTGTCTTAGTACAGAATCTACAACATCAGATGAAAATCGTCAGACATTTTAGGCGTGGGAAAAAGTAAATGTCGAGAACAATCTCTAAAGTTATTGGACGAAAAATGGTTATCATAGAGACAACACTTCGAATTTGTAGGCGTCACCAAAATCAGATTCGTATAAAGTCTCCAGAAACTCGGGAAACTTCTACAATTCCGAATGATTGTAACCTTGATGAGAGTCAAGTAACATTAATGGTAGATTGCACCACCGTGCCATCACTCGCGTTTATGCCGGAGATAACAAAGCAGTAGCCAGAACCACGAGCCGGAACAGCGATATCACCAAAACCTTACACATCTAGAGATGACAACAGTGAGATACAGATAAACAACAAACCTATAAATGTTCGACGCTCAGAGCGATCCCGAAATATACCACTGAGGTTTCGGCAAAATTAAGAAGGGACACATTATATTTGTAGCTACGTTCAATCCAGGTCATATTGTGTGCGGTTATGAACACACTCCATGAGATGGAACAAAATGTAACATCACTCTCTTTCCTTTTTATATTACTCTTCACTTTGAGAAAAGCTTAAACATTACATGTTGTGCCGCCATGATGGTAATAATTCCCGATAAATAAAAAGCGTATAACTAACAAGCTGTTAATTAAATAAATATTATCATTACAAAGTGTAAGTTTCTCTTGATGTTCAACAAATGAACTTGAGTGAAATTCAATGTGACCATTTTTACAGTAGAACACTGATAACCTCTGTAACGGTTACAGATAGGGTGTGGTGCTGTCATACAATTTTTTGCTGCAGATTAATGTCCTCCATCACCTCCCGAATTGATTGAACTTACTAAAAGCACTATTCGCGAATCGTAGTAATAACAGAATATCATCGACAAGATACTTCAACAAAATATTTCTCCGAATCTAATTTTTTTGGCCGCCAAGGTTCCATTATCAAATTATTTTCAGATTTACAATTGATTGGTACGTTGAATCCTGCACAGATCTTCGATTCCCTCATGCGGTCTCTTAAATTTCTACTACCTGAATCCACGGTTGCTTGATATTGATGGTGAAGTTGCAGTTGCATTACTTTTTCGTTCCACGCGGCTACTGACCCTAAGGCTGAAATTTCAGATTAATATCTTTTAATATTCCACAGTCCAGTCACCGAAGCTATGCAAGTATTGTTGCAATCAAGAATTTTTTTACCACTAAAATAATTCAGTAGAGTACGAACGGACTGCAGTACGAAAAACAGCTGTGAAATATGGTTCTTGTTTAACGTGTTTTTTTTAAATTTACCACCATAAATAGTCGTTGTGTTGTGTATTAATAAAAATCAAAAGAAATACTCACCACTAGTAACTATTGTTTGGTTAAAATATAGCATAATACCACTGATTCACTTTTTTTTTATTTTTATTGTTAACTATGCAATCTGTTTTGGGGCTCAAGGCTCACCCTACTCTTCCGCGGTTATCCTTTTTACGTCCTTACTTTACATCTCTCAGCCAACTCGAGGACGTACGGCTATAGGACCGATTTAAGACCATCTGCACATTACAAGCTCCATGCCAGCCTATACTAGCATGGAAGATGGGTCGGCCCATGGATTTTGCACGCCGACAGGGGGTCATAGATGTGTTACATTTCACCACAGATCGAAATCTGTTGATGAAATTTCACTTTGCATCCTGCCCCTATCGTGATTCCAACCCGGTACCTCCCGATCCAAACGCCAAAGCTTTAACCACTGTGCCATTTGGTCGGTCACTGATTCACTTATTTTCATATAGGAAAAGTGACGTTTAAATGGAAAGATCGCTTAAAGTTTTCTATAATCACCGCACACAAATTAAAATGTTTTAGGTTGACTTTTTAATAAAAGAAGTAACAGTATTCACTATTAGTAAAAGATCTTGTTCGACACGTATGTGAAGTTATCCCAGAATTCTACCCAAGAAAATAAAAAAAAAAATTAATCAGGCAACAATAACATATCAATAATCAATTTGCTCTTGTGTGAAGTTACCCCAGCCCAGCTTTTGATTCATTTCATTCAAATCTATTTTATTTGTGGAGTTAGCCCTGCCCAGAATTTTTATCAATTTTAATGATAAAACGAAAAATTATCAAATTTGTTAAAACTGTTAAAAATAGAAACAACAAATAAAATAAAAATAATAAATCATCTTTGTATATTTACAAAGAATTGCTAATATTAGCTTTACTTTGCAAATTTGTAAGTCTCATAAATCGTCTACATAAATTTAATATTGTGACTGAAAAACTTTGGCAAAATAATTAGTTTTAAAATGAAACACCCATTCTTATAGCCGAAATACACGGACAAGATGAAACAATTTTAAATTTAATCAACGGAGGAAAATCAAAATTAACGGGAGCTGTGGAAAATACGCCGCAAAATTTAATTAACAAAAATCTGTTTTACATAACAAGCAATTCACCTAAAAATTAATAGAATTTCTTAGAATTAAATTGATTATTTTAGAACAGAAATTAACTAACCACCAGCAGCAACAATTACGATGAGATTGAAAGAAATAGTAATTCATAATAATTATTTATATAATATTATGTTTCAATTAACCCCGAAAAATATCAAAAAAAAATGTTTTTAAAAAATTAATTAAAATCTAAAAATAACCGCGAATCCCATACCATTATGAAAATGACATATAATTTACACAAAACACGTGTAATCGGATTATTTAGCATACATTTAACGTAAATTCGTTAAATTAAAATTAATTAAATAAATAAATAGAGATTTATATTAAACATTATTTTATTATTTTTTTTTGTTACTTACTCGATCGATGAATTTAATTTTAAACAAGTTTGCAATCGTTTGGAATATGTATTTACCTGTAAATAAATAAATAAAATAAAATAAAATTAATTAATTACCCCGAATTTAATTTAATTAATTATTGGTTTATTTTTTTTTTGTTTTGGTACAGTATTTTGGCTACTAATGCGATTAAAATTGGTTTGCAAAAAATTGCATATCATTATATCGATTTTATGCCAAATGGATAAATTTAGTGGGAGATCTGACCTAGTATTAATTAATTATTTTTTTCAAAACACAATTATTTATGTAATTGCAAAACAAGTCTCAATATTAAAATTATATTTTGGCGGAGGTATATAAATAAATTGATCACGTATAAATTCGTGAAGTAAACAAATAAATGTCATTATTTATATTATAAACATTTTGAGCAGATAATAATATTGTTAATTTCACACCAACAAAACACATAACACGTATTCAGAATTATTATTTTACTTTCCCTGAATTTATTTATTATTTAATAAACTAAAAATAATAATTTATTCGTAAAATATATTTGTTTTTGATTTATTGTAAATTTATTAATTTTTTTTTATTTATATTTTTAATGAACCAGGAAATTCTGATAATTTTTGATGTCGTTATAATGTAATAAATGTGTGCGGGCGACATTCAATTACGAGTTTTTTTGGAATTTAGAATGACAATTTCACTTTCAGCTAAGGTCGTTTGTTTATCTATGACAGTGAGCTCGTGCTGTAAGATGAAGTTGATATGCTAATTTATTATAATTTTTTAGAAAATATTTATATTCATAATTTTATTTTAGTGTTTTGGTATTTTGTTGCAAAATTATGAAATTGGTGAAGTGTCTGTCTGCTACTCGTGGCTGATTACGAAATAGATATTTGGTTTTTAATGTGTCATAGTATAAATTATATTATCGATAATATATTGATGATATCTGACTGATAGCCAAAACGGAATATATTTAGTGAAGAAGTAAAGGCGACGTTATGCAAAACAAAATGTCCAACATTTTTTATCACAAACTCTTTGTTTTGCTCTACAAAAGCTGTATTTTGTTAAAAAATAAAATATTAAAGGACTGTTGTGGAATTAGCACTGCTTTAAACTTAGTTGGCATAGTTATCAATAGAGTTTGCTTTATATAGATCAAAACAGTTGAAGGTTTATATAAATCGAATTTGAATCGTAATTACTACTGATAAAGAAGCCAACTATGATGAACAATTTTACTCTGCTATAAATTTAGAAGCCAACTGCTTCCAAAGCCAACTGCTAAATTCAAAACTGCCCACTAACCCATCGTGTTCTTGGAGGGTTTTCTGTAGCTAACGCCTTAGTCGTGCTATAGCATAAAAACTTGGGCGTAGTAGAACTGCAATAAAAACCTATTTTTCTGACCCTGCTGAGGGGAGGTATATACAAATACAACTAGTGGTTATGTTCAATATCAGATTGTAGGTTTGGTACATGCTAATCGATGGTTAATATAAACAAATACGAGTCTATTTTTTGAGGCACAACCATTCTCACGCCGTTTTGTGTCTCACTTAAGTTGCTTGATGATTGTTGATGAATGCAATTCCATCGGTTATTGAAAGACAACATAATTTGATTATCGGTTTTTCTATTTCGCCTTTATATATTTCAACGATCATCACTCGAACTAGTACCTGCAGGTAGATCCTCAATGCAGTTGTACAATAACACCAAGTAACCATTGAAAAGGAGATATATTATCGTCCTTAACGAGGACATCGATAGCAAAATTTTTTTTTCGTTGTCTCCACTTCGGACGGTTGTTGTAAAGCATGTAGATATTACAGATACCGCTTTCTCAATAAGCCTTGAAGCCATTGTTGAGTCTTTTGCCATCTGGTTAGTGGGGCACTGAAATTGTTTGAAGGTTTGGTGGTTCAAAAATTAAAAAATAAGCTGCAGGTCGATTCCGATTTCTCTTATAGGAAAAGGAATTACGAAAAATATTTTCAGTGTTTTTTTAATGAAAAATATCATTTTCCGGCCTACTGAAAAATCACGTTTGATCTAAATTTTTATATTTCAGGAACTATTTTTTACGTATTGAAATTGGATAGGAAAATACTACCAATTTAATTTTGTTTTTGCAAAATTTTACACCAGATGTTTACCATAGTATGCCAGAAAAAAATTGTTTGTGACAAAATTACTATGGAAATATTTTCTTTTCGAGAAAAAAAAATTTTTTTCTTCCAATAGGAAAGCCAGAATCAACTTGCTGGTCGTAAGTTAAGTAATGCTTCGATTTGATATTAGAGTTGTCATTTTCTCAAACATCATAATAAAATCGCTCGTGACTCGATTCAAATCAGTTATAAGTTTGGTTGATTCTTGGAGAAATTATTTATGTAGTTCTCGCTTTGCATCAACGAAGTTTGTGTCATTGTCGCTAAGTATCCCCCTCCGACTTATACATCGGCGTAAAGTAGAAATTAATGCTTCAATGGTAATGTCTGAAACAAATTATATACGAACTGCCTTGATTGCGAAGCATACGAAAAGTGCGATGTATGCATTACTCAACGGAATTTTACCTCGACCATGTTTTGTTTTAATATTAATTGATCCAGCGGAGTCCACAAATGAATAGTTCTAGAAGAACAATAGGAAGCCAAATGTTGCTTTTGTGAAATGACCATGAGCGTTAAACGTTGTATCGCTACACAGTTAACGTTGCGTTAAACCATGGTCCAAAATCGTTGTTTCAGGAGACTTAAAAAAAACGTTGGTATTATCGTATTGGTTTAATTTAAAACAACTTCAGCCTTCCTGATACGATCTCGTTATTTGGCACTTATGTCATATGGCCCAATCAAATATCTAACCACGAAGCCTGTATACTCGACGGCAAGCTGAGAGTTTCTCTCGAAACGACGTTCTATATTACATGCTGCATTTTTAACTCGATGTGATAAATGGCAGTCACACAATGTATCTTCTAACCGTGTTGCATTGATCTGATTGAACGAAACATGATTCACCATATTTTATCATATGATTTAAGTTCCGATGCGGTTGAACGTTGAAGTGTTTGGTTTACATCATCTGCACTGTTGATAGTTGGTGGAATCGAGTTGACTGAATAATCAATTCGTACTTGAGGAGCCAGAAGAATCCACCCAATACTGGGCCAACGTGTGTCCTGATACGACTATTTTTGCTGCTTTCAATGAGTTAAAACATAATTCACCGCCAAATAAAATATCAATTTCTCTTGTAGGGCCGATTTAGATCAGCCATCTCCAGTGAGTTCAATTGGTTTTTTAATAAATTATCATGATAAACTGGATTAAGAGTAAGTAACCGTGACAAGATATACGCATTCAAATTTAGATTATTGAATGGTGGACTCCTTGATGATGTATTGATATTAACTAGACTTTTGGTCGTTGCTGCGTGTATATTGGCAAGGGCGTTTATCAGCAAATGATCAAGAGTATGAACGTCCAAGTCGAAGGCGGTTCACTTATGGTTCAGATACGAAAGAATACTGTGATCCTGACTCCCGCAATGAATTCTTTTTTTTGTATTTTTTTTTTTTTTGTGAATGGTTAAATTGATTTTGAGGGAATTCGGTAGTTGGACGATTCGTGGCATACTTGTACTGATTGATTCATACGCAGGCGCAATTGTAACAAGCGCCAGATTGATTGAATAAATTTCACATATATGATTGATATTGAAACTACAAATGAGTGACCGCAAAATTTGCCCGTTTTTGCGTAGTCTGTAGCAAGAACGAGGAAGGTCGTACAGAGGTCCCCGTGGGCTTAAATTGACCGTCATAAAAAATGTGGGTGAGCATAACTCGATTTTTTCAATATTGAGTCAATTTACCCCTACTTGAGGGGTGGAAACCAAAAAGCAAAAAGATTATTCATTAAGGAAATATCATTTCCTGCCGTTTTCGGCAATAGGGGTGGTTTCCCCCCACCCAGGGGTGTATTTCACCCTGAGGATATTTGGAAGACCATTTCTGATGTCACGCTTGCCATGAAATTCCAAGCATTTTTATCAAGAACTTCCCGACCGTTTTCCCATTTCTTTCTTCTGGGGGTGGTTTCCACCCCTCAAGTAGGGGTAAATTGACTCAATATTGAAAAAATCGAGTTATGCTCACCCACATTTTTTATGACGGTCAATTTAAGCCCACGGGGACCTCTGTATGACCTTCCCCGTTCTTGCTACAGACTACGCAATAACGGGCGAAAAATGGTGTTTTTTGCGGTTACTCTTTCGTGTAACGAAAAAGACGAAGCATTGCGTTGCAAGACGGACATAAACAGAGGTTTGTGTGTAACGTCGTGGCTTCGAAAATTGGTGTATCAAAACTTATTCAAATTTCAAAAATGTCGGTTTCATAACCGCTAATTTTCTAATCCTTGATCATTAAGACCCCACCGCCCCCCCCCCCCCCTTGTAACTAATTTCTCTCACCAACCACTGATTTCATGGATTTTGCAAGTTCTGGAATATCGTCGATTTTTCCAAAATTCCATACTCGAGACTCAAAATTTTCAAATAAACTCGGAGATGTTATGGGCTTCCTTTTGTCTCCCTTAAAATGACGCTTAATTTACCCACAGTATACGTCGTGTTGAAAGACGAAGAAAGTTTGCTTTAGCGGTGGAATGTTTCGGGCTTCATATGATAAAAATTAAATCTCATACCAAAAGGGCAAATGTCCAAGCAACGATTCAGTATATGCCGAATACAACTAACAAGAAACAAAAGTTTTCAACAAAACGAAAACACGCCTATCATAAGAGTGTCATGCATCGCAATCGACGAAAAAACGACTCAAAATAACCACTTAGTCGTACTAGGCGAGGAACTCCAGAATTCGCAATTATGAAAATAATTAAAGAGATCGCCAAGCCTGATATAGATTTCAAGCAAAGAAGGTTTTTGGATTTTGGTGACGTATAATCGGATTCATTGCGCGAGATACACAATTTTTTTACGAGATATACTTCTGATAATTTTTGTCTGGCGACCGGGCCAAAATACGATCTAGGTAGTCTTATCATCGTATTCATTATTTGAGTTGCTTTCGCTTGATAACCGGGCCGAAATTCTTCTCAATTTGTAGAGTAATTGGTACAAACGCTGGTTTTAATAGCGAAGCACGATGTTAAATTTAAAAGATTAGTTAACTAACCATTTATTTATTTTTTCCGTATGTCCTCGTGAAATTTCTTGTAGTACTCGACGTTAGTTCCACTCTTCTGTCGTTTCCAGAATTATAACAACATTAGTGACAGGAACAAGACATATGGTTTGTCGAATGTGCTTTACACTATCTAAAACATGGTTCAGTTCCCTTAGCGTGATGTCGAGTTCCAAACAATGGTTTATGCCGTTTGTAATACTTAAGTAATAATACATGTAATGATACCCTTAAGTTTTCTTATTGTGTAAATGGGCGTTGTCAAACTTCTTTCAATTCACGAGCCATCCTAAATTCAGAAAACACTTCGAGGGCAAATGAAAAATCAAGTTCAAATTGTTACCGAACAAAAATATAAAAAATCAGAAAATATAACTAAAAATGGGAACAATACGACAATAGTTGTTTTCCATCTACATTCATTTATACAGGGTGCCCCAATAATAAGTTCAGATTTAAAAATTTATTAAAACAAAAACGGCTTAATATATTTCCAAATTTATTTTTTTGTTTGAAAGTACAATCCTCAGTCCAATTTCTGAGACCATTTTGGATTGTGCGTGGATCTATATCGGAAATGGTCGCTTCAATATTGGCTTTCAAATGCTCAACTGTTTGTGGATTGTCCATATAACACTTATCCTTCACGGCACCCCACAAATAAAAATCCAAAGGCGCGGTTACATCACAGATCCTTGCAAGCCAATTCACGTCACCATTTTGACTGATAATGCGGCCAACGGATTTTTGACACAGTTTCTGCACATATCCTTGTGGATTTTCCGATCCCCAAATGCGGCAATTTTGTTTGTTTATACGAACCCACCGAGATGGAAATGCGCCTCATCCGAAAAGATGAGTTTTTGAGCAAAATCCTCATCAAATTCAAGTTTGTCGCAGGCCCACATAGCGAATCGATATCGTACTCATTTCGTCAACTAGAAATAATATACTTTCTGTCAAAGAAAGAATGACATTAGTGTTGCCAGAGCCAAAACAACCGATATGTCAAATCTGAACCGGTTATTGTGATACACTATAGAAACTATTCTAGAGACCAGCATCTCACATTTTTGGATACTTTCACATATAACAATCTTAAAAAACATCGAAAAGACGCTGCCGCTATGACACATGATCACAGAATGATGAAGTTTAAAAATCAACCAATAAACAAACAAACAAAATAAACATGGCTGTCAAACATTTTGTTTAGCTAAAAACGTGTATAGTATGCCATCTGTGAGTTATTACTTTAATCTGAATTTATTAAATTTTAACGGAAAGATATTGTCACGCAGAAAAAAATAAATGAATCTCGGGTATCACTAAAACTTCAATGATATCCCAGCCCAAAATTTAATATAGTAATTTCGTTCATTCTCATAATTTGATTTAAGCCCAGAAATCGATATCAAATTTCGAATATTAAAATCAAAATTAAAAATTATGTAAAAATAATGAAAGTTTAAATTAAATAAACCTAATTGATTTAGCACTCTGTAGCAAGGTGGGTCAGCTCGTTGATTCTCGGTAATAAATAAAAATTGTCTACTTAATGAAATGACGAAGAGCTATTTGTCGTGCTCTAAAAAAAATTGCAAACGGATTTTGATGTTTTGAACGGAGCTATGATGGCTTGGGTCGGTATTGTTTTGTCTTTCTGTAATATTCAAAAATATTCGGCATAGTATGCTTTGGTGCTTCGGAGGCTAATAACGGAGTGTAATTTAATCAACACAAAATCACACTAACTAGCTGTTTATCGAATTTAAGCTTTGTTTGCATGTTGTGAACAGAGCTATGATGATGTGGGTCAGTATGAAAATGCCAATCAGTTTAAAATTAAAGCTAGAGCTAAACAGTGCCAACTTGTGTCGAATAAAATATATCTCGTTAGTGGCATCTAATGCAGCAAGACGTGCCATGCCGAAATAGGCATAAGTTTGTCTCTTTGGCTATATGGCGTAGTTATAGTAGCTTTGAATATAGGGTGACCGGTTGAAGAATTCTACAAGGTTTGAGTTGACTCGTTGCGAGATATATACAGCCAACAATTCTTTTGTGATATTGGTTTTCATTCGGTTTATAATACTGAAACTCCTTTTTTGTTTGTCATTTATATTATCTTATCTTATTATATTGGCGCTTGAAGCTTGTCCTTGATGATTAAGAGGAGCTGTTTTCCAACAAATGTCGCCATTTTTGGATAACACAAAGTCCTCATCTACTGGTACTTCTGATGAATGATTATTTGATTCATCATCAGAAGGTTCTTTGTCAGTAATAAACTTTGACAAATTATTTTCAACTTCTGAAGCTACACTCTCGTTACCATCAGTATTGCGTATAAACGCTCGTCTAAATCTCATCGTCTAAACCAATGGACACGATTCGTAGTATATTATAGTTCTACTCAATGTTACAATTCACCCCAGCCTGAATCGGATGTATAGGATATTTTCTGATCGGATTTTTGTAAAACGGCCACGGTTTTCTTATTTTGTCGAATAGTATTTGGTTGTGCAATTTTGTGCGTCTAACGGTAAATTGCGTGTAATGTATTTTGGGAGATAATGTGGGATTAACATGATTATTACATCAGAAATCCCATAGTTCCGTTTAATGATTGATAAATCATATGTTTTGCTTTAGTTTAAATGTGCAAAACAATGTACATGTCAAATCGGAGTAAAGTTTCTGCCAAAATAACAAAATATACACTGTTATCTATAAGTACTTAGAATTGAAAAAACACTCATATATTGAACTTTTATAATAATATCTGAAATTTTTTAATAAACACTAATATTTTTACACTATATGTAGCAAACATTTAAATTTTGTGAAAAGTTTTGAGTGAATTTTATAAAAAGAAATTTTTTACAACAAAACACACTACGAATCGCACAGAGATGATCGAAGTGGTTCTGAACTAGTAATTAATGTAAGAAACAATTCTTATTTATCCACATGCTCGGAAATCTCTGAGATTTTTAATATACGAGACAGAACATCATTGAGTGTAATATGGAAATTCTTAAATATTTGGAAATATCTAAGTCGGTTAGCAGTTAGATTCCGTTTATTTGATTTTTGTGTTTAGAAACCAATCATTTTATAAAGTTGTTTGATATTTCATAGAATTTCTAATTTTATCTTGTTAAAAAAGAGTTTGAGCATTTTTTGAAATATAAAATTTTTAAAATTTTTAAATATTTGTGATTATTTGTAGAATTTTTAAATATCATGATATAAAAACCTTTCGTGCAAAACCGTTCAAAACGAAATATGAAACTTATGCTTGAAACACATGCTCATCATATAACCAAAGAAAATATATGAATTTCGTCGCTATTCTTTCGTATTTTTTTACCGTCAGACATCAGAAAAATCATTATTTTCAACAATATTTGTCTGACACGATACGTGTCAAATTACACTCAATGATGTTCTGTCTCGAATAACAAAAATATCAGAGATTTCCTAGCATGAGAATAAATAAGATTGGTTTCTTACATTAAGTATTAGTTCAGAACCCCTTCGATCATCTTTGCGCGATTCGTAGTGTGTTTTGTTGTAAAAAATTTCATTTTATAAAATTCACTCAAAACTTTTCATAAAACTTAAATGTTTGCTGCTTATACTGTAAAAATATTTGTGTTTATTAAAATTTTTTTAGATATTATTATGACAGTTCAATATTTGAGTGTTTTTTCAATTCTAATTACTTATAGGTAACAGTGTATATTTTGTTATTTTGGCAATAACTTCACTACGATGCATGTCAAAAGCAATTTAGTTCTCGTCCAGAATTGGTCGGAATATTTCCTAGAACGGCTATGTCTGCCTATATTTACGTGCGATATAATACAAACGTCTATTGAAGTAGATCAACTAACACATGGGTAGAAA
The DNA here is from genome assembly GCA_947310385.1 of Nephrotoma appendiculata. Classification (NCBI taxonomy): domain Eukaryota; kingdom Metazoa; phylum Arthropoda; class Insecta; order Diptera; family Tipulidae; genus Nephrotoma; species Nephrotoma appendiculata. Next base: position 367,214,482 of record OX371224.1, on the reverse strand, counting down.
AGTCCCGGGCCTAACAAAGTAAACACGTTTTTTTTTGTTCAATTTTTCTTGTTCAGTTGGTAATAACCTTCAAAAGACAGCTGTGAAACTTTCATTATATTCTATTCATTAGTTTGCTAGTTATTGTGCTAAGAGTGACGCTACTTTTGTTAGTTTCAAAACAATGGACCAAAAACAATTTCGTGTTTTAATTTTACATTGCTTCTTGATGGGAAAAAATACCGTTTAAGCAAAGCAATGGCTTGAAAAGTGTTAAAGGGACTCCGCTCCATCTGAAACAACAATAAAACGTTGGTGTGCTGACTTCAAACGTGGTCGTAGAGACATCGATGATGCAGAACGTAGTGGACGTCCAAATGAGATGGTAACACCAGAAAACAAAAAAAACGACAAAATCGTTTTTAATGATCGAAAAGTGAAGTTGCGTGAGTTAGCTGACATCGTAAAGTTATCAAAAGAACGTGTTGGCTTTATATTGTATGAGAATTTGACTATGAGAAAGCTCTGTTCAAAATAGGTGCCACGTTTACTTACTGTTGACCAAAAACAACATCGTGTTCATGATTCTGAGCAGTGTCTGGCCATGTTAAAACGTAACAAATCGAAATTTTTCCGTCGATGTGTGACAATGGATGAAACATGGATCCATCACTTCACTCCGGAATCAAAACGATCGTCATTTGAGTGAACAGCAACTGGTGAACCTCATCCAAAGCGACTGAAAGCACAACAATTGGCTGGAAAGTTTATGGCCTCGATATTTTGGGATGTGCATGGTGTAATATTCATCGACTATCTTGAGAAAAGAAAAACCATCAACAGTGTATTATATATAGCATTATTGGCGCGTTTGAAGGCCGAAATTGCAAAAAAACGACCGCATATAGCAAAGAAAAAAAATTTGTTTCATCAAGACAACGCACCGAGTCACAAGTCAATCAAAACAATGGCATAACTACATGAATTGAACTTCTAATTGCTCCTACATCCACCGTATTCGCCAGATTCAGCTCCCAGCGACTACTGGCTGTTCGCAGACCTCAAAAAAATGCTTTCAGGTAAGAAAATTTGCTCGAATGAAGAGGTTATCGCTGAAACTGAAGCCTATTTTAAGGCAAAAGATAAATCGTTCTACAAAAGTGGTATTGAAATGTTAGAGCGACGCTGGAATGATTGTGTTGCTCTTGATGGAGATTACGTTGATGAATAAAGCCAATTTTGAACAAAACAAAACGTGTTTTCTTTGTTAGGCCCGGGACTTTTCAGCCCATGTGTTATGTATAAGAAAATGTCGTAAATCATCATTGTGCCTACTCCGCATCAGCCAGAATCGCACTTAAAAGACCCTTCCTTCAACTCTAATTTCAAAGAGGGGATTTCCAAAAATCACACAATTTTTTCAGAAATTCATCTTTTGAAATTAAGGTTGAAAGATGGGTTGATGGGGGAGTAGGCACAATCAAGAAGAATGTTCATTTAAACTAGTTTAAGTGATTTCGTTAATAAAAGATGCGGTTTCCAGAAATCGCCAATACAAAAGTTTTCAGAAATTGATCTTCTTAAATTAGGGTTGAATTTAGGGTTTCTATATTCCCAATTCTGGCTGATATGGAATATGCCACCATGGAATTCTGGTCTTATCTGGGTATATATACATCTAGTCTAAACATTGTGACTAGAAAACTACTACATTTTCTTACATAGTAGATTTACTTCAATAGACGTTTGTAAATATCGCTTGTAAATAGGCAGATATAGTCGTTCTAGGAAAAATCCAGACGTGATTAGTCAGAAATCCCACATTATCTCTCAAAATATATTATGCACAAATTTTACGACATTATGCTCTTTAGAAATGTTGACCTTAAGTGGATGTTATATTACAATTCAAAGTCGGGTCCATATTGTCCCGAAAGATTATATGTGGAACAAACACATATTAGACCCTAAACTTACAAATAATGTTTTTTTTTTAAATCAAGATGTAAAATAATGTATTTGATGAAGAGTCACTAACAGTCAATCGCATTCGATTCAAAACAGGCATTTTATAAACAACTGAAATGCACTTCGGGTCATATTGACCCAAAAGGTAATAGAAAGTTTACAAGCGTAAAGGAATACTGTGATGCTAAAGAACGGTGGGAAAAAATAGTTAACTTTATTCCACACCGGATTATCGCAAGTAGTCAACACATTTTTTGTGGGTATCACAAACATTGTCTACAAAATTAATGTTTACATACGATAAGAAATTTGAGTACATACTTATATTTGTTGTTGGGATAGAGCTATAAGTATTGCGTACACGTCTATGTTAACTCGGTAGTTTATCAATGGTATTTGTAACCTATACATAATCACCTGACGAAATACGAATATAGTTCAATGTACATTGTGTACATTAAAGGCATGTGATCGTCTAACATTATAAATTTAAGCTCTACAAGCAAGAACACTATAAGTCAAGATTAAGAAGATCTTTTATTTTTGAATTAACCTAATTTTTATTCTAATACATAAATATTCTCCTTCTGTCTGTTTTTAACTTTTTAACAACAAGACAACACAATACTTAACAATAGCCTAACAAAAAATGATTTATTACGAAAAATGTTAGAGTTGTTATGTTAAAAATGAAATTAATAAATTAACACCTTCATTGTTGATGTTACTACTATGTTGTTGTCAATATATACATTTTAAAAATATTAGAGATGTAAGAAGATCGATATTATAAATAAAACAATTGAATGATTTGTTGATAGATTTTATCTAATGCATATATACGAGTACATACATGCTAAGATGTATAAGTAGAGTAATACCGAAGTTAAACCACCTGTATCCACATATAAAACAATGAGATGTGTAAAATATAAAGACCCACCTACACCTTACACGTATGAATATTCTTCATAAACGAGATATAATAAATAATTTCATGTCTTATTTGCATAACTCAATTTCTTACGTTTTTTTTGCGCGCTTATTCCTATCAAGATAATAAATAATCAAGTTGTAATGTATACACACTATACACCGTCTATATATCGTATGTGTGTACATAAGAAGGTTGATGGTATAAATATATGAAGTAAGAAAATAACGAAACGCGTAATTGATATTTCACAATTAAAATTGAATTATTGTGAATAACGTTGAAATTTCGCGTATGCGTATTTACTTGGCTTCGCGTTCCGTTTGTATTCGGAGCGCGAAAAATTTGCATATTTGTCGCGCGATATATTTTCTTGTGCACACAACCCATAATACATGTGATTTATATTGGGTTAAGTGGCGTATTATATGCTTGTATTGTTTATGTGCATCTAGTTATTTAGTTGTAATGTGAAAGGTAAGATGATACGGGCGGCGATGGTGGTGACAATGATTTATGCATATGTATGTGCGGAATGACTTTTATGTGCGCGCACACTTGTATTTTAAATATCAAAGCAAAGTAGGATTTGAGGTAGGCGCCGGTGTTTCTTGTAAGAAAATGAGGTTAGTTTATATGGAAATTATTTTAATGTGGCCGACCCCAACACAAATTATGAAATAAATTTTTATTAAGAAAATGTAAAATTGATTTATTAAATTCTTGTTAAATTTATATATAAATGATAATTATCGAAATTGTAAGGCTTATGTCGTTATAGTTGGGTTAAGCCAGTTTCTTACTAGTTCAGTTTGGGACGCATGAAAGTAGTATCAACTACGTTGAGAAACGGATATCAGTATGCTGCCATCTAAACTGATTACTATATAGACTAATACGTGCAGCAGTAATAATGTGAAGCATTACGAATCTGGTTAGAAAGGGCCAGTAACAGTTTGCTAACAATTTTAGGCAGTTAAATTTCTTTAATATTTGGAAATAGAAAAATAAGTGTATCTTTAAAAATAAGTAGCTTGTGAATTTTAATAAGCGGTTAGGGCACTAACTAACCAATGATTAGTAATATAATCGTTTTCCACTAGAAAAACATTTAAGTATCATTTTTTTAAATTGGCGTTATTAGCCTTTATTTCCGCTCATAGGGATTGAAATGAATAGCCAAGCCAACAAGTTTAGGCTCCAGAGACCCGGATTCACGAGGCTTCTAAAAACTTGGTTTTTCAATGAAAAGCGAAAACCCGGTTTTTCTGGAAAAATAACCGGGTATTTTTTTAAAATGCATTTGAAACGATTTAACATAAATTTTACACAGCTTGGAAGAAACTGTATCAAGATTACCTGCCCTAGATGGATTGTTTATAAGACAAACTACTAGATCTATCTTTATTCGGGAATCAATAAAGGCTCGAGGTTATGAGTGCCCCAAATCCGAAAATAATGTAATGAAACTGATTTTAAATTAGGCTAAAAAATTGAATTTGGCGTTTGGATCAGGCGGTACCGGATTCGAATCCCGATAGAGACAGGATGCAAAGGGAATTCTGTGATGAAATGGAATACATCTGTGTCCCCCTGCGAATGCAAAACTCATGGGCCGACCTATCTTAAATGCCAGTATAGGCTGGCATGGAGCTATGCAATGTGCAGATGCGGACCTATAGCCGTACGTTAGCCCGAATTGGCTGGCAACGGCGTAAAAGGGAGGAACGAAAAAGTAAACCGCGAAAGAGTTGAAAGAGCCTTCGCCCCTTAACATATTGCAGGGATAAAAAAAAAATAAAAATAAATTGAAATGGGCAAGCTTACGGGCCAGAAGATACCTGAACCTGAATCTTTGTAATTACAATTTGGAATTTATAAAGTTGGGTTTAATCCTCATACACAGATGTTGTGATTCATCTTAAATGAGGGAACTAATTGATCAACGACTTAACAGAGTTGGATTGGTTTTGAAAAATGATATTGTGAACGCAACATATCACGGCATATAATCGGAATCATTCTATGTAAGAACCATGGGTTACATCTTGGCGTTACAGACATTTTATATAAAAAAATCAACCCGATTAGTGGAAGAAACAATAGGAAATAACTAAATTCGACGAATCTGATTGTGATATCCAATATGATAATGAACTCAAAAATGAAGAATATTATGAAGGTGAATATTCCGACATTTCATTCGAGGTATACATTAATTCAATCCGCAATGGTTGTTAATTTTTGAAACGTTCCCCTATATGCGATACAATTTTACAGCAGTATGTTAAGCAAACGTTCAATGTTGAGATTGGACTAATTTTAGATCTTTTTTTAAAACTCCTTGGAATATTTTACTACTTAGGATCCAACGGATTTTAAAGCTCATTGATTGCGTAAAAAAGCACTAGATGATTTACAAAAATGCTCGAAAAATGTGCTCAAACATAGTTTTCAAATAATGCTTAAAGTAATTTGTGATCCATTGTCACCCGTATAAATAGCAGTGGAAGCTTTGGGACGAAAAAACGCTACAATAATTACGGCCGAAACCATAATCACATTGAAGAACGTAGAAGTATTAATTTAGTATCTTTGGCGAAGTATTTGAAAGATTCCAATACAAAAACCAAATCACTAACTCAACCGAGAGTGTCTCTGCCATATTCGTCAAAAACGAAAATGCTTAGTTTTGGCAAAGGGTCATTAAGAAGATTGTTTCAAATATGAGCAGAACCAGGAAGTTTGGTGGATTGTGAGGATAGTGACATTAACATTACAAATGTGAATAATGATGTTGAAATTTTGCTTAATGATGAACTTAACATGGCTATTGAAGAAGAGTGCAAAAATCCTAAAAAGCTTTTAATGTCAACACGTTCAGAGAAGAATGTCATTTTTTCGAAGCAACACGGCTCTAAAAAAAAATTTTAAATTAAAATAAAAATAAAAAAAAAATAAAATTTTTTTGCTTAATTATATTAGTAGTATATTATATATATTAGTAGTATATATATATATTAGTACTATTTTAATAAATTGTACCTGGTTTTATTAATTTTTGTTAAAAGAACATGAATTTTTGTATCTAAATTGGAATTAAAATTAAAAACTATGAAAAAATCTTTATTTAATGGCGTTTTTTAGCAAAGTAATACAATCAAGGTGATTTTATTATAGATTTAATTTTTCCAATCTAAAACCTGGTTAACCGGTTAAAACCGGGTTTTAGATTGGAAAAAACCAAAAAACCAGTTTTACAAGAAGCATGGTTTTTGCAAGCCCTGCTCTTTACAAATATATAGCTTAAGGAGAATAGGAATGATTCACAAATAGCATGAAAATCGAATCGGTTACGGTCTCCTGACTGATCAATTAGTTAGTAAAAAACAAAATAAATCGGCTAGACAGCTTAAAATGTGAATGTAAACTTATGACTTCCCTTTAATGTAAATAAAATTTTATGCACAAGACAAATTTCCCTGTGATTAGAATTTAGTAAAACAGCCACTCAGGAATCTGTTATAAATTGAATAGTTTTCACTTTTTGGTAGCGTGGATTCACTAGCACGTCAACTGCTCAAAACGTAATTTACTTAAATCAATAGTTTATCGAAATGCAAGTCACCAGAAATATCTCACAGATCACTAACAAAAATATTCGTCAAAACGATAAATAGAATTAAAAATATCATTCAAGAACGTTTTCGATGATGTCTAGGTCGGACCAAGCGCCGTAATTTTGTAAGTTTTAAGTAATTGATATGTTGGCATCAGAGACCCTTTAGAACTCCTATACCCCCCTAAAATTGTTTATTAACACAAATGACCCTGAGCAACCCAGGGAACCATCTAAAACTCCATTCCGCCGAATTTGTTTATTAAAATAAAAGCTTTTGAATACAGAAAACTAGTATGACTGTGGAATATGTTCAAAATAACAAAGTAGTCAGTATACGTGCCAATGAAGTATGTTTTAACTTTGTCGTAGATGACGTCATAATATTTAGGACAATTTAACTTTTATAATTATTGTCAATGTATTGGTAAAAATATATCTTGCCTAAACAAACATTTAGGCGAAATTATTATATATAAAAATAATAAGAATAATATAAAATTTTGGGTAAAACAATTATTGTTTAATAACAAAATGCGATAATGCACCAATAAAATAAACAAAAAGAGTAATTTGGTGGGTTAGGGATTTATTGACCTTGTTTCATCCACCTCAGTGGTCAGTGATAACCAGATACGGCAAAACTCGATACACCGATAAAATGATTAAAATGCGAATAATTAGGAAGTTCAGTGATTTACTACGAAAATTCTAGCCTTCGATCCCTCTTCTGATATTGATTTTATTTTTAGGTATTTAGTTTTACAAAATTTTGTCGAAATTTTGGGGTTATATGTTCTGATATGCGAAAAATCTTAAAAAAATAAAAAAAAAAAAAAATAGTCAAATAATAAAAAAAAATTCCTAAAACCCAATCGCAGTGACACCTACCAGATCCAATTGTGAATCTAAACTAATTGTCATATCTGGATATCACGGATCCTGGATAAAAGGATGAAACCAGGGCAATAAATGTAAAACTGAATAGCTAAAATTAAAATCAATATCAGAGGAGGGATCACAGGGTCGATTTTTCATAGTAAATCCCTGAACCAAAAAATTCGCATTTTGATGTTAGAAAGAAAGTCTAGTACAATTTAGGACAAACTTCAAATTTATTTAGTATACACACTTTAAAAAAAAATCTGATAAGAATTTTGAGTGAAAACTGAAAACTGAACAAAAATCACAACACAATTTATTTTAGAGCTGGCTATTATGAAAGCCATAATGGTTAAATAATATTAATTTTAATTAATTTTAGTTTAGATAAATTCTCACAAAAGGAAAAATGTCCCCTCCTTCTGCAAATGGCTCTAGACCTATTTAATTGTGTCAACCTAAGCTAACATTTGCCCGTAGTTCAACATTCCCGCAAACTCTACGATATATAGAACTTATCAAAACTAAAACTGCTCAAACTACTAAAAGCGATTTGATTCTCGAGAGCGATAAGGGATTCATGTGCCCTCCTAATGCAAAAGACACTTGACTCATTTAATTGTGTGAACGTGAACCTAAGATTTACAAATAGTGTAATTTTCTGATAAATATGTTGTTCCTCCTTATGGAAATAGATCTTGCTTGACTCATGATTGTGTTAATTGCAAAATAAATCGAATGTGAAAAAATATGGCGCCTCTTTTCGTCTCTTTCTTTTATAATATAGTTACTTCGCCAAAATTTTGGTTTAACACTCAAGTCATTACTAATAGATGTTCTGTATTAAACATTTCTTATTAGACTTGAATCGGGTTTTCCAATAGGGACATAACAATTTTGTATTTTAATACGAATGCACTCTTCAACATTTTTCATGATCTGTCAACGCCAAAAAGTCAGTCAAGGTTAACATTTTTATTACGATGAAGTTCACAAACGAGCATCGTTTGGAAATTATTAAAAATTATTACCGCAATTCTGAGACGGTGGTTGCAACTTTAAGAGTCGTTCTCAGGAATTGGTTATCTCTCAAACCACATTGTTATGAAATTTGCGTCAAGATGTTGGCATACACCCTTATAAGATCAAATTAACTCAAGGACTAAAGCAATTGAATTTCTTGCCGGAGGTATGATGGAGTTCGCTAGATCGTGCCATATTGGAAGACAATTATTGGCCAGAACTGGATAGAGTTAACATCAGTGATATGTAGCTCCGGTAAGATGGTGTCACATGCTGGCCAAACAATTGATCTATTGAGGGGGATGTTCGGTAACCGTGTAATATCGAGAAATGATCCGGTCAAATGGCCACCTCGCTCATGCGGTTTAATGCATTTGGATTTATTTTTATGGGATTACGTTAAGTCGTTGGTTTATGCCAATAACGTTAGAGGAGCTGAGGGACAACATCGAACGCGAAATTGTCAACGTTCCGGCTGATACGTGTAAAAGAGTGGTGAAAAATTGGCTCCAAAGAATCTATCGCTGCAAACGTGCCCGCGGTGTTCATATGACCGTGATCGAATTCCATAGTTAATAAAACATGTGTACTGCACCAATTTTCTGTGTTTTATTTAAATAAAAAAATTGTTATGTCCTTATTGAAAAACCTTTTATATGTACACGGGATTTTTGATGTGACAAATTGTAACAGTAGTCTGTTACAATTTGCTAAAGTCAAACAAAAAAAAAAAAAAAAAAAATACATTAAATATAATACAAAAAAATACAATCGCACTATTTCTTCTCTTGCATCGCGTAGGTGACAGACACACTTTGTTGGTGTACTGTACATCATTTAAATTTCAACGACGCACAACTCCCCACAAAATGAGACATCTAGAATTGGGTAGATTAAACTTGTTGATAAACAACAACAAAAAGAAAAAAATATAAAAATAAAATAAAATAACCGAAAAGTTAAATAAAATCTTTGGTCGATTCATTAGCCGGTTTACCTTCGTACAAACATCAGCAAGCGGCTCATCTCGTAAGTGTACCACAATTCTAAATAATAAAGTTCTAAATAATAAAACAATATAGTTCATAAAGACCAAACGAGTGTTCGCAATATTATTTAAGTGCCGGCAAACGTAAAAGTCGTAGTCACGTAATATAGTTACTAGTGGTACGAGGACGCGCAACTAGCTGAAATTGGATAGAAGATTTTGTTTAATTCTCTAACGCTTATCAAGAAACGGTGTAAGGAACCTAAAAACTAAGATCGAGTCGCGGTACGTGTAATCCGTTTCTTTGGTAAGCGTGTTGTTTTATATTTTCAATATATATCTTTATATTTATACATATATACGAATTTGGTATTTGTTAAACTCTATTGAGTGCAAATTGTGTGCAAGTACATTTAAACGGTTATCCAAAATTCCATGTGCTTCTAATAAACGACCTCAACTTTGGAAATTTTCGTATGCAAAAATATCAGGTTGGCACAGAAAATATGACAAAATGCGTTGTCGTGAATGAAAGTTATGTTCATAAGAATAACTAAGCAATCCTATTTACAATTATAAATAATTGAAATTAATATTATTGCATGCCTTATTTATTCAGATTATGTATATTTATAAAATTTTTATTATTATTCATATTAGTTTCTCAATAAATTAAAATCCCGTATGCCTAAAATAAAAGTTAACCCTATATGAGCTATGGTTCAAATTTTGCACGTGTTATATTGCATCTTAAACATTATTTATTCATTTACTAATTTATTAATTATTTATTATATTTAGTTATATTTATTATATTTATTATATTTACATATTTATATTACATTTATATATACATTATATTAAAATTTAGCATTATAGTTACATGTGTATCTACACATTATTATACAGCTACGCATATTATCATATTTATTTATCTACTTGGACGTGTACGTTTCCTTATTATATTTCGATTATAGTATGTACAATTGCAAACAATTTATTTAAAAATTAAAATCTTTAAACAAACTAAATATATTTATCTTATATTTTCTTTCTCCACCAATTTTCTATGTGCTCATTAAAAAGGTTAAGAAGTTGTGCTTTAAGTTCGAATCGTTTCCCTGCCTTTACGTGTAAACTTAGTTGTGTGTGATATTGGTGAATAAATTTAGAGTAAAATCACATGAATTTTAGTATGAACAATTAAAGTTAAAAATATTATGGTGAAGTAAGCTTAACCACACTGTACTATCGGGGATTTCCTATCAGAGAAAGCAAACGTTAAGGAGGTGTGGGTTAAGACAGTGATCAAAATACCGAAGGTCACAACCTAGTTACATTGAACAGTGAAATATAGTGTAGTGTTATAATGAGTGTTCATAACAGTGAAATATTTCATGCAGCATATCTAGCTCTTGATAAATGGTGGAAAGAACTCCCCCGTACGACTGCCACCTAGCCGGCAATGTGCTGCACCACCAAAACAGTATCAAGAGTCTGTTAACGGTTACGACGTGTGATTTTTTTTTTTGTTTAAGCAAGACCTCGAAGAACCGTTACAAAATTACAAAACCGGAGGCTGGTTAAAAAATATTCAAAATATTTCGGTAGAGTAGTATAGTTTACTTATTTGTTGAATGCCGTTAAACTGACGTTTATTCGTGATTATTCTGAGTTAAGTTGATTATACTGAGAGTGAGAAAGAGAGAGAGAGAGAACAATTTCGTCCATCGCGAAAGTTTTTTAGGGTTGACAGTGAAACATGGCAGCTTTTGTTGTAGTGTATTTTAGAAATTTGTTTTGGCGTGACCCGTAATAGTGAAATTTGTTTCTTTCTTGTGCTGCGTTGGCAGCTTTACCAGTTTTCTAATAAGAATTAAATTGGAAAAAATTTAGTTTTTAATAAATCCAAGAGAAGAGTTTGCGCTGTGTTGATAATAAAATCGATGTGATCTCAGTTCAGTTCGCACCTGCGGTCACAAATTACCCCTAAGTCCAGTATGGCTAAAACTTTGGCAATAACAGCGCAGTTGATGTTAGAGCGTTGATTTTCATCTAACTGAAAAAGTTCACATCGGGCTCAATACCGCCGTAACAAAATGCGAACAAGCCAGCAATGTTTTTGGGGTCACCAGAATAATGTACACTGACCTTCATCGTATAAGGATAACCATTTGATTTCTTCTTAAAGTTTATGAATTGACAGAAACGATTTGGCTCAGCGATTATTTCCGACTGCATACAGATATAATCATCGTATAGAGTTCATAAAACAAGTTCGTAAATTCATTGTAAACGTTCATATAATTTAAGTAATCCGAGCCCAATCTCGTATTTAAGAATTTCGAGTTTACGCAGTAAACGCAATTCCCTGTTGTAACAAGGTGGAACTGCCAGTTTGTTATGACGAACGTTATTAAGTTGTTTATTAACTGAACATGTGCACACTCATACATGTCAACTGCAAATAGAGGTTTGTTACACGATTCACGTAAAATAAAGCAGATTAAGCGGGTGTTGATAAATTCAAATTTAGATAAGATCTTAAAGTTAAATCAAGTATATTGTAGTGTCGAGTGTAATGTCCGATTAAGAAATTTAGGTCTGCAACTTTCTAATCCTATACAATACATTTAATATAATTATGGCTACAATAGTTACGGGTCTCTTTTCAAGCATGTATTTTAATCAAATAACGTCAGAGGTGATGGTTACCGCGCGCATGTAAATTCCATTAAAATCTTTTGATATTTCAAATAAAATCCAATTTCACGACAGTGTTTTTTAATGTTCGGTTGCCGGAAAATACCCAAACTGTCACAACATTTTATATGAAAGACATTTTAAAATAAATACACAAAGTATTACATATTTCAATCGTTTTGCACATAAAATTATGTCACCTAAAATTTATTTTAAGAATTTGACGTTTATAATTTATATATAAAGGAACGTGCCAGTTAATATGTTAATTGCATTGCTATATAAATATATCAAACATATACAAACATACATTATGATTGTTATTATTATTATTTGTTATAAATGCAAATTTTCTTTCCATGTCATATATGTAATTACACAAATATGGAAAATAAATTTAAAAATTATTTCAACTATAAATTTATAATAAAAATAATAATAATGATGAGTTGCCGCGCGGTTGCATAATGCAACAAAAATAATAATAGCGCATACATGATATCGTTTTGTTATTAAATCGTTGTTACTTTTCTACCATACTATATAATAATACACTCGCGTATGTAAATATATTTTTAGCTGAGTTCGTTATAAATAGAAAATTTCACTGTGCACACATGAGAATGAGTGTATGATTTGTGTAAAATTGTAAATGCGATCGCAATTAAGTTTTTTATTGCTCGTGCTGTGTCGTGGTACGAGTATGCAATGCCTGCAGATGATAAGATATATGTACGAACGTACTGTGTGGAGGTATTTCTAGTTTTTGTTTATACATCAAACTATTTTATAATATATGCTTTTTATATATTTAGCGTCGATTAGCATCATTAAAATTATATCGACCGACATTCATCTTATAAATAAATAGCAATATTGCGCCATCTTTTTAACAAATTACACCTAAAACTATATCATATTGATTGGTAAACACATATCGCTTCTGAGACACGAAGGATTTTTCCATTGCCCCATTAACAATGGAGACATAATTATTATATAATACCAAGGTGTTTAAACGTATTGTCCAAAACTAGCTGCAGAAGGACACTTCCGTGCTTTTGTAGGTGTGTTGGGTAAAGGGCTTCAATTAGTTTGACCAATTTGAAACGGTGAAATTTCTTTAGGAATACCTTTAAAATCCCACAATTTCCCCGTTTTTTAACTGGTGTTAAAACACTTTCAGGCATCAGAGGAGAAGTTTCCATTCACCAACTTTCCATTACGATTTATTTATTTTTCAGCAGAATAAAAAAGAATTTACACGCCAAAAAACTCGTAATTCTAGGCCAATAGTTTTGTAATTCATATACCGCGTACTTCAAGCAAATGTGCAACCAAATATAATAAATTTGTTGTACCAGGTTTGGTTAGCTTGTATCTGATTTTTCGCAAAAAATTGTGTTGGCGCCAAATTTAATTACAGTATATAGACGGTTGTGCTTGCAACACACCTTGAGTTTCGCTATTTGTATAGTAGATATTATGTTTAATTGCGGTAATAGAAAACGCGACGGACATAATTTAAATTGTACACCAAACCGACTCTTATTAGTAACGAAGCCTTGATCAACGAGATGCATAGCGTTTCCCTGATTTAAGAAGTTTTAGAGACCCAATAGATAACTTTTTAATCCATTTTTTTTTTTAAATTGTAATGTGCAAAAATTTGTTTTTGCTTTGATTTTTGTGAATGGTTTTATAATGCTTTTTTGCAATATTAAATTTTCAATACTAACATAATCGGTGCTTAATAGAAATAGACTTTAACTCAACTTCGTCTTAATACAGAATTGCGAAGAACACGTTAAAATTTAATGAAAGTGTTAAAATTGATCAGAAAAAAATTGCAAACTACACACATCGGTCAAAAATTAAAAATCACGTATGTCATCGTTTATTACAAGAAATCGATGGTTATCCAAATACTGCAGTGGAAAAACTGCCAGAGGCAATGGAAAAATTTAATAAAATTATTTTTGGAAGAAATTCTGGGATTTGACCACCAAGGACTCGATTAATTCTTAACCTATTATGATGAGATTAGGTGGTATGCAGAATGGAACAACATACCCAATCCCATCATAGTCGATTATGAATTGATCGAGTTCCTTCCCAGGTGGCCATACTCCAGAAACTCATTTAATAATAATTTAAGAATCCTATTTCCATCCAACATACCCAATCCCAACGCATAATCGGCTAAGAAATGCTTGAGTTCCGTTCAAGATTAAATTCGATCGAATAGATTAAATTTAAAAACATTCATATTCAACGGACAATCGGATTTAACGGATTCCTAATTAGTCCGTTAAATCGAATTTTTTCTGTATAATATTTCACGTTAAATTGTCACGTAAACAACGAAACAATTTAACGTAACTTTAACATAACAGTATGCGTCGTATCAGCATGTAACATGAACCCAAAACTGGTCCCCTAAAGGTTTAACCAAACATAAAAAACAAGCCTTCGAATTAATCTATGACGAAACTAAATAAAAAAAACGGTATGAAACGCTACTGACTAGTAAGGATTTCACACATACGAGATGCCAAACCGACAGCCTCAAATTTAAAAATTTGTTATTGAACTTTTAATACATTTGATATGATTGGGTTTAGTTAAACAAAAAATGGAAGGGTGAATGTTATGGCCACACACCCAACTTTCGGTAAAACTGTTTTGTATAATCAAAAAACATTATCCCTCCTTAAATTTCAGCAAAGCAATAAGGACAACAATTGTTGGTTGAAAATTTAATATTTAAATTTATTTAAATCTTATAATTCTTTGGTGTTTTTATCATTTAATCTTCCAATTAATGGATAAAGATAAAATATGATTTTTTTAATTATCAATCCACCTGGACTGTAGAAATGGTGAATTTTGGTGAAGTATTTTTGTTTATCAAAACTCGTAATTTCCGGTAAAATTTAGAAATGATCTGAAGTAATTTAATTTGAAATCATTTTGTTTGCAATCTTTTTTCTTCTAAACGCTACATAACTGTAAAAATATTTTTTAAAAAAAGGGAAATCTCCTACGGAAAAAGCCACTTCTGAAGGACTGATTTCTTCCAAAAATTACTGTGATCTCCCAATTTATGTATGGGAAAAGCTTATGTGTGATGTTTCAGCCCGATCAGTCAATCCGCCAGAGCTGTATAGCAATACACAAACACACTCACACACAACACACACACAAATAGATTTTTTTAAAACTATTTTTTTTGGCAACGATGTAGCGAATGGTAAATCTTCTCTAATCTCCATGTAAAATTTTTCATGATTACTATATTTCACTACGTAAAAGAAAATAAAAATGAGATTTTGGAAACTTGGGAACAGCAAGAAAATTTATCGAGTATATCGTAATCTGAAACTTTTCTAACTCAAAAAACGACTCCGACTTCTGTCAATGAATATATGCATAACCTTGTATTTATGCAAATGTTTCAATAGCATGACATTCGATAACTAAAGGATGGATTGTCTCCAAGTACCAACCCAGCAGCAAGATATACAGCTGACACTAAAGATACATTGTCCTAATACAATTATGAAGAGCACTATATTTAGGTCACATACATATGTATATGGCATTTCTAATCTAAACGGTTATTTACATTGGACCCAAAATATTTGCTGTTACTGACAGTCTTAACCGTCATAAAATTTGCATAGTAATTGTTGGTTTTCAGGCAGCGAAGGGTGTATCAATTGTGTTAAAATTGAATGAACGAAAATTAGCTTAATACTTTGAGCGAAAAAATTGACCTTTTATTGCCAAAAGCCATATCATCAGCAAACACCACCATCTTAGCCCAAAAATTCATCACTGACACAATCATTACAACGAACAATTTACGAACGATTAACGATGAATGATTTAAGCCAATTAACTACGCAACCACGAATCCAATGTTCTATATTTTAGCTAAAGGATATAGTGATCGACCGAATATCAAAAGCCTTCATAATGGCAACAACTAGAGCAACAATCACGGGGAACCTGAAACCAAATTGACAATTACTAAAAAGTTGATGGTATCCAAAAAAATTATTATTCTTGATTTAAATGCTATTTCAAATATTTTTTAAACTATCGTTAGTTTTAAGACAATCAGGAAATGTACCTTCAATAGTATTACGATTGTATAGAACATATAAAATGTCTACAATAAGAAAGATAATTTTTTTACATACCCCATTACCGTAACCATATAAATCTACAGCGTGTTTATTATCCAGAAAATTTTACTTATCTACTTAAGGGGCGAGCTTTGGCTACGTCAAAAGAATAACTGTATTTTGCAATACCATAGAAGGGTGAAAAGAGAACAGCGTTGCTTGTAAGGTCTATCATGGCTTTGTATTCGGTCCATCTCTTTGAAATATGAAGTTCAACGATGTTCCCACACTCTAACTTTCCGAGGAGGTTGTTGGTATTGTCTCTAAGCACAGGGGCGAGAGTGATTTGTGCCTAAAGCACTGTTTCGAACGGTGTAGCCGTAGTAACAGAAGAACACAGTGATTTTTGTCCACCGGAAGCGACAGCTTCTAAAGAACTTTTGGTTTTTTTGCAAATATTTTGGAAAGCATATCTCCTATGAGAAAAACGGCTAGGCATGAACTAAAAGTTTTTCAAATTATATTGGTAACAATGTCGCTCCACATTTATCAAAATTTAAGCGAAGATAACGCATTGTCTCTGCTTAAATTTAGAAACACAACTAGGTCCATACTTGTTGTAAACTTAATCTTTAAATTTTTAACTGCCACTTCCGGTAAATAGGTTTCCACCAAATTTTGCAACAATCTCTCAACTAATGGAAAAAATTTATTGCAGAGGTTTATTCCATATAGTCAATACGCTCCGTATAGAGAAGCTGTATTTTCTCTCTCTCTCTGGCACTATATCCCATCAAGGGATTTGGCCGCCTCATATGAGGTTTCATAATCATTTTTTCATTTCGGATAATGAGTGATTAATTCATTGATCCTAAACCAGCCGTGAAATTTTTTCCTTGTCACCTACCGGGAATCGAACCCGGGACCTCCGGTCGCTGGAGCAAGCATGCTAACCACTTTGCCACCGGGGCGGCTGTATTTTGGTAAAGCTGTATTTTGGTAAAATAAAATATTTTTAACAAAATTCGTCAATTCCAGTAAAATTTGAAAAATGCCAACTGCCACTTCCGGTGGACCGACCTCGGCCAAAATACACTGTGGTCTCTTAATTTATGAAAAAAGCTTAATCATAAACTTTCATCCCGGCTAATCAATCCGTCTAGGGCTAACAAAGGCATGTGCCATAGTTAGTAGTGATCAACGACAGAGCGATCGATTAACGAATAACGATCACAGAAGTTACACAATTAACTAATACACAGAAAAATGAAATTGAAAGTATTCGCATTAAAGATGAAATTTATTACCTCTTGGGTGTAGGACTTTAATTCTCTAACCCCATCCCCCTGGAATATTACAATTACCCGCAGCCATTTAACAACTGGTCATTAGCCTCAGGCCAATACCCTCATTTACCACGGCCAATTACTATCTATCTCATTTTATATAAGAGGGAGGATTGAGAAATGTTTAGAATAACGCCATCTAAGCGTGAAGTAGATTCTTTTAAACGAAAGCTTTCAAATTTTTATGACATTTGATTGAACAGTTTCTTAGTTAGAGTAAAGTCACTTTCGATTTTGTAAAGTCACTTTAGATTTTTTTAAATATGGAAAAAAATTAATGACCACGACTAAAAGAACCAAAAGAAATAAGCGATGGGATGAAAGCAGTGTCAGAACATCATGTTCTTTCAAATGCAACCGTTTATAATTGGGTAAATGTATTAAAACGTAGCCGCACAATCACAGGTGATACTGAACAACACTAGAAATGGTCGAAAAAGTCTATATGAAATATTTATAATCACGGCCGTATAAAAACAAGAGAAATTGCTGACAAGAGAAATATCTTAACTAAACAGGTGCACAACATCATACATGAATAGATGCATATGAAAAAGCTGTCAGCAAGATGGCCGAAATGAATCGAATGGCCATTCCTAAGCACTGTTTAAAGATGTTGTTATGTTGATCATATTTAATTATCTACACCGAAGTAATTCGTTATTCAAACATTTTAAATTTCGCACACAACCTAAAAAACTTTAAAATCGTGGAAAACATCAACGACACCCCCAAGTTACAACAAGATAAAGACAAGCTAGTGACTTGTCGTGATTCCAATCTACTCAGTCTCAACATAAATAAGTGTAAGACCATATATTTTCATAGAAAAAGTAATCCAGTTGTCTAACAGTTAAACGGTACCACTATACAAAGAATATATGAATTTTGAGACCTGGAATCGGGATATTGAAGCTATTGAGACAATAAAGATGAAGAACTTGAGTATGCTGTTAATATCTGGTGCCCTTTCTACATAATGAACATATTTGTAACTAGTATCCAAAAGAAGTTTGCACGTTACTCGACTGGAAAAATGGCTGAAAGCAATGATTGTGAAGTTCATACCAAAAATACTACCAAAAATTTACACTTTTAAATTTAAAAATATTCCAATAGGATTTGTTTTGTGGTGAAATTGAATCATTTTTAGATAATCTTTAACATTTATATTATAGAAGTCCCTAAGTCCCTAATAAATCGGGGTTCGTCGCTTGTTTGGAAATGTCAATGGGGGTAAAATTCCTATTGGAGAAAATACCAAAATTTCCAATTGAGAAAAAATTGAAAATGAAGAAGTTTTAAATTTTGAAAAACAAGGTCAAAATCATCATTCGTGCCCCGTTTTCACAATATTCATAGGTAATTTTCTGACCTATTCGAATATATGAAAGAGATCCCGTGAACATTTCTGGTATATGGGATATAACCGAAAACGTAAAAATGTCTCTGGGCAAGTTAAAAACCATCATAATTAGATCCCATTCATCACACTCATAGGGTTTTAGCTTATCTATCTAACCATGTGGGTGAGACCCCGTGAACATCTCTAGGATCGATGAAATAAAATTTAAAAAATTTTTAAAATTCATGGAATTTTTATGTAGCCTGTATGGCATAATAAATATAATCTTGAACTATCCATGTTTATTTAAGTGTTGCAATTTTGTCTACGCTATCCTAAATTACATTTTATAAACTGTGACCGTTGAAATCAAAAACCATAGTTGTTTAAAAATGCGCTGGACTTGTTAAAAATCATCATAATTAAATCTTGTTCACCACACACGTGGGGTTTTGATTTAGCTATTCGGTCGTATAGGTGAAACCCCGTGAACATCTCTAGGATCGGAGATATAAAAGTAGATACATGGTCTTAAATAGCTTTCTTTAGAATTAAAAAAAAGTTTAGTAAATCGATTTACAATTTTCTCTTGTTTATCTCAAATCGTTAGAAAATTATTTGATCTTTACAGCGACACTATTAGGGACTTAGGGACTTCTATAATATAAATGTTAAAGATTATCTAAAAATGATTCAATTTCACCACAAAACAAATCCTATTGGAATATTTTTAGTTCTAACAGTGTAAATTTTTGGTATGAACTTCACAATCATCAAAAAACACAACAAAGGATTGCCGTAACACGTTAATCTGTAAGAACTATCGCCATAACTCGCTGGATGTAGAACCTACAAACTGCCGTGCCTGTAAAATAGAAAGGAGCTTTAGCTTTAGAAGCTTAGCTTTAGAAATAAATTTTCATTTATTAGAAAAATTTAACTAGTGAAATCGATTCGCCGACGTTACTTGAGTATTGGAATAAAAATACCGAGCCGAATCTTAAAAAGTTCTGAGTTTCTTCCAGTAAATTAGCACACGGTCTCCACGAAATGGTGAACATAATGTGCACGAGATTTGTCTAAATAAAGACGAGTTTAAAAGTAAATTGAAACATTTTATGAGTCGACTATTTAATTATTTTTTACCAAAAAAATATATGTTTTCTGTATAAAATTTTTTGTATGATCTCAAGTCAAATTTGTAGACGTTTCTAAAATAAAAAAAAATAAAAAACGTCGATTCATAACGAACAAAGATCCATCACTACACGCCGGAATCAAAACAAAATAGTCAAAGCAATGGATAGAAACTGGTTCAAGCGCCTCAAAGGAAGCAAAAATTGTTACATCAGCTGCTAAGGTTATGGCCACTGTCTTTTGGGATGCGCAAGGCATATAATATTTATCGATTCTCTTGAAAAGTGTAAAATCATTACAAGTGAATATTATATATCATTATTAAGCACTTTGAATGATTTTTTTTGATAAAAACGGTTAAATTTGAAGAAGAACCTTGGCCTTCCTTCATTATCATCACGCATACACCATGGAAAACACGTCAAAAATTGCATGAATTGGGTTTCGAATTGCTGTCCCATTCACCATAATAACCTGATCTAGCCTACGGGTCAAATGATGTAATAATAATTGAAACGAACGCATATTTTGAGGAGTTGCATAAATCATATTTTAAAAAAGATTTAATGAAATTGGAAAATTCGCAATATTAATAAAATCAAGAAATTTGCCAGAAGTACCAAATATTTTCGAATTTCTAACCTACCAAGTTAGATAGACCTAAGTGTCTTCTGCGATAATATTGAGCTTATGAATAGAAAACTCTGACAATGTATAGTTTGAATTAGAAAATCGTTGGGTATTTCACATCGGTAAATTCTTTAGTTTATAATTTTAATTTGGATCAAAAAATTTCCTTTCTATTGCCTAATCTGACATAAATTTTTACTACAGGCAATTAGCGCGGCCACAGCGCATTTCATGTTCGCTTTAATAATAGAAACATGATAAAAAGGATTACCATGAATAAACTATTTATTTCAAAACAGATGCATACATAAAAGCTGACACATCTAACTTCAAGTTCAAAATATGGCACACGCGAGCAAAAAATACATAAATATTGAAATTAATTTAAAAAGTTAAAAAAACCTGCAACATTTATGATTCCGAAAATAAACAGGCAGCACATATTTTATTGCAACAGTAAACACTGAAGTACAATTTGCATAAATTACTTTTGTAATTACTCCAATCGAATATAATATTAAAAATAAAAAATCTCAGCATGGTGTGAAGGCTACTCTAATTAAAGTATAATAGTGCTAAGTGTCGAAAATGAGATAATTACACATTATTTTGATGACACGCAATTTAGAAATGCAATAATTTTTTGCAGTACGCGCAATGACCAAAAATATACATTTTTTAAGCGACATTAAATTATTAAATTTACGATTATTACACAATCAACAAAAAAAAATGTTTATATAAATTTTTTAATAAAATTGCACTTTTGCCAATTATCAGTTTAGTAGAGGGAACATACATAAAATATATACTCTACCGAGAACGAGCGGAAGTACAAATAATAATTTTCTTATCAATATATAGAAAAACATATAGTAAACAACAAAATTGTTACCTTTCAAATTATCTCCTTTGTATAAATTATTATTATTTATGTTGCTATTATTATTGTTATTACTATTACTGTTGATGTTACTACTATTATGATGTTGCACATGTTTATTATGATTACTATGATTGTTAACACTATGTTTACTGCTATTGAGCATATTATTACCACCCATATGGTTTTGTGATAGTATCACACCTTGATTGGGCTGTGGCGGTGGTAGTGGTGGACCTGCCGGTGCCCGTAGCGACGGTGTACCAATTGGATGTATTGTCCATGATACATGATCAAATAGATCCTGAACGACGGGCTGCGATTCCATTATATTTCCGGGCATTGAACCGTACGCACGAAACATTTTCACTTAATTTATATTTTGCTAATAATTTTTCAACTAAACACAAATTTCTATTTAATTTTAATCACAGAAAATAAATTTAATTAATTTAAATATAATAAAATAAAACAAAGTTTTGTTATTATCACTTGAATCAAAATACTGATAAAATTATAATTTTTTTTTCTAAATTTTTCTAAAAACTTTATATTGATACTGTAATTTGTTTAGTTTTATAAAATAACAACAAAAAATTAATTTTTCTAAGTAAATTTTCTTGTACACACATTAAGCACACACAGTAACTGAAATAATATAAAAAGAATACTGTAAGAAGAAAATTTAAAAAAAAAATCGTTTAGCTGTTGTTGTTGTTGTTGTAAACATTTTCAACTCTGTTCGCCACTTCATCATGTGTGCAAAATTGAATCATTTTTTGACGAGTTGACGATTTTTTTTTGTTGTTGTTGTTGTATATGCATGCATACGTCTTGTACACTTTACACAATTAACCACGTTATGCGTTTTTAATTGATTTCAATACACCGCACGCAAATTACCATGTGCATTAAGTGCAATTTGTGTTATGACCATTTTTTTTTGCTTTAATGTCGCTCGCTGTTACTGTTGAAATTAATCAGCCAGACTAAATTAAAATTTATGTGAGATTCATTTAAATAATGAGAACTTTTACCCCCCACAATAAAAAAATATCAATTTGGTTTTATTAAAATAACGTTTTACAAACCAAATTGTTCCCCTTAAAATTATTGTTAACGTAAATTAGATTCACATGAGAAATAAAGTCGAATGTTTTATAGAAGCTATGCATTTGGTATTTGAACATCGGACAGAGAGATTTTAAGCACAATGTACCCTCAGGTTTAGTCGAATGAACAAAATGGAAACTTCCCCGGATTTTGGTTTAATATTAGTCCAGTCGCCACTGTTAAACTTCAAAACTGTGGTTGCTTTCCAGTAATTTTGTGTTTTAGTTTATTAGGAAAATGCTTAATTCAAGGATGAACGTCCACTAAAGATTATCTTTATTAAAGTCGATTAAAATTTTGTAAATTTTAGAAATAAAAAAGTGTTCCTTATTTTCATATCTTGAGAATTTAAGAAGTAACACACTAACAATATAGAAACAAATTAATTCCTAATAATATCTATTTACAGAAAGTGTCACTATAGTCGATGTGGATTTAATATGTTGTACCAAAACCAAACCCAATTTCGTATACATCGAAATTTTTACCGGGTAATCCTCAATCGGGTTTTTAATAGAATGAACTGAAGAGATTTAGAAGTAGAAATTTCAAAGCATATACAGCTTACAATGTAAATATACAAATTTGAATTATGACGCAGGCGCAGTAGTTTGTTCACCGCAATTTACATACACGTAAAACAAAAATTATAAAAGTTTTTTGCAATGAATAGCAAATAAAGTGACTCCTTACATAACAAATCGAGTTACCCGTAAAACAATGAATTCCATTTTGTTTTTTTTCCTATTTATTTAAAATACATGTTTGTTTTGTTTTATACGGTTCGATTTAAAAAAATTTCCCGGAATACTTTGATTGTTTTGCTAATCAAAAAATTTTGTTTCAATTTTCAAACTCAAAATTTTTGAAAAAATTTTATATTTTTATAATTGAATTTATCCGATTACAAATACGATGATTGATAAATCTTAAATTAATTAGCCATTTTTAATTAAACGTCAGACACAATTCGCTATCTTATGCCATCTATGTTGACTGATGCAAACTAATCATCAATTTATTTAGTCAAAAATTTTGGTTCAAACAATTGGCTTAAGTACACAGCATTAAACTTAAAGTTTTGAAGTAAAATGACTTCTAATGTTTAAATCCAAATTACCACAATTATAATGAAGTGTAACCCCTGGAAAATTGTCCACGCGGGAAAAAAAGAAACCCGAGACTAGAGACAAGAGTCGGTGACTATCCCACTCACCGAATTCCATCGTTAATATAAAACTTCTTATGTAATACAGCATATAAATGGCTATCGAGCTTAATATACGAGACCATCCTATCGATTAGAGGGAAAAGTTGCGAGGCAGGTTTTTATCTTAACTTTCTGGTGACGAGTCTGAGTGTGAAATTCATCTGGTCCAGGATCTAGAGTCCAAAAGCATAAAGAAACGTTGATGAGTTTTGATTTGAACTCCAAACCTGAAATCGAATTGATAGAAATCTTACGAGAAATATGTATACTATATTCAACTAGCAGGCCGTGACTCTGCAAACCAGTTTTGGATCCTGTGAGTAGCTACGTGAAGTGTGCCAGAAATATGAGCTATTATGGTTTCGATGTACAATAAAAATGTTTGACACGTCTGTGAAATTCAGTGATTTACAAATAAAGGAAACTTTTTCACGTTAGGTCTATAATTCACTTTAGCAGATAGTAAGGCTGGGAAATAGTCGAACACTAAATAATTTCAAATATCAAGCACATTGAATTACAATATAAAACATGCCCAACACGTGATCTTCCTGAAGTCTCTCGTTAGGATGCGATTCCGCCACTTCAATCCAAGTAAACACGTTTCCAGACCGAACTACAAGTTAATACTATCACTAGAAAAACTTAATAGTAAGAATATCACAAATTTCAAAGGTGAATTGTATGGCTTAGCATTGGACTCGTAAGAAACCATTTAAAAACAGTTCTTCTGCTTTACGCAAAAATGCAAATGGCACTCGAGATCATGTATTAATTAACATAAAGAGATAGATAGATTTAATGTCAGAGCAAGTGGAACTCGAGAAAATAAAACATTAGTTCCCCGAACACGACATTATAGTTCCGGTATCAGCCTCAATAAAACAAAAACATTATAAAGTGTCAGCTGCGGTTCAGGACGCGATATGCTTTAAACTGAGAGCGTTGGCCCCCTGGAATTCATCAGCTTTTGTTAAAACTGTCGTAAATTAAATTATGTCTCGAAGAAAGATACAATCTTTACTGGTTTACCAGCCTCCATTACACAAAATCGATCACGGCCACCGACCTTAAAGATGTCTTTTGACAGATCAACCTATAACCAATGGAGGCAAAGAAAAGGCAGCGTGCGTAGTTTTTTGAAGACAATTGTACCCATCCATGGTAATGTCCTTTGGATTAGACAGCGCGCATACAATGCTGAGGCCGAGTCATGCTAGCGCAGGTCTAATAATAAACTTAAGCAGAAGCACCCTTATCATACTTAAGTTTAATCGTAGATGAGAATGGCCTTCGGACCGATCAGAGTAAAGTGGAAACATTTTACAAATTCCGTTTCCAACGACTGTGAAAAGGGCTTGCTACCAAAATTAAAATCATGTTAACAAGCGAACCGGCCCTCATAACTCTCGGCTTTACTAGCCTTCCGTATTCGTTGTGTGCAATCACGATGGGAATAGTAGATGAGACCCATTTATTTCGTTTTACAAAAGCTTTACAGGGCACAAACAAATTATTCCATCTCGGAGCTCGAATGCCTTGTTGCATTGGTGGTAAAAGTTCCAACTGTATATTAAGATTTTCCCGTTCACTTAAAAATACTCCATGTTTCGATTAGGTAGCTTATATAAAGAATGTGTATGGCAGGCTGGAAATACGAAGCCTCAAGCTACATCTTTATAATTGTACTTACAGAAAGGCCAAAACTCATGACGCCTTGTTTATCTCTCAATCTCAATTTAACTAAGTTTCAAGAAATCGAATAGTTGTTATTCGCGACGAGGCTTTCGGATTCTCATTTGAAATTGTCTAATTTGAAAATACAAGAAAGAAAGGTTTATATTCAGGTTGAAAATATATGTTTTTTTCGTTATCTGGATATGGGAATTGTGAGTCGCAAAAGCCATATAACGTGACCTGCTATTACAAGAGCATTGCGATGCAACAGTTTATCACTATGAAATGAGAAAAGCAATCGAGCGGAATCGACCTTATTATTTCTGGCCAGACTTAAGAAGAATGTAAAAAAATTTGTAGCTTTCTGATATCTGCAAAATGGAAGAGCAACTTACTCCTCCACATCCAATGAGTCCAGGAATTTTTCCGTAGCGACCAATTCAATTTTTTTTTGTTGATATACTATGTCCAAGACCGCGATCCCGCGAGGAATGTAAATTCTATATACCGCTTCCAACGGAGAATGCCAATTACCACGTATAATGACATGCTTTAACGAAGGTCTGGTTAAATTAATCAAAAGATATAAAAAATACAGACCTAAGCACGAAAATCTAGGACTTTATTATAACCTGCAAAATCGTAGAATGCGTACACCCAAGAGCCAGATTCTATTGAATATTTGAGAGTAGATCTTCTACAGAGTCAGGTCAAAAGTTAAATCTATTCCAAGATTGAACCAAAATTTAGAAAAGTTTGTATTAAAACCAAAGTTCGACTTGGTTAGCTACGAAATAGACGACCATTAATGCAATCAGTGGGAGTATTACGCAAAAAACATTGAGAAGTGGAGTTTCCCTGTATTCTTCTCAACTCTGTTCGTACTCAATTCACACTGTATTTTAACAAAAAGTTGTGAGTGTAATCCATAGAAAATTGACAATATTTAAAACAAAATAAAAACTGATGATTTCGCTCTTTTCGATCAAATCATATCAATTCCCATTAAATTATATCAAATCATATTGAAATCATATCAAATCATATCAAATCATTTCAAATCATATCAAATCATATCAAATCGTATCAAATCATATCAAATCATATCAAATCATTTCAAATTTTCACTTCAAATCATATCATATCATCGTATCAAATCACGCAAATCATATCAAATCAAATCATATCAAATCATATCAAATTATAACAAATCATATCAAATCATACAAAATCATATCAAATCATTTCAAATCATTTCAAATCATTTCAAATCACTTCAAATCATATCAAATCATACCAAATCGTATCAAATGATATCAAATCATATCAAATCATTCCAAATCATATCGAATCATATAAAATCATATAAAATCATGTCAAATCATATCAAGTCGTATGAAATCATATAAAGTCATATCAAACCATATCAAAACATATAAAATCATATCATATCAAATCATATCATATCAAACCATATCATATCAAATCAGATCAAATCATATCAAATCATAACAAATCATACCAAATCATATCAAATTAAGTATAACAAATCATATCGAATCATATAAAATCATATAAAATCATACCAAATTATATCAAATCATATCAAGTTATAACAAATCATATCAAATCATTTGAAAAAATAATTTCAAATCACTTCAAATCATATCAAGTTACATCAAATCATATCATAATCATATTAACTCAGATCAAATCATATCAAATCATTTAAAATGATATAAAATCATATCAAATCATTTCAAATCATTTCAAATCACTTCAAATCATATCAAATCATGCCAAATCGTATCAAATGATATCAAATCATACCAAATCATTCCAAATCATATCAAATCATATAAAATCATATATATCAAATCGTGTCAAATCATATCAAGTCGTATGAAATCATATAAAGTCATATCAAACCATATCAAAACATATAAAATCATATCATATCAAATCATATCATATCAAACCATATCATATCAAATCAGATCAAATCATATCAAATCATAACAAATCATACCAAATCATATCAAATTAAGTAAAACAAATCATATCGAATCATATAAAATCATATAAAATCATACCAAATTATATCAAATCATATCAAATTATAACAAATCATATCAAATCATTTGAAAAAATAATTTCAAATCACTTCAAATCATATCAAATCATATCAAATTATAACAAATCATATCAAATCATACAAAATCATATCAAATCATTTCAAATCATTTCAAATCACTTCAAATCATATCAAATCATGCCAAATCGTATCAAATGATATCAAATCATACCAAATCATTCCAAATCATATCAAATCATATAAAATCATATAAAATCATATCAAATCATGTCAAATCATATCAAGTCATATCAAATCATATAAAGTCATATCAAACCATATCAAAACATATCAAATCATATCATATCAAATCATATCATATCAAACCATATCATATCAAATCAGATCAAATCATATCAAATCATACAAAATCATATAAAATCATACCAAATTATATCAAATCATATAAAATCATACAAAATCATATTAAATCATGTCAAGTCGTATACAAACATATCAAATCATATCAAGTCATATCAAACCATATCATATCATATCAAATCATAACAAATCCTATCAAATCCTATCAAATCATATCAAATCATATCAAATTATAACGAATCATATCAAATCATATCGAATCATATAAAATCATATCAAATCCTTTCAAATCACTTCAAATCACATCAAACCATAAAAAATTATATCAAATCATATCACATCATATTGCGTACTTTTGGAACTATCTCCTTACGCTACACAATTGTATGGTCAAGAAGGACGTAGATTTATTGATCGAATAGTATTCTAGGTGTTCTATAAGACAACGATAAAGAAGGTTTTTCCTCCGATACTTATTGGATTCCTCCGATAGTTATTGGAAATTGAAATTAACAATGATATTCCATGAAAAAATAACAACGACATAATGAATGAAGAAGAGAGGAAGAATACGAATTGAGTATAAATTTTATTTTACCTTAAATCGTGTAATTAATTATAAAAAAGTGAAGAAAACAGTATTACGTGTTTCAACCGTAAGTTAATAAATAATAAACTAATAAGATAGTTCTACATATGCTAACTTATGCATCTAAATTGTTGTGGTCGGTGGTGGTGGCCAACTAAAACTCTTTGATGGTGAAAATTAATGACCTTGAAAATATTGGGTGTAGCGCAATCGCTGGTGCTGCAATCTTTTTCTTTTTTAGCTACAGAATTTTCTGATTTTGCAGACCCTCAGCCATTTTAGACGAAGTTTGATCTGCTGTTTAACAGTTGAAGTTTAATGAGATATGAAAGTGAATTTCCCTAAATCAATTATGGTGGGCTATCGTTCGAGAGATATGTGGATTCCTCAGGAATTGTCCAAATCACAAGTTTTCTTTCAACATGGATCACATGCTAATATTAGTACAGGCTGCGTTGTCCACTACCCAGAACTTGTATTCATTTTCCGAAGCGCTAAGATGAGAAGCTAAAAACCTCAACAGCATCATATGCGCTAACCCCAAGGCAATGCTGAATGCTTTTGGTAACCCTTTGATTGATTCTAAGCTCATCAGAAGGTGTAAACATCACTTAAATCGTAATTATATATAAAAAAAATTAATCATGTGAGAGCCAACCCACTCGGATGTTGAAAATGTGTTGTAGCGTATCTGCAGCCTTTCTGATCAACATGGTATCCCTATTTAGTTGAGACTGGAATGCTTTTGGTGTAATTTTGCTGAACATGAACAATCTCATCATTGAAATGATAAACATTGATTTTTTGATTTTCTCCCCAGATAAACATCAAAATTGAAGAGTAAACGAAATATGAAAATTACAAAAAATTGTAGTACACATGAGGTGCAACAATTAAACAAAATATAAGTCAAAAATCTTCATAGTTAGCTGCTATAGTTTTATTTTTTGCTTAAATTACATTTTAAAAAGGTGTTTCGGCATATCAAAGCTGATCAAAATATACGATAAGTCTTAAAAATTTTATAAATATCAGTCGCTCGACCTTTGGAACACTAAATAATGCCAATTTGTCCGCTGTTTTTCCGTACCGATACTTTACACTTACTAACTTATTTATTAAAACATTATGCATAATATTGATTAATTAATCATTGTACGTTAATTAAATACCAAGTGTTAATAGAATTTCTTAACCTTTTAGCTATTTACTATTACTATTACAACTATTCGCCAATAAAAACACAAATTCATTGACCAACAACATCACACGGTGGGCACACAACAAAACAAGTAATGTCATTACTTAAGAACAATCAAAGAAGATTGTGAGTCACTTTAAACGATTAAAATTACATGCCTTTCACACATAAGTAAATAATGTAAGTAACTACTTGTTGTGTATACGTTGCCAAGGTTTACGTATCACATTTAAATTTAATTACACATCAAACATCTCTCTTCAAAAATCTTATTGCAAATCATCGACGAAGCACAACCGAAGTAGCGTAAAAAGATTTATTAAATTATCAATTACTCTTTAAACGTATCGCATATAAGCGAGTACTAACTTTATCATATTTGTAATAATCACATGATGGGAATCTTAGTACGTACGTAGTAAGTGTAAGAAAGTATGAAGAAATATTTATAAATTACGAACTTGACACGTGTTTATAGTTATGTATATTACACTAAACACGAAGAAATGTTGTATACAGTACACATACACACACGCCCCATTCCTATTTGCAATATCGCGGTATACTCGAAAAGCGGCAACATAGCAGCGAAATTTATGTAATTAATTTCATTTAGCTGTCTTCGCGGTGTTTACTCTTTGTTATTGTTTTGTAATTGTTGTTAATAATCGCTTACGGCACAAAAAAAAACTATTTATAGTTTACGGTGTAGAATAATATGTATAATAATAATGTAATGTAAGTATAATAATATATTTATTATTTTTAATTGATTTATATATGGCAACGAAAATGAAAATCATAGATAATTTAACTACCTAGCTAGCGTAAATTGTGTGAAAATATGGAAAACAATGAAATGATACCGTATAGTTAGTATACGACCGAACATAACCCAATTAAATCAATTTTTACGATAAACTAAATTAAACTAAAAAAAAAATTAAATTAAATACTTCTGTGGGGAATTGTGTTGTATATTGGTGATAACACAACAAACTATTTAATACAAAAACAACAAACACGACGTAATGGCAAACAGAAAACTCATTATGAATACATAGTTTTGTAGTGTATGGTGAAGTTTGTTTAACGATAAAAACGAGCAATTGAGTTGGAATATTTATTTTTAGTTGGTGTACTCGTCGTAATACCAAACTAATAGCAATAATAATAATAAGTAGAACAATTTTATTTAGAATAATTAGGTAAAACCGCATGAAGCAAGAATTGTTTCGTCTTTTAGTAATTTATGACTTAGCGCGCGGTTTTTTGAGATAAGAAATGCTGATGACCTACAGATTATTCAATATAAACACAGACGCGTTTTTGTTATAATCAGATATGAGATTACGGAAATTGTGCGATTTCGTGTTCGTTTAATAAAATATCAGATCAGACGATTGACCACACAATTTTGACGTTATTAAATATCAATCTTATAATTAGATAATAGGCAAGCGAGATAAAGCGTGGACGGAAAGTGCGGTGTAGACCACAACATCTTGATCTTTTATTTTATATGAAGAATATTTAATATACAATTTACAACATTAATTGATCACGATAACTAGTTTAAATATGTCTCACTGGACCTGATCGCCTTTGGTTATGATAATGTTTAGTCGATATTAAGTAATTCAAAAGCTGGTGAAGGTGAAGGTTTTTGTAACGTCGCCTAAAAATATGTAGGTATGAGTAACTGCGCAGCAGGGAAACGTTCGAATTTCAAAATGAAACTTTGCATACCGATAAGCCCAATTTGTGCTAAATAGTTCTCACGGAAAAAATTAGTGCAAGTCGTAATTTTAAATTTCGCCTGAAAGACGAAACAAATAAAACCCGATTTTTAGAGAAAAAGAACAGGAATAATTTAAGCCTAACTTTAAAACTTTCCAAAGGCGACTAAACTGACGAAATTTATGCTTACCATACAAATATAATTTTCATAAATTTCCATTCGGAAATCGAAGATAAATAAACTAACTCCTAAAAGATACTATACTAGGTTCCTCAGTAAGTTTTGTCGTTCGATAAGAGATAGCGCTATTAGGTTCGTCTTTTTTGTTTTTCTAAAAATGGTACAACTTTTTTATGGACACGTACGAAGTTTCATGTAGATATATCAACTCATTGGTATATAAACAAATCAAGCAGTATCTAGAAATGGGATAAGTCGGAACTTCCACAATCAGAAATTGGGTCGAACGATTCGTTTATGTACTATTTGCCGTATCATTTGATATTTCAAGAAACAAGCAATACCAGAAAATACGAATATCATGCTATCAATAAGAATATAATGCTTTAAGGGCATTTGTGGTGACCATTCTAACACAAAATAAGACATTGCAAGTGGAATCGCGTAACGTTTGGTATAGCGTAATGTTTCGCACATATTTATCATTGCGCAGCTGAACAATGAAGTTAAAGAATGAAAACCTTATGCTAAAGGAAACAGTAAATAAAAATAACAACGCCGGAAACTCAACATTATTGAACAATCAATTCCAAATACTCACAGATCAAGACGAATATCATACTTATGAAGATAAGCTGAAAGGGAAACCAATACGATACTACAGAAATCCAAGAGAGCAAACAAGAAACAGCATGAGGAAAACTGAATCATCACCAGAAGTTGAGCAAATTCAAACTCACATTAAAACTGCCAACACAATGCATCAAAAGTGCATGAACCAGAAAAGAAGAAACAAGCTTCACCGCCGATCAATATTCTAGGAATAACAAATAACGGTACCATTCAGAAACTGATGAAAGAAGTAGTACAAAATGACTACAAGATAATATTTGGATAAAAAACACAACCGAGCCTGGAGATTATAAAGCTCAAGCTAACAAATTAAATACTGAAGGTCACCAGTGGTATACCTACGAGGATAAAAATGATCGACCAATTAAAGTAATGGCAAGAGGTCTCCATCCAACTTGTTCAAAAGATGAAATTATTGAGGACCTGCAAAACAAAGGCGTGAAAATAATCGAAGCAGTCAACATCATCAAAAACACAGACGAGAAAACAGGGAGGGAAATGTTGAAATCATGAGAAGAGGTTTCCCACTATTCATGCTAACTTTCGACAATCAAGAAAAAATCGAAAAAATTTATAATATTAAGGCTATCCTCAACCTCAGAAATAAAATAGAAACACCGAGAAACGTCACTCGACTAATACCTCAATGTAAAAACTGCCCAAGATTATAATCATCCTCAAAAGTACTGCCATCGTGAAGGAAGATGTGTTAAATGTGCAGGAAAACACGCTGGAAACGACTGCATAGTTCCGTGAAATAAAACACCGAAGTGTATCAACTGTAATGGCCAGCATCGAGCCAACTATAGAGGATGTAAAGTAGCAGTAGAACTACAAAAAATAAGAGATAGATCACGCAAACCAGATACACCAAGAAATGTACAATCTATAGAAAAAAACACGGAGCCTATATCGCTAACTCCCAATTTTAACAAACAAAGAGAGCGAGTAAATGAAAACGTTACTTATGCACAAATAGTTCGGCAATCAGAGCAGAAACAGTTAAAAGTGGATCTCGTTTTACAGGACATACTGAGAAATCTAGAGAATTTCAACAAAGACTTATTTCGAAGGAAATGAGTCTGCAGAACACACTAGAAGAAAATCACAAACTAGTTTCAATAAAAGAGTAGAAGAAAACCATTGATCGAGTGTATCAAAATATAAATTATATAAAATCGAATTCTAAACGAAAGAAATGAATAAAACATTACGAATTGTAACCTGGAATGCAAACGGACTATTGCATCACATACAAGAACTAGTATGTCTTATATCAGAAACCCATTTCACCAAACCTTCATTCTGTAAAATAAAAGGATATAATTGCTATCATGCATTACATCCAGAGAACAAAGCTAGAGGTGGATCAGCTATCCTCATAAAAGATTATATAAAACATAACGAAGAATTCAAAGTCGAGAGTCACAACAATCAAAATACAATTAAACAATATTAAAACATGTAGTATCTCAGCAATATACTGCCCTCCAAGATACAATCTCAAACCAGTAGATTATACTAATCTTCTCAAAATACTAGGAAGTGTCTTTAAATTGGAGGGAACTATAATGCAAAAAATACCTACTGGGGATAACGGTTAACGACTGTTAAAGGAAAAGAACTGTTCGTAGCAGGCAAACAACTAAAATGCGAGTTTCACTCAGGCGGTACACCAACCTATTGGCCTACAGATATTAGTAAGACTCCAGATCTTATAGACTTCTTTATTACAAGAGGGATTTCAGATAATTATATCCATATATGAAAGTCTATCATCAGATCATTCACCAGTTATTATGATACTTAGCCAAACAGTTATTATGAAAGAGAGCAACCCGAAATTACCGAGCTTCAAAACCAATTGGGATCTCTTACAAACACAGCTAACAGAAAGAATTAGTAAGCACTCCTAATAGTAAGAAAATGAAGCGTAATACTAGCTATCCAGAGGAAGTGAGAGAACTTCTTAAAAATAAAAGAAAAGCACGTAAGAATTGGCAAAAACATCGAAACTCGGAAAATAAGAGTGTATTTAACCATTTGTGTAACAAATTAAAATACCTAATAAAAGGCATTAACAATCAGTCACGCAGCAAATACCTCAGCACTCTAACTGGGCTTTTGCCAGATACTGATTATTCATTATGGAAAGCAACTAAGAATCTTAAAAGACCCAAACTTCAGGTTCCTCCAATTAAAAATAAAGAAAATTGGGCTCAAAATGCTAAACAAAAAGCAGACTTGTTTACAAATCACCTTGAAGAAACATTCCGACCTTACCCCTTACAAACGGAAGAGGAAAATATCACCTCGATAAATAAACAGGATGAAATAAAAATTACTGTAACATACCGCTGTAACATTGAAAGAACTAAAATGGGAAATCAAGAATAATCTGAATCCGTATAAGACTCCAGGATATAATCTTATAACGGGTCATATAATAAAAGTGTTACCTGAGAAAGCGTTGAGGAAACTAGTGCATATAATTAATGCAGCATTTCGACTAAGATATGTACCAAGGCAATAGAAAGTTGCAGAAGAAATTATGATACTTAAGCCGAACAAACCTCCGAATGATAAAGCTTCATATAGGCCAATTTCTCTGCTATCAACATTATCAAAACTATTTTAAAGGTTCTTCTTAAAAGACTAAAACCAATTATCGAAGAAAGGTATCTTATCCCCTCACATCAGTTTGGATTTAGGGAAAACATTCTACGATAGAATAAGTACATCGAATCGAGAAATCACTAGAAAGCAAACAAATATGCTCAACTATATTGCTTGATGTAGCGCAAGCATTCGACAAAGTATGGCACTAGGGGTTTGAATTCAAACTTCATCCAGATCTTCCTGAGCCTTTTTTTTCAAATTTTAAAACCATACATATCAGAGAGGCACTTCCGAGTAAAGTATGAGAGTGAATACTCCCAACTGAACATAATAACAGCAGGAGTACCACAAGGGAGTGTTCTTGGACCAATCCTTTATCTGCTATATACTAGAGATATACTAACTACAGAAGCAACAATGGCGACTTTTGCTGATGACACGCCAATACTTGCAACAGCAGAGAATATCAATGACTCCACTAGTAAATTACAGACGGCTACTAACCAGATATGTAACTGGACAAAAAAATGGCGAATAAAATTAAATGAAGCAAAATCAATCCAAGTGAACTTTACAAATCTAAAAGTTAATCATATAATGATAAACTCAATAGAAGTACCGCATGCAAACACTGCTAGAGATCTCGGCATGACTTTAGATGCTAAACTTAGATGGAAGGAACACATAAAAAAGAAGAAAGAAGAACTAAACATAAAATTTAGAAAAATGCATTGGCTCTTAGGGATGCAATCTGAACTAGCAATCTTTAACAAACTGCTGCTATACAAACAAATTCTAAAACCTGTATGGACATATGGTAGTCAACTCTTGGGTTGTACCAAGAAGACAAATATCAAAATCATACAAAAAGTTCAAAATAAAATCCTGCGATGTATTGTTAGTGCACCGTGGTACATTCGAAACGACATCCTCCATCGACATCTAAAGATCGAGCTTGTCGCGGATGAAATTTATTAAGCATCATGCAACAAAACACCTACAACGTCTGCACCAGCATGAAAATCTGGAAATTCGCTAGACTTACTGTGGCGAAAAATCTGAGGAGTTACACGAAACTGGGGATAATCACTTGATTACGCCGACTAATAAAAATACTTTATTTTGCAATGTAAATTGTACCCATTTATAGGACAAGACTCAGTCGTAATATAAATAAATAAAATAAAAAATAAAAATTTATCAATCCCGTTCAGCTGGTTGGTTCGTGATGTTGGAAATTAAAGCGCCACTCAACATATCTTGAAGCGACCCAAGCGATTGTACAGTCATACTGTCAGAAATTTTTTTCCATGGAATTAAGGCTTAATAACAGAGCCACCTTAATATAAGAGCCGTAAGATTCCGCCATTTTTGTCCATGAGCTTTCCATAGAGGGGAAGGTTTTTGTTCTTTTTCATACCAACCAGTGTATTTTAATATTTTTTTAGACGCTTTTTTGTATATAAAAACAGTAATGCTTCCTTTCAATTTTTAATTTGAATGGTTAGTTCAATATTCAGGAAAAGCATATTTTAAAATTGAGTCATATTATGTCGAATTAACGGAAAAATATTCAAATTAGTCTACCACAAAATTTTTTTTTATTGTAGAAATAAGAATTTGTTTATATGTGTATGTAAAAAATTAGTATAGAGTGTTCCATAAAAAATTTCAGCATTTCTTTCCCAAAACAAACGTTCGTTAAAAAATGCTTTTTGAGTATCTATGTAACATGGGGGTTATTGTGTTCTGCATTCTATTACAGCATTGTTGATGAACAATCTTCGAAAACTGTTTTTCCGTTATTTGTTTAAAATTGCATCGCAACAAATTCGCAGGCTATACTGTTTCATCCTGTAGTATAAACAAACTGGAGCTTCATAAAATAAAAACATTATATTATAGAGCTTTTCGTAATTAATAAACCAATCAAAAGATGTCGCTAAGTATACATTAAAGCTAAATATTAAAACCTAATGTTTGTTAACAAATTTAACAATTTATTATGTATACTGCCTGGTTCAATAGATTATTTAGATCTCCTGGAACTGAAAATAACCGAATACGAGCGAATTGAAATAAGAAAAGAAAAAATTTGGAAAAATGTGACATTTTTCTATTATTGTTTTTCAGCGCGCAGCAACTACGATGATAAATATTTTGCGATGAAAAGCTTTATTTATGCCAACCGAACAATAAATAAAATTAATAATTGTTTTGAGTTTTATTTATTATGTTAAATTATTGTATTAAAGATTTCGCGCTTAACTTACAATAATAATGGTTTATTTTCGTAAATAGTTATTTAATTATTTTACGCTTTTCTGTAATTTCAAGTAAATTTATTACAGAGACATCTGTAAACGGATTTTCAAATTACAGAAAGCTCGTTTCTGCAATCGGATAAAATTGAAGTTATTTACGTTGTCATGACATCGTTAATAATTTTCGTAAATAGATTTTGATGTAAAAATTTTATTATATGAATAATATTATTGTTTCTACAAGGTGATTCATAAAATTTCATTTCAGCTCACGTTTTCTCTTTAATTTTGTTATAAATGGGTAATGTTTAGATTGCTATTAAGTGCAACGTTCATCTCAAAAATTCGGATGTGCATGTGACCAGAATTTACCAAATAAGTTAAATTTTTATAAAACTAAATTTTAAATTGGATGTAAGAGGAATTCGCGGCAGCACCCTTTATTATCTTACTTTATAAACCTACACAACTAAACGGAAAGCTCATTTTTTATAGAAAATTAGTAAATTTATGCTCCGCTTTAGTTTAAATTTACTAAATAAATACTACATTATGATGGCTGATTTTCAAATATGTGTTCTTTGAATAGTTTATTAAAAATATAAAATTAAAATTTAGATTATTTGTTTAATTTTTTATTCATAAATTCATGGTTAAAAATTTTACAATTACCACGGTTTCTTGTAGTAATTCAATAAAAGCTTCCCCTCTACTGAAAGCTCTTTTTTTAATATTACGGCTCTTCAAAATCATAGATGGCTCTGTTAATAATCATCTCAAGCAAAATAATTTTACACATATATAGCGACTTGAGTTTTGCGTGGAAAGGCAAGTGCAGCTTGCGTTTTATTGCAAAACGCAGTATGCGGAACGGCCAATTGTTAGATAAAAATTTTAAAATGTTTCTTTTGTTTAAAAGAGTAGATTATTTATGTATAAACGGAGCATAATATGAGATTATTGCTTGAGAGAAGGAATAAAGGGAGCGCAGTCCAAGGGTAGTAACTGAACAAAAGCCATATTCGACGTTTACTCCCGACTTACCTACGATATTTTATCTAAACGATTCCAATTTTAGTAAAAAATTATATTTTTATCAAGAATTTTTTAGTAAACACATTTTTCTTATATAAAATACTATTATATTGCTATCGAGTTTTCATTAAAAATTTGTTTAAAAAAAAACAATTTTTATGACAATTATTCGATTACATATCTAGTGTCTACTTTATTCTCTAGAAAGTAATGCACGATTTATGCACGATTTACATGTTCCAATTTTTTTCCCCAGCAAATTTTTTACTGAAAAATAGAGCTGCACGCATATACAAAAAATGTTACGAGTTAAAAAGAGTCAGCAATATAAACAAATAAGGCAATGCTATAATTTTTTTGTATGTCCCATAAATTTTGACAGTTCGAACAGCTTGCGTTTAAATTAGATAACGAGAAACATCGAATTGCAAGTAAAAATAAAATATTTAATTACCGCTCATGTTTGCTCGTTTTGTTTGAATGATGTTTATAACTGCTTGATGTTATTTGAAACTTTTTTGAATTTTTTTATTTTACTGCTATAAAAATACTCGTAGAAACTATATTTTATTGCAACATTCCCAGTTTTATGCCAACATTTGCTCAAATTAAAAAGAAAAAAATCCAATTTTATTTTACTGGAATTTGTTTCGTGCTCCTCTCGCAAACGAAAATCGTAATATACTTAACCTTTCATTTTTTACTGGAAAAAAAATTGGAACATGCAAATCGTGCATTATTTGTTTTAATTTTTTTTTTTTTCAGTAAAAAATGTAGGATTAATATTACGATTTTTGTTTGCGAGAGGAGCATGAAACAAATTCCAGTAAAATAAAATTGGATTTTTTCATTTTAATTTGAGCAAACGTTGACATAAAACTGGAAATGTTGCCATAAAATATAGTTTCTACGAGTATTGACGATTGGAGCATCACGAGTGAGTCATAGCGGTAAAATTTGAAACTCAACGAGCTATGTCAATTTGACAATTCGAAAATAATCCAGCTATGCCAATTTAAAAATACGCGTGTGTTTTGTTATTACGAAATGTCATTGAAGGATATAGCTAACGTAATTTTTATTTTTTCCGCTAGCTGCGTTTTCCAACTTTTACAATCGTCAATTATAAAAAAAATCAAAAAACTTTCAAATAAACATCTAGTAGCCATAAACGTCATTTAAATTGAAAGAGAGTGGTAAGTAATTTAAAATAATTTTATTTTGCAATTCGATTTTGTCCATTATCTAATTTAAACGCAGGCTGTTTAAACTGTCAAAATTTATGGCATTGTTTGCCTATTGCTGACTCTTTTTATCTATTAACTTATTTCATATGCGTACTGCTCTATTTTTCAGTAAAAAATTTGTTGGGAAAAAAATTAGACATAAAGGCAGAATTCCATTACTGCGGCTTGTGCAGAAAACCTCTCTCTCTCTCTCTGGCACTGAATTCCATCAAGGGATTTGGCCGCCTCAAATGAGGTTTCAAAATCATGTATTCATTTCGGATAATGAGTGATTAATTCATTGATCCTAAACCAGCCGTGAAATTTTTTCCTGGTCACCGCCGGGCAACGAACCCGAGACCTCCGGTCGCTGGAGCAAACATGCTGACTTTGCCACCGAGGCGGCTATAAAACCAGAAAAAGATAAAATTAAACATCTCTATGTACTTATGTGAGCGGCGCAAAAAAAAATCAAAAAATACAAAACGAAGTATTTTTTATGACAACTAAAATTTCGCACTTCTCAGGCGTTTCGGAAGCGTACATCAGCCAGGCCTTTTTGCATTGATCGAAACAAATGGTAGTCGGAAGGTACAAGGCCTGGAGAATACGCAGGTTGTTCAAGCCGATTCCAACCAAGTTGCTCTATCTTATTTTAAACGGTTTTTGCACAATGTGCGGTATGGCATTGTCATCATAAAACAAAACTGGCCATTTTTCGTCTAACGCACGTACCAAATTGCCCATTTGGCGTCGGTAGCGATCACCTGTAACCGTTTTATTTGGATTTAAGAGCTCTTAATACACCACACCTTTCTGGTCACACCAAATACTCAGCATAACCTTATCGCAATGAATATCTTGTTTTGGCTGCGATGGTCCTGCTTGGCCTGGATTGACGTAAGCTGCTTTATATTTGGGGTTGTCATAATAGACCCAGTTTTCATCGCCAGTAACAGTTCGATGCAAAAAACTATGTTTTTTGTACTCAGAAAAAATTTTTTTACATGCTTCAATTCGTGCTCTCAATTGATTTTCGGACTGTTGATATGGGACCCATCTTCCTAGATTTCGAATCTTTCCCATTGCGTGCCAACGATGAGAAATGGTTGATCGGTCAATGTTTAACTGCATTGCAAGTTCTTTTTGCGTTTGACATGCATTTTCAACCAATAATGTTTGTAATTCGGCATCTTCAAACTTTTTTGGCTGGCCTGGCCGTTCTTTGTCCGTCAAGTCAAAATCACGACTTTGGAATCGATGAAACCAATTCAAACAGCTTGCTCTCGATCTTGATTACCAAAGTATCAGAAAGCAACCGCTGAGCTTCAGCGGCAGTTTTCTTGGAATCAAAAAAGAAAAGATAAACCCCTCGAAAAAACAACTTATCACGATCCATTTTAAATCGATTACAAAAAAATGACGTAATATGAAAAATAACACTTTCTGCTCTGAATTAGTATGACAACTATACGCAATCTCACGTAGCGACATCTAAATGTCGAGCCTAAGAATTAATTCATACACCCAATATTTTTTCCCGGCACACTACGTTTTTCTTTGTGTACTGTGCTTCTTACACCGTGTGTGTCCGGCTCGTCAAATTTTACTCTGAAATAAATGTCAGTGTACGAATCGTGTGCCAAGTAAAAAACAATTTATTATAGTCTTTGCACACCGCATTATTTGACTCTGCACAACCTTCACTTGGTCTAGGTACAATACGGTTTGAATTATAAAACAGACGCAATGATGCATTTAAGTTTCAATTTGCAACAAAAAAAAGTAGTGCTTTTGGTCCCAGAAGTACTTAAAATAGCTTTATATATGCAAAACTGCTTTACTTCAGTTTGTCACTGGTGCTCTTCATCTGGCTTAAATTTTATGGTGGTAAATAAAATAACTATAACCATATTTCATTTACAATAAGATCGAACTTGCTAATCTTATCTAATTTCTATAGCATGAATGGACGTCTTGCGACAACAGATACAAGTTTCGATTTCGTTTTCAAGTCTAAATCAAAATATGACTAAATATTGTTATTTTGTTTATTAAACTGCGTAATATCATTAACACTTACTTATTAAGCAACATACTTAAACAAAAACAAAATATTTTTTAGATTATCAAAACAATTAAGCTTTACTCAGGGACGGATGTATAGACATACCAAAACAAATATTTAGTCCAGGATGATGTGACCTTACGGTTGTGTAATTAAGGTTCATTATGTCTTCTTAGTTGTATAACGCCCACTACTCTCTCTCTTTATGTACATATATTTAAGAGTTCATGCCAAAAGGCTAACCTCCATTTACCTTTATGGAACCCCCCTCCGCACATACACCATATGTGTGAAATAGTTAAAGTACACTAATTTGGCAGACGACCAAAACCAATTTACTTATATCGCGACGTTAATAATTTAAAATTTTTCTTTTTGGGAATACACAATTTATAAGATTTGGGTTAATAGGTTATTTGGTAATTTACCTTAAGAGTGTGACTTTAAAATTTAATTTATAGAGGTTTTGGTTTATATACAGAAAATTGCGCTATAAACGTACATAAATGTGTATATGTTTAGCAAATATTGATTTAAATATCAAATTGAACCAAAAAAAAAGTGACGAAGCGTAAAAAATCGTGAAATAAGAATTATACCTAGGCCGCCGCCATACACAAATACTGATGTAATTCTTGTTGCTGTCATATCGGTTGTGACACAAATATTTTTTTATTTTCATGCTGCGCTATTTATTTACGTCTGACAATATTCGTAATAATAATAATTAATTAATTATTTTGTGGTTTTCCATGATGGAAAATTATTCTTTTTATTGCTTTTGGTAAAAACACAGTCAGATGTCTGTTATACCATTTAACGACTGTGTGCGGAAATTGGAAAATTTGTAAGCGTACGATATTAGAGCACAAAATAATTTATAAGAATTTGACATGCAAAATATGTTACTTTGTACCGCCAAGCATGTTAATCTAATTTTCTAATCGACTCGATAGTAATTAATTTACCAAAAAATGTGGAATTTGTTGCTTTTTGCAATAATACACAAGCAAAGCAGAAGTAGATTTAGTAGTTTGATCATAAAAAAATATTGAAAGTTGCATATTTAAATAATGGCGTCCAACCACATATATTCAAGGCTGTTATGTATAATTTATGCTGTATATAGTT
The DNA here is from genome assembly GCA_947310385.1 of Nephrotoma appendiculata. Taxonomy (NCBI): domain Eukaryota; kingdom Metazoa; phylum Arthropoda; class Insecta; order Diptera; family Tipulidae; genus Nephrotoma; species Nephrotoma appendiculata. Next base: position 367,171,770 of record OX371224.1, on the reverse strand, counting down.
TGATAATACCACGCTCTAAGAAAGGTTAATATGCTAATCGAGCAGATTACATTGCACAATTTTAATCTAATTTATATTTATTGTGAGCATTTACTTGAGTTTTGAAAGACCGAACGTCTTGCATATTGATCATCACTATACGATATGGTTCCTAATTTTCGAATTCCGGAAGGTAAAAGATTAAACGCATAGTTAATTTCAAATGTAAGAAGATTGACAAAAATTAATTACAGATATTTTGTTAACAATTAACTTATTTATAGTCATTCAGTGATTTGTTTACTTAACCCCTAATTTCTCCAGTTAATATCAATTAAGGGCATTATGTACTTAAGTCATATAAAATGGTATGACTATTTTCTTTTCACCAAAACTCCATTTTAACATTTGAAAAACTCTTTTTTAACATCAAATTTATGCCGAATAGCGAAAACCAGTTGCAGTTGATTTGCAATGACATTAACTAGCAAAAAAGGCATACTTGTTTTGTAATTAATCCTAATACTTAGTGTTTAATATGAATATTGCAGCTTCCGTTTTGTAGCCATACAAATTAAACATAAATAATTTTGAAATTTAAACAAAACCGTTGGGAATTTTGCCAGTAAGTGCCCCGTAACAACTAACAAAGGCACGGCAAATGTGTTTGGATTTAACACTTGCCTAAACTTGGAAGCACAACAACGACATTAGACACATATTAAGGAAACATTTTAAAATTCAGAACATGGGACGTATTCTGCTTTGAACAGACATTTCAATACAAACTTGCACTACAAGAAAAACGGTTAATTTCCATCGTCGATTACAGCCACTATGGATTTACACTCTATCAAGTTTATGTCATCGACAAACACAAAAATGGAGATGGATTTCTCACGAGTAACGGACTTCATCAATTCGTGATTGATTTCTAGCAACGTGTTTGCATATCATGCCCCATGTTTGAAAGCGGTTTCAGTGAATTACAACTTCAAAATAATATTGATGATTTTAATACACAAATCGTAAGCGCCGAACGAGTAGATAGTGGCACTATCGGTTTCGTCTCCGCATACACCCTGTTTTTAACAACAATGCCGGATACGCACTCTACTGAGGTAACCAATACATAAAGCTACATAAAAATCAACCGATGGAGCTCAACGACTTATCTCAGACGTTAAAAATATCAGTACAAAATATGGGGCCAATATCGATTCTGACCATCCACTACGTTAAAATAATAAATCGTTGAATAATAAGGTTTTTGAGAACCAGCCATTCTCTGAGCCCTTCGAGCATCATAATAGCGATAACAGATGTTTTGGTGCCTACTTCTACCGAACGAATAACTCGTTGGATGTCAAATGTCCTGAAGCTATTCGGGAAACGTACTCCGCACATCAGCGAAATTAGTCTTAATAAAATAAAAGGATATCATCAAGACTACATGAGCTAGACATGAAGTACCCAATGAGCAAACAGCATTTAACCAGGCCGCGATACGTGATCTCGAAAATGACAAATATCAAAGCACCGGGTGAAGATGATATTTGCTGTGAAATTTTAAAATACGAGGCCGACCATCTGTTTTACGATGTACTTGAACTTACATTGTCAATTTGGTCGTCTGATAACATCCTAAGACTAGAAAACAGTTCTAATCTGTCTACTTACATAAGAAGGTAGATCGGTTAAACTTCTTAAGCTATTGAGAAGCCGCTTTGCTGAATAAATGTTACAACGAGGTTCTAGTCAACGTAGGTTCAGTGGGAAAAGCAACGAATGCCGAGCGAAATTTGAGCGACAACTAATATGGTTACGTGAAGGACAACCCCATTCAGTGGGTATCTTCGAAATAATATCGAGAATTCGCAAAAATGAACCATTTGCCCAAACGGACATCTATAAACAAAGCGCAGTGCAATATTTTTAATTATAAATCGAACAAGCTATTAGTAAAACGGTTTCCGCAACCATATCATCGAGTATCGTACGGTACAAAGTTTTGCTAAATATCGCGCAAAATTAAACTGTAAATTTACATGACGCAAATACGACCAATCCGTAGTATCACTGAACTAGATTTTTATTATGCTCGAATAAATCGTCGATTGCGAATAAATCACACATCACAATCAGAGCAGACATCACCGGATTCATAGAATCATTTGGACAGAGATGGTTAGAATATGTTCTTAGGTCGCAAAACCGAACCACTAAGCTAGTCTGGCAATCGGCACCAATGAAAGTGAGATCTCACGGAATAGAACACCATTCCACAAACTATGGAGAAAACTAAACTGCTAAATCAAATTTTTTAATTTTTTTTTGAATAATAAAATTTTCAGACATGGAAATCACAAAACAGATCTCTTTAACAAATAAATAAACATCATCTCTTCAAGAAAGAAGACTATACGTACATATAGGGAAGGATCTGCACACTATTGGTGAACGTATCTCATGGCATTTTATTACAGACCGGGTTATTTAGAGAAATGAGACGGCCAAACTATATTACATTCAATAAGGGATACGGTCCACGAGGAATCTGAGACAGGAATTGATTGATCGAATACAAACAACAATATTTCAATTCATGTGGGATAACACATGGTGTTGATTATGAAACTCCAATTGCCATTCGACAGTAGCTGAACAGTAGATGTAGTAGTGAGTGAATTTTTTATTGTCGTCACAATGCATTGCTTTCGCTGTCAAATCAATTGTGCCATCAATTGTGCAAAACTGCACACTGATTTAAATTTCGGTGCATTTCATTATGGTACTATTGCACTACCTTGAATTTCATTCAACACCTTGAAAACCTTATCAACGTTGGTATCAGGTGACATTTATTGGTAAACATATGCAAGAACAAATCATGTTTCCAAATGACATCGTTCAGTGCATCAAACATCGTGTGCAAGAATTACATGCCAACATTAAAAGTGCAAGGGCAAATTATCAATTCAAATTTGTTCAATGAGAAATTGTGGCTGCATTACAAACTTTATTCGATCAATACAACGAATTTATTTGATTGTTCAGAGCTGCACTTGAACATGTGCAAGCTGATGACTACACGACTTACATATAGTAATATCTGATAAAACACCTGCCGGCCAAGACGAGAGGCAGTACAGTGCACCAACAATTGACATGGTGGAAATGGTGATGCTCAGCGAGTCTTACAAAGTAATGCTCAAACGACGGATTGCAATATACGAGTTTATTTTGGCAAGGAGATAGTGGACATCATTTCAACATGAAACTGAGAAATCCTCAAACATATGAGAAAACAAACAAGAAAGTCAGTATCGTGAATTATTATTAAAAACGATTAATGATTATTGAAAACCTTGTGGCCACGTTTACATTACAAGATGCAATGGCATATGTTCGCACATATGGCGGCAAAATTTGGACTTAAGGAAAATTGAATCGGAGGTGGCTGAAAACCGTGAATTAATCAACGCATTGGCAAATTGATAACATCTGCTAAAGTGGTCAAGTCTAGCTCCAATATCCATGTTGTAACAACGCCGTCGCAAGTTATTGTATAGGGTCGGGGCCTCCCATCAACTCAATCAAAACTGTTGCAGTGCCTGTCAAAAATATTTATATATAAGTCGTATCGATCCATCCGTCGTACCGACCAGATCGTTAGCTATGTCTGCGATAAACTTCAAAATTGTTCGCCAGTGGCACTATTCTGGTAATTCCCTGGGAATAGGGAACTGGGGAAAGATTTTACATAGCTTTTATCTATAAATCAGTTTTTTCTGGCCTACTGACAAAAAAGTTTCATTTAAATATTTGCAAATTGGGAATAATTTTTCCATAGCAAAATTATCAGGGAAAGTTATTCCCAATTTTATTTTATTTTCAAAAAAATTGCCACTCCCTTTTTACCTTAGTATGCCAGAAAAAAATTATTTAAATAGAATTTATATGTAAATTCTTTTCCCAGTTCCCTATTCCCGGGGAACTACCAGAATAATGCCACAGGGGGCGTAAACTGTAGGCTATTATAACACGAAGGCCGTGTTTTGGACAACACACAAACATCCGTTTCATTTAAAATTTAAATCCACCCATTTTCAAATTATTCACGCATATCAAAAACCCCAACTGTGGCCACGTTTCAACAGCTAAAGTAACTGGCAATGATATTGATATTATAATAATCAGCGATGGCTTACGATAATGGCTTACGATTAATACGTTATCCGCAGAGTATTTTCTATCTGACACGTTTATCAACTTTATCGACTTAGCCGTTATACTTTCGGTTCGTCCTTGTGATCAAATTATCATTGTGCGCTACTTTAACTTACTCAGTATATCTTGGAACAATGTCGACAGTGTGTTCTCTTCATCCTCAACTGATGAGAAAGCACTGCCTATCATCGATTACTTTGCTTAAATATCAACAACGCAGCTTAACCGTTTCAGCAACAGTCGAGGAAAATTCCTGGACCTGCTATTTGCTAACGATGTCTTGCATGCCGAAGTTGCTCCGTGCTTGGACTTCACTGGACGTGAGAGCATTTATGACACACCAATTATTTTTCCACCCCGGTGGCAAAGTGATCAGCATGCTTGCTCCAGCGACCGGAGGTCTCGGGTTCGATTCCCGGTGGTGACAAGGAAAACATTTCACGACTGGTTTAGAATCAATGAATTAATCACTCATTATCCGAAACGAAAATATGATTATGAAACCTCATTTGAGGCGGCCAAATCCTTTAATGGGATATAGTGCCAGAGAGAGAGAGAGAGAGAGAGAGAGAGAGAGAGAGAGAGAGAGAGAGAGAGAAATTATTTTTCTAATGGTTTTCACTTTAATTTTGGAATGGCCGAATATTTATCCTTGAATGAATTTCTCAACACAGCCGATTGGGACATTTTACAGCGCAGTGCGGATTTGAATGATACGGTGCACAGATTCAATGATATTCTCGGGAGTGGTATTGAGAGACACGTTCCGCGAGTTATCAATAACAAATCCGGCTTTCGTGAGCCATGGTATAATACCGAGTTGATGGTGCTCGAGAAACGACGCAACAAGCTTCATTCCCTGTATAGGCTTTACGGCGTAGACTACTAGCCCGATTTTGTCAAACCCTGCAAGGAATTTAAGACCCTCAATTGGTTCATTTACAATAATTACGTAGTGCAAATCGAGTAAGTTTTGACATCTAATCCCAAAAAATTTTGGAACTTCATTAACAGTAAGAAAAAGGTATCTGGTTTTCCGAGAATATGTCTTACCAGACCTCCACCGCCAATCAGCCATCTGATATTTTCCATTTTGACATCGGGTCTTCTACTACTTCTACCTAATTTGATCATTTCAAATTTACCGAACAGGAGCTTCTGGATCAAGTGCTCCTTTGACGGGAGCGGATCACTACGGTCCATGGTTCACAGAGTATTGCACTTCCATACCAAGAAACTTATTTCTTCTTTTCAGCATGGATTTTATCCCGGTAGGCCTACCGTGTCTTACTTGTCCTCTTTTTGTGGTCATTTATTTGAGAGTCTAAGCTCCAAACAGCAGCTTGACGTTGTCTAAACCGAATTCGCAAAGGCTTTCGATGTGATTGATCACTCTATTCTTATTAGTAAGTTGGAGAGTCTCGATTGTCATTTCATTCCAATCGACTGGTTGCTCTCTTACTTCTCAGATCGCTGGCAATCCGTTAGGATTCTGGATTCTTTCACCCCATTAATTCGAGCGCCATCCGGTTTGACTCAGAGTAGTCATATAGGCCCACTGTTATTTTCATTATTTATTAACGACGTTGTAAAATGTTTTAAGTTTGCTCACTGCCTCCTCTTCGCGGATGACATGAAAATTTTTGTCCGGGTCTCTAGCGTGTTAGACTGCAAATTGTTACAAGAAGACTTAAACTGTTTTTGCAGTTGGTCAATTAACAACATACTCCCTTTAAACGTGAGTAAATGAAAAACCATTGATCGGGTTGAGTTCATTTCGGATCTTGGTGTAATCTTTGAATTTGATGCTATATTTACCAGACTTGTTAACGACATTATTTCAAAATCGTACATTATGCTTGCCCGTTAACTTTGACATCATTATACGTCAGCTTTGCTTAGTCTATTTTGGAGTATGCACGCATCTTCTATTTTGTCACCCTCCTACAACTGTCATTCTGAGAGGATTGAGAGTATCCAGAAACAGTTTATTTTGTACACGCTAGAACGTTTATCATTCATGTGTGCTGTGGTTTACGTTCTTCCGCCTTATCAGAATCGATGCAATCTTTTGAAACTGCAAGGATAATCGCCGAGATGTAGCTTTCACGCTATTTGTACGTGATATTATTATTTCCCGTGTCAATTGTATCGAGTTACTAGCACGTATCAGCTTGTATGCTCCAGAACGTCGGATGCTTCAACGCGATGGAGCTTTATTCATCGACTGAGCGGTAACGAACTACAGTCTTTTGATCCAATTCCCAGGGTATCGCGGATCTTTAACAAGGTCTACGAAGCTTTTGATTATAACATGTCGAGAGACTCATTTAAGAAAGCTTTATATAATCTTTGTAGTCGAGCTTATGTGCCGTAATTCTTTACCAATTATTTTGTTGTGCCGATTGTAGTCACAGCAGGCACCATTTATAAATAATGTATTCCATTGAGTGGCAAAAACGCCACATGCACAAATTTTGCTTTAGTTGTGCAAAAAAGTTTCATCAGATCAAATTGACCAAAACATTTTCGCAAATGCACGTGCAAGAGCATTGTCGCTACCGTCAACAAGGTTAACCGCATTTTTCTTATTGTGTGGGGATCGTATGTTTGCAAAGACTTGGTTTGGTTCCAGAAAAACGTATGTAGCGTATAACGGAATTAGAATTATGTAATTACAGCAAAAGCGGCGAATTGTATTTTCTAAATGGGTCCAGAGAGACACAGGCAAAACTTTTGTCATTTCACTTGTTTAGGAAACCGCATGAGATCACGAAAAAATATTCACTGGCAATCCGCCATCTGAAATTGCAAACACTCTTTTGATGAATGATGGCCGAACAGTGTATTCGCTACTGAAATTACCGTTGAATATGTAAATCATGCAATATCAACAAAAGTTCTGGAATGGGTAAAGTACTCCAATCATACAAAATTCTTATGTGGAACGAGTATTTTCGGTCATTTACATGGCCTTATAGCCTATAAAAAAAGCATTTAAAGTGCTTCATCGTACACTAGAAGATTTGAGAGGAAATGAACAGACCGTGCGTCATCGAGCACTCATTTTGTTGGCTGCGGTGAGGTTAAACAAACTCTACCAGCTACACCAAGCTTAACACCAACTAATGATTTTTAATGCATGTCTCAATTCATCAGTTTTATGGCGAAAAAATATCGCAATAAAATATCACCAGTAGCCAAGGGCAGTTGCAATATTAACAGCAAAAACCATTGCTATCAATTTCATCACTCAAAACTAAATACCAGGCGAAGCGACAACGTCGCTACTGTAATGAAAAATGGCGAAGTTATAAATTATCCAACTGAATTTACTTGATTTGCCGCAGGCATCCCGTCGTACGTCTTAGCATTGAAAATTGGCGTGCCCTTCATCGAGCCTATAATTTTAAATGGAATTTAAATGAGCAGACGAACTGTTACCCAATAATTTCGACAGATATGCTAGTTTGCAGTTTGCTGTGCGATTCCCATTTTCAACTATCATTTGCACCAAATATTTCAAGATATTTAGGGCCTTCGCCACTTACATGATATTAGTCCGGATGATCTGAATAAACATACTTCATTCGATTCGAAGAAACCTTGAAACACCTAAATATTTCCTTCTCTAAAATCTAAACGGAAGACATAGTTTACTTCAAAAATATTATTCCCGACGAAATCCGTAATGTGATTATAGCACTAGACGAAATCTTTTTACACATTTAAATTCGAAGCATTTTACAGAAACACAAAGTTCGATGGAAATGCTGGTATATCACCAAATAATTTATGGTTACCAAATAATTCCGGCATTGACGACCTCGATAGTTTTTTCTCTTGAAAATACAATCATAAATTAGAAGCATCTTAATAATATTTTGCACGGATATAAAAAGATGATCCACCCAGCAACGCATTAAAGAGTAAAAAAATGTTTCAAATTCAGTTAAAGTTAGACAATTTTAAAGTTCTCACTGTCGAAGCAGCTTTACAAAATCCAGGACAGTATTTTTAACCAACTCATTTGATATGACTCCAACGTAATTTTGAATTTGCGATAAACTACGACTCCGATCAACCATAAACCTATAGAATAATCCATTTGTCGTGGGCTAATCAACTCTTTCGAATTGTGTTGAACAATACAGTGGTATGAAATCTGGTTATGTTCAATTATTTATGCTTTAAATAAAAAAAAACAGAAATATTGAAAGTTTTATATGCTAAATTACTCAATTTGCAAATCGACCATTAAAATTTCTCTAAACACTACTCTATTCTATTTCACCAACAAATTCAAATATTTACAACATTTTATGTATGCCTATCATTGAAATTACAATATATGGGTACAGTACACGATTCGCAGCAGCAGTGACCGTCATTTAAAAGGTAAATATTTACCTTAAAAATTGAAAATACAATAACATCGAAATGCGATCACACGACTCACCTACGTAAATCTTCTAGCTAATATGGCTCATCATCACATAGCTAGAAAGCCTAATGTACAAACCTATAGAGGAGTACAAGATGTCTATATAAACTCAGTGTGATGTAGTGTATACAAATAATAAATATTTCCATAAACATTTTTAATGGGGCGTAATTAAATTTAATTTAGATAAAAAAATAAAAATAAAAAAATTAAATTCGTTGTTTATATAAAAAATATATAACCAAAACTAATCTAATTTACATAGTCTAGCTCTAGCTGAACTCGGTCAAAAATAATAATTTTATTTTTGTGTTGTGTTCTGTTCTGTTTATATCCAAAATATACAAATTTACGGTGTATAGTAAAAAAAAAAAACTATGTACGGGTATATCTCCTCCACATTCATTACAAAATATATATTTTTGTACGAAAAATCCGGCGCATGACAATGAATTTCCATTTTTCCGAAAAAAAATAATGGTGAAGAAGATACAAACACATACACATACAACTAATTTTATCAGTTTTTCATTATCACCACACACAATATTGACCTGAATTTTGAATTTGCGTGCGATAGAATCAGTTTAGTGTGTGATTTAATCTACATATACAAATCGCGACTTGACACTTAACTATCTATATCGCATAAACCATCATCAACATGGTTATTATATCATGTGATGAGTATCGCATTTCTTATACTTTGCTTTCTTCAAACGTCTAAAACACATATGACACTTAAAATGTAACACCTCATATATACAGAAACGTGGTTTTATATTTTTTTTGGTGTAAAAAACAAAATTTATATTTATAGAACTACACCGCATACTATATATGTAGGCACGACAAGTGTGTGTATTGATAAGAATATATATATTTTTATTTAATATCGCGGAACATACACTTTTATTTTGTGTGTCTCCAGTACACTATAAATACAACTTTGCACTCACAACTCATCTCGAAATAGCGCATAAATCATCGAAATTCGAAAATATTTACAACAACAACAACAAATTTTATAAAATTCTAAACTTTCAAAATATTTACCACTAAAATTTAATATTACGCACCACCAAATCAAAATATTCTTCTTCTGTTATGTATGTGAAAGTGAAATCACACCGTAGACGTATTAAAAACACTGTACACAAAAAAAATACACTGAGCTTTTTTTTATTTATTTTACTTAAAGCTTTTCTTATTTTATATTGCACACACTTAATTTTCCGTTTTTGATTTCGGATATTACTTTATGATACACCATACACGCGAGCGAGCAACAATATACACAAAAAAGCACAGAAAATGCAAAAATTTAAATTCGTTGATTCATGGACCAAGTGAAAATTCAAAATAATAACAAAAAGCGTGAGAGTTGTGTATTTCCCTCCTATTATTCTTCTTATAACGTTTACTGTATCCTTTTTATATGTTTTGTTATATATTTCCCGAAACTTTATATTTTATATCATAAGGAGGGGATGTTGCGGGGGAAAATTTTCCTTTTTCTATATACACAAACACTTTATATATTCACACACACGCAACCGAAATTTATAAATACATAAACACTAACACACACACACACGACGTAAAATATTAAATTGGAAAATTGTCTTGATAAATAAGTACGGGTGGAAAACTAATGTGTTAAAATTATTTTTTTTTTACACATAAAATCACGATTTAGCAGAATAACTTTATTACAAAATTTATCTAAACATCACAATACGTCATCTCAAATAAAATTTTGATAAGAAATTTAATAAATTTCGTCAATCTAATAACAAATAAATAAATCGCTTCGCATGCGCACACTTCGAAAGCTTGATAAACACTGGATATCGCGATGTGATAAAATAGAAATAATAAAAAAAAAGTTTCTTGTGTATATAGTGAATTGCTAGTAGTATTAGTATTTTTTCTTCTTATATACCACAAAAAAAAAATCGTATTTATATTTACAATGACTCAATGAGTGACATGCGCACCGGGGATGTAAATAATCTATGCTCATTTACTCATTCAATACTAAACATACAATTTTTTATTGTACATTAGATATTACGAGTATATTTAGCTTTTTATACCAACTAATTTCTATTTCCATTCTCTATTTCTCTATTTTCAGTCAGAAAAGCTATCGTCATATCCATATCACACGGCATATATGTACATAGACAAGTACATAAGTGCACAGTGGTGGCACATTATAAAATTTGATTGAATGGAAATAATGACACTTGACAGATTTATATATTTGCTGATTTGCAACATAAAAGTTCTAATTGGTACGATTTAAAATAAATTTACAATTTTAAACTGAGCTTAAAAGCTTTAGAAACATTAATAATTAAAAACAGAATTCATGTTGTTACCTGATGTCGTCATTTTTGAAATCAAAATTTCAGAAGTTTCAAAACTAAATAATCGCTGACAGAAATTGATTATTTAGTGTGAAAAATGTATACAATATTTCAATAATGTCGAAAATTATTATTTTGTATTGGCATCCAGCAAAATGTTTACGGTTCTGTTTGTTAAATAGAACCATTTAAACATAGAAAGCTTTATTCTTACCACCATTGGCACTATTAGGGTAATTCCCCGGAAAGAGGGAACTCAGGAAAGAATTTATATGTAATTTCTGTTGAAAAATGTTTTTTCCGGCATACTGAGGTAAAAGGCTAATGTTAAATTTTTGAAAACAAAATTAAATTGGGAACAATTTTCCCTGCCAATTTAGAAATGGAAAATTTATTCCCAATTTATAAATATTTACATTAAACTTTTCTCGTCAGTTCCATAAAAATTCATTCCCCAGTTCTTTACTCCCGGGGAATTACCAGAATAGTGCAACAGCAGGTCGATTCAGCTTTCCTATTGACGACTGTTAAAGTTGAGAATGCGACATCTAAAAATAAGCTCATTGCGGGTATTTTCCATTAAATTTTAGCACGGCATACTTTATGGAAATAAAAGTTAGCATACAAAAATATCACCAACAAGCTTAATTTTTTGCCGTCAGATCCACTTATAGTTGTCTTTAGGGAAAAGGAATTAGGAAAAATATTTTAGTTGCCATTTTTATCTTGTTCACGTGGAGGTGGTGCGAAGTGGAGTGGACTGGATTTGTAAATCCGGTCGTAGTATGAGTGTTCACCTGGGTGTGGATCGTAGTAAATCTACCATAACGCCTCTAGTGAAGACACGTTGAACTATTTTTTTGACATAATTTTTCTCCGGAAATTTTTTTGTTGTGACTAACACGTTTAATGAAAATTATTTTTTTTAAATTGTTCGAATTGTAAATATGGAAAATATACATAAAACAATCTTATTTAAAAACAGCGTAAAACAAAGTTCACGATTTGCGCAATTGAAAAAAGGAAGAAAAAATATAGAAAAGCTAATGAACGTCAACATGTTCATCACTTTGGTGCCAAAAAATTTTGTTAACAATAAAAGTTGATTTTGGAAAACTTTATATGAAACCCAAAGTCACAAAAAATGCATGGAAAACATGTTGTTAAATTTTACGCAGAACCAGTGGATTGAAAATTTTAGAATGACGAAACATTTGGCTTCATATGTGCTGTTGTGGATGAAGATCTTAAACTTAAAACCAGCATTAGTTTGCAGATGCAAATAATCAACAAAGTTTACCCACAGAAAAACAAGTAGCAATAGCATTGTTCAAACTTGCTAGTTTTTGCGAGTTTAGAGTGGTTGCAATAATTTTTAGTATTGCATTTATGTACAAAAATTTATTTATATGCCGAATGAAGAAGAAGCGATGCAGTTTACCTCCGATTTTGAAAAAATCTGCAATATCCCACAGGTTATTGGATGTATTGATGGTACCCACATTAGTATTCTGACGCCAAAAGATAGAAATAGGGACTTCGTGAACCGCAAATGTTGGCCTTCATTCAATATGCAGGCCGTTTGCAACGCACAATTAAGATAACAAAAATCAATTTTTTTTTCTAGCTATTTAATAATATTTAAAACCCATATTTTAGATTCCTAGATATTAGCTGTAAATATCCAGGTAGCTGCCACGATGCCCATGTCTTTGTTAATTCTGGTCTTTACAATAATATTGCTAATATCCTACCAAGCGTAAGTTTGTATTATTTATTGCTCTAAATTTAAACTTATATTTTTAAAATAAAAAAACTTTTAGCACACAAAAGAAATTGAAGAGAAAGCTGTACCATATTTTATTCTTGGCGATCCTGCATATCTATTGCTGCCATGAGTCATAAAAAATTATCCAATCACCATAGATAAAGAAGAAATTTCTTTTAATGCATATTTGAATATTGGTCGAGTTAAAATTGAAAATGCATTTATGCGGTTAAAAGCCAGATAACATATATTGGCATAAAGATGCGATTTGTATTACAAAAATGCACCTAAGATCATATTGACATGTTGTATATTACACAACATATGTGAAAATAATAAAAGTTTAAAAAACAAGATGTGTCCTCAGCCTACAGCGAATACCAATACATTAGAGGGAATTGAAACAAGAAATTATCTAAAACTAGATATTAACAAAAACTTTCCTCTCAGAGATGTTTATCATTTCTAAGCAATCTATTTATAATAAAAACTTAATAAAATTCCAAATCGTGTTTATATATGTATGTTTTTTAAATTTTATTTATGCATATTCAGTAATATATTGAACATCCTCGTGATCGTTTTAATGGCCATTCTTGTGATCTATATCTTTAAGGCTGAAAAATATCAACTAATGATTCCTAATATATTTTTTGGCATTCATCCTCCCTATCCTGAATTTCTAATTCCAGAGCCTTTTATTTTTCAAATAACTCTTTTTGATTCTTAAAAAAAATTTCTTGTAGCGCGCTTTGTTGCTTTTCCATTCTCTCTGCAAAGCTTGTTATAACCTTTTTATATTTTGATCTCCCACCCAGTACTGTTTTTCGCTAAAGCTTATAAAAAAAGCGTTAAAAATGTACATATTTTAAAACTGCATTGTTTATTTACCATTATTGGTACATTCAATGTAAACATCAATGGCTGTCTCATCGTGCTCATTTGGGATGTCAGTATGACGGTTTCTACTGGTTGTGTTTCTCATGAACACACCATATTAGTTGAACAGTTCACATAATAAGCTCGCTCATTTGCTCCATATATATAAACTTTGAAGCACCACTTCCACTTTTGTTTAGTTTTTTTTTCTAAATTATATTTAGATTTTAAACTTTTTTATTTAATTTGTGCTTGCTTAGCAGTTTTATTATATCCGTGTTCTTTTAATTTTATCACAATGTTTTTAAATATTTCATCATGTCGTATAATGTCTTTTTGTCCACTTGTTTCAAAATATCAATATCGACACATATTTTTAAAAATAATTAGGCCTGATCGTTTTCCCACACACACTTTAAATTATCATTATATGTTCATTTTCCATTTCTAAATTATGTTTAAATTAATTAAAACTATTTTTTTATCACAAATTCACATCACAATTTCAATTTGAAACAATATCAAATGTCAAAATATCCAGTCTACTCCACTAAGCTAGTATTCACCCGGTACGGATTTGCAAATCCACTACACTTCACTCCTCACTTTTTGAGTGGAATTGATAATCCACTCCGCACTATATTTTTCGGTGTTCAGGTGGTGGATTTTCAAATCCAGTGCACTCCACTCCGCACCACGTGAACAAGATATTTGTCTCAAATTATTGTTTCTGGCTTACTATGGTAAACAGTTGGTGTAAATTAAAAAAAAAAAAAAAATTGGGAATATTTTCCTTATACAATTTCGATACGGAAAAAATCACGTCGATTATAGAACTCGCGGGAGCGAATCGAATGCGGATTGGAAAATGCATATAAATAAAATGAAAAACAATTGCTCTCAATCAGAGTAGCCAAGAAAATATGTATTGATTTCCATGCAAACCGTTGTTTATGATTCCCCGTACAAACGCAACAAAATAGTTGCAGATCTAAAAACAAAAACAAATTTTACTTTACTAATTGTATGATAATCCATAGGAATTTCTATGATACTACGATTTAAAATTTAGTTTTATGTTTTTTTTATATGCAGTTTTCAATCCGCAATCGATTCGCTCCCTCGAGTTCTGTAATCGACGTGATTATTTTCTAAATTATACAAATATTTTTATTATTTAATATGACTTCTTAGTAGGCCAGAAAACGATATTTTTTTTGTCAAAAATGAAAATATTTTTCCTAATTCCTTTTTCCTATATAGGAAAATTAGAATCGACCTGCAGGGATGAGCAAGGTAGATTACGTAATGTAATCTACGCGGTTGTCGAATCGTAATTTTTACGTATATTAAATAGAGATTTTTTGTGTCCCTAATGTCGACAATGTCGACAACGTCGACATAGAGAGACAACACAGAGATTTCATTTTTCTCAATTCATTATTTTCTCTTAATTTTACGTTAGTATACGATTTATTTTATTTATACTACTAGTGGATCTAATGTCATTCACATCTTTATGAACAATATACATATTCAGCATATACCATAGTGTCATCATAGTGACTAAAACAAAATTACGCATAATAACAGCAAATTCAAATACATAACAATTTATATATAATAATATATAATTTAATTTAATTAATTAACAATGAATGGTAGCATTAACATAAATCACAAATAATCTGATGATAACAGGTGAGATTTTACCATTCATTTAAACATACAGATATGTAAAGCGCTCTTAATATTTTCAGCTAAAAATAATAAAAATATATGGCCCAATTTGGGGGCACTTCAACTGACACTGACTATAATTACTAGTTCAATAGCCATAGCCTAGAAATTCAAATTGAATAGTCGAAAGTAATGTTGGGATGTGCAGACACTTAAACATGGGAGAATGCCTATGGCAACAGTTTGATAGGGCTCCACAGTAGCAAAAAGGTGAGACAGTTTATATACATTGCTTTACAGCACCTATTTTGTAGAAGGTACAATTTATTCAGTTTCTCTTTAACGGCTGAACAAAATAGGTAGTAGAAGCGTATGAGATGAATAAATAAGAAATAAATTTTTTAAGACACGCACTGGAACAAAATCAGCCAATTTTCTAATAAAGCAAATAAATGGTGCTACTTGAAGTTGTGGTAAATCAATGAGTCGTAGACTCAAGATTTCTGACTTTAAATACGGTAGTCATTGATAAATATTCAAAGGACTGATTTACCTTTTTGTAATTAACGTATCTTTTCGTTAATGTCCAAGTACAAATTTAGGCTCCAAGTAAAATTTTGAGAATACAAAATTATGATCACTTATGTCGGCGTCAATGGTAAAATTCCGATCTTGCTCAATATTATGAAAACTACTAACAGAGTGGTCTAAAATATTACGGCCCAGTGGTCTGGTAAAGAAAGGATTTGTTACAAACATACCACGAGGAAGTAAAACTGTCTATAGTTCAGACAAGCGTTACACCTTGATAAACTCTATAATATCATACCTAAAGTGCCACAAGTGTAGGATGAGAAAATACGAAGTGATGGCGTTGTTCGTTTCAAATGAGCCAATTTCCATAACAAACAAATGCTGATATTGCATACCGTGGATACATAAAGTTTCTGCCAAAATGTGTGTATCCTTAAGGTTTTTACATCAATAACTGTAGTCGATAAACTATCGACAAACATTAAACACGTCTATGCTACCAACCAGCTGACTAAATACCCGTTTACGCCACCGGCGTAATTACGATATTTGAATATCTTATATAAATAGAACTAAACACATTCAGATACCTTGGTAGCTTTCATGAGTTCTGTAAAGTTGGTCTCTGTTGGTTAGTTCACCTCTTTCTTGTATCATGGCCACAATTGTTTTTTTTAATGCCTGCAATCTGTTCTGGGGCGGAAGCGCTACCAACTCTTTCGCGGTTTGTTTTTTCCTTACGCAGTTATGCTAAATCGAAGACGTACGGTTATAGGTCCCATTTACGTTACCATCTGCGCATTGTATATCTCCATGCCAGCCTATAGTACTGGACATAGAAGATGGGTCACTCATGGGCCGAGTTTTGCACGCCGATAGGGGGTGGTAACCTGTTTCCTTTCTTATCGAAGTAATAATGAAAACTAATATTTTCTAGGTGAATATTTGAGCCCACGTTATCACGTTTAATTAGCTCACCATATTTAACTAAGAAAAACCCACATTAGATGTCACAACGTTTTTTGTGATAGTTTCGTTCATCGATTAGGTTTGTTGTACTTATCCTCGAAATTCCAATTATTTGCGAGTGGTGACCATGGGCATCGAAACAATACTCGTATCAGTCCCTTGCATAAATAAACGCTCGTCAATTCGCTTTTTCAATTATGGATTCGTCATAGTAAAATACGACAGTGATCGTTCAGTTTTACCTTGTTCTCCCTGCAAATGTATATTAATTCGTTTGGCATGCTAGATGTGATGTAACTTGTTCCTCCACATTGTTATTGCCAATCTGGATTGCTAGGCTTACGCACATCCATTTGCACAAACAAGCATAAAAGCGAGTATCAAAGAAGTCAATTTTAAAACAATCGACGTTAACCTGGAAAACATTCTCATCGTGCGTGATTAGTATGATGAAAAGACCTAAAATTTCACTATACTAAGTAAAATCCAATCCCAGACTTTAGTGGCAACGAAAATAAATTCATATACTTTCCAGCTGGCATGTATGCCTGATTTAATTTAGCATCCATTGTCATCATCCAATTCAATCTCATCCTTAACGTATTTGGTTCATATTTAATTTGCGCACTATACGTAAGGAATACATCAGGTGCCATTGAATCAATTTGACAATTTTTTCTGTAAAAGTTCTGCTATGTATAGCTGTACCTGTTAAGTTAATTTATGCACGAATTTTGTGAATAAAATATATGTTAGTTGAATTCACCTTCATATTTTTTAGTTTGGCCATATAACAAATCGAGTTTTGTTTACCATTTTAAAGAGATTGCGCTGTGAATTCTTAATTATAGGTTTCAAACGCATTAACACTAGTAGAATTAATTTGTAGTCAAAAATTTGAATTTTGTCTGAAATTAACGTTTAATAATATTGTGTATCTGATGCCAAAGAGTAAAAAGTTTTTTTGAGAAACAAAAAAAAAGTGTTAAAAAATGTGTTTTTTTAAGTGTGAGTTTCGCCAAGCGCCTACGGCAAATAATGTTAAAAGTATTATAAAGAGTAACGAAACAGAGGAAAAATTTTCATCAAAAATCGCATGGGTTATGTAATTTAAATGGGTTATACCATTCACTAACTCGTCTTTATTTACCGTATTTTTTATAGTCCCCTATCAATAGGGACGAGTATGACAATATTCGACCCAAATAATATCAAAATATTTTGTTTAAGTGTATTGTATTACGCATTTAGCTTTATGCTTCCTGTAACTGGATATCGATAAGTCAATAAAATTTTAACTAAATGTATGAAGATCATTTCGGTTTATTGCAGGTGCTCCTGCATGAAAGAGCAGGTTCTGGATACCGAATGTCAAATAAAATTACAAAAATATAGGCAAATTTACGCCAATAGAATAATTCAAAGGCTGTTGTAGTTGTTGTATTAAACTAAACTTTATTTAGTAAACTATGTAAATGAATAAAGCTTTAATTTCAATTCTGACCGAAGTTAGAACTGGTGGCTTTTTGTCTGTCGGTATTTCTTTATTTTGCCAGGTGGCAGTTGACACTGATAATTGAAAAATTAACTTTAAGTATAGTAGTTTAAGTTACTATCTTTTAAGCTATATTTTATACTATTCGTCTGCTTCAAGCTATCAATTCTATAAGAAAACCAAGTTAATGTGTTATTGTTCTAATAAAAATTATAAAGGAAGATTCGTTTTACCACTTAGTGTCTGCTTACGATAAGTACGCCCATTATTATAATTTTACGCAAAAGGCATCAATATCAAGGTCAAAATTCCTATTTCAACACTTTGTTTCAATAAAGCGATGTTACGTTCTTCCTAGTCTCACGAGATCTCAGTATAAGTCGAGTAAGCATGTGCGTTGTAATTTGTTAAATTTACCGGTCGCCTCATACATTTTAGTATATTTTGAAAGGCACGTCACTGCCTCCACTTATTTACTATAATAACCCATACATATTTATTTCTATTTTCAATCATGTAAGTTTTTCTATCATGTGAGTACTTACTTCGCTACTCTGCTCGTTATAGCAGCAAAATTATCGAGCAAAGAGAGAAACCACTAGAAAAACAAAAAACTACACCAAAACAGAGTTAGAAAATTTTTTGCCGGTATTTTCCAATCTTAACATTTTTTGTTTTTATTTTTGTTTTTCCATTTTTTTCGTCTATGTATTTTTGTCTCTATTTTCTAATTTATTATAAATATAGAATTATAAAAATAAAGTGTAATAAATAATTTTAGGTATAAAAAATGTGGAATATTAGAAATCTCATCGTACGCTCGTATACGGCGTATAGACAAAAAAAAGTTGTTTTGGAATCGCGATACCAATTTACGCTTCGAGGGAAACCTAAACGAGGGTTTGGCAAAATAATGACAGATGAAGTTTATTTAACACGGTGAAAGTCATCGATTTAACAAAACACAGAACACAAATAATTTCCCGGAATTATTTTATAGGACATTTTTTGCACGCCAAAATTTTCGGTTGCCAAACGTTTGATTAATTGTTTGCGTAATGCAAAATATACAGAAATGTCATTCGAATCGAATTTTTATATCTCTCTCCCGCGTATCTAACTATATAGGTATACAATATCATGTTATGGTAAGGAAAGCGCACGGAAGTTAGCGAAAGTGAAACATTCCAACAAGAACAAAATATTTTTATTCCGCTAATTTATTTGTGATTTTATTGTTTGAAATTAAATTTATTTTATTTATTGAATCGGAAATTTAAAAAAAAATAAATAAATAATATTAAATAAGATTATTTTTTTTTTTTATATAAAAGAAACGAAATAAGACATTTTGTTTATACAAGAATATATAGTATATAACAAAAAAATACAACAACAATACTTATTATTTATTTATTTAATTTTCTTGTATTTAAAGACGATGAAAAAAATACAAAAAAAAAATTAAAATTAATAAGTAAATAAATTATAAATTTTTATTTTCTGTCGTTCTCGTTATTTATTTTATTTAGAATTTAATGAACTGTAAATGATAACATACATGTAGTAAATAAGGCACCCGGGTATGTCGGAGGGTGGTGAATTATAATAAAAAAAATTCCATCCCATATCGTTACGTAACACATGAGACAATAGTGCGTTAATACTCATCGCACATGTGTAATGGGTATGGACTCGTGTAAACGTTCCAAATCAACTTTTAATGACCAATGTAAAAATATAAATTTTCAAGTTGTTCCTCCCTTATCCGTGTCGTGCACAGAGTACCCAGTATTTAACGCATTTTTGACTTGCTGCTGCTAGGTTACACACACACAGTTGGTGTGGAAATAAAAATAAAATTTTTAGGTCGATAAATTATGATACATGTATAGATAAATGTGTCTTATAAACACTTTAGTCAATATATTGCTGGTGTTTTGTTTGGTACCCAATTTAAAACATTGAATCGTTGCGAGAGACTTCAAAAACACTTTACTATGTGTGCAGATGTGCTGTTCGTATATAGGACTTGTTTCCGCGTTCGTGTAGGTATATAATATATTTGCGTTGAAGTGGAATTTCCACTATACAGACGGATACATAAAACAGTCAAGTTTATAGTCGATAATGTAAAATTTGGTTTGGGTATGGCCCCCTTTTGTATAGAAATTAGTTCAATGTTTTTGTTTGTTATGGTATGTTGATTAGAAACCGGGTATGTGAAGCAATGTTTTTACCTCATACCAATTTATACAACTTGGAACAGTGTTTATTTATTTTTATTAAAATAGACGTTGGCATATAAAGGGATTCTGAGAATACACAAATTGTAGGTATATCTACGTTTATAAAACGTTCCCTGTTATTTTAAAAAATTCCAGGAAATTTGGAATAAAATTATTTTCTCATATATTGGTTGTTTACATTTACAAATGACGGCATGTGCATGCGTTATGGTAACACGTTTTAAAAGGCACAATTTTAACTGACTTACGTTTATATTAACGGAATAGCCAACAATAATTTTTCAGCTAATGAAATTTAGGGCTTTTTAGAGCTTTTCCGTCAACATTTCACTCTTAACGAGGGAGTAATGCAACCTGACCGTATTGCGTTGTTTGAGATGCAATTAAAAGCAGACATTCTTGTTAAGGTACAAGGTTTCAAACTGAAACTCATACCTTTGGATATGTATCGAAAGACAACACACAGTAAGAGAATAATCGATGAATACAACGAGCTGGGATATTAATAAGGTCTAAACGATCAAGGTAAGCATGCATAAGTTTAGATATCCATTCAGACGTCAGGAATATTCGATCCGTGGTCCGTGTAAAACATTATTATAACCGAAGGGCCAAGACATTCTTTAACCACGTGCTGAGTGTGCTCTGTTGATTATACACTTCCAATGTTGTGGTGGATAAATCTTAGTTATCTATCGATTGATTGTCATTTTTATCGTTCAATACGGTCAGATCTTTTTCAAATATATCAGAATCTGAAGAAATATTCGAGTTGTTCATCAGTAATCACATCATTATTGTATTGAAAACAAAAAACGATCGCGAACTAACAAAATTCAACGGGGATAATTACAAACTGTCTCAGGATCGAATCCACGGACGCAAGAAAGCACAGAAAATAAAAATAATTTGTTCATATTTTATATTTTAATTTTCACATTTAACACCTCGACTTGTCACTTTCAGGTAAGGGCTTTAATGAAAGGCCAAAGTTAGTGCAAACTTCTATAAGTACATTTTTGGCTGTGAATCGCTGAAAATGCAGCGCGAGATTTTATAAAAAAACGCCGCCACCACAAAAGAACGATTTTTCGTTGTTTAAGATGATTGAAATACATCAATGATCTCTTCAATAACTTCCCAAGTAACAATTTTTGGTTTCAAATGGGCTTTAAAACCGACACGAAACTATGGTTTTAAGACCAACAAGTTTTTGAAATGGTTTCAGAAACGTTTCTGACACGTTATACGAAGCCTCAGCAGATAGTGCTTTTGGCCGCTGACCGTTTTTGATACCATTTCAATTTATTTTTACTAATGAGGAACCAATTTTAAATAGTTAGTCACTATAGTCTGGTTTCTGGTTTTTCTGACACTTTGGTTTCATTGTGCTACTTGGGTTTCATAACAAATATTTTTTTATTTATTGCAAATTTTATCACTTGATTGTATGATATGATCGGCGTTCGTTTTATAACATTTCGAACTTCCGAACGATATCAATGTGGTTGCGTAGAAATTTTTAACAAACCTGTTGGCCACCTGTTTACAGTTCCAAGTTGAACGCGTTCAACTCGTTCCATACCCTTTCACAACCAAATTATCGTTTATTCTGCCAATAAGTGAAACAGTTGGTCGAAGATGTTTCTCGTCTAATTCAGTATATATTCAATTACGATAACGAGAAACTATTATTATAAAATAATTTAGAAAAGTTCTTATTAATGAATAATTAAATTTATTCAGCCAACTTTTAAAATCCTTCGAGCCGAAATTTTTTTTAAAAATAACCAGACGATATACGAAACGAATTCACACTTCTCTGAGCGCTTATTCTAAAATAAAATTGTTTGTACATTAAATGCTGAATTTTCTTATGCTGCATTTATACTATTGTTTTCGAGCTTTGTTTTCGAGGTTGTTTTCAGTTTTTGGTTTTTGTTGTTGTTTTCCCATATAAAAACTTATCGATATTATAAAGCTTACTGGGCCCATAACAACGTTCGAAATCAAAAAAAGATGTAGCGCCTACATCTTTTTTACATAACTTTCGGTTTTTGTTCCGCGGTTCATAGTAAAAAAATTTAATAAAATGGTACGTGACCGTTCCGTAAAATCGAAATAGTTGGATTTAGCGATACTTATCAATTTTTCAAATATATTTTTAATTTTTTTATTTTTATTGCTATTTTTAATATAAAATTGATATATTAAATAAATAAAATTCATTTTAATATATATATTTAATTGTTTTTGGTACTTTTGTAAAAATAAAAAATTAATTAAACTTATCGACATCGATATTTATTTGATATATCCAAGTGTCAAAATATTCAAAATATAAATAGCGGGAAATACAAAAAAACAATTTTAGTTTAAGTTTTAATCGAAATATATTTCTAGTCGTATACATATTCGTATAAAATTTGATTCATGTAATTTTGACTGTACAACTGCGTTTTCTCAACTGCGAACACCACTCCATTCCGTCCACGTAGATCTATGTCGATTCCACTATTCTCGACAGCTTTAGCAGCATAATCAACTTGAAATACGCGAGCATCGGGGGGAAATTGAGACGCTGACAAATCATACTGTAGTCACCATTAATCAATTCGCCCACCCAGCTTAATTCAAGTAAAAATTCCTTATCGCGGGCTGGATCATGAATTTCATAAATATTCTGTAAAAAACAAAAATAAATCACTATAAACGACATAATAATTAGCTGAAATTATAAATTTTTACCGCTTCATTTAATAATTCGTTTGCTCGTTTAATATTCCTTCAGTGTTAATTTCAATCAATGACTCTAAGTTATTTTTAGCGGTTGGCTTAGCTTTGCCAATTGCATATTCGTAATATTCGCATGAGAAACCCGAAGGTTCGAGCATATAATATAGAGCTCAGCTCAGTTCCTTGAGCCGACGACGATGATGACATAACAGAAGCACCGGAAAGTCGAACAGCATTGAATACACGATCATTCAACAAGGAATTTGTTTATTGAAGAACATACGATGGTTTACTGCTTCTTGCCTAGCAATGTCGACTAAAGCATGGCCATCGGACATAACCCCGGCTAGTCTAATATAAAAAATTAAATTATCTATGGAATTTACCTTAACTACAACAAACTTACCAGACCAGTACCATCCATCGCCAATTGTAAAAATTCGCGTAAATGAATTGATTCATATAACTTTGACAATTTTCCCAACTGTGAACATCACTTCATCCTATCCACGTACAGCTATGGCGATTCCACTATTTTCGACCGCTTTAGCAGCATAAATCGACTTGAAATACACGAGTATCGGAGGAAAATTGAGACGCTGACAAATCATACTGTAGTATCGACATAACCTAGCAATTAGTAAACGGCGTAGTAAATTTATAATTTTATTCATCACCTTCCCCGTCGGCCGTCATCTCGATCATCATTACTAGTTTGTTCACCACTCTGTTTTGCTTCCATGTATAAAGCATCGCTGGGATCAAGAATTACATGCAAGCCATTAGCCAGTTCGTCCATCCAGCTTAATTCAAGTAAAAATTCCTTATCGCTGGCTGGATCATGAATTTCATAAATATTCTATAAAAAACAAAAATAAATCACTATAAACGATATAATACTAGTTATTAGAAATTAACAATTTTTACCACTTCATTTAATAATTCGTTTGCTCGTACTATGTAATGTAATATAATTTTCACAAACAGTTTTTGACACTTTGACCTTAAAACAAATATGGAGCATAGGGATACAATCAAAAACGATCAGTTAAGTTTTTGTTGTTGCTTCACGATAAGCTGAAAACAACCCTGAAAGCTTGCTCGAAAACAATAGTATAAATGAAGCATTAGACGTATCACTTCATGCGACGTGACTGTTGATTTTCCTGGTTACTAGATTTTAACGCAAGTTCATACGCGAATAAAAATCTCGGATTTCTCTATCCCGCCGTTTAGTTTTGATTTTTGCTTAAAATTTTTGGTCTATTTCACCCGTCAATTGTTTATAATTTTTGTTTTGAATTCCAGAGTGTTGGTAATTTCGTTTTATCGTGATTTTTAAAAATATTTAGTTTTTCGTACAATTTCTTTTGGTTCTTCGATTTTTTATGCTTTGTTAATATAAAATATCCTATAGTTTTCCGGTTTTCATTTTGTATTTAAATATTAAAAATTTTTATAAATACCTTTTTAAAGTTAATCTACGTCACTTCATTTATAATTTCCTTGCGTCTCATTTTTATTTAATTGTACTTTTGATTTATTGAATTAATACTAAAAAATGTCTTTATCAAGACAAACTATTCTGAGTGTACTAAATGGAGATATGCTCCTATTAAATGCCGTATTAGCAATGTATTTGCAATACGAAAGCAGTCGTTTTGAGAACAGACCTCGCAGTGTCAGACGATTCAGTGTAACCCGGTTAAACGTAACCGACGTCAACAAGGTTTTTACCAAAATCTTGTTGGGGAAATGCGACTGGTGGGCACAGAATCATTCATAAATGTTCATAGAACGACTCGTGGCGAGAGTTCAATATCAGCAGGCCAACGGTTATCTCTAACTCTAAGGTAATTATTTTAAATATTATTTTATATTTGATATTAATATTATATATTTTTAAATATTAATTGTTTTTCAGATATCTTGCGAGTGGCGACAGCATGGTATCCATTGGGAGATACGCGTTTCGGATAGGGAAAAGCACAACATCAGTAATAATCCGAGAAACCTGTGAAAAATTGTGACTGGTTTTAAAAGAAGTTATCTTTCTTAAGCCTAGCCTCGCGATGTGGCAAGAAATTAGTTACCAAAATTTTAATTTTATTTTATTAATGCAAAATCCTGTTTTCATTTGTAGGCATTTTCTCGTTCTGGTTCGATAAACCGCAATTATAAACACAGCCATAGTGTTGTATTTTTTACAATTGCGGATGCCGACTATAAGTTTACAGTCGTCGATATTGGAGCACCAGGACACACTGGAGATAGCAATATCTTTGGACGTAGTTCTTTCGGCAGAGCTGTGATAAGCGGTGGTACACAGCTGAATGTTCTATTAGCGGAAAATCTGGAGGACAGTAACGATTATCCATTCGTGTTTGTTGGAGATGAGGCATTTCCGCTTCTTCCAAATTTAATGCGCCCATATCCCGGTCGTAATACATCTGTACTACCATCTGAAAAAACAGCGTTCAACTACCGGTTATCTCGACCTAGGATGGTGGTGGAGAACGCATTTGGAATATTGGCCAGTAGGTGGCGTATCTATCGACGGCCGACTATAGCTAGTAAAGCAACAGTTCTTGGAATAATAAAGACAACCGTTGTTCTACACAATTGGTTACGTGATAAAAAAATAAATGAATACATTTTGTAAATACTTTAACGAAGTTAACGTTTTACACTGGCAATATTCTACCATTCATTGAAAACATTTTCATATTGGTTTTATTTAATTAAATTTCATTTTCTTTTGTAAAAAATAATAATAAAAACAACTTACTAAATTTCTAATTCAGTATTTTATTAAATCACATAAAATTTCATTGAAAACCCACATTCATTTATCACACGTCATCACTCGTCATTACCAATTTCATTTGTTGTGTCATTGAACAATATTTCATTGAATAATATTCCTGGATGCGTATTGACCAGAGGAATCGCAACAATTGCAAAAACTGTCATATACTCCCTTGAACTTAGAATATTTATTGGTTTAGGCGTTTGTACAATGAAAGTTACAGTTTGCACAAGTCTATAGGAATCCAGTTCATCAATGCCATCAGCACAATCGCAGTAATCATCATTTACCTGATTATATTGATTTTTTAATTTGCCATCGACACAAAAAAAAATTCCTTACACACACTTTACAACACAATAAAAATTGAAATGTCATCCCGAAGAACACATTACAAAACACAACAAAATTGCTCGAAAAGTAAAAAATAGTCCATACAATGTTGCCCGATAATTAAAATGTATGTTTGTTAAGTTGGTCGTCTGCCAGATATTTGCTCAAAGATTAGAGTTTTTCAACTTTTTGGGATAGAAAGGGAGCGTGAATTTCTGTTTATTATGCGATTTAAACGGGTAAAACGGTGGGATAGAAAAATCCGAGATTTTTATCCGTCGTATGAACTCGCAGTTAAACCAAAATTTACTAATGCCCGATTGCACAGAAAAATGACTAACGGCCGGTTAGTTGTGCGCCAGTTAAATGTTTTATATGAAATCTGTTTTCGAAATTACAAAAAATCAACGCAAACTTGATTAAATATATTTTATTCCATGGAAATATTTAACGATTCGTTATAGTGCGTTCATGACATAGTGAGTTAGTTCGGAAAAAATTCTATGGAAACACACAAAATGTATTAAAACAACAACAAAGATAACACAATTTCAACCGAGTTCGGAACTACTAGGCGTGGTACAAAGCATTTCAAATAATTTGATTGGTTTTGAGTTCGTTAGCGAGTATGGAAATATTTGTTTCCGATGTCATGTACGCGACATTAAATAGTTATTCAATCAAAATTGGCTGTTTAAATATTTATACGCAAGCTAATTATTTGCACGGAATAAACTTTTTAATCAAGTTTGCTTCGATTTTTTTGTGATTTCGAAAACAGATTTCATATAAAACATTTAACTGGCGCACAACTAACCGGCCGTTAGTCATTTTTCTGTGCAACCGGGCATAAATAATTTTGTGCAAAACTCTCAATGAAAATTTTTTAAATCTTAGTTGGCTGCATTAGTTTGAATTTTTTTTTATTTATTTGTTACGTCAAAATTTCAAGTGATAGAAATTGTCATTTGAAATGATAGCAGTCGCAAGGAAATATTTATAAAGCAGCATTGAAAATTTAAATAAAAATATTTTGTAAGTTTTGATTTAATGATCTAGTAACCAAGAAGATGAGTAGTCACATTACTTGAAGAGATGCGACTAGGGGAATAGGGGCTTAAGGTTGTGTGCCACACATAAGGTAAATCGCTTACTACGGTAAAAAAAGTTTTAGGACAGATTTTTCGAAAGTATTACAAAGTAATAGAATTTTTGAAAAATAATTGAATTTACCGTAAATCACTCTCTAGTAGAGTAAAAGAGTCAGTAATATTTTTAGGGTTGCATTATTCCCTGGGAAGAGCCAAAATTATATTTCAAAATTTTTGTTTTAAAACGGGTTCCAAAATTGAGATCATATTAAGAATATCAACTGGCTTAGTGGATTAAAAGAAACGGATGAAGAAATGGAAAACCTGAGTATAATTGAAACCTATAAGGAATACAAAAACTGGGTTAAGTATTAATTTCAACACCTTCACCCTTCAACCCAACAAGTTTTTGACTTGACACCTGTAGGAAAATTAAGTTGCAGGTTAAAATCCTGAATTTTCTGAATGCTGGATACTTGTTAAAGCTACACAACTCGACTGTCAAAAAACTAACAAAACCCGGCTGTTTTGAACTTCTAAGCGGTAAACTACCGGATATGTGAGATTCGCTCATCAAATTGGCCAACCTGAAGATTATTTTGAATAATCCGATGGGATCTATACCAAGTACGCTGGTAATTGATGACTTTTATAATAGTTCTTGCAAAATTTATTATTGTCAAACCAAACGTCCGTATTTTCAACCGGTCAATATGGGACTAATTTCGAAACGACAAATTTCAGTCACAATCAATCAAATTGATTAACTTATCTGCATCGCAAAGTAACGTTGTGAGTTTTAACTATAAAAGACTGAAACGTAAATATCAAAAATATTGAGGCCTATATTGATTCTGTGAATTATTTGTGCTGCACTTTTGACCAGGATCAGCTGGTTTTCTATGAATAATTTGGAAGAGTGTTTGGAATGTACTTTGGAGTATTTAGCAAAGCCTTAAACATATACAATTGTGTATAAATATTTATAGTAAAATGCTGTATTAAGGCTAAGCACCTACAGGCTGATGATAAGATCTCAAGAACACTTTTAGTTAGGAAGGGTGTTTTGCTTAGTATTACTTTGTACGAATAACTGAATAGTAACGGTTTAAAGAAAATACATCACCCTCTAAATTGGTTTTAGCCCATATGTAGAACTTCAAATAAATTAATACGGTCTCAACTTTCAGAGATCACAATACCATGTATTTAAGAAGTGAACATAGCATGTTTGAGGAGTAAATAGGGGCACAATTTTAGAATGTGTATGGTACAGTGAAACATTATCCGTGTATAGGGTAAAAAATATCCCAATATATTTTGATTTTGAACTTAAAAATTATTTTATATAACAAATATTATTATTTTTACTTTGCTTCGAATTTACTAAAAATACAAAAATTCAATATGTATAAGATTCCGAGTACCTTTAATATTTAACAAAAGATACTTATAATTAATCCATTAACTTTTGATTAAAAAAATTATTAAAAAGAAGAGTCATTAACTTCATCATGTTGCTCAACTTCATCATCAACATTTGTTTTCACGTTGGCACTCCGTGGACATAAACTGCATCTTTGTGTTTTACGACTTTAGGTTTGTTTTCGTTCTGAAGAAACCTTTGAATCATAGATGCTGGTTTGATAATGTATTCAAATTATACGCGTCTGACATGTTGAAGAAGAGTACCACTGGCCATTTTCTAATTTTTCGCTTGCAATATATGTTTTAACCAATTTATCAAAAATATCCACACCGCCTTTAGTTTGGCTATAATCGAGTATGATGTTCGGTTTAACAGTGGTTTCATCGATTGTGGTTGTTGTTGTTGTGTAACGTAGATAGTAATAATATAGTAAGTTTCATCCCGCTTTGGGAATATAGTTAACTAATGCCTTGTTTCCACAGAAAAGTGATGATCCAATATTTCTTTTTTTATTTCATAGACTAGCTGACTTACCCGGCGGTGCACGGGAGGTATATAAGCATGAGTTGTATTTTCGAATATTTTGTAGAAAATGTCTGGATAACTCAGTAGTTCCGGAAACGTAAGCATTGAAACATTGTAATCATAGTCTTTCTCGTAATTGAATGCTGCTAACTTTAAATAACCTCTAAACGTTTCTATTAATCGTCCATATCGTAACCGATCGACTTCCAGCCGGGCCTCACGATGTTCAATGGTTTCAGTAGCTCTAGAAGAAGACATCCTGCTTCGAACAATTTCAAGTCGTGTTTCTCGCTGTTCAGTTGTTTCATCAGCTCTTGAAGAAGACATCCTGCTTCGAACGTTTGCAAGTCGTGTTTCATACTGTCCGCTTGATTCAGACACCCTTGCGGCTCTAATCTTCTTCGAATTTGCAGTTACCTGCCCAATTGATATTTTTTTCGGTGGCATTTTTAAGCAAAAATGAAACGTGTAGCTAATTAATCAGGAATGACGGGCATTCAAAACAGAAATTAGTATTAATTTATCAAAACGATTTTTGAAAATGTCTTTACGGAATTTTTTTAAGCAAAATCAAATGTTATCTACAATCAAAAAGTGATCGTAGATTAACACGTTTATAAACTGAAAACTTAAATCTAATAAGAATGTATATTCACTTGAAATAATATTTAATACCTGGAAAATAATCACCAACAATTATTTTATTGCAATATAGCTAACTAATCGAGAACAACGGCATGCGAAACACAAATTAATATTAATTTATTCAAAACGATTAAAACTACGTCCACTTCGATACGTGTTTCCGTGAACTATGGTTGAAAATGACATTTCGAAAAACAAAAGAAGTTTTTTCAAAGTAAGGCAATTTTACACGTACAATAATTTGAATCCGAGGATGTTTCTTATAGAAGATGCTATTTTCAAATATAAAACGCTAGTACTTTTCAAAGTAAATCAGTTTATACGTGCAATATTTTTTAGTACCTTTCCTAGAATTGATTTTATGAAACAATCATTGATTATTTAAGTAATAAACTAAAAATAAACTATTGGCGTTTAGTATGAAACTACTAGTTTCATTAAAAGCCGCCGGTTGCAATAGTGGATTAAAATAGAATGTTTATTATTTCTGAAGTTATGTGGAAATTAGAATTCGCTGACTATGGTACATTTCAAAACAGGAAATGATAAATAGGATATCACTAAACAGTACATGCCCAACCAGTAAAAATGGATTATTAGTATGGATAATATAAGTGTTCAGAGATGTGTCTTCAGTTAAAGTGATGAAAGATTGTCTTAAATTTAAATTAATTAGAATAATTAAATCAATTATAGTAGAGGTATGATTTGTGTATAACAATCGCACGCTATAGATATCCTTTTTGGTGTCTAAATTTGCGGCTAAGGCACTATTTCGGAACATTTAAATAATTGTATCTATACATGTAAAAATGAATTCTTGATCCAGGGCAGACTTCCGGATTGGAGCATGTCACTAATTTCATATAACCCCTTTAATTAGTCATGCCCGTCAAAAAATCTTAAAAAAATTGAAATTTGAGAAAAAAATTGTACCAAACATCTTAGACCCCGGGGTCCAGCCCCTTCAAAAGTATCGTGGGCTTGGTCCTGAACATGCAACATATACATGGTAAAAATTTCATGGCGATCGGTAACGCGGCTAAGGTGTTATTTCAGAACAATCAAATAATTGTATCTTTACATGTAAACATGAATTTTTGATCCAGGGGCGGACCCCCCGAATTCGAACATGTCTCTTATTTCATATAAACTCTTTCCAAAACTCATTCTCGTAAACAAATTTAAATTTTTGAAAAAATTTGTACCATGGCCCCTAGACCCCGGGGTCCAGCCCCTTTCACATGCAACATTTGCATGAACATGCAACATTTGCATGGTAAACATTTCATGGCGATCAGTTGAGCGACTGAGAAGTTATTTTGTAATAATCAAATATTTTATCTATACATGTAAAAATTAATTTTTGATCCAGAGCTGGGCCCCTCGGATTCGAACAAGTCAGTAATTTCATATAACCAGCCCCATAAACTAATTTTCGTGGAAAAATTTAAAGAAAATTAAAATTTTCGAAAAAATTTGTACCGCAGCCCCTAGATACCGGGGTCCAGCCCCTTCCAAAATATCGTAAAGTTGGTTTTCGATCGGTTGAGCGCCTGAGACGTCCATTCGGAACAAACAAACAGGAATTCATTTTTATATAAGTACATAGATTTTTTGTGAATTGCGCAGGTAGATCAGGTTTGATTTTACTGTTTCAAGAATCAATGTTTTTTTTCTCCATCCGTTGTTCCGCTAGCTGACAACTTGTAAAAAAGTTATCTATTATGATATTTGTAACTTTGTTTAAGTATGGCAAAGCCATACGGTGCACAAAGGTAACAGCAAAGTTTGAAACGTTCACTTCGTTCGATTGACGATAAATTTTCTTTTAGAGGTTAAGCATTTTCTGAGTCACACACCCCGAAAATTTTTATACCGTATTTCCTAGGTTTTCTGGGCATATATTATCGGGAATTACATCGAGCTCTGCAACATGAGCTAGCTGTTTGTTTACATGGTTATCTTAAACTATCTAGAAACGTGTTCCAAATATCTCTAAAGGCTGCCTATTTAACCTCTTTCAGCTGATCTTTTCTGGTCTGATGATTATCAAACCGAAGGAACGGTAAAAATTGTTGCATTCTCTCCAGAGACATAACGGCTCTATAGAAAGGGCGATTATCAGTTTGTCAGAGTTCATCTAATCTTTCGTCCCAGTTTTTACGTAAACCGGCGTACATAAGTATTCGGGGTACCGAATTAAAAAAGTCTGAATTAAAAAACTTCTTTAAAAATGAATTAAAACAGTTGATTTTTGTATGAACATCTGCGACTTATCTTAATTCATATTTTTAACTTAAAATTATGAATTAAGGCTGAACCAGTCAGTCCGTAAGAGCTTAAGTTGTACTCAGTTTTGACCATTTGCATAACAGTAACGAAATAGCGAGAGTTCAGAATTTGTTTATTGAGTGTTGGTAAGATGATTTCAAAAGTTAGTTGGCAAGAAATCGTAATAGAAAGGATCCAAATAGAGGTCAACTTAAGTTCTTACGGACTGACTGGGTCAGCCTTAAAAAAAAAAGATTTAGGAAAATGACAAAACTCAAAAATGAATTAACAAAGGCTTATAATATTTCATTTTTAAAACACATACCTTAATTCATTTTCAGAATTAATTAAAAAAGGCACATTTTATTTCATTTTATAAATTAAAAAATCAAATAAATTAAAATATGGAATTAATATTAAATATATGTATATAATTTTTAGTTTTCAGTAAAAATGAATGTAATATATTTGTTTTCTATATAGATTTCTATTTTTATAATTGTTGCCTCGTTTATTTATTATTTAATTAATTTTAGTTAAATGTATTCATTAATGAAAATAAGATATTCTAATGTCTCATTTTCAGTAATGAAAATGTCTCATTTGATTTCCAGTTTTATTCGCTTTTTCTTTAATGAAAATACAAACCCAAAATTATCCAAATTTTTACGTGCTAAATTTAAATTTAAATTCCAAAAAATTTTCATTAATGAAAATAATAGTTGCATGGATTTATATTTATTAGATATAAAATATAAATATAAATAAAAAAGGCTTATATTATTTCATTTTATAAACATTTATATTAATTTATTTAAAAATGAATTAAGAAATACCTTTTTAAATTCATTTTATCGAACTTTTTTATTTCTTTTTCAACTCTGATTTTAATTCAATTTTAAATTGAATTAAAAACACTTATTTTAATTCAGAAAAAAAACTTTTTTAATTCAGACTTTTTTAATTCATGTAGCCTAAGTATTCCAATTAACGCATATATGTATTTCATCTGAGTCCGAATCGTATTAAATCCGAGGCAGTTTTGCTACAGCTGTATAGATGTATAATGTTTTAATAATAATCTTTGGATTTTCTGTTTGTCTTCAATACAATTTACTAATGTTTCTGGAAACACTCGTTTGTCACACATTAGTGGTGTATTTAGATTTCGGGCCAATGAGATCAATAATAATCCTTCCCTTCCTTTTAAAAAATAACTCGGTTTTTTTATCTAGTGTATATCTAATTGAAGAAGGCTTATCTAAATGGATTTTCAATAATTTTTAGTAATTAGTTTTTTATTTACATTTTTGTTGGTCTGGGATAATTTTTTACACCCATACACAGAGTGAAGGTTAACCCTTTGCCAGTCTCTAATCTAACTTAGATTATGTATCGAATATGATACAGAAACGTGTCGATTCCAAGAATCCTTTTAAGATAACGTAAAATCAGAAGTTTCAAGTAATCAAATTTACTTTTACCTACATAACATATAAATCAAGAATTTTTGGAACCAAGGACTTCGATATGCTCCCACAAAATTAAATCATTAATTTACCAAGTACATTTGTGGTGCTACCTTGCGACTGGAGAACATTAAAATGGTGTATGCACCGATTTGTATGCCCTACTGATCTTGATTTTGTTAAAAACCTCTTCTAGGTCGTGCCTATCAACACTAAAAATAAAAGAGTAAAAAAGTGAAACGTGATCTTGCATAATAACACGATCGTAGTCAAATTAAAAAAATTATAAAATAAATTCAAAGTGTAATAAAATGCGGTAATTTCAAATACATAAAAATGATTTTCAATTTATATCACAACTATAATTCGCGTCTTAAATAATAGTTTTATTATTATTACTATCATTATTATTGTTAATAGTTAACGTTTACAAATTATTTCTTTATACTTTTCACACTATTTGGTTGGTTAAGTGTTTATTAAGTTTGTTTCGCGATATTTATTACAAGTTAATCAATCACATGGTCGTTTTGTAAACATTTATTTTAATGGCATAACACAACTCGAACTATATTGGGTCTTACTTAATTTAATCGTTAAGCAATTTGTAAAATATGTATACTAGCCGCATTATATTTAGTTAATTGTAATTTGATTTCATTAATACAATTTCGAGAGAAGAAAACCGAGACAGACCATTTTGATTAAAGATTAAGATATTAGATTAGACACTAATTTTGTAACGAATTAACTGAGTCACACAATGTCTGTGTTTTAAGAACAAAACTAAGATATTTTGTTTTAGAGATTTAAAACAAAAAATCTAACAGCACTTTACACAACGCAAACAAATGATTAATTAACACATTTTGTTGCATGACTACTTAGATTTCTACAGATAATATTTTTTTTTTACATTTTATGCCTTTTTTGCTTTAAGACAAGACGATGAAGTAAAAAATAAATACAAAAAAATGAAAGAAAAAGTTGTTATCTAATTTCTTTTATTTTGTTGTCAGATTGTGTGTGTGTGTGTGTTTTGTTGTGATTTCCATCGGCTTACTATGATTAATTGAAAATCATGTCAGAATATGGTTTTATTCCAAAAATTTCGACAGTTTTTGTTTCGATCAAAATCGATTTGTCGTTATAAAATATACATGTAGCAAGCCAACCCAGGAGTCAATGGACTTGGTTCAGGTTGAGACTGGTATGATGCAGGAAAATTACATTAAAACACGCGCACACAGAATTTATGTACATTGCTCGAGACAGAATTAGAAATTTGAATTGAGATTTTCCATTTTGACTTTCTATTTTTCTAAATCCAAAATAGAATACACACACGGTTATACATATATATATGTACGTATATGCACGTACCTAGCCGTGAATTCTGAAAAACTGAAATGTTTTATATAAAAATAGAAAATAATTTAACATTTCTGACTTAATACGAAATACATAATATAAAATTAGACATGAGACGTACATAAATGCACAGATTTTAGCCAGAGCTTGTCGACCACATTTTCGAATATAAACCGCGATTTAACACATGACGTAGACGATATGCGAAACCACTGGATGTAGCGATTAGTATAAATTTCAAAATTCTTATCAATAAATTGAATGGAATTAAATTATCTGTAAAACCATTTCTCGAATTTATATAGATATTCGCGAACACCACCACCACCAACAACAACAACAATTTGCTTTTGTAGATTAAATGGGTTTTACGTTGATTTCGATTTTAGTATACAAAAATTCTTCAAAAATGATTTGTGATTTACAATTTCTAAACACGCTTATCAAGTCGCATAGTTGTTTGTAATGCAGAAACATTGTGTTACCAAATTATTATCTTAATACTCAGTTGCACAATTATAACTTTAGAACGTCAATTTTAAAATGCGGCAGATAATTGTGATTTGACTAGGTTAAAGCTGTATTGCAACAGAACATCGAACAAATCACAAAAATTAAATTAAAATTCTTTAGTTTTAGGTTCATCAACTTTAACCTCAACCATAGACAAACTAAACATTTTATTTAGATAAACGTGTATTAATACATCAATTCTGCATCCTTCAAGAAGAATTAGCTTAATATAGATAATTTTTTGTGGTCAAATCTGATTTATAGTACACATCGTTTTTGACAAGTTTATACAGCTTTAACGACAAAATTGAATCGTAAATATTTACAACAAAATCACTTCAAAATTTAAAATGTTGTACAAAGCACGTGTTTTGCAATGAGGCTGAGGCTGACCAATCGGGTAGCTAGAGACATTTTATTCAATTAAATTAATCATATTATTCAAATCACTATACGTACCGTACCATACATTAAACAACTTGTGTATATTAAAAATTAGATGGCTCTTCATATCGTATTTAATTTGTTTACTATTTGCATTTTAACCACATAACAAACAGGACTTATTGTATAAATTTGCATACTATTCATGAAAATTTTAATTAAACCGAATTTTCGAAGCGAGTTGAAAGTAATAGCAGAAAGCAAAGATTTTTTTGTGCAGCATAACGAAAATTTAACCAATTTGGCTAATACAAGTTTAATTTAAATGAAACTTACGGTTAAAGACTATGATTGGAAAAGACTGTGAATTTAGATGTACGAATTAGATCATGGGGTTAAACACTAAATTAGAAATAGTGAAAAGCTCACTCAAATATGCTAGAGATCACAGAAAAACATGTCCGGTGGCCCTGGTAGTTCCCTGGATAAAGGGAACTGAGGAAAGAATTTACACAAGTTTATCTATAAATCAGTTTTTTCGAGGCTGTTGAGACAAAAACTTTCATGTAAATATTTGTAAATTAGGAATAACCTTTTCATAGCGAAATTGGCAGGGAAAATTATTCCCAATTTAATTTTATTTTCAAAAGAATCACCAATAACTTTGAAGATGGGTTTAATAAGGTGAAAATTGATGTAATACAGTGCGATCCATAACTATTTAATCACTCGTTTTTTCAATTTTTTTAAAATGGCTGATTTAGAAAATTTCAAGAAAAAAATGCGAAAAAAATAAACGAAAACATGTATCTGATTCATCATGGAAAACCCTGTTTCAGGATTCCATTATCTTGAGAAAAAACAGTTTCTTCAAAATTGCTTAATTCCATAACTACACTGCCCGTCAAAAAAACCCGGACACTTGAATTTCTTCGGAAATCTTCAATTTTTAGAGCAATTACGGTATTTTAAAGGCACTGTCATATTAAATAGTACATAACCGAAAAATAGGTGTAACAGAAACCGTACTTATTTTATTTAAAATCCAATCACAGCAACAAAGTGTAATAAATGAAAAATATTCAAAATTTCGATTGTTACGTTTCTAAATAAATGGGCATCTATCAATTGTTTGTGAAACATTTAAAGTAGCATTTATTGTTAGTATTATTATTACAGTTAACGTTAACAGTGCTTAGTTATTATTATTAGCAAATATTATAATTATGAAACCAGAAAATATCGCAAAAGTAATCGCTTTGAGTGAGGATGGTCGTAGCGTGCGTTATATTGCTACCCACCTAAATTTCCCTCGAAGTACAGTTCAAGACGCTATTAAATGATATCGTGAAACTGGTCAGTATAAGAAAATGGTTGGAATGGTCGTAAAGGAGCGACAAACGAGCAGGACGATCGGTTTATGGTATCAATGGTACTGCGAGATCGTTTCCAAACCGCTAGAATCTTCGCTGGTCGATTGGCACAGGTACGTGGTGTCAATATTTCAGTTAGCACAGCATCGCGAAGATTAAATGAACATGCATTGCAGTCCAGGAGAGCTGCTACAGGGCCACAGCTTCTCCCAGCTCATCGAAGAAACCGTTTGACTTTTGCTCGTAACCACGTCAGTTGGACTACGGACGACTGGAAGTCCGTGTTGTTCACTGATGAATCAAGGTTCGTCTGCGATCACCGGATGGGCGGGAAAGAGAATGGCGGAGATCCGGAGAGCGATATTCACAATGTGCCATATCCCCAAGAGTCCCATTTCATGGCCGCTCACTAATGGCGTGGGCAGGCATTTCTATAGACGCCCGTACGGACCTTGTATTTCTACGCGGCGGCACTATAACTGCCCAAAGGTATATCGTGGAATGTCTAGAAGAATTTGTGGTTCCATACGCCCCATTTCTTGGACAGCAATTTTTAAATTAATGCATGATAACGCCAGCCCCCACGTTGCAAACGTGGTCAGCAATTATTTGGATGAGGTGGGAATTGATCGAATTGTTTGGCCCGCTCGCAGCCCTGACCTTAATCCCATTGAGCATATGTGTGCTAGGGCGTCGTTTAAGGTAAAGGGAAGTCGTTCCAGAAACCTTGGATCATCTTCAATCTGTATCACAGTATGCCAAAAAGAATGCTAAATGTGGTCAGAGCTCGTGGCGGAAATACTCGATACTAGAGTACCGACCACTTAGATTGAATGTTGGTTTTTATTTAAATAAAGATGAAGATATATCAATATCCGTTTTTCGGTAATTTTGTTATTTTAAATGTTTTGATCCTGTGGTTACTTTTTTAATTAAACGAAAACTTGATCCGTTAGTGCCTTTTGGCGCACATTATATTATTTCGTACAACCATAACGCAAATAATGCAATACAAATATTTACTGAAAAAATGTAGTGTCCGGTTTTTTTTGACGAGCAGTGTATATAACGGCCGTAGCCTTTGATTACATTTTTCCCACTAACCCTAACAAATTAATAAATATTTTAATTTTATTCGGTCGGGCAAATAGCCAAGTGCTGTACAAAAATAATGTCACGTCGAAAATACTTATGGGAGAAGGTTTTTGGTTTAGAAAAATAGGCAGAAGATTATAGGTCAACATGATGTAACGGTTGTAAATTATTAAAAAAAAAAAGATGACTTACCAACAAATACGAGGGCTGGTTAAAGTCGCCAGTAACTGCACGAAAAATATTAAGCGGGGCCAGTGTTGCCAGGTGTAGGGAAAATTCCCTACTTGTAGGGAATTTTAATCAAAAAAATGAATGTAGGGAGAAAAGGACACATTTTTAATATTACCTTAAATGTAGAGATTTTTTACTAAATTGATATTTTTACAGGAAAATTGTATAAATCATACATATTATGTAATATACAAAATTTCAAAATCCGTTCGGTGTTTTATAACGATTTCCATTCAATCTGCTTATTTGTATTTCTCAATTAGTATTTTTGTTTTCAGGGGTTCTGTCAAACTTTACTTAATCATTATTTTTATTTTTGTGGTGGGTTTTGTTTTGTGGAATTCCATAGCACTATAACAGACAGACACAATACACTTTGTATATAAAATATAAATTTTCAATGCGCACAAAAAATACTCTAGTAGTGTACCAATTTATTATTTGCATTTTACATATTTATATTAGTAATACGAGTATGGATTCATCATCATCATCTTACGATTCCCAGGAGGAACGGGGAAAAAATACTCGTTCGTTCAAATCCAAATCAATTCAATCCATTCTCGTTGGCTCGAGAAGTTTGCAGACGACGATTATAGGTGCAGATATTTGGCTTGTAATCGAGACCTAAATTGTGGTAAATCGGACATACTAAAACATTCTGAAACGAAAAAACACAAAGACAATGTGGCAAAGATTAAAAATACACCAGCTGTGAAAACGTTTTTTAAGGCAAAATGTAAATCGAACGATAGAGCTGTAGATAATTTTGAGGTTAGGCTCACTTTGTTTTTTGCAGAACACAATGTAGCCATCCATGTTATTGACCATCTGTTACCTCTAATGAAAGATATTGTGCCCGACTCCGATATTATTAAAAAGGCGAAGCTAGGGCGTACTAAATGCGTCGGGATTATAAAAAATGTTTTAGCCTATGAAGAAACAAATAAATTGGTCGCAATATTAAAAAGGACAGTTTTCCGTAATGATCGACGAAAGCACGGATATAGGCACAAAAAAATCTATGTTGGTGCGATACATAAGCTCAGAAAATGGCCAAATCAAAGTTCAGCTGTTAGCTTTATTGCCACTGGGAGCAGCTTGCACTGCGGCTGCACTTTACCAGTCTTTTAAAAATTTAATAAACAATTTCGGTATGTATTTATGTCATAATTTTACTGTATACCTTATGAAATATTTGCTTTTGTAGGTATTCCGCTCACAAATATAATCGGATTTTGTAGCGACGGGGTTAATGTGATAGTAGGAACAAAACACTCATTCGTTTCTCGTCTTCAGGAAAATATTCCACAGATTATTATAATTGAATGCATATGCCACAGCGCAGCCATTGAGGCCAGTAAAGCATGTTTAACCTTACCGCGAGCCCCAGAAGATCTTCTACGCCAAATAGGAGTATACGTTTCCGGCAGCTCTAAACGTTGTTCTCAGCTTCAGAATGGTGATTTTAAGAACATCATCATCTACACGTTGGTTGTCGCATCAAAAGTGTGTAGTCAGGATCTTAGAAAATTGGGTTGTGTTGCAGGAATTGTTTAAAGAAGCCGTTAAAACAGTTACGTTAAAGGCCACGGAAACCATTTTACAAGAGCTAAACAACCTGTGTACAAAAGCTGACTTGTTATTTTTAAAGTATGTACTGGAATTTTTTATTATATTAAATGCAATGTTTCAGTCAAAAATGTGTTTAATTAACAACTTGCATTCAAAATTTTTAAGAACTTGGGGCAAATTTTTATTAAACCAGAAAAGCTGAAACGCAACATTAATGTTAAATCGCCGCATAATTTTATACCAATTGAGTCTGTGTATTTGGGACCATAATGTATGGACTTATTAAAAAAATTCCCAAAAATGAATCAGATAAGGCTTGATTGCCTCCAATTTTATATAGTGGCATTGGAAGAAATTCAGCAACGGCTGTAGATTAAATCCGATTCCATTTTTAAAGAAATGGAATTTTTAAATCCAAGAATTGCGTTGGGTACAAGAAACGATACTGATTTTAAAATAATATGTGAAAAGCTGGAAATCGACCAAAATGTGCTAAGTATGGAATGGAGAAAATTACCGAATGAATTCAGTGAAACCCAAAAAAGTGTCATTTATCAAGATCCTGTTGACAAATTTTAGTGGACAATTTCAAAATTAAACGCAATTTGCGTTCTACGTTCTTCACCATCAAGTGAATCATGTCTTACATTTCAATGTAATGATAATCATTTCAGTCGAATGATTACTAAAGTTTTGTATGAAAATGCCGGGTGAGTAGATTTTATAATTTTTAAAACAGTGATAGAAAATATCGCTAATTTTTTGTAATTTAATGTGATTTTATGTTTATTTAATTTGATATTATTTAATTTTTGAATGTTTGAAGTCAATGAAATAAAAAAAAGTATTCATTTAAGCGGTTTTCATTGTATAGTTAGCGGTAAAATCAATAGGCCATTCAGCCAATTCAGACGAGCAAACATCATCCATCACATTCTTTCCTCTTTACCAACTAAAATTTGTTAATAGATAAAGAGCAAAGAAAACACGTTTATCGTAATTTATGATATTTGTTGCTTTCCAGTTGACCAACTGCTAGTACTCGCTAAGTAGCTAGTAAAAACGTTTTTATCTTTGATTAGTTTTGTGAAAAATTTAGCAAAGATAGAAACCTTTCTATTAGCGGTTGATCAGCTGGAATGCAAATATTTGTATTTTATTTGATGATTTTACAACAACAATTGCAGAGAAAAGTATGTAAGGAAAAGTATTGATTTTTTTGTAGTTGTTGGGAAATATAAAATTCTGACCTGACAACACTGTAAGCGCCTGAAAAGCGATTTCAAAAACGTTGGCATATGTTAACGTGAGCTTAACCTCTCAAATCACATCGTTGGAATTTCTAAATGGATTGGTACTGGAAGATTTTTGAGTGGGACTTATACAGTACACTTACATAGTTTAAGCGGTTTACTTTTAATGGCCAAAAACAAGGCTTCGCAGAGTTTCTACTAAAATTATTTTACTATCGGATGATGTCTATGGGTTTAACTTTTCAAATGATATCAGTGGCATCAAGTGACATGATTTCCTAAAAAGTTTATGTCGCAAGAACGCTATATGTGGACTGAATAACTTATACTCAAATATTGTCCAGTATCAATCGATTTTTGAGCTGCTAACGATGGCGTTTGGACGGTTGAGTCCACAGGTGTCTTCTGTATATAAAGGAATTTTGATACAAACTCTACGATGTCCTGTTATTGACCACTCAAAGTGTGCCACTCAACCAATTCAATGAACAAGTTTTATCAAACCGATGTCATTTGAAAAAGAAGCCTATATAGAGCTCATCCGATAATAGTAGAATTTTGGTACAAACTCTGCGATGTCTTGTTATTGTGCATATCCACACTAGGGTAACTTGTATCCGGAAACTTTTTCGTTTTTTCTGCGCCGCAATTTTTTGATTTTATAGGTAAAGGGGAAACAAACAAAGAAGTTGCCGGATAAAGTTACCCTAGTGTGGATATGCACATTAACTGTTAACAGTAAACCACTCAAAATGAGTGTACTGAATAAGATCTACTAGTAGTTGATGTCCTCTATGATTTGTATTCTAAATTTTTAATTTTGACGGAAACAAACATTTATTTATTTGCTAGTTATTTTAAATTGATTAATTCAATTTTTTTACCACAAATATTTAATTGGGAAAGCAGTGTCAACAGAACGAGATAGTTTTTGGAAACATAGATATTAAAAAAAGGGGGTGTGCTTCTTGTAATTCTCATAAGGATACAACCAATTTTTATTTTCATGAGTTTTTTTTATTTCACTTAAAATTCTTATGAGAAATATTTTAACCGTGTACTTACTCATACATATTTAGTTTTGTTAATTGTTAGAAGCGACCCTTCCATCCTTAAAATGCACTTAGTTCAGAAACTATAAACCGCTGATGGATAGAAGCCATAGACAAAGGTAAACTTTTGAATAAAGTTAGAAACAAAATTGCTTATTTGTCCATGCGACTAGAATCGATTAGAATCTATAATGTATAATGTATTGAATATATATTAACACTGCTAAAAAATAAACGTTATCGATTGTAGTTAGATTAGGCCCGAGAAGTCGAGTAACTTTAAAAACATCAAGCAATAATAAGATTCCAGTAATAATTTTACCTGGCACGAGTTTCTAAAATATAGACCGACATTGAAATAATGAAAATTTGTCTATCTACTGTATAGAGTCTGGGATTAGAGCTCATTTTACAAGCTTTATTTTTTCGATAAAGGTATGGGCAGAGTATTAAAGCCTGTTGGGAAATCTACGAATAAAATTTGTTTCTTTTTCTAAACAAAGGTATAAAGATGCGTTGGTTGAAGACATTTGTTAATGTTCATAATGGAAGGCGGAGGAACATATTCTGAGTAAGCTGTAATGATACATTAGAAACATTTGAACCTACGTACTTGTTATTCGTATGGTATTTACTAGGGTAGCCGGACTGTGGTAGTGTTAAATAACAATAGTTGTGGTAAAGTTCGAACCAATTTTCTAATTTAATACTATAGTAAATCAAAATCTTCAATTTTAAATATAAATAATCTTATCTTAAAGACCGTATATATCATGTATTGTTCAGGTCATCAGTATCAATCAGCTCATTTCACAGCAACATCTGGAGTGCCCCAAGGCAGCCATCTTGGGTCATTTTTTTTTTCATTCTGTCACTCAACGACGTTGAATGTTTAATTCAAAATTCATCGTTATCAATATACGCCGATGACATGAAGATTTACAAACAGATTCAAGCACTACCGATAAGAGCCTATTACAATCCGACCTCAATAACTTCTCCGCATGGTGTGCAAAGAACAACCTTGAATTGAACGTAAGCAAATGTCAAACAATCACCTACTTTCGAAAACGTGCACAGTCGTGTACAGTCCATTGTCGTCCACCGTGACTATTATCAGGTCATTTGTAACAGAGAATTGAATTTTAGTCATCACACCGATCGTATTATCAATCAAGCCATCTCAAATTCACGAAATTTAAGAACGGTATCCATCTCTAGAATTGACCCATCGAATTGATGATTAGGGTAAGAATGAGCCCGAACGAGAATGTTATACGAAGATAATCAGCACTGCCGTGTTATCGATTTTAATATGACGAAACACAAGTTGATTTTTTTTTTTATTTTTATTAACTATAGTTGGATATTTTAATTAACTTATTTGATTGTTGTTTTTTTGTTTCATTTTGTTTTGTTTTACTTTATATTTACATTTGATTATTGTTTTTTAACATCCAAATTTTAAATTTCACTGGTTAAGCAGTGCGATATCCGTATTTAGAATTCTCTTGAATTATGCTCAAAAAATAATAATAAAACAGATAGAGACTCCGTGCGCGCGGTTGGGAGGGATAATAAGGTCGTTGGGGATTATTATTATTAACCCGATCGAAATAGTCGATTATAATGTCTCTCCTATACTGTCTGTATAGTTATAATACTATTCGATACACATAATTCATAATTCATTCGGTATCTTCATAATCATTACTATTATTGTTAAATCAATATTATTCCATAGCTTTTAATGCTTTTATATGATTAAATAGTTTTAAAGTGTTGTATTTTGATTTATGATTATTTAAATGGTAAAACGTTATAGCTTTTGATTTTTTTTTAAAATGGAATCGCTTTAATATCATTATAGTTTTTCGTTTTGTCATAACTATTATTAATTTAAATTTGTTGTCGATTATAGCCGGTTTTTTATATAAAAGTTTCAATGGATTTGATATTCAATCGAAATCCAATTAACATGTACGTACATACAT
This sequence comes from Nephrotoma appendiculata, assembly GCA_947310385.1. NCBI lineage: Eukaryota > Metazoa > Arthropoda > Insecta > Diptera > Tipulidae > Nephrotoma > Nephrotoma appendiculata. The sequence goes on along the minus strand of OX371224.1, from coordinate 367,127,016 downwards.
ATATCCGAATTTAGGGTCGATAGGTAGTTTAAAATTCACGACTGTTCCATATAATGGCAATAATTGGATTTACCTTAATAAATATTTAAAGCAACTTACATGTGTTTATTGATAAATGAACACGTGCAGTCAGGAAGCACACTTGTCTTACCTAAAATGACACAAAATTTTTAATGTTAATAATTAGCTTATTAGTTAAAAATTAAATAAAACAAAACAACAAATAAATATATATATAAATATATTATAAATATTCCAAGAAATTTTGTGAAGGGGTAATATGTTTCCGGAAGCAGTGATATTCATATTCGCGCATCGCCCGGGCCTAAGGAATAAAATAATTTTTAAAAACTTATAGTTCTCGGTACGTATGTGAAGTTATCCCAGGATTCTATCCCAGAAAATAATTTTTTTTAATCAGGCAACACTAACATATCAATAACCAATTTGCTCTTGTGTGAAGTTATCCCAGCCCAGGTTTTGATTCATTTCATTCAAATATATTATATTTGTGAAGTTAGCCCAGCCCAGAAATTTTATCAATTTTAATGAAAAAACGAAAAATTATCAAGTTTATTAAATTCGATTTGTTTTTAATATAATAAAAAAAATTTAAATGTAACGTATAAAAAAACTGTAAAATTATAAGTTGCATAAAATAATTGTAATATTCAGGTAATGTAGGAAAAAATTTGTTCCGTGGCAAGTTCCCGAAAATGAACTATCGGCTGAGAATTTCATTGATTTTTTATATAATTTTTCGTCCCGCCCGATAAATTAAAAACTATTTCGCCAAAACTAAAAATGTCTCGGATCAGGGCAACATGATTTTGAAATGTCTACACCAGTAGCTACATTTCAGCTAAATTAGAAAAAAATCGTTCCGTGGCAAGTTCCCGAAAATCAACTCAGCTGAGAATTTCATTGATTTTTATATAATTTTTCGTCCCGCTCGATAAATTAAAAATTATTTCATCAAAACTAAAAATGTCTCGGATCAGGGCAACATGATTTTGAAATGTATACACCAGTAGCTAAATTTCAGCAAAATTAGAAAAAAATCGTTCCGTGGCAAGTTCCCGAAAATGAACTATCGGCTGAGAATTTCATTGATTTTTTATATAATTTTTCGTCCCGCCCGATAAATTAAAAACTATTTCGCCAAAACTAAAAATGTCTCGGATCAGGGCAACATGATTTTGAAATGTCTACACCAGTAGCTACATTTCAGCTAAATTCGAAAAAAATCGTTCCGTGGCAAGTTCCCGAAAATCAACTCAGCTGAGAATTTCATTGACTTTTATATAATTTTTCGTCCCGCTCGATAAATTAAAAATTATTTCATCAAAACTAAAAATGTCTCGGATCAGGGCAACATGATTTTGAAATGTATACACCAGTAGCTGAATTTCAGCTAAATTAGAAAAAAATCGTGCCGTGGCAAGTTCCCGAAAATGAACTATCGGCTGAGAATTTCATTGATTTTTTATATAATTTTTCGTCCCGCCCGATAAATTAAAAACTATTTCGCCAAAACTAAAAATGTCTCGGATCAGGGCAACATGATTTTAAAATGTATACACCAGTAGCTAAATTTCAGCTAAATTAGAAAAAAATCGTTCCGTGGCAAGTTCCCGAAAATCAACTCTGGGCTGGGAATTTCATTGATTTTTATATAATTTTTCGTCCCGCTCGATAAATTAAAAATTATTTCGTCAAAACTAAAAATGTCTCGGATCAGGGCAACATGATTTTGAAATGTATACACCAGAAGCTAAATTTCAGCAAAATTAGAAAAAAATCGTTCCGTGGCAAGTTCCCGAAAATCAACTCTGGGCTGGGAATTTCATTGATTTTTATATAATTTTTCGTCCCGCTCGATAAATTAAAAACTATTTCGTCAAAACTAAAAATGTCTCGGATCAGGGCAACATGATTTTAAAATGTATACACCAGTAGCTAAATTTCAGCAAAATTAGAAAAAAATCGTTCCGTGGCAAGTTCCCGAAAATCAACTCTGGGCTGGGAATTTCATTGATTTTTATATAATTTTTCGTCCCGCTCGATAAATTAAAAATTATTTCGTCAAAACTAAAAATGTCGTGGATCAGGGCAACATGATTTTGAAATGTATACACCAGTAGCTAAATTTCAGCTAAATTAGAAAAAAATCGTTCCGTGGCAAGTTCCCGAAAATCAACTCTGGGCTGGGAATTTCATTGATTTTTATATAATTTTTCGTTCCGCTCGATAAATTAAAAATTATTTCGTCAAAACTAAAAATGTCTCGGATCAGGGCAACATGATTTTAAAATGTATACACCAGTAGCTAAATTTCAGCAAAATTAGAAAAAAATCGTTCCGTGGCAAGTTCCCGAAAATCAACTCTGAGCTGGGAATTTCATTGATTTTTATATAATTTTTCGTCCCGCTCGATAAATTAAAAATTATTTCGTCAAAACTAAAAATGTCTCGGATCAGGGCAACATGATTTTAAAATGTCTACACCAGTAGCTAAATTTCAGCTAAATTAGAAAAAAATCGTTCCGTGGCAAGTTCCCGAAAATCAACTCTGGGCTGGGAATTTTATTGATTTTTATATAATTTTTCGTCCCGCTCGATAAATTAAATATTATTTCGTCAAAACTAAAAATGTCTCGGATCAGGGCAACATGATTTTAAAATGTCTACACAAGTAGCTAAATTTCAGCAAAATTAGAAAAAAATCGTTCCGTGGCAAGTTCCCGAAAATCAACTCTGAGCTGGGAATTTCATTGATTTTTATATAATTTTTCGTCCCGCTCGATAAATTAAAAATTATTTCGCCAAAACTAAAAATGTTTTGGATAAGGGCAACATGATTTTAAAATGTATACACCAGTAGCTAAATTTCAGCTAAATTAGAAAAAAATCGTTCCGTGGCAAGTTCCCGAAAATGAAGGCGAAATATATTAAATCATATTCTGACATCTGTGAATCGACAAAATTTATAAGTAAAAGATATGAGTTTTAAAGTATATAGCGTTGTTACCTTTCGCAGTCATTGCAATTTTAATTGCGGGTTTTCCTTTTTTAATGGTCTTGGCCAAGATCAACCAAATATACTGTTTTGTAAGAATAAACGCATCAATTGAGATAATAGATATATAATATATTACATAGGTACAATAAACGTTTAATTGATGCATTTATATATTTTGGCCAAATAGGCAGAGTACAATGAAACTCCTACTAAAATGTAACGAATGTCATCAATACTAATCATTATCAGAATTATTTTGTCCTTAGAAAGTAGATCATAAAACATTGATTTTTTCATCTCCATTCTTGGCATGTACATCCCAAAATTATACCGACCATTTCGTCTCAACCGAACAATGTAAAACCTTTAAACGTCTCATCGGAAATTTTTTGTAGGCGTACCATTGTTTATATTTTTTTTAAACAGAGAACAACCAAATAAAAGTAGAGTACAAAAACATTATGCCCGACTGCAAACGAAAAATAACGAAGAATGGAAATTTAACTTCGTTAGGTTAAGTGAAAATGAGAAAATTGTTTATAGTTATTTGGGTATGCAGCATCAATAACAATTAATTATAAGTTTAAAACGCAGTAAATATTAATATTCGTTGCTGCTGCAATATTCGATACATTTTATTATATATTTCCGTGCAATTCGCTCACTGTTGCTAAGTAACCTCAAATTAATACAACTATTAAACCGCTTTTGACATACCAATATACCATGTATAAATATATACCTGCGCTTCGAAGTAGTTAGTATACACGATATTCTGATGTAAACGATCTGCTATACACCTTATTATATACTATGGAAGCCAATCTCTGAGATTTGTGTAATTTACCATAAGCTACAACGACATCCTTTCATACAAAAAGTGCATAATATACTACAGATCCTTATGATAAAAGTAATTTTTTAAAAGTTTAATATGTATATGAAATACAAACATTTGATCTTTTTTATAAACAAATTTTTTTTTGTATTTACATTTTTTAGTTTGCAAATATCTGTCTAAAATCGAAACTATGTCTAACAAAATTAGTTTTGGACACTCGCGTAAATTTCTGTCCAAATTGTAAAAGTGTCCAAAAACTTCACACCGGTGGATTAAGGATATTTAATTACTTAACCGGGGTATTTGAACACAACCGATTTAACACGGTCTAGAAAAAAAAAATTGATTCCGTTTTTATACGATTTCATTCGATTTAGCACGATTAAAAAAATCTATTTGTTTGGCCCGTTCGAGACTATACTTCTTTTGCAGTTACTTTTTCTCGCCTCTTTCCCTGTTTTCCTATAGAACCAGTTTTATGAAAAAGCATTCAGAAATATATTTCTATGTGAATTATGCGGTATGTATTCCAAGATCAACTATTTAAGATTCAGATGACATAATCATATTTTTAATTTTTTTTTATAAATATAGCCCTAACTGAACCATTTAAAAAAAACGAACATGCAAAGCATGCGATGAGTCTCACAGCTCACTATGTATTTCCATAATAAAAATATAAATATTTTTCATTTTGATTATTCATTAGCGTAGAATACAATAAAATGACTCACAAAATAATAGAAAAGACTTTCAAATAATTCGGAAATACGACAGCCTACACTAATAAATTAGAACAGGTACAAAGTAATAAATTAGAACAGGTACAGGTACAAAGAATATATCAACGACATCACGAAAACAGAACCGAGATCAAATTGTGCACTACATATTAACGACAAAATTAACAATAAAAATAAACAGAATTTACGACCTAATAATAAAAAACACCTGCACGTAATTTGATCAGAGTCAGTATAATCAAAGTCAAACTTCCACCAGAAAGTATATTGTATCGACGCTCGATGTTTTTTCCCTTTTTATGACCGACCAAGTGATTCAAATAATAGTGGAAAGTATCTTTCGTATTGTTCTGAAGAACACGGATCACTTTATAACCCAACAGATGCAATTGAGATATGTTGTTTTATCGGTCTGTTGATTAATGCTGGTGTCAACAAGCAAAGAGTGTCAGACCTTTGACAAATTTGGCACCCTATGTTTGGTAATGTTTTGTTTAGAGTTAGCATGTATTGTAACAAAATTTTGCATCTGTTTCAGTACATGAGTGTATACATTTTCACACTGGTGTATACATTTCAAAATCATGTTGCCCTGATCCGAGACATTTTTAGTTTTGACGAAATAATTTCAATTTATCGAGCGGGACGAAAAATTATATAAAAATCAATGAAATTCCCAGCCCAGAGTTGATTTTCGGGAACTTGCCACGGAACGATTTTTTTCTAATTTAGCTGAAATTTAGCTACTGGTGTAGACATTTTAAAATCATGTTGCCCTGATCCGAGACATTTTTAGTTTTTGCAAAATAATTTTTAATTTATCGAGCGGGACGAAAAATTATATAAAAATCAATGAAATTCCCATCAATGAAAATCGAATTTAATAAACTTGATAATTTTTCGTTTTTTCATTAAAATTGATAAAATTTCTGGGCTGGGCTAACTTCACAAATATAGTATATTAGAATGAAATGAATCAAAACCTGGGCTGGGATAACTTCACACAAGAGCAAATTGGTTATTGATATGTTAGTGTTGCCTGATTAAAAAAAAATATTTTCTGGGATAGAATCCTGGGATAACTTCACATACGTGTTCTCGGTGTCAATTTTGACAACTCTTTCGATAAAATGCAGCGATAACTTCAATTTCCTGAAATTGCTCTCGAAACCATCACAGCTGAAACATTTTGAAACCTTCGTATGTACGGCTAATTTATTTGGGGGAATGCTTCTAATTGCTACTGACTATAAACGATCATTCTATTCATACGTTCAGACAGGCAGAACATTACAAGATATGTAATATGACTAATTATAGGATAATAACAGGCTAATTAAATGTTAAATTAAACATATTGGGCCTCTTCCAACTAAAACGATGGGTTCTGCTAGCTTTAGAAAAAGTTAGCGGAATCCATATCAAAAGATAATTAAAAAATAATTGAAAAACTAATAGCTAAATTTATTCGCTTACTAAATGCCCTATTAAAATTTTTTTGGCCCGTTCGCTCTATAAAAAGTATTAGGCCTTTCCACTTAAAACTAGCACACCCCAATTCAAAAATCGGATCAACTCCTAAATTAGAACGCAAAATAAGATTTGTTGACATACAAATTAATAAAGCTCCCTATGGCCGAAACAAATATCCCTCTACCCCTTTAGGGTCCACTCGTGTTTGACCAAGCTTAAGATCATTTAATTTAAAGGTACCAAATCAAAAATGAACAAAAATCGATATTAGAACGCAAATTAAGATTAATTGACATACAACTAATTTAAGGCTCATTAAGTCAATAGATCTTAATTCGCGCTCTAATTTCGGGTTTGATCCAGTTTTGTTTCCGCAAGCTTTAAAAAAAATTAAATTGGGTATTTAATAAGCCTAAAATTAGTAACTTGTAAGTTCTGCTGGATGGGTTTTACTAGCTTTACGGACGTACATATTTAAAAAGTTAAGCGACATAAATCGAAATAAGAAGGAGAATCAATCATTCGCGCTGAAAGTTTTTGTGAAATCAAAGAATCTTGAATATTTATGTATCTGTTCTGAGTCGGCTATTGCATTGGTTTTTAGAAAACTCGCAATGTAAAAGATCCGGGGAGGAATCATGAACGGTGCGCAGAAATTTTAAATGGTATTCAAATTTTATATGGGAAAGCGCAAAAATTCTAACGGTTTTATTCTACTGTTTCAAAAAACCTTACAAATTCGTTCGATTGCTATAAAGCGGACGAATGATTTTGAATATTTATCGCTTGCTATTTTTATATTTTTCCGAAACAATTGAACAAAACCGACAAAATTGTTGTTGTTTATTATACAAAATTTCATTACCGTTTTAAATTTCCGTGCGGCGTTTATGATTCCGCGCTCAAGTGAGCACATTTCTCATATTTCTAGTTTTATAAATTGCATCACATTATGTCACGAAAAACACATACACTCCCGAAGCGTTGTCAAAAGCTCTCGACTTTGTAAAACATGGAACTCTGCCTGCATACAAAGCAACTAGAGTCTATCACATACCCAAACAGACATTACTAGATAAGGTAAACTTATTAGATAAAAGGTGGGAAATGTCAAATTAAATACATTTTTTGAATTGTGGTGATGAATGGGTAGAAGCTATAAAAGATTAGAATGTATATATTTCTGGAAAAGCGTTAAAACTGATTTGAAATATTATTCTAATATTATTATACCGAGAATATAAGAACAAAATCTATCGATTCTGGTAACTCTTCATTGGAGGCAAATTTTTGTACCGAATCATTTACGAATAGCAGCCATTTCAAATCCGAAAGCTAACAAAACTATACTCGAATCAAATAACGGTTCCACAATAGGAAAACATAAAAGCGAGTGGTTCGAAAGCATCAGAATTTCCACCTACCTAAGATTAAATTTAAAAAGAAAGCTAAAGAGGTTAAAGGAAATATCAACCAGAAAGGAAATAAGATATCCCCTAAAACATCTAGTGAATCCACACGTTCAATACTAGTGGGAGAGTATGTTTAGTCGTTACATATGAGCGACACAATTTTTCCGGAATACTGACGAACGTGATTAATGAGGAGCCAATTAAATACGAAGTGAAAACGACATATTAAAAAAAATTAACTCTCCTTTATTGCTAAATACCAGAAGAGTCTATGTGATTAAAGATTTCGACGTGTGATTTATTTCACGAAATTTTGAAATATGAAATACATTTTATTTTTGTTTTACTTGAATTATTTAAATATTTATAAATCATTAATAAAGACTGAATTTATTTGAACACTTATTTTTTATTAAATTTTTATCTTTTTATATTATTAATAGCTGAATTACCCGGCGTTACACGGGAAAAATTAAAATTACTTTGAATTACGGATATTTTGCAGGTAATTTCTCGACGTCACTGTTGTTGCAATCGTATATTACAGGAATTCATCCAGTACTGAATTCAGTATCGGACGGAAGCATCTAATTTTACCAACTCAGAAACCTTCGCGAGTAGGCACGCAACCCATCATCAACGTTTCATCGCAATCAGATGAATGGTAGAAGAACGCAAAAGAATGGGTCCCTTGATTCAGAAGACACCTCCTTCAGATTCGAACATGTCACTAATTTCATATACTTAATCAATTTCCTAAACTCATTCCCAGGAAAAAAATAACCAAAATTGAAATTTTCCAGTCCAGCCCTGATTTTTCAATCGCAGAAATCTTCATGAGCGTGTACAGATAGAAAATTTTTCCGCAAATTGTGTTATAAATGATTATGATTTAGGATTACCAAAGAGAAATTCATTTGCCAGATTATTTTATTTATTTTATTATTTTTTTAAATCAATAACTGTAATTAATCTGCAAAGCGTCTATTGCTGTTGGTTTATCAGCATAATCCAGTGACTTTAAATAACGCTTCTGAAAGCAATCAAGAGTTGTCAAATCTTACAACCTCGGCAGCCAATTAATAATGCGTTGATCGTAACGCTTGGTGATGAACGATATTTTTTGCCTTTCTGTCCCGAGAGAAAACGAACAGCGCTGATGGTTTACCTGCTCTCGGGCACGCCACGTACAACTGCCTATGGAAAAAACACGGTAATTTAACGGTTGTGAATATTTTCCTAAATACAAAGTTATTCCTAAAACCAACAACAACAACACAAAATGTCTATGTATGTGTAAAAATTTGTATTATCAAATAAATAAAAAAAAAATTCATATAAACGAGTTAAAAATTAATTCAAAAGTACTTAAAGAGCATCAGCCTGTTAGGATTAGAGATATTGGCCACAAATAAATACGATACATTAAAAACGAAAGTTTTTCCGAGTTTTCCGATATTTCTAAACACCGCACCACTTAGCGAAAAATTGTTTTGAGTAGGTCTCGGTCTGACTAACTCGAAAATCATACACAATTTTCTGAAAGTAGCCTTTCTGGTAGTTAGGATTGTAGCGGCCTGTTTCTTCAACTATAAGAAACACCACACAATATACATAATTTCAAACGGAAAATTCTCCGTGTATAAATATGCATATTCCAAAAAAATATGCAACAACAGTCTTCCCATGCAAAATCGGTACATACAACAAAACAATTTTGTACACATTACAAAATTAACAAATTTTATTATCATACCGATTTGCATGCCAATCAAGATCGTTACCAAACATTGAAACGAACAATATTGCAATTGCATCATAGATGCCACCATCATATTTTGTGATAACCAAGACACTAAATATTTAAATTAAACGATGGCACGGTAGTTGTTAAAATCTTATTGTAGATGCCCCCTCATCACCATTAAATGATTGTTATAACCAATGACACAATCATTTAATGCATAGCTAACATGATGGCGTGGCAATTAGTATAAAGTAAATTTATCATTGCAATAATGTTCATAGGCGTACGCACGTCTATTATCCAAACAAATTGGTAACCAGCTGAAACCAGATTTGGTGGATGCAATTCAAATTTTTATTGTCATGATCCAGATTTCAGTACAAAATTTTGTATATAAGTTATACAAAATTTTGAAATTTTTCCTTATTCAGTTTTGGAGTTTTGAAGCAGCAGGAGCTGCCCAGCAACCATACAACATAATTATTTATTAAATAAAATTTTTTAATTAATTTTTAAAATTAAATTAAATTTTGTTTTTTTCATTTTTTATTATTATTATTATTATTTTACTAAGTGCTCCGCCTTTTATATCTTCACTTCTACAACATACAACATACTACGTTATAGGATTAAGGATATTTGGTCTCATATAAATACGATACATTAAAAACGATAGTTTTTCCGAGTTTTAGGATATTTCTAAACACCGCACCACTTGGGGGATCCCAAGATTGGGGGATCAGTCAGGGGGAAACACCCTGATCCCCCAATTAGTCAAAATTGAGGTGTTTTGATGTTAAATGTGACCTAGAAGATTGTTAAAATATAAGTCATTTTGGTGTTGGGTTCCTGGGATTTTCCGAGAAAACTTAGGAAACGTAGTGATTTATAGAGAGTAGATGCCAACTTCGTTTTCCTTAACACTCTAAAATCCCAATTTTAGTAAAATAAACTAGTTTTTCTATTAGATAATGCTTAGTAGCATCTCAATATTTACTTTAATTAATACTGGTTTATATGAGATTCCCGAAAACATTCAGAAAATTTAAAATATTTGTTAGAAAATATTTTTATGTAACCATTTATTGTAAAATTTGTTCTATCGAGACATTATACATGTATTTGCAAATAGATATACACATATTTTGTTATTGTTGTTTTTAGGACAGATTTAGGACAAACTTCACTAACATGTACAGAACTGTGAAATTTGTCCTAAACGAATCTTAATTTTTTTTTTTTATTTTTTTTTTTTAGGACAAACTTCACGCGAATTCGATAGGTAGATATTTTGAATTCCACTTACTAAAAGATCAACTTAAAATTTCAAAACCCTTAATAGTTCGAAATATGATACATTTACCTTGATTTGGGATGAGTTATTTTTAGGTTTGCCACTTTTATTTTCTGTTTACTACTACTATTTTATGTTTGGGAAATCCATAATTTTTATTTAAGAACAGCTGATTTATCTATCAAAATGTATATATTTTGACATTTTGTTATAACAAGTATTAAGGAAATATTGATAATAAACCGTGTTGTGATCAATTAATTTTTGCGTTATTTTAGAAGATAGTGAATATTATAAAATAAAATATTAAAAATTTAAAATTTAATAAAATTAAGCACAAAAATACACAACAATAATTTAAAAAACGTTCGTTTCGTTTAAGGTTTTCAATTGGAATGACATTTTTAATCACCTCATTACGAAATGTCATTATTCTTTATTCACCTCTTTCTTATTTTCGTAATGGTTTCAAAAATACCAATTTATGATTTCTCCATTACGATTACGAAAATTGTAGTAGGTACCGAAAATGTTCGTAATAGTTCAAGAATAGAGCCCCAGGGCCGTATACATGCATCAGAAGACACAGCAGATTTTTTTCCTAAATCTCTTCAAAATTTAAACACGTGTCAATGTATCAGTAAATTAATACCGTGCACAATCATGCAATGTAAATGTTTACCAGCCCAAATTCAATATTTCGGCTTGGTCCGTTCAAGACACACACACCGTTTGAAGACATTTTCTTCGCATTAACAGGGTTGAGTAACACAAAAAATTTAAAACGCTACAACTTCAAAACGTTACATAGGGTTTTGATATTTGCATTATTACAATTTTACAGGAATAGAAAGTTTGAGTTGGTTCATTAAAGAAAATAACCCTCAGATGTAAATCCCGCGAGTATTCCATCTCACCAAATTTCAATTTTAATTTTTTCTTTGAACAGAGAACACGCTACATACCATTTGGCAACAAAGAAAATCAAACAAACCTAGCAATTTTCTATGCTTCGATATTACAAACCATAACACACACACACATACCAATTATAATACATTTAACTTCTAATCTAATTTCACGCCAATATGTCTGGAAAATTCTACAAGCAACATATAAAAAAATAACTTCTCTTTCTTCTGCTATCTTTAAGATTTAATTTAATTCGATTTAAGACGAATGAAAATGTAACACGATAAAAAGGAAATTTCTGGTTATTATTGTTTTTGTAGCTTTTCTTCATTTCATTCATAACACTTTTTTCGCACACAAACAATAAAGCAAAAAAAAATAAAACAAATTTGTTTTCTTGGGTGTGTGTGTGATTCGCATTTTTAACGCGTCTTCATCTTCATCTTATATATAAATACTAATAGTACATGGTATACGTAAATAATGGCCAACCATTCCGAGAGTATAAAAAATCTTTTTTGGATTGCGAACCGAAAATTGAAAATGATTTCTTTTCTTTTACGTGCGGTCTTGTCTTTTGTATAAAACAATTTCTTCTTTCTGCTGCTGCTGCTGCTGGTAAAATTAATGTATAATAACACAGTGCTGGACAAAAAATTGACTGGGTACGATTTTATCGCAATAGAGGGGGTGAAAATATTTTCGACGATTTTTCTTTACATTTTCTTTAAAGATATTAAAGTACTTTTGGGTATAGAGTGGTTGTTGGTGGGAAATCAATAGGAAAATTTTAGGAGTCAAGACAACGTTCTTTGTTACATGTGTACGATCATTTATTTGAATCCGGAGACAACGTTTTGTCTAGAATATAAGACGTGAATTTAATTGAGATGTTGTTTGAGCTTTTAATGTGTGTGTGTGTATGCTACACAATCAATTTGTATTTCTGATTTTATTGAATTACATGTATTATTGTATTCGTGATACCAGTGATGTATAATCGGTATTCCGGGGAATATTATTTTTTTGTAACCCCGTTTTAGAAATTCATGTGTGAAATATTTTTTTAATAAATTATTGAACTCTCAAGCTGTCAAATTTTTTTGTCGATTGCGTACCAAGAATATATATCGATTCGACACGATACAAAGTTTGTTTGAGAAACTAAGATATACTAAATTGACAGTACGATATAAATATACCCTCTTTGGATTTGTCAACTCAAATTAGGAATTAAGTAGAAAAAAAAAGAATTTTTTTATACATCGTATATAAAACGAACTCACCCTTTTATTTTAGTCTTGCTCTCCTGCATTGTTCAGAATTTTTTGTAATTAAATTAATATGGCTTAAATTAGCCAGAAGGGATCTTAATCTCCGGCATTATTTGTTTTCCTTTTTTATTATACTCCAAAAAAATGATATGGGTTAGCGCTGATGCTGATGGAGCTGCTCTCGCTGGTAAAAAATGACGATGATGTACTTTAATATAGATTACGATGTCACAAATCATTTCGAGTTAATGGATCATAAGTATAATACGTATGTGAGTTGATAACGAACGAGGAATAATAAGACGATGAAATATTCTATGAAATAATCACTTTAAAAATTAGGGTGACGAATTCGTGTGTCAACGAGGGGTGAACAATTTTGTTCCCGAATTTATTTATTTTAAAGTTGTGTTCCTATAAAAATATGTAAGGCCGGAAACTTTATTTTATTATGACATATATATATGTATAGAAGAAATGACACACTTTACACCCCACATGTAAAAAAAAGCAAATCAATAATGCAATGAGCCATTGTCATGTACTCAAATCATGTTCGGAAACAGAGGGTTAAAATAATGTGATAAACAAAATAAATCGTGTACTCGGAAACATTTTAGTTATAATAGGGGTAAATAAACCTTGTATTATGTTTAACAGGTTGGTAAATTATTTACAAGCGGACGAACTTCATTAACAACAGTCGAATACAATAAAAATATTTTTTTGTGCACACCGAACCGAATTTAATTCTTTCCCTTAATCCGTCGGTCGGTTTTTGTGTTTTGTCGGTATTTCTTTAATACCGTACCAGAGTGGTTTTTCTCATGTCATAATAGCAGCTATGTATTCTGTCGCTTTTCCATATTTCAAAATAAAATATAAAAATGGATTTAATTTACAAACTTGGCTATTTTTTATATTTTATACAAAACTAACAGACATTTTTTATATCCTTCTCGTATAAATATAGGAAAAACCATATTATTGTGCTGCGAATTGACTTATTTATATATACGGATACGGACTCGAGTGTAAGAATAAAATGTTATAAAGGATTATGCACAGTTGAATTTTTTTTTTACCGAGAGATTATTACTCGACGTTCGTCGTCGCTACAATTCCATTTGGATTTCTTTTGAATTTGAATAAAAATGTTCTACATTTTTTGTGTGGCACAATATGTATATCTAGATATTAAATATATGGATTATATTTTTTTTTTTGTTTATCTAGATGCGAGATAATTATCTTGTGGATTTGAGAAGCTTTCTTAATGTATATACGGTTACAGATGAGCATTTCAGTTGGAAATGTTACAGAGAACCCAACAAAGTTTTAAAATATTATATTCTCTGTTCAGGTGACAATTTAATCTGTCGACAACTTATGGCTATATAGTTCAGCACAAATAGCTGGAAAATAAAAATATTCCTCGGACGTACGTCAAAAAATATTTCAATCAAATTTCTGTATACAAATTTACTGCATTGTCACAATATGAAGAGCGACCACGGTGATAAACAAATCACCTAGTGGCAACAATGGCCAGATTTTCGTGAGAAGTCAAACAAAAATTGTAACATACAGTGAATTCACAAGGTAGCACTTTCTATTACAGCGTATTTTCGAATGAAGAAGAACGTTACACAGTCATGGAAGCATATTAGACGTTAAAACCTGTAGAGTAGGGGGATATGATAGCAATCACCGCAGGTCGTTTTTAAATGTAAATGCCACCAGTAAACGACATTCAAAACCAAAAAACACAAAGAACAGTGCGAGAAGTTTGTGGCAATAATTTTGTATCGGTATAACATTAACCACGACTATCTCTTTAACATTCAGTGATAAAAAAACCGGCTAAACTTCTTCTCCAAACTAAACAAACAAATTTAATTAATTTAAAATATTGGATTCCAAGCGGATACCGGTAACTCATGAGCTACTTTGCCAACACCAGAAATTTAACAAGCGACTTTTCCATAGTCCTCAGCCAATAAAGGCTGATGCGAAGAATTAAGAACAAATTCACTTCAGTCTCAGTCAGTGTGTCAATTGAACTTTCAAAATCTATTTCTCGAAATCGGCAAAGAATGTGTTTACTTTTCAACATTATCTCCAGCTGGGTCAAGGACTTTACCCACCTCCCTTCGGATATTACACCCGTACAATGCCCCCTGCCATTACCATCCTTAATATTACCCACCGGACATCCTACCCCTCCCCCATTATCCAGTAGTCCTCCCCCCGATTACTAATCCACCCCCAGCACCTTCTCCCCGGCTTCATGAATAATTTCGATGAATTATATCTTACCACCATTCATTTTTTGGGTCTCAAAAGGATCTCGTCAGCGATATTAGGACGATAATTTATTTAAAGCCATTTTAATTGCTATAATAAATCGAACATTCCGAGAACTTAGGGACCAAATGGTCGCTCCCATGGTTAATGGATCGTCTGATACGATTCCGTTGGCATTTTTTTTAAATTTACTTCCATGATTTCATGAGTTTGTTGTTTCATAATTCAACCTTTGGGTGGACTTGCTGAGTTTATGGTGGTGGAATTAGCCCGTTTTTCTGATATATTGAAGTGAAATCCGTTTGCAATTCGAGATTTGAGTCATGTTCTCCGATATTTTATTCATTAAATACAACGTAATTCAAAATTTTGCTTGATTGGCATCGATCGATCTGAATATTCGCAGGTATTTAAAAAAAATATTTAATATTTGAGAATTTCACCGATCGCGTTTCTTCTTTGAAAATTTTTACTAAGTGTTTACTTTAAGCGGAAGTTCGAGTTCTCTAAACTGAAATTTGTCGATAAAGGAGTTTTTTTTTATATTTAAAATATAACAAAATATATACATAGTATTAATTATCCAATGGATTAAATGTCCTTTTAAGGTTAATTAATACCCCATTTTTCATTCACGCAAAGACCACCCATTCACCTACTCACACAATTACAGTATACCACCTGGGCGTGGGTCGGCGCTGAATTCTGCACTCCAACAGAGGGTCATATTTGTGTTTATTAACATCACTGATCGTAATCAATGATGAAAATTCGATTTGCATCCTGCCTCTGATGGGATTCGAACCTAGTACCTCCCGGTCCAAGTGCCGAAGCTTTAACCACTGCACCACTTGTCGGTTACCGGATCACTACAGTTTACCACAAATAGTAACACTCAATTGTTTAAATTATTGATTTTGCAAGATGAATGTTGAATTTTGTTCCAATTCGATGGATTCCGAACTTGAGTAATATTGAACCTAAAACTTTGGTAAGATTTAGGTTAGGTGAGTTAGATTTTGAAAATTTTGTTGTATGTAGATCTACACACGATATAATTTTAAACAACATACATATAAAGTGTTACCTAAAATATTTTGAGCCTTGGAAATTTTGAAAATTTTTCGAACTAGCTCATAACAACTTACTCGTCTTAGAAGCATTGTAATAGTTGGCGCAGGTGGAGGATTCACGATATCACCAATACATTTGCATTCAAATGTTAACTTCATTTCACATGATAATTACCACAACATCATTTTGAAGCTATCCCAGAGCTTATTTCACAAACCTGTCCTCATCAAACCCACTCCAAATTTCTAATAAAATTCTACCTAATCCTACCCCGTTGTTTGGGGGTTATAACCAACCCCAAGACTAAATTGTTACGTTGGTTGATCGATTGAATTAGCTGAGTCAGGGGTGTCAATCTGGTAGAATTATGAATTATATTAATATTCAAATTGTAAATTTCCCCACACCCAAAATTTTGTAATCTACCCACCAAGCTTATTATCAGCGCAAGGTACATTTTCCAATTATGTTTATGAAAGAGAATATTAAAATGTAATAACGACGGTTGCAATTAAAAAAATTGATTGTTATTAAATTTTTCGCAAATTTAATTGTTTGCAATGATAATTATAATTATTAATAAAAATATAATTTTTAACATTTATTAAATTTCAATGCATATTAAAATATATAATTAAATTGCGAATTGAATTTTCATACACACACATTAGAAATAGCATGGTACCTACATAGGTTTTAATTGAATATTTTCTATTGTACTTCAAATAATTAGTTTTATGTAATTTTTTGAATTCCGTATTAAATTGGCGGTAGATTTTGGGTGGTATAAATATCAGTTTGATGACCTTAATTTGAATCGGTAATTGATACTCATACATGTAATAAAATTCTAAGCGCCAATATAAAATTACACTGTAATTTCGTAATTGAACAATAAAACTAATGTGTGTGTGTGTGTGTTTCAAAGACAAAAAACAAAATATAAAAATTAAGCATTGATTTGGAAACCACCCAACGTTTGAATATAACCCACACAGCCTTCATACACTATTACATGTTCAAAATATTTGTACAAGAATCTATTTATTACGATAGACATTGAATAGTCAACGTCGTATATTGATTGATTCAGCTTAAGGAATATAATTTCTTCGATGTGAATTCATGTAGTTTTTTTTTCTCATACGTTGTAATTTGGATTTGGTCTAGACACCTAATTAGCTTAAATTTTGATACATACTAGGTATTATGTATGTATGCTTTCAAAGTAATTCGTCATTCTGTTCATTTTATCTCGAGTAGATTGTGAAATACTTTTTATGGTGTTTGACGTAGAATTTAAGATTATTTATAATTATCGACTAATGACTAATTGTTATGATAGTATTTTTGTAAATAGCTATCATACAATATTATCACAATGTCTATTTGCTTATTTAAATGTTTTGAGAATAAAAAACATTTCTGTGACATCATTTTATCATTACCACCATGAAATAGATATTATTTTTGAAGTACATATACGAAATAATTATGAAGTGAATATGAATTGAATACGAGTTGAATATGAATTGAATATGAATTGAATATGAATTGAATATGAATTGAATATGAATTGAATATGAATTGAATATGAATTGAATATGAATTGAGTATGAATTGAATATGAATTGAATATGAATTGAATATGAATTGAATATGAATTGAATATGAATTGAATATGAATTGAATATGAATTGAATATGAATTGAATATGAATTGAATATGAATTGAATATGAATTGAATATGAATTGAATATGAATTGAATATGAATTGAATATGAACTGAATATGAATTGAATATGAATTGAATATGAATTGAATATGAATTGAATATGAATTGCATATGAAATGAATATGAATTGAATATAAATTGCATATAAATTGAATATGAATTGCATGTGAATTGAATATGAATTGGATGTGAATTGAATATGAATTGAATGTGAATTGAATATGAATTGAATATGAATTGAATATGAATTGAATATGAATTGAATATGAATTGAATATGAATTGAATATGAATTAATAAAATTAATATTTCATTCAATTCATATTCAATGAAATTTCAATTCATATTCAATTCATATTCAATTCATATTCAAATCATATTCAATTCATATTCAATTCATATTCAATTCATATTCAATTCATATTTCATATTCAATTCATATTTCATATTCAATTCATATTCAATTCATATTCAATTCATATTCAATTCATATTCAATTCATATTCAATTCATATTCAATTCATATTCAATTCATATTCAATTCATATTCAATTCATATTCAATTCATATTCAATTCATATTCAATTCATATTTCATAATCAATTCATATTCAATTCATTTTCAATTCATATTCAATTCATATTCAATTCATATTCAATTCATATTCAATTCATATTCAATTCATATTCAATTCATATTCAATTCATATTCAATTCATATTCAATTCATATTCAATTCATATTCAATTCATATTCAATTCATATTCAATTCATATTCAATTCATATTCAATTCATATTCAATTCATATTCAATTCATATTCAATTCATATTCAATTCATATTCAATTCATATTCAATTCATATTCAATTCATATTCAATTCATATTCAATTCATATTCAATTCATATTCAATTCATATTCAATTCATATTCAATTCATATTCAATTCATATTCAATTCATATTCAATTCATATTCAATTCACATTCAATTCATATTCAATTCATATTCAATTCATATTCAATTCATATTCAATTCATATTCAATTCATATTCAATTCATATTCAATTCATATTCAATTCATATTCAATTCGTATTCTCTCCATATTGGAATTTATTTTGTATGAGGAAAAACACTTTTCTCTATTTGAATCTTAGGCTTTAATCGTCGAATTACCCTAGAATTTAGTAACAAATCGGACGATAAAAAGTTTTCGGTGCTTACTTCATTTAATGGTTTAGATTGCCACACGCTCATAGCATGAGTTCCGATTAAAACGAAAAATATAAAGTTAAATTCTCCTAGCTATTTTCATTGTTTGTTTTGAACATTTTCATCGCTGAATATCATATCATTTAGCAGTAGCATATGTTACAATGATAAACAGATAAAAATGGAAAATTTTACACACACACAAGTTATATACAAAGTATTATTATTATCATTACTTATACGTTCTTGTTTTATTTTTCAAGAATTTCCATTTTTCCGCCATCGAGTTCTTGAATAAATGCGGAAAAAATCAGTTCCATCAGCACACACATTCCCTCACTTTACATATTACGATATAAATTCAAATAAATTTTATTACATTATTTTTAACTTATCCATCCATAGTATGTAAATACACCACCGCACACACCATTCACCAGGAGCAATTTCCTTGTTTTTCCAACGAAATAATAAAATAAAAATCGCGCGCAAAAAGCAATGGAAAATGATATTTTGTTGACTGCCGTTTGTTTATTCTTTTTGAATAATTTAATTCAAATATGGAAATACATACATAACCCAAAAGGAAAATAATAAAAAATTGGAATGAAAATGTGGGTATGTGTGTCTACTCGCGAAATAGTATTAAAAGCACAAATGGAGCCTTTTCACTGTATGTTTTCCAAAAAGGAACAAAAAACATAAAGTTTATTAATTTTTTATTTTTTTGTTTGATCGAATTATGTTTGCGATGTGCTTGTGCCATAAGTCTGCGTATGTAGTAGTACACCAACATATATATAGTATACAAAAAAATAATAATAATTTGTGTACTTAAGCTACATTTTTTTTATATTTTGTAATTTCGAAGGAAATCTTATATGACGATGACGAGATGGATGTATCTCTTGTAATGTCAAATGTTTTCTAGATATAAACGTAATGGCATTGACAACTGTTATTTGATTTCAATTTGTTGTTTTTGACGAAATATATGTGCGTGGTATACAGATATGTATGTGCACATAAAGATTGAAGAAATATGTCAAACGTCTCTATTTCGGGTATAAGGACGTATAAAAATGAGACGCAGTGATATGGCCATTTTTATCTTTTTATCTTTGAAATATTTTTGAAAAACATGCGTGTAATTTGATTTCTATTGTTGGTTGTGGTTTTTCAAGAACCTAATATTTTAAGGTAAAGTTAACTAAACTAAGCAGAGTCGTGTATACTCGGTAATTTTTACAAATTGTTTTTTATTTTTTTTAAACTCGATATTTTTTTCAGTAAGACGTACTGTATGTCACACGGTACAGTAGCTTAAGCTGTGGTATTTAAATTGGTGGATTCCAAGTTTAAACCTCTGACTAACCTCTCACACGATGTCAATCTCCGTGGTACTCGTTCATCATTACTTCCACTAATCATCTGACTATTACCAAACAAAATATCATCTCTTTTTTAAAATTGAGCTACAAAAGATATTTACCAATTGCAGCTGGAGTGTGAAAATTAAATATTAGAAGGATGTTGATTATTGACGAATGACTAACCGCATTCTTATCATATGCTCACTTTTAATCCAACTAACCAGAAAGAAACTCTTTATGTCGATAGGTTTTTGAAGTTTTTGCTTCATCCGGTTATCGCGATCAAGAACAGTCTTCACAGACAGCTAGATCTAGTATTTTTTCCTGATAAGTAGAACTGCACTGCAATGTAAAATGATTTAAATCTTTCCGTTGTTGCTCTGTATCACCCACGCCCTGCATATTGGCCTGGTCTATTGAATATGTAACGCAAAGTTTCAATACTCTATTTCTCCAAAATCATCTTTAAACTGAAACACAGTTCAGTGGTTGATAAGTTGAGCCGAAAACGGCATTGATAGTCACCGGCAATATTTTTGGCAACCGGGATGATTCTGGCAAGTTACATTAGCAGGCACTTTGAAGGCGCTGTTTAACAGTGCTATGTCACGGTAATTTTCACATTTTCCTTTCTCATGCAAGAGACCAACCAAGTTTTCGCATGTGTGGGTCACGTACTTGTGATACATCTTAAAGCACCCAGTCGTACCTTGGAGAACAGACTCTGATATAGTCGAATAGTACATGATTAACTTAATGTGATTTATTGCCCTATCGACGCCCTATTGATCTGGAGAATTCGCATTAGTTGAAGTCGACGAAAACTTGTATAGTTAAGGGTCGTTAAACGACCATCGAGTTTAAAAATGAAAAAATAATATTAACTGAATACAATTAAATTAAATAATAAACATTGGTGTCAGAAATGGGATTTTTCAGAAAACCATAACCTCTATACAACCGAAGGTAACAAAATCAGCTTTTATCGAGGCTGGGTACTCCAAACGTCGAGTAAAAAGTCAAGTCTTGCAAGAAGCAATTAAAAAAATGAAGAAACTACAATATGGATCAAACAGTTAAAACAATTTCAGTAAAACCGATGAACAACAGAAACCATCCTTGGATATGATGAAGATATGATGAAGTGTCTGTAACTTCAAATGAAGAAAATTCGAGCAGACAAGGCTGCTAAGTTTGACCAACAAAATATCAAGTAAAGCAAGTAGAGCAGCAATGCGCCCAGTTGACAGAACAAGATGGACAGTTTGATGAGTTAAACTGGAAATTCGACCAAATTCAACAAGCCAAAGATGTTCAAGTTAAAGAGTTCAGAGACGAAATAAAGTCTATTACGCGAAAAATTGCCAGCTAACTCATAAAATTTTAAGGACAAATCAGCGAGGTGCTTAAAAATAAAATTAAGTGAGACCCTCTTTTAAATACACACCTCAAAAACTATTGGCGATGAACTAGTTGGAGATCGGCAGGATGCTCAACAGTAATATAAAGCCTCTGACATTCGATGGCGAAATCCCATTTGAGAATTGTATAGTACAGTTCCAAGCGGCACAAGTAGCACCTGCAGATATGATGAAAGGACCGACAGTGGATGCGTATGTCATTGATGTGGAGGATGACAATTTTAAACTTCATTTAAGAGTCAATACTATAGAAGTTGTACAAGCTTGTTTCTGAGAATATTGTGAGGATAAATGTCACAATAAAAGATGAATTGAAACAACTAGCGCAAAGCTAAGGGAGTCGCAGTTGCAATTTAATAGTGAACACTGCAAGTTATAAGAAGTATAAAAAATGAACTGTGCGAACAGTAAAAGTAAACAATAAAAGCGAAATAGTGAACAGTGATGAAGTGAAACTGATTTTTCATGTGCTGATTTATCCTTTTTTATAGATCCCCATACATATTTGTATAAATTTATTCGGGGACAAGTTATAAGGAATTTTTGCTATTTAATTGATTTCAATCCTTCCAACACTATGGAAGGGATTATTTAATTGATTATATTGGAAATATATACAGGTTCTGAAACCATATTAAAAAATAATTAAGATTTCAATCTAAATGTAACCACATCAGAAAGTGTTTTACCTTAAAATATCCAATGGTTATCTGAATATTGATCCAAATGAAGTCGTAATCAATTTAACCATATATGTACATACCGAATCCTTTACCAAGCATAAAATCCCGTTACAATCTATATCCCAAACCCAACTCCATGACGAAATCGAAAAAACGTGCTTCGATTTCATTAAGTGGATGTCGTGTATATAACGGTATAAAACATACATCCTTTACAAACGTAAAACACTTTTCCCTTAAATTCCATCCCTACTACAAATACATTCAGCAGAGAGAAAAAAATTGCCATCAAATAAAAAACAATAATAATCATAAAATTTAACAGTAGACACTTAAAGACAAGAACAACAACAACAAAAAAACGTTCAACATAATAATAAGACACTCAATTTCTATTAAAAGTAAGCGACAACAACAAAAACTGTTCATCTTCAAACTGAATAAAATGAAAATTATGTTTTGTGTGCTTTGTTTTTCCACTTACACTTTCTTTAGCATTTCCACTCTCGAAGATTATAAAATATCGGTATATGTACATGTATTGTCTTAATATAATTTCCACACAAAGTTATTATTTAAAAATGGTAACCTAAAAAAAAAAGTTTTCCAAACTAAAAAAAAAATAGAAAAACAAAACAAATGAAAATTATATCGAGGGGAAATCGACATTTCTCTATAATATTTCCAATCCATTGACAACACAAAAATGTATATCTTGAAAATGTAGAAAATATGGAAAATTGGTATAATCAGATTTTACTTTGTGCGTTATATGTTGGTATTGTTGGGAAATATCCTCCCTTCAAATATTTTCATTTTCATTCGGAAAAAATTCAATAAATTGAAGATTAAATCAGAATATGTGACAACTTTCTTATATTCGGTTTTCCTTTATGTGCCTGGTATTTTCTTTTTACCGCCCTTTTTATTTTATTTGGACATGAAAATATACGTCAAAAGAGTATGTGTGTGTGTGTGTGTAGTGTGTACATAGCCGGCTATTATGTTTATAGTAGCTGGATAATTTCCGTTCCCATCGGTGTACTAACTTTGTGATACATAAAAGTTTTTCATCGCACACATACATAAACTCGTGTATGCACGCAAGCTTTGTTTATGGTATATGTTCAAATGAAAAATCGTTTTTTTTATAAATATTACAATGCGACGCCGCCGCCCGCATGGGATTTTTATCTGTCATATAAAATTACATTCGTACAATGTTCTACAATAAAAAGAACCGTAAATTGGGGTCTAATTTTCCAGTCTGATTAACTGATTTTTGTATACAATTTCAATGTCACACGCTGTCCAATTTACGTACAAATATAATCATTTTATAAATTGCATGTCCTCTTTATGTCAGATATTGTTGTTGCTGTTAAATTTTTACCACTTTACACTCAAATTATTATTATTCAATTTAAATAAATCATTAATTATTATAAAACATTAAAATTGCATTTAATTTGCATAATTATTTTGTATTATTCACTTGCTGTTGTTGTTGTTGTTGAAATTTTCAGGTTTTTTTCTCAATTTAGCATAAAACGCAAATGAAAATAATTACGAGTTCAATTGAAATTTATCATAAAAAAATATAAAAATATTGAATTGGAATTAATTTTATTCCAAGTTTTTTTGTGTAACAAATGGTTTTTGTGCTTTGTTGTTTGAAAATTGATTGGTCACAATTAGTGCAATATCGCATATATTTTACTGCTCATTTTTTGTTAAGGGGGGTTACCCATCATTTGGATTGTGTTTTTGTTGCAAATTATATTTCTTATAGCAAATTTAATGGTAATGTAAACTTATTGCAGATTCTTATTTTATTCTTCTTTTTATAAATGGTCAGGATATATAACAAACTGGGGGGTTATTCTTGAATGTTTTTATTTGTGGTGAAAGGTGACTAATTAGGTTAACCTGTCATTTAACATTTTAAAACTTTCATAATTATTTCCCAATCGGCATATTTTTATCTACACTCCGCTTCAGGTAACTACGACCACCTATTATATTGAAAAACTAAAAAGTTTTGAAAACTCATGAAGGCATCCAATTGTAGAGCGCGCCCAAATAATTTAAACTAATTTTATCCCAGACCATTTCAATGGGTTTTATGAATGAAAGTTTATCTTCATATTGCTTGCCTCCTCCATACATTTCTCTTGAAAACCACGCCACACGTTTTCCATGATATCCAAATCGGGTGAATATAACCATGGATACAATGACACACCTTCGTCTCTTATCCAGCCTGCAATAATTCTTATCATATGAATTGGGGAATTATATTATTGGTGAATCCATGGCAAACGTCCGAAAATCTTTTTCTCTTGCTAGGAAAAACCAAGGCAATAATTATTCATTAGAACAAAATGGCTACTCAAACCATTACGCCACGCCACCTTGTCTGCTACGTCTTCTGTTCAATTAAATTAATTTAAGATGCTTATTATTGGCAATCACACGCTGAACCGTTGATAAGCTGGCTTTGTTTTAATTTTTGCCGCGGATACTCATGAATTTGAAGCAAACCAAATAATCGTCAGTTTATCCGTGGGCGTTGTAATCTCTCCAATGTGTCCTTTTCTGTTTTTTAATTATTTTCAATATTATTAATGAAATATCCAAACTTCTTACTCTTCTCTTTAAAACCCTACCATTTTCCCCCCTGTTTCGCGATTTGAGAATCCTTGTTTCTTTAAAACTTCAATTTTTGAATTTTCGCCTTCTGAAAGTGTGTTTCCTTTAAGTCGCAGCCACACGATTGCAAATATATACCCACATTGACGTATTTGCCCAAATAAAAAATCGTGTAGCTACAAAACAAATGACAAATTAAAATCAGGGTTACATTTTTCTAACATTGGCGGACATTCGCTCAATAGGCGGTTTGTCAAAAAAGATCAAAAGATACTACCAATATTAGAATGCACATTGCGCAATCGTCAACACGAATGGTATAATAAATTAAAACAGATAAAAAGTTAAACAATATTTACCACGAATAAATTTTTAACTTTCTAACATTTTATGCGGCATTTAAACCAATTGAAACACACCCTTAGTACCGGTGTGAAGTTTCTAACGTTAATTAAAAGTGTAGCATACGCAACAAATATTCCGCAGCGTATGCAACTTATCTATTCAGTGTATGCAACTTATTTAACATGTAAATAATTTATAAGAAAAACCACAAAAACTAACATTAAATTAATAATTTCGAATTAAAAACAAACGAAAAATATATGTACAAATATGTATTAAAGTTTTCAAAGTATTATCATACACTAATATTTTCCAATTGAGGTTAAACACATAATTAACACTCCATCCTAGAGTTTTCGCAATATAGCCACTAGTATTCTCAAATAGTAGACATTCGAGCATATGTACGGGCTATACAAATTTGAATAGGCTCGAATGTGTACTATTCGATAATAGAAGTGGCTATATTGCGAAAACTCTAGGATGGAGTGTTAATTATGTGTTTAACCTCAATTGGAAAATATTAGTGTATGATAAAACTTTGAAAACTTTAATACATATTTGTACATATATTTTTCGTTTGTTTTTAATTCGAAATTATTAATTTAATGTTAGTTTTTGTGGTTTTTCTTATAAATTATTTACATGTTAAATAAGTTGCATACACTGAATAGATAAGTTGCATACGCTGCAGAATATTTGTTGCGTATGCTACACTTTTAATTAACGTTAGAAACTTCACACCGGTCAAGTGAATTAATTTTAGGATTCATAAATGGGTGCCATATTTCTGGAAATATGGAATTTAAAAAACCTAAAACATAAAATAGGCTAGACGTGCATGATGCATGGAATAATATTCGAAACAAACTAAGTGTAAGCCTGCCAATTGTATTATTCAAAATGCAAAAAAAAATGTTTAATGACCACATATCGGGCTCTAAAGCGTAAGGTAAGAGATTCTATGAGGTCTGGTGCAGCCTCGAATGCAATTTATAAACCTTCTTGGTTTGCATTCGAACAAATGGACAATTTTTTAAATAATGGTAAATATGGAAAGTAAAATAGTACGTTGAATACGGAGGTAGGCTATAATTATCATTTGTCTTTCTACGCCATTGTTTTTTTAATTTACCAATCTATTATTTTTTAGAATGATGCTGCCGAATATATTGATTACAAGAGAAATATTCAACTTGATTCGAATACGTTGAATGGTACATTTACTAAATTAAATTATACTGAATTATTTTTTCTATTTACATATTATTTATTAACAGTAAATTCAGAGTTTAATAGATCAAAAACCCCAAAAGGGTGAGCAGCAGAGCTAGATAACAATTTATCCAAACATATGAAATTAACAGCTAATACACTGGCGAATCAATCAAACAATCCTCGTTTTCAATACAACCAAAAAACGAGTGTTCCTTATACGGAGAATTGTTGGCGACCAAGCTAAGGGGACTGTGTGTTAGGACCAGAAAAATTGCTACGAACAAAATTGACAATTTCGTGTTTTAAGCTGAAATGAATGAAATTGACAAAAATATATTATTATCAGGCAACGTATTAATTGAAACAAGTCCTTTAAATAATCGAACCATAGCCACCCAATCAACATATACTCCTCAAAGCTCTAAGATATCCCAAGCGAAGCCATATTCCCATACACCATTCACACCCAAAAACGGTTTAACTACACATCGTTCCTCTAATTCTTATTTATCCAATTCAACTAAAAATTCAAGAGAAGGACCAACAATACTCACAATTCAGAGCAGAACCCCTACTTTTTCAAAATCAAGTAACTTTCAAAACAGCTTTTCATCAGTGTCAACAATAACACATCCTCATAATAAACTTTCGTCTGATTATCGCAATCCACTTAAAAATTTTAAACTGCAAAATTAAACTTTTCTCAAAATGTTAACTATTTAATCAACCCAAGTTTCATCATTCCATAAAAATAATCATCTAAAACCACCAACAGCCGAATCTTCATCCAATTTTCACATACCATCTTCATCCCAATCCTTTTCTGATTCACATTCCGGCGGAATCATTCCGCAGCCAGTTATAGCTCTCTATATTCTCTACAGTATATTTATCTAGAAATGATGGACTCGCCTAAAACATCAAGTAATAATGGAACCGTCAGAAGTAATTATCGACGGCCAAACAATCTCCTTGAAAGACTATTTTTCATCCGCTTCAAAATCATTATCACTGAAAATGTAAATACATATAGCATACGTTTTGTAATGTCATAATTTAATTAATAAATATGCCTATTTGAAATTGAAATACATGAAAACAGTGAATGAACAATGTACAATTTGATTTTACATCTTTACCACCGACTACTCACAGAAGGGAGCTCGATTTTAGTACCGAAATATTTCAACCATTTTTTTTATCCCTGGATTTGAATGGAGATGAATTATACCCATAGTGGGGTTAGTAAAAATTTTATAGTGACATTAACATTTTTAGAAATAGGTGACAAATCATAACAGTAGAGTGTGCTATTATTTTAACTGTCAACGTGTACTATGCGAATATATTTATTGAAAAGTTTAGTGACCAAAATGTATTTAAACTACCATAAGTAGCTGGTTCATACACAAATCCCATTATGTATATTTATAGTTTGTGTTTTAATACTAATACTAATGGCTTCCGTAGTATACGATGATAATTCGCTAGCATTAAATCCATTGAATGGTAAATAATTATTGTCAATACTGTTTACATTCATAATTAGTTATAAATAAATAGTTAACTATCTGTATCTTTAGTTTCAGTAATGATTCTCGTCATTTACACTTTCTGGAACGGGATAGTGACACAATTATTTTCAAATAATGAGGCCACAAAATACTCGTCGCTTGCCAAATCATATGGGCATTACTTCAAAATCGGAACCAAATTGTAAACTGAATTCATTTAAGAAGGAGCTCGATGAGCATTACAAAATACACCATTTTTGACAGGAGATGAAATTACATTTACATATATTACAAGCTGGAGTTTATTAGCGCCGGACGGTACTCTTAAAGGAGCTCACGATATCAATGTTTTAAAATGGCAACAATTAATGTTAATGTGTGTAACAAATGGAACAATGTTGTGTGAAATGTGTGTTGGTTTGTTGAAGACTCATGTCCGCCTTCTGGTGAACCAATCGCATATGCCTAAACCATATTCACGGGTGAAACAAATGAACTAATATTTTTGTTATCATTATGCCACATGCCAGATAAAAATTCGTCTCTATCTTCCTGATTTTTGTCTAACGCTCCTGGCGGTGCATATGATTTATTCGAAGAATTACTATTACGTAAAAAATTATGTAATAGCACACATGTCATAGTTATCAATGCCATTTTTTGCGGATCTAATAAAATCGGTGATCTAAAAATTCGAAATACCGACATAATGGCGTCAACAAAATGCATTTTCTACTATTCTGCGAGCTCTCGACAACCGGTAATAAACAATTCTTTGTGTACTTCCTTTAGCGTGCAGGCCACCATATGGTTTCAATATTCTTGTGCCTAATGGAAAAGCGTCATCGGACACAATCACGTATAGAATAGACTTTTCTCTTCCGGGAAGTGGTCGATTTTTAGGCAACATTAACTGTTCCCTTTCCATCATTTTAAATAGGGTGGTATTATGAAAAACCCCACCATCGTTGACACTTCCCGGGGCTGATACATCTGCAGAAATAAAATTATATTGGGCATCAACTAAAGCCATTAAGACTATACTAAAGTTACTTTTATAATTAAAGCATACGGGACCACTATTAATTGGAACTTGTATTACTAAGCGCTTCCCGTCAAGCGCGCCGACATATTGCGGAAAATTGAACTTTTATCAAATTCTTCGGCGTTAAGTTCCCATTCTTGTGCTGTCTTCGGCATCTGAAATTAAGGACAATTTATGGTAAACAATGGATGTTAATCTATAGTAAAAATATCAATGGGACTGTAAATATTGTAAGACAATTTTATTACTTTTACTTCCGTCTCAAGTGTTTCGTTCAATGCTAAAAACACCTCAGGAATAATTTTGGCGATTACTTCATATGACATTTTAAATAGAAAAGAGAGGCTATGGCAGCTATCCCCAGTTTCTAAAAACTGTAACGTCATCGCTAGTCTCTCTTGAATTGGAATCGCCTTCCTCATATTTGTATCCGCTTTACAAATCGATGGTCCAATTTTTTGCAACAAAATCTCAAAATCTGATGACGACATCCGACAAAAGTTTTCAAACTTGCCCGAAGGCTCACGCCGTAAAACAGTAAGAAGATTTAACACACTATATCTGTAATAAAATACATATTTTAAATATAATTTTGAAAACAGCAAATGGTTTCTATATTTAATTAGCATTTACTCTGCTCTACATTTATTAAGCGACATCACTCACAATATCCGTTTCTTTGCTTTTTTTTATTGTCTAGTTTTAATTTGGGCACAACAAAATATTACTTGCACCGCACTTACCATTGTTATTTCATCCTCGATATCAATCATGTATTTAAAATGTTTAAACAAATCTTTTTTAAATTATTTAATAATTTTTAAACCAACAATCGGTTTCAAATGTCAAGATTTAATTCTCAAATTTTGGTTAAAGTCGCCACCTTTTCTTAAAAAATATAACTATACGGTGATCGATAGATCTAGCGACCAATATTTATATCTGAAAATCTGTAAACCAAAATTGATGCACATTCGACAAATCAACAATTTTACAAATCGTGTAGACATTAGAGCTTGTCAATTGTCAATGTTACCAATATTTGCCAAACATAAAATACACCAACGTTGGTCGATATTTGCATTCGTGTGGCTGCGGCTTTACCCATTTTCTAAAAAAAATTTGTTTAATTAATAAGTGATGAGAATTTAAAATTATTTTTTTATAAAATTTTTTTGTTTTTTTTTTTTAATAAACAAAATTTTATAAAAAATAAATTTTAAATTCAAATTTTCTTGGTAAATTTGATTGAGTAGCCAGGATTTCGACTATAGCAAATTGCTTGCTTGCTAGCCGATCGGGTATCTACCCCAAAATTCACCAATTAAAATAAAATATTTGCTGTTCTTGCCACACGCACAACTATTTACTAACTGGTCATAATCAAGTGACTTAAATTCAAGTTAACGGTTTTACTGGTATGTGTTTTACAGTCATTTCAATGAGCACCAATGCACCCTCAAATGGATGAATAAAGTAATATTGTCGTTTAACAAATATGGAAGTTATTGACATTAGAAATCAATATAATAGGTGGTCGTAATTAAGTCTCACGTAAAAGAATAAGCATGTTGATGTTTGTTCGCTTTTCAATTGTAAACCGTCCAACCGGTCTGCTATTTAAAAAAAAACTATTAAAAATAGAAAACAAAAAATTAATAATTCAAATTAAAACTGTCAATCAGTTTTAACAAATAATAATAAAAGTTTGGTTTCAAATCATGTCATAAAAAAATAGAGTTACCTTCAAAATCCCGGACTTTATAATCCCAAAAATGAAAATCTCGTAAATCAAAATCCCAACTTCGACAATCAAACCCCAGAAATCGAAATCGGACGGAACTTGTCAATTTTTTACCATGATCGGCCATTGCTTTACTATAATGAGATTGAACCTGTTGGATGCAAATGAAATTTTAAAATGATTTTTGGAAGATGTTCTAGAATATGGCCGCTTTGAACGGAAGGCGGGGATTTCTTAATCGATTTTAATAAAATCGGGTATGTTCTGAAAAGTTCTGAAGTATAGCCTCCTGGAACAGAACTCGGCCAATTCTTAACTATTCGATGAAATTTTATAAGTTAGATGGAGATGGGATATTCTATAATGATTTTAGAACGAAGTTGTGAAATATGGCTACCTGCGATCCTGGAACTCAGCCATTTTTTAACCGATTCACACAAATAAGAACATTACTGTTTAGATAAAAGGATTTTCAATTCAAAGAAGGTATACACCAGTACTTTTTAAAATGTTACCACCATTTTATTTTTCAACTGCATTTGAAGAAAAATTAATTTGTGTGCCTGGGTGTGTATTTTGTAGGCTACCTGACTATATTTTAACAATAATGTACGTAAATCGATAATAATGCACATGAGTATTAAGGTAAGTAAAACATAACTGCAAAATTGTTTGGTTCAAAGGAGCTCACTTGTAAAAATCCAACATTACAATGATTTCATATTAACTTTCTTGCCTTTTGTAGTAGGTTGGTTTGTGGAATGGTAAAAAGCAAGCAGTATAGCATTTTTCAGTTAGTTAGAAACTATTTGACTTTTTAAAATATTTGAAAAAATCAAATGGTCCTGTGACACTTCTCAAGTATGTCATTTAAACATAAGTCTTATATTAGTCTTAAGTATGCAATTTAAACCTAGTTAACCTGTTTAACTTTAAATAAGTCTGATTTTGATTAGATAAAATAGTTTTTGGTTAGAATCGACACCCCCTTATATTTTGAGAAAATGAGCTGGAGCAACTTTTTTGCAACTTTAATTTTGAATTTTTTAAGAATATTTAATCGATTTGATCGTAATGCTAATTCTCTCTCTCTAGCTTTCGTGTGTTTTCCGCCTGGACGGTGGAAGTTCAACAACCTTGGTTCATCGCACAGTTCCACCAGTATCATCATCCTATTTTTTGCGGATTACTTTCGACGTCGTCGCGCCACCATAGTTTAGGTATTCCACTGCGACGTGTACCGACTGATTGCTGATGGGACACTTTTCTCATCATACAGTATGTGCAACAAGAGCGTGTACAGCAAAAAACTAAATAAAAATAAAACTACGATTTCGTTTTGATTTTATTACGAAAGTTTTGTTGTATTTTCTAGGGCGCTATCAACTAATACATATATTAAAGTCACCATTACTGTTAATAATTGCCTGGCTTTTTTTGTCCATACTATCAACCAATTTTTCTGCATCTGTGGTGATAAATTTTTCCATATATTCCACACTACTCGCACTAGAGCGCTCAAATTTTTTATGTTGTACATTTTTAACTTAATCTTCATGAACGTTCATAAATTTCAATCGGATTTGCATCAGATGACTGAGACGTCCAATCCAATGTTGTGATGCCTTTTTGAGTTTGAATTTCGAACAGAGTATGCTATGGTGTTCTCGATCGCTGTCTTCTAGCAAGATTCAACTAGAGTTCCCTGCTCCAAACCATTTAAGGACAAATGGTTTACAAACCTCGTGAGTCGATTTTATTCATGAAAAATGCGTTTAAGTTCAGTGTGGAAACGATTAATTTACAAAAACCTTGCTTGGTGAAGCATCCCCATACATGAAGCTAAGGCTGGTGCTTCACAGTTCGGACAATCCTTTTTTTTTTGCTTAGTTGGCCAAACACGCCTTTTAGCATTAAAACCCCAAAAGCAGGACTCATCGGTAAACACAATATTCTTAAAATCATTATTTTATGTTCATTCGCCGACTGTAGTCGCTTTTCAATGTATTTTTGTGGTACCTGTGGTTTGACCAAAGTATTTCCACATGCGTAGCCATGTTCCATAATTCTATTTCGTTCGGTTCTTTTTGGTATAATAATATTCCTTTTCACCAATTTTTCCACAGCTACATCCAGCGAAAAGCGAAGAATTTTCAACAAATAACTATATGATGGCTTCATCCTCCTTTTTTGTAGTGGTTCGGATTTTGCCTCTATCTAGCAAATCGTCAACATTTTTATGCATTGCATAATGTGTAATCCTCTTCTATACAAATGTTTTTGACTTTTTTTTTTATATTTTGCTGCACTTGCAACCAACATTTTTGCTCCTTTCGGATGTGCACTTAAAAACACCGCTTCAAACCGTTTTTTATAAATCGCATACGTTTCTATAACATATGTTATCCGCTAAACAGTTGCAGTTAAATTAATGTTTGTTTTAAAGCGTCCAAGAGGAATCAATAGAAAACCGATGTAAGCTCCGCCCATCTTTGTTCCTTTGTTTTAAGTACAGTTACACGCTCTTGTTGGCCATGTGACCAAGGCTAGCGGAGAGAAGTACATGTTCCCTATAACACAGTAGTTATTTTTAAAATTTGTAAATGTTATATTAAATTGAAATTTGACTTGTATTTTTTTGTTCAGTTTCCCAAGTATAACAAAATGGAACTCATTTTGACAGTTCCAACTTTCGTTACGTTTTCGAGATATTTCATGGAAGACATGGAACACAAAAATATCCAGTTCTTTGAGTTATGAGTTTTTGTTGCACAGTTCATAGTAAAACTTGTAATAAAATGAAACTTGACCGTGCAACTTAGTTCCAACACTTTCTCCATAAAAATCGAAATAAGTTGGAAATAGCGATACTTGGGTTGTTTTGATTTAACCTTTTTTAAATTTTTATGTTTAATCTAATTTTTGTTTTAAACTGAATGTTCGGTTTTAATCATACACGTACTCACAGAGGAGATTTAAAAAAAAAAGAATAAGCAAACGCACCTACTATTAGATTAGAAATGGAAAGCCATGGCCTACATGGAATCCCCGCAGAATTGTTAAAACACGAAGGAACTACTTTTGCAAATAACCTTTCTAAACTTATCGTTGCGAACTGGTACCAGGATGAGCTTCCTGAAGGATGTAAGATCGCACTCATATGTCCGCTACATATAAAAGGCACTCAAGTCAAATATTACCATAGCATAGCACTGATAAACACCACCTACAAAATGCTAGCTAATAATGTATTTGCAAGAATTATTCCCCTTGGAAAGCTGATCTGAATCGATATTGTTGCAAATTTAATTAAAAATCTTCTAGTTCATATTCGATTTTCTCATAATTAACATACTTTTCAAAAAATTTGCACAAATCAAAAACACCCCTCTGGAAGCTGTCATTTCCGGTAGACTACTGCGTTCTTCCAATTTATTCCTAATTATTAGTAAATTTTTCACTTTTTTATTTAAAATTCTAACTTTATAAAGCGTATAAGTGTATATAGTTTCTGTGTAGTTTAAAGAATTGCCTTTCACAACTTTCACTCAAAATTTGCCCATGTAATATCGTTGGAATATTTCTGATCATTAGAAATTATCAAATATTATCATGAAAGTTCAATTTTAAGTATTTTTTTTATTATCTTGGCAATCTGTTCTGGCTCTCCCAACTTTTTCGCGGTTCACTTTCCCCATCATGACGCCGCTGCCAGCCATTTTGAGGACGTACGGGTATAGGTCCGATTTTCGCAGAACCATCTCTACATTGCATAGCTTCACGTCAACCTACAGTACTGGCATGGAAGATGGGTCGGCCTATGAGTTCTGCACTCCACCAGGGGGTCATAGTTGTGTTCTTTTTCATCATAGATCGTAATTTGTTGATAAAAATTCCCCTTTTGCATCCTGCCCCTATTGGGATACGAACTCGGTACCACCCGATCCAAACGCCGAGCTCTGATCACTGTGCCGTGCGGTCGGTAATTTTAATTACAGATTTTTGTAAATTTTTATTATTTGTTGTTAGGATGGCTACAAATAGTGTTTTTAAATGCCCCATTACAGTCCAGTTCATAAAATTGTATATCTTGCAAAGTTCGGTCTAAAATGAACAAATCACGATGATTCTTATGAAATGGACACTGGACATGGCTAATCATTGTTTTTCAAAAATTTTGAATCAAAAACTATTTGGTACAAAATAAAAAACTACAGAAAATAAAATTAGATTTCAAATATTATGTAATTATTTTTATTATAAACCATACCACCCTGTTTATTTTGCTACAGGGGCCATTATTCAGAATTTATTTTGAAGATTAACTATATGGCTGTATATTCAGTATCTGCTAAATTAGTAGCCCAATGAACTTTTACCGTACTCAAAAATTTTAATAAACAATGCTTTCTATAGCGATCGCATATTATATTGAAATTCTCAAAGTTAAATTTCAAAAGAAAATGTATACATAAGAGAGCCGCTAGAAAGGAAAATTTCTTAAAATGAAAATCAATTAAAATTCCTCAAGTATTAGATTTCCTAATGACATTGCTAAAACAATAAAACATAAAAATCTCGAGTAATTAATCATAGTGTAAAAAATGGTGAAGAATAAAACGAAAAAGAAAACAACACAAAAGAAAATTACTTTCCGTCTTTTCTTCTCTCGTGTTAATATTTTCAATGATTTTTCTTAATTTTCCTTGTCCCTTTTTATCAAGATTGTTGTTGACTCTATTTTATTATTATTATTATTATTTATTATGATTTATTTTAATGGTTTTTCATTAAATTTTTACCAACATAAGAAAATTAGAAGGAAATTTTGAAAAAAAAAAAAAAATATCATCATCTTCATCGTCGTAGTCGTAGTCATCATCGCAACCATCATCATTATTATTGTTGTTGTCAACATATAATCATTATTTTCATAAACTTTTCAATTTTCTTGAAAAATACTCTAAAATAAAGCTTTCAGTTTTAAGATTTTTGTTTTATATGTTGTTGCTGTTGGAAATTCTTCTGATGCTAGAAAAATTATAATAAATTTAACTTTGTATTAATTTTTAATG
The DNA here is from genome assembly GCA_947310385.1 of Nephrotoma appendiculata. Taxonomy (NCBI): domain Eukaryota; kingdom Metazoa; phylum Arthropoda; class Insecta; order Diptera; family Tipulidae; genus Nephrotoma; species Nephrotoma appendiculata. The sequence continues at coordinate 367,090,903 of OX371224.1, read as the reverse complement.
AAAAATAATTTATCACGTTTCAAGTACATGCGGATTTACGAATATAAAAAAAATGTTAAAATGAATTGAGCTTTTTTTAACTCTGTTTTTACCCTCCCGTTGCTGCTGTTGTTTTTGTTTTTGATGTCGTTGTAAATTTAAAAGTTTTTGTTGTTGTTGTTGTGAGGAAAATTGAAATAAACTTAGTTTTTGTTAAATGTTAATTGAAAATGGTTCGAATATTTGCCAGTGACAAACATAAATTTGAATAAATTTTTGTTTTTAATTTGCGCTTTTATTCGAATTATAGGGGGTGCGAAATATAATAAGTGATTAAGTCATTTGGTGTTTAATGATATTTTGACAACCGTTTTAGCAAAAATATGGTAAGTAAGTAAACTAGTCGATTCATGGTTTTTATACGATGGCTATTACAACATTATTTTCGTTTGTCGTCTCGGTAAAATATTAATTCGGGTTGCTTCTTAAATCGAACCGGTTTGGCATCCTAATATTTTCTACGAAATGGTAATTTTTAGGGCTTAAAGTGTGTTATTCTTCTCGAGAATCAACACTTTACATTTCAAATCTAAACAAATTTCAGTTTGAATTTTTAATTTGTTTTCGATTGAGTACGCAAAAAGTACTTTTTTTAAATCAGGAGTAGCGTCTCATATACCACGGTTGAAAATGCTAAAGTTATTAATCCGATACGCGGACATATACTATCTGTTGATAAGAAGTCATTTAATAAGCAAAACTCTTGTTCTTTAATAATCATGACGAATTCGAATTAGCCCAAATTTTAAAGACAACTGTAATTTATTATTTTGGTGATGTATTATGACGAAAATTTTGTTGAACGTCTGTTTTTCATTATTAACCAGTGCTCACTAAAAACCTCAAGCCGAGGAACAAACTTCTCACCGTACTAAGGAATACAAAATTGATTTGCTATAATTCTAGTAGTACTTGTAAAAATAGTATATCGTTATAAAGATAGCTGTTTTATTTTTATATTTAAAAATTTTTCTAGTTATCTTGTCTTAAAAATTACCTAAATGCACAGATATAAGCAGCATTCATTGCTATCCAATTCAAAATTCGAGGAACCCCAGAGTAAGAGGTTCACAAAACAACCATAAAAGATTCAATAAAATTTTAAACTGTCAAAACGAAGTAACTAAAGTGAACTATATGAGCATCCAATGGCAGAATACTAATTTGTATTGTTCTAAAGAAATATTATGCTCTGGCTTCACTAAAGTGAAGTTTGCGACAAACCAAAACTGACAAAAAACGTTTACAACAATCAACAATAGTAAATCCACACTTAAAAAAATAATGTTCATAGCAAGCTAACTTAACCATAAATCTGTAGATTAGAATACCTTAAGCCGCTATTCCACCAGAAAACGAAATTTTTACAAAAAATTTGCTGAAAATGTGGCAAAGACAAGAACTAAAATTTACATTAAAGCGACTGCGACACAACATTTTTATTTTATAGTATAAAAAGTTGGGAAGTTTTTGACATCAACAAAAACTAACTTATAAATTATTTAAAAAACTGTAACATATTTACTTTTAGTGTTCGACAATAATTTTATATCCCAAAAATTACTAAAAAATTTAATATTATTTTTGCGGTGAAAAAATTATGCTCTTGTTATTTTGGACTATTTAAGCGCGATTTAGATGATGAAAAAATGTTGGCCCAGCAAAATGTTTGCTGTATGTTTAGAGCTGCACACAATATAAATTTTTCGCATTAGTTGAAATGAGAAAGACATATAAACTGCCATAAATAGTATTTGTTTCCATAAAATATACTCGGGTCGATTATATTTTATGGCAGCATTTGCTAAGAAAAAAAGACAAAAACGCCCAGCAAAATTTTTGTACGATGGTGTTCTTTTGTGGCGATGTTTATAAACTTAAATGTCAAATTTATAAAATTACAATGAACTCGCTAAAGTTATGGAAGAGACAAAAAAACCCGGTTTACCAACGTAGGTTGTGATAAATAAAAATAAAAAAATGTTCAATTTTTTTTTCACACAACAAGAAAATAAGTAGTGGAAGTTTTTGGTTATTTTTAAAAATAAAAAAAAAATAAGAATTTGTTAACTCAAGTGTTTATATATTGTATCGTGAATTTTAGTTTATAAACGGTTTTCGTCGAGAAGTACACCTGGGCACATTAAAGGTATATGTGCAGCCATATGCAACATAAATAAAGGGTAATAAAATAACACCCTTTAAATTGGTGACCACCGACGTGATGATAAACGTCAAATTGTGCGGAAAGATACGGCTGCAGATCGGCGTTAAATTGTGCACCAGGATACAGCAGTAGAACGCAGACGTTTATTTGTTTCAACGAGTAAACAAGCGTTACAACAGGATTTTTCATCGGCAGTGACAAGTAACCAGCGGGCAAGCCAACGGGATATCGATCAGCAATAAATTGTAAACGGAGGTAGATTCGGGTGAGTGATCTTTCATTATTTTAGTGAGTTCTGACAATAAAAATTAAATTTGATTTAAATTAATTTCATTAAATTTCGGTTTTTTATTTATTTTCTCCTTCTGCTTATTTTATTTTATTTTTCGTTTTTGTCGGGTTATTGTAAGTTTATAAATGTCGTCTGATACTCCATCCAACTCCCCGGTAAATGACGAAGATTATGGAGATGCAAGTTCTGCAGTTCCAATTAATTCTGCATCGCAACTCCAAAATTTATTCGCAGAACAATTTCAATTCTGCAAGCTCAAAATTTATTCCGGGATCCAGGAGTTGCACAGTCGTCTGGTTCAGGACCTGGTTGGACTGGGGTCCAAAATCCAAATTTTAAATAAAGGGTAATAAAATAACACCCTTTACTTTTCTTGTTCTTTTCTTGTCATACACACGAAACTTTTAATATACCAAACTCTTCTTTTTTCTGGGCCAAAATTTTTTCATCATCTAAATCGCGCTTTACTAAACTGTCTAAAAATCGTTCTACTATAAATTGGAAGGGGAAATTTTTGAAAGTTCGTAAATAATCTAAAAAAATCAAATGTACTGCTTTTTTAAGCAGGCGGGAAAAAATGACAAAACATAACAATCGGACCAGTCAAATGTTTGAAGTAAAAGAAATCCTAAAGAGACGGTAAGCGAAGGATATCCCGAAACTTTTACAAAAGGATGTGCTATGCAGGTAAATATAATACAATACCCTATGAGAATTTATCTAACGTTATAAACCCAACAGGCTTCGAAAAAAGCAACAATCTGTTTGTGTCCTAAGTGTATCGAGGAATAATCCGCTCGAAAAAGTGTATGAATAAAATTTGAACAAGATGAATAGGATTCAGGTTCGAATATACGAGGGAAATCTGTCGAAGAACAACTACATAATTTAAAAATCATCATTGAAGAATTAAAATTGAGTAAAATTGAGTGAGACCTCATTGTTGAGAATGAAAGTTTTATGTATTAGGATCATCGAATTGAGATTGCAATTTAAATGATTGCAGATTGGATTTTAAATGAGTCAAAATAGGAATAAAATACGGATTGGGGAGGAAAATCGTACAAGATAATGGATTCGAGTGCCAAGAATGTAAATCAAATTTTGATAATTTTAGAGATCTTCAGTACCTCAATTTTGTTGCCTTTTCGAGACTACGAGAACAAAAATTACCGGAAAATAATAATATTAGTGAATGCGAGTGTAGTAGTGCGCATGCGCTCTTCGTTTTGTTTATGTTTTTTTTCTTTTGTGTTGATAATTTGACATATTGCCAGTACGAAACTATTTTATTGGATATTTCTTTTATTTATAAAACTCAAATTAATAAAATAAATAAAATCATACAATTGTGCTTCAATTAAATTATAATTTTTTTAATTTCAAACAGTTTTAATGTCATATGTGTTATGAGTTTAAATTTGATGTAAGCACCAAAAATTTTACCGATTTAAACCGATTCGACAATTTTTCATGCTTATCGTCATACTCTACATTAATACACATAAAAAAATGAAACCACACAGTAACACAAATTACACAGTGTACGTATACAAAATATTTCATAGTCTCGTAGTCTCGAAAAGGCAACAAAATTGAGGTACAGTTAAATTTTTCGAAAAAAGTATAAACAATGGGGAGTGCGAATTGTTTATTAATTTACAATTTCGACACTAAATGAATAAGTCGCAGCTCATTTAAAAACCAAGAAAAACTCGGAACTACTTAAAATGCATAAATAGCACATTCATCCAACCGACACCACAAATGCAAAAGCTGCCACAAAGCTATTCACATTTTCCCACTACCTCAAGAATCATGAAAAAATCATGAAAGTGCTAGTCTTCCGACCCGAATGCCCTGATTGAAGTTATTTATCAATAAGTAGCGACTATAGTACTACAGCAATGTGTTCAAACTGGAAAGAGGCCGAATGTCGAAAAATGAAAACTAAGCCAACGTATTTATACGGAGATTTATTCTAAATTAAAAATATTGCTACAGTAAAACACAGTCTACGCTTAACGGTACATAAAATCATGATACTTGGATCATCCCTTAAATAGGGTATCCCATTAAGACAGTCTATTTAGAATTTAGCGGTATTTTTGTGTCAGTAATATTCAGCTGTATTTATGAACATTGAGGTTTAGTCGTGGCGAGAGCAACATGATTTTCGAAGAAAATAATCTTCTTCGAGGAGGTGCATTGGATGGCTTATGGTCTTTCAACGCCCCATGCATCCATCACGAGCCACTGTTTGGAGCGTGTTATGGGCTAGCGGAGTGATTGAACCGTTCTTCATCGCAAATGCAGCTGGCAATGCGATCTCCGTTACAGTGAGATGATAAACAACTTCTTCTGGCCCAAAATTACTGAAATGGATCTCGAAGAGATATGGTTTCAGCAGGATGGCACATCCTGTCATGCAGTGAACGAAACATTAGATTTGTTGAAGAGGAAATTTAAAATGGTTGGTTTTAATGGGACATTCTTTATGTTCTAGAGGTCAACATGTTTATGCGGTGGGACATCCATAGATTTTTTCGAAATCAAAAATATTGCTACGGTTTAAAGTGTAGTGGCAATTCGATGGTCAATGACGAGGCATCGTGACGAGCCAATCTTTTTAAAATGTGGGGCAGTCATAGATTCCTTTTAATTTTAAAATTTCAATGCATATACCGTTAAATGTAAAAATTTGTACGACACCTTGTCCTTGACTCTTCATGCTTATACTGAAATTTAGTGTATAGGTCACGTTTAATGAGAGGATTTATTTATTTACACTTTTCAGCTTTTAATAGGTTTTTTGTCAATTTGCCAGAAACTGAACTCTACCTCGGTTTCCCATTGTTCCTGATAAAACTTGTTAAAAATAAATTATTTGATTTTAACTTTCTTTTACAAAGTAAAATAAAGTATAGGAATCATGAACAATTTTGATGTCGAGATTTTTTTAGATTTACAATTCGCTATATCGCCGAACTCAAAAAAGTGGGGTTAAAAAATATCTGAGTGTGTGTTTCCGTGCAGACAAAATGCCTGTAGCTCCTCTATAGCCTATACACGGATTAACAGCGAGAGGGGTGAAACTTCATATTATTTATATAAAAATATATAAGTAGTTTCCATAAATTGGAAGATCTCAATGATTATTGGCCAAACTTTGTCCACCGGAAGTGATAATTTCCAGCAGAGCTTTTTTGTTTTTTGCAGATATTATGAAAAGTATATCATTTATAGGAAAAATGGTTATGAACGAAAAAAATCTAAATTAATTTAGTACAGTGTCGTTCGAGAAAGTTTCTCAAGATTTAAGTGGAAATGGCAATTTTTGAATGTAAACCTTAAACAAAAATTCGGTCCATGTATAGTCCAGATGGATTGACCAAACGGGACGAAACTTCATATTATTTTTTCCACAAACTGGCAGATCTCACTGAATTTTGACCGAAATCGATCTGCTGGAAGTCGCGGCTTCCATAGGAGCTTTTTCGTTTTCTCACCCGAAGTAACAGCTTCAATAGGGCGTATTTCAAAATTTTTAACGGAAATGTCGATTGTTGACAAAAAAAAACGGTTTTTAACAAAAATTTGGCATCTGTCAAACAACGACATCTAGACAGTCAATCCGACTTGAGCGGGTTAAAACACCATTTTTAAGCTTTTACCATAAATTGGTAGGCACAGTGATGTTCGGCCGAAATCGGTCCACCGATTCAATCGAAGTGACAGCCCCTTAGAAACTTCGTCATTTTTTTCAAACATTTGAAAAAAAAAAAAAAAAACTATATCGTTTATGAGAAAAACGACTAGGTATGAATTAAAAGATTATAAATTTATTTTGCAACAATATCGGTCCAGAATAGTTTTTTCAAAATTAAGCAGGAGTGGCGATCTTTTACAACAAAACTGTTTCAGAAGAAATTTCGTCCCTGTGCAGCTATGTGCGGTCGATATGGATCCGATTGATCGGGATGAAACTTCATACTTAAGCTTTTTCTATTAATTGGGAGATCCGACTTATTTTTGGCTAACTTCGGTTCACCGGAAGTGGTGATAGCTTTTACGTTTTTTGCAAATATCTTGAAAAGAAAATAACATTTATAACATATTTTATTATGAAATCTGGTTCTCTCTGTACCGGAAGTGACAGCGTCAATGAAAGTGTTTTCAATTTTTCCAGTGCTGTTGAAAAGTTTAGCATTTGCAAGAAATCACAAAGAATTAAAAGATTTAAATAAAATTAAATTTTCGGTTGTTGTTTTTCTGAAATTTGAACAAGACATTGCTTTATTGTTAAACAAAACAGTTTTACCAAACGTCCGGTAAGGTTATTTTTCCATTTCGAAATCAAGGTATATTTAAGATGTATATACATTCGTGATAAAAAAACGTCGGGTGTTGGCCGCAAGGCTACTAGAAAAAGTATCAAAACATTGACTCCCTCCTCCAGGTCCTTTTAAATTTTGTACGTAGCCAGCTCTACTGACTAAATTGAAGAGAATGCGCATTACACCACAAAATCGATTGTGCTGAATAACTTTGGAGACCATAAATAAATTATCACAAAAATTTATAAACTCGGTGACAGTTGTGACAAACTTTTAAATGACACGTTCGACAATAAACTTGACTTAATTGTCTCTGGGCTAAACAATAACACATCTCAAATTAATAGCATCAAATTTAAAAGCATAACTGGAGTTAAAACGAACATAACATCAATCAAAATTTTCAATCGACGTCAGATGAGACGTTCTTATTAATTCCATTTTACCAAATAAGACAAATACTTCTACAGACTTTCCTAATTCATTCCCTCAACGTCAAGAACATTAACATGACGAAACCCAAACTAAAATTTTGAACACTTCATCGAGACCCATTTTATTCACATCTGATGTTATCATAAACTCGAACGAGAGTCAAACCGTTAATGAATTTAATTTTTCTGCCAACAGTATACAGTGACTCCTAAACCCAAAAATGTTTTTGTTTCCCGACTTAATGTTTCTACCACGGAAACTGCCGTCTTTTATTGTCTAAACTCAATCCTAGCACAGTACGATATTAACAATGAATTGAACTTGTCCCTTTATGATGAGTGTAAGGAGGCTTCATACCAAGGCAGGTATTAACCGTAAGGACGTGTGCACGGTCTCTACATCGTTATTTCGCACTACTTAAAAAAATGCATAATCATCATGATATCCATTTACACGGTTGTTCCACAAATTTGAAATAATTATCCAAATTAAATAAAACACCAATATACACGACGAATACACCAAGTACCCCTACACACATCAATTTAACTGTTTGAATTGCCACACTTCCCCATTCTAGGATTCGCGCGATATAAAACCAAATTAGATCAAAATAACATTTTATCGCTCCAAACTCACAAAAAAGCTTCTATGTATGTACAACAAGCAGCATAAACGAGCAAAAAAGGTACAAAAAGCTTTACAAAAAATAAAAAGTTTTATGTTGCCATAAAAGTGCTATAAAATTAAATTCAACAAACTTTTATACATTTTATTTTATATTCACCACATTTGTTTCTTGTATTAGTACGTATAAGTACCGTTAAAGAGCTCGGATCGAACACAATTTTGCAAAAACCAAAGATGAGTTTCGATAACTTTTTTACCCGAAAACCAAGAAATCGAAAGTTCAATGAACAATCTGTCTGGCTTGGTACACATAATACCTAAACACAAAATTATGGTTAGGAAGCATATTTTATATATATTGACTCGCCATCCACCCCAAACCACCCATTTTGCATATATCATAATTCATGCTAATCACAAAAATCAATTTTTGTTATTTTTGTTTCTGGAGTAGAACAAGTATTTCGTATATGTTTAAAATAATAAAACTATTAAAATTTATAAATTACGTTCAGTGTTAAAAATCAGGACATCGAATACCATAAATCATTAAAACTAAAATATGTAAATTAAACAAAAACATTGTACTTGTGTGCTGTGCATATATGCAAGCCGATTTAACAACAATCCCAGATTTATTTCTACACACCCCATGTACGATTCGTTTGACCTAATTCGCAATCTAAATGTATAAAAATGTACATAGAGCTTTTTAACTAGAGCTTTTTGTGTGCATGCACATATAATTTTTTCCTCATCCCAGTTTTAGGGGCGAATACATCTAGTTTATCTCCCAATCTAGGCCACCAGGTCACTGTGTATACGAGCAAAATATATAAACCAAGTAATTATTTTAAAATGGTTTGATTTTAAATTAACAGAGAGAAAATAAATCGGAATACTTTGTTGCGTTGTGTCGCCATAGGGATGCGCAGCATACTACATTTTTTGGTGTATTAAATTTGCATAAATTTTCAATGTAACTAAACTGTGATCTGTATCTGGCGGTGGCGTGTCACATATAAAGCTCTATATTCGTACATCGAGATAGATAGATAGATACACAGTTAATTGGGCATGATGATTAAATTTTATTCAGCAATCAATTTTCATATAGACAGACACACATTCTGACATTATACTCGTAGACATAAAAAAGGACACACTTAAAAAATATACAAGAGGGATAATACTTGGGGATGAAATTATTCAAGTGATGATTATAACCATAATAATACATTATGTTGATGGCTTTTCATATATACGAACGTATACAATCGAGTAAAGCTTTTTCCGTATTTTTTTTTGTTTGTGTATCTCTTTGGATATAATTATGTTATCCGAAAGTACACAAAAAGCCATAATACCATGTGGTTTTCAGGAGATAAACGTAAACAGTAGATTTTTTTTAGTACTTTCGGATCTTATTTACAGATTAACTTAATGAGTTTCAATCGTGCATATATAAAGTGACCAACTTATTATTGTTAAACAATATATAGAGAAACGGAGAAAGACAAGAAGAGCTTTTGTGTTAAAAATCTACAAATATTTAAATTAAAGAGCTTTTTATTATTGTTAAACGTGTACATAAGTTGCAATACGCTTGATGGATCAAAATTACAACATTTACTTATTATGAATGGATGCGGATGGTGTGTCCAAAGATGAAGATTTTGGTTGCTATCAAAAATATTTATTTTTACAGGTACTAGATTTAATCTTGTTCTATTCTACAAATCCAAAGACAGAAACCGACATGGTGGACCACGAAGTTGGGAACCTATCGCATGTAGGACAGACTTTAATAAAGCTAAAAATACAAGGGAGGTTCGGGATTGGGACTCCTACAAGGAGGACCTAAAAAACTATAAAAAAACAGTTAAGGAAGACACAATGAGGGTCCTGGAGACACTTCTGTTATAGAATGGAGAAGGTCTCTGAGACTTCTCACCTTAGGAAAATTCTATCTACAAGCCCAAAAAGTTCTAGTGATTTAACTAAACCGGACGGGTCATGAATGGATTTAAGCCTTATAAATCGGCAGACCTAGATCGGATTATACCAGCCGAGATGCAATGGAACCCGGCAGTCGACCTCCCCTGGCTGCAGGGTATCTTCAGAGGATGTCTGAAACTGGTCTATATTCCTAGAAAATGGACGGAGGTCAGAGTGGTCTTTATCCCGAAATCCGGAAGAAGCTCACATGACTATCCAAAGGATCTGAGACCTTTAACTCTATTATTCTTTCTGTTGAAAACCTTGGAAAGGTTGGTAGATGTAGGTATTCGAACAAAAATTGAGCCCAGGTAAGGGAAAGTCGGTGGACACAGCTCTGCACGATTTAGTACGCATGACTGAGAAGTTAATTTACTCGCAAGAGTTTTGTATGTTAGCATTTCTCACAATGATGGTGTCTTTAGTAGGTTGATAAATCAGATGCTGGTAAGCAGGTTTATTACCTCGGAACTGAGAGAGGCCACCATTAGAAGAAGGTTGGTTAAAGGAACCCCGCAAGGAGGTGTAATGTCCCTCTTTTTTCGGTGTAGTGATGAATGGATTACTGTTGGAACTGAAGAGAGAGGGGGCATGGGTTGTAGCGTTTGCAGATGATGTAGTGATAGCTGTCTCCGGCAAATATCTGGATCGATTAGGGATGTTATACAGAATGCACTCCTGATCGTTAAACTTACACGTGTAAGAACGCCATAGGAGAGAGATGAGGTCTGAAACCAGAACTGGTACACTGGCTCTATACGGGAGTGGCAAGACCTGTGCTGACGTACGGGGTGGGCGTGTGGTGACCAGCACTAGAGAAGGTAACATATATAAAGATGATGGAGAAGGTGTAAAGAACGGCCTGCATGCTTATAAGTGGGGCGCTTAGGTTAATAACTACACGCGCTTTAGAGGTTATGTTCCACAGTATTCCAATCGAATTTTTTGGAAAGCAGATGGCAGCTAATGTGGCTACGAGTCTCTCGGCTGTCTCTCAGTGAAAGTGTCTTCAGGCGGGTCGATAGTTAAATCGCTAAGGGAAGAATTGGCGAATCTTGATTATATTAAACTAACATTGTGCTTCGATAAAGGTTTCCGGACCATCTGTCCTTCGAGAGGAACTGGAGGAACGGATCAATACTGGGAAACGAGGCAGTGCAATTTTTCACGGACGGTTCTAAGCTAGACTGCAAGGTAGGAGCCGGAGTCTTGTGAGAAGCTTAATGTTAATATTTCTATTCAGCTCTATGACAACTACAGCGTGTATCAGGATGAAGTGGTGGCGATAGGGGAAGTCGTGACATGGTTGAAGCGTTATGGTATCCGTGAGGGATATCGCGATTTATGTGGACAGTCAGGCGGCGGTCAATTCACTAGAGGTGGTTTGTCTGAAGTCACGGGTGGCGCTGGATTGCCAATCAACGCTTAATGAAATTGGCGAGTATTTCAGCATCCAGATAATCTGAGTCCCTGGTCACTCGGACGTCACAGGAAACTGCAGCGCAGACGAATTAGGGCTGGGTCTACAGACGAATGACTTTTGTAGAAGTTGTATGAACGAAGTGGAGGAAGAGACTTTAGATAACTTCCCATGCTCGTGTCCGGCACTATTATACAGAACGCATAAGCACTTAGGTGTATACGGTATGGACAGCTTTTCGGAACTCACAGACTGCGGAGTGCGAGATATTTTACGTAACATAAGTAGCTCAGGATGGTTTCAGTGTGAGTAAAACGGAGATAGGATCCTGTGGTATCACAATGGGCTCCTATTGGCCTAAGTCTGCAAAAGCAGCCACTCTAACCTATACAAATTTTACCTATTCTACGAATGTGTATCGGAATAAACAAGTGTCTTCGATTGATTTGGGTTCCGCTAACTTATTCTAAAGTGAGCTCATTGTTCTAATAAGAATTGAAGATTAAACAAATTTCTAACTGAAGCACATTCGTATTAGCAAAGCAAATCTGCACACAGCGGTGTAAAATATAAGCAGGTGTACCACAAGGTATCGTTCTGGGACCAACTTTATATGTTCTATACACCTCGAAACTGCCAATTATAGAGGAGACTAACATAGAAACGTTTGCGGATGATACGACCATTTTAAAAGTTGCTCGTAACATAGAAGAATCCACAACCATTCCTTGAAGTTGTTCGATTGATTCTTCTATTCTTCTATCAGCGGTTTACTTAAACAATGAATCATGTCCGCAAACCACATGAGTACGTCTCTGAGATTTAGCCAGATAATTAGAACCGCAGTAGAGTAAAGCGGCCGGTTCTGGCGCGTCCCAGTCTCAAAATGACTTAGCCGGTCCTGGGTCATGCCAAATCCCAAAATGTGATGACGTAGTCGTTTATGACGTCAAAAGCATACATTTAGGGGCAAAAGTATGACATAGTCGTAGACACGTATAAAACCATACATTTAGGGGCTGATGATTGATTATGCCTATTGACTATCATATGATCAAGAATAATTTCCTCAGGTTGAATATCAATAGTCGGTCTTGAATTTTATAGTGAGGAAGTTTGTAAAAAAAATTCTATTCACTTTAATCTCTTAAAATAATTTATTATTTTGTTTTATTTTTGAAGTAGTTGATTAACTTCAGCGTAGTTTTTGTTTATTTTCGCCCTTCATCTTGATTTTTTTATCAGCGAATATATATTATTATAATTTGTCGTAGACGTTGTTTTATGACAAGAACATTCAATGGAATATCGTAGTATTATTTTATACGATGACAAACAGAAATAATTATTTTAAATCATCACGTTTAATATGACGTCATGCTGCACAAAAAGTTTGACATTCAATCATCTACGACTACGTCATATACTTTATTGCTCCAAATTTACGTTTTTTTCGAGGTGATCTTTCGCCTAAATGTCTTTTTTCAATCTTGGTTGCCCCTAAATTTTTATTTTTCAATCATGTACGACTACGTCATACTCTTTCTCCTAAATTAATGCTTTATTTATCCTATCGGTAAACTAGGGAAATTTCCTTCTTAATGTTTGTTTTTGAATCTCACTTGCCCCTAAATGTATGCTTTTGACGTCATACACGACTACCTCATCATATTTTGGGATTTGTGATGGCCCAAGCGGCCGGAGCTGGAGCATCCCAATCCCAAAATGACGTCATAAAGGACAACAACACCTAGGACGTCGTTTTAGGATTTGGGATAATCCAGAATCGGCAGCCGGAGCTGGAGCATCCCAATCCCAAAGTGATGTCATAAGCGAGTACGTCACCTATGACGTTATTTTGGGATTTGGGATGATCCAGGACCGGCCACGTCATTTTGGGACTGGGACGCGCCAGAACCGGCCACTTCACACTACTAACCGCACAAACCTCTTATGTCGGGTCCTGAAATTTTCAACTGTTTTTCCAGTAGATATAAGATAATTGCGAGCCTACATCGACGATTTTGAAGTGGATGGAACATTAAACCTGTAGATTTCACTCTATAAAATTTTGATTTATATGGCAATAAACGTTTAACAGTATGTACAGGCTAGATGTTCCTCAAATTTGACATTTACATTCGATTTGATTGAACTACCACAAAAACAGCCCAACATGTTGGTTATCTATTTGTGATTGTAAGATATTTCCTCCATGAAAATTCGCAAATTTTCAGTACAACTAACAGAGCTTCTTTAAAAATACTATTCAGAAACCCTATAGAAGCCCCTCTCTCAGTGCCAGACTTGCGAACTATATTTTATGATCTTTGGTTCAAAAATGACCGACATTGGACCGGCAAAGCCGTATTTCAGTACTTTCATCAAAATACAGGCCAAAATCTAGATACAAATTATACTATTAAAAATAGCCAAAAGATCCCAGCCGAAAGATAATGCAGATAGTGTCTTGAATACATCAAAAATCAGTCATAAACTAGAATTTAGGATGAATTTAGGATCGGATTATATCCTTCGGGTGAAGGAGAAATTATTTCAGTTTATAGGAATTTAAAAATCGATAGGAGCGAGAGTATAAAGAGAGTTTAACAATCTGTTGAAATAGTCAAGACACTATCTGCATTATCTTTCGGCTGGCAACTTTCGGCTAACTTTAACAAGGTATAAAAATTATGATTTAAATTTCTGAATGGACCATATTTCATTTAGCATTTTAAGGTTCTTTTTGAGCCCTTTGGCCTTCAAAGTCAACAGTTTATTACTAAAATAATATAGATAATTTTTAGTAAAAAAAAAATTTTAACAGCGGAAAATCTTTGGTGGTCCATGCAGACTGCAGACTTGAAGTTTGTTGTCCCTCTACAACCGAGGCAGAGCTACTAATCATAGTGAACCTTCGACTTAAGCTTAAGAAGCGGTGGCTGCTATAGGAGTTCGTTATTTTGAAAAAATATAGCATTTATGAGAAAAACGATTTCGAATAAAAATAGTTTACATTAAATTTGTTACAATCATGTCCGATATGAGTTTTCCCAAATTTATTGGAAATATAAATTGTTTAAAAAAAAACTATTTTCCTATAAAATCTGTTGGAAAAATGAGTTGAAAAGATAGAAATCTGTTTTTTCCCAAAACTCAGAATTTCTACAGCCCAGACTAAACTAAGAGGTCGATAGATTAGTACACCTTGGTTATACACTAGCGAAAACGGATGGAGCAGATGAAGACATAAATAAATCCAAAGAATTGGAACACATCTGTCCTATCCTACCTGTCAACACCAAGCATAAAATGTTCAATTTGTATGTGAAATCAGTACGGTGCTTGGAAGCATACGCATACGATCAACAATAAGCACAATAAGTGGCACTATTCTGGTAGTATCCAGGGAATATGGAACTGGGGAAAGAATTTATCTGTAATTTCTCTTCAAATATTTTTTTTCTCTTCAAATATTTTTTTTTCTGCTAAGGAGAAAAATTTGATGTAATTTATAAATTGAGAATAATTTTCCATATCTAAGTTGGCAGGGGAAATTATTCCCCATTTAATTTTGCTTTCAAAAAAATTAACAATAACTTTTTACCTCAGTATGCCAGAAAAAAAATGCTTACAGCAAGCAGGCATTGAGACCGAAATAAAAAAGCAAATGGAGATGGTTAAAAAAAGGAAAAAAGTATTGGGAACTCTAAGAAGACTAGATAAAATAGAACAAAATGGATACTCGAATTTTAATCAGCTCTCAGACCTACTAGACTAGGCGTATTGATTGGGGAGGCATTAGGTATCTATGATGTTCCTTTTTTGTTCATTCTTGTTTCAGTTAGAAATCACCGCACGTTATCCGACATCTAAATAAATTTCTACAATTTTGAAACAATTTGTCGCCTATAATGGAGAAGATGGTAATGGTTTTCTTGCTAAAGGCTAGCAGCCTTTGATATTTAAGGATATCTTCAAAAATCCAAGCTATATCAAATACATTTGGGCTTAGTTGTGTAATAAATATGTATGCTTCATCGTTAACTCCGACCGTTACCTCAGAATCAATAAGACTTTTTCCAAGAGTTATTAAATTTAAAATGTATAAAAGTTAATGTGATTTGTAAAATGTTTAAAAGTTTTCATCCAAATCAACGCACTATTATTAATCGTATTTTACCTGAATCCAGCATAAACCGTTCAACTGTGGTTTGTTGACCATTTGTGACAAGATTACCAGAAAGATAAAAAAAATCATTAATTTCAATTGTAACTTTGCAAAAAGGAATTGGTTTAAACGTCGGTAGATTTCCGCATGGTACGTAATAAATATTAGGGAAACTTCACACCTATCTCAAAACTATACCGTATCTCGCGCGCCATACCCTCATCCCAGTTTATGAAAGTTACCGGCAACACCAAAAAGGAACAAGTGTATATCAGTAACATCATCTTCATCTTCTTTATGTTGTCTGTGATGGAATTTTACTCGTCGTATTTTGTTTTTCTTTTCATTTCCATCTATATATATTCTTGTGTCGGTATTTTATTTGTGTAACGAGTTGTATATCACATTACATTTAACACGCATCTCTGTATATAGACACACACACACACACACAAACACATCCAAAATGGTACACACAAAAGAGAAATCGTTGGGAAAATGTGTTATACAGAGAAAAATTTGTTGTTTATTATATTTGTTTGATGAAAATTAGTTTATTTGTATGTATGTATGTGTGTGTTATGTATGCCGTGTACGATGGCGTATGGAAAATGTTTTATTCCTTTTTGATTTTTCCGAGGATGAATATATAAAGATGTTTCAGACAAGATAAAAATTTTCTTATGTAGTACACATCTACATATCGTATAAGGTAATAGGAGATTATTTTGCTGTTCGCAACGTCTTATTGTAACTGGTGGTGTTGTTGCTGTTGTTGTGCTGGAATTTGATATTAAATTTAATGGTTTTTCTTTTGTAATTTATTTATCGAGAAATTAGTGTTTACTGTTAATTAGATTGAAAACATTTTTCTTCTCTCGTTCGTTTTTCCGAGAAAAATACCGGAAATTGAAAAAGGAATATGGATGATGTGTTCTAGAGAAATTTTTACCATATCAGGTTAGCTACATATATATAAGAATTAACACTTAATCTCGAGGGTGGCGAAAATAAAAGTTATGTTATGCTTTTTATGGTTGGTTGGTTTTTCGAGAATTTTTTTTTTTTAATTTATTTGTCCAGGATGTGTTGATATTGTATATCTATCTATGCACACATAATACTATAACGTTTACTTTACCAACTATAGATGGACAGACTTCAAGTTTTTATGTTCAATTAAAACAATTATGCTCATATTACAAATCATTGCTTGCCATGTTTTGATTGCCCATTAATTGAAAACAATTTACTTTTGTGTAGGTGTTAATGACAACCAATCATTTCAAACTCACTAATAATGATAAAGAGATTTGAGGAGTAAATAATTTTCACCCACTCACCTGTTATTTCTGTATACACTAAAAGCACATTAAACTGAAAAACAATTCATAAAAATGAACTTTAAATAGAACATATTTTTTATCAATAGAGTTATGTAATTTAACCATGACGTTTCTAAAGAAGAACGGGCTAAGAAAATGTCAAGCCTGACGGAAACGTCAATAATATCATCGGTTCGAAACTGATTGTTTTGATTCTTACAAATTTTACATCTATGAGTCAAAAATTTAAACTAAAGTACAGTGGCTTAAGAACGTCACTATTATAGCTTCTGTACTTACAAATTACTGCAAATAGTAGACTTGCGCACGTATTCAAGAATTTTGTCTCAACCGTTTTAGCGACATATTCGTTTCTAACCATTTTGATCGTTGTTGAAGTGCTGTCAAGTATCCCAGATATGATCATTTCCAAAAGTGGTTGTATATAATGAATTGTCTGCCACCGTGAATAGAAACAGCAAGCGAGTCTATGTCGTCTGCTAGAACAGGGAATTCATTACTTTATGTAGTGCGTATTACATTTCTCGCGCACTCTATCCAATAATGTTGTCTGGGAATTCGTAGAAGAAATGAAGGGCCTGCTTGTGTTGCATCTCAATAAGTATTGTGGCGCGAAAATGGCGCGTTACAATTTTTCATCTGCCGTCAATCTGATGTAGTATCAGCGGATGAAGTGATTTTAATGACCTACTTCTCATTTTGGAGTTGTGACTTTCAGAACATCTATTTCTTAAGAAGTATTTGTGTTAGTCGTATATTGGAAAATTTTAAACAGCGCTTCGTACATTTCATGCCATTTTATAAATATTACCATATTGCTGGATAACATGTGGTTCCTTAATTTATTGGTAAACCTTAATATGTAAGCTACTCTTCGTTGAGTTTTTTGGAAATTTATCAGCAACAAGGCGTTACTTTCCACATCCTTGGGAAGCGACATCTGCTGAGTTTTCTTTGGATGGCGAGTGCCGCCAGAATGATATGATAGATATCGTGAACATCCGTATTAGTTTTGGAAATGTATCAAATTCGTCAGTAAGACTGCTTCATACAAGTGAAATCGTGGCAAACTGTGCCATGTTATAGGAGCAATCTTTGTTTTTTTTTTGTCATGGTATTTTAACAATCTGCAATGTCCTTAAAGTTTTTTCTGATCAACGTTCATTCGTTAACTTCTTTATCGAGTAGCACGTCATGCCAGTCAAGACATAACGACCAAAACTGTTGCTGGATTTTTTTTTTATTTTAAATATTAATCGTTAATATCCATCCTAGCGGGTCGAAAACTTTTCCAGCTTCTGACAATATCATGCGGTTTATTAGGCGTGCTTTAGGCGGTTAATCGAGAGTAGAACTGAAATGTACCCTACCCCGTATTTTTTACGGCTAAATAAATCAGATGTATCGTCGATTGCCTGGTGGCTTTGGTCCTCGGCAAAAAAAAAATATTTCAGTGGCATATGAAACCTACATTTTTAAAATCAATCTATAGCTGGATAGTCATTGATATTTGCGTTTTCGAAAATTGACGAAATCATAGATGTCCGTCTCTATGCTCTCAGCTACAACTGGATTAGATTTAGTGGTATTTAGGCAATATCCTTGATCAATCCAGGGAGCTGTGGCCAATCCATATGTGACTGAGGACAACGATTATCTCTCAATTCAATTTGTTAAAATCTAGTGTTAGTGTCTTGAACGCGGATTTGCCTCTACGTTTGCGAAATGGCTGCACATATTTCGAAAAATATCCTCTTGAAACCGTAAAATGGCGGATTACATGGTGGATTGGTCGCTAAGTCCCAGCCACTATGATGAGTTAGAGAAAATCTTTCATAGACCGTTGATTGATGACGAAGGAATTCAATTATATGGGGAAAAGTATTCATCCATAAAGGTTTAATAGATTATAACTTTTTTTTGCAAACTGCTTCCCATTCCCTTCAGTTTATTAATTACCACGAGTGGCAAACGATCTAGATCGACCATACGCTTCTTAAACAGCAATTGAACTGTAAATTGCCACACATTTTCCTATAAAATTCATAAAATTCTTCCTCCGCTGTCATGATTAAAAAACAATGCGGAATGGCTCTAATTCTATAAATAAAGGACACTTATTATCAGACATGCACCTGGCCCCCATTCAATTTAGAATACAAAAGCAAAGGTGCCATTGAAATTATCTTAAAAAAAAAAACTGTAATTCGGTAAACCCTGCTCAAGATATGGAGTTGCATTGAATTACTGCTCAGCTCTGTTGAGCTCAGCTTGACATACACTGAGTTGGTTTCCATTCCATTAAGAAAAACTAACTATTTCAACCTTTTAAAGGGAATAAAAAACAAACTATAGCTTGGCTGAAAACATGCAGAGACTAGTGACTGAATAGCAGTTCAAAATGTACAAAAGGTTAAAAATAAAATAGAGGGAAATGCCAAAGGTACACCCTTGACAGAAATCCAGACTGTTTTCGAGGTTAATGCGATTTTCAAAACTGTGGGAAAGTACCAAGATAAAAAATTAAGGGATGAAAATGTGGCCAACTCCCGACTTGATTTTGCCACGTTTGAATACATAAATCTCAACTACACCACACTTGATTTCTAAAGCGAAAAATTAACCTACCGGACATTTGAATTTCAAAAAACCAACAAACTAAATCCACATCGAAAATTTATCTTTAAATTTATTTAAATCTATTAATTCTTTCTTCGCTAAACTTTTTGAAATCATTAGAAAAATTGAAAAACCATCCATGCAAGCTACCACGGAATGGGTAGAAAGGGCCAAATTCCAAAAGGTCGAATGTCGAAGAGCCAAATGTGCCGAATGTGTTAAAGGGTCGAATATGTCGAAGGGCCGAATGTATCAAAGGGCCGAATGTCGAAGGACCATTTCGATGGGTCGAAGGGCCGATTTTTTTTTGTTTTTATTTTTGAATTTCTTATGAATTTATGTATTTTACGGTATGGAGTGTTCGATCGATGTCTGCTTTTTGAATCAACCACGCTATTGTTTAAAGCGATTATTCCTCAAAACCAATCCAAATAGCTTCATTACCCGACTGGGCGGGCCTTTCTCTAAAAATCGAACTTAATATGTTCACTAGTCCGCATTATACCTTTGGCGGCGTTATTTTATTTCGCCAAATTTTGCAACTTGGTTTTTATTTGGATAGTAGGAAGAATCTAAAATATATACATATCTTTCCTATTTATAGTTTTAAATTAATTAAATATTCCATATTTTGCCAGAACTGGCGTTTTCCCACAAGGCCATCAGCCCAGTTGCATACCTCAACATTTTATTATTAATTTGTATCACTAAATAAAATAGCAATCAACAAATCACGCACACAACAGAACAAGAAAAAATAATTGAATGTACAACATTTTGACAGCTATCTATTCAAAAGAATTGTTTTTTTTTTTGTAAATAAATGAGTGCGTTTTATGGCAAACCGCGATAAAAACTATCATGATATTTTTTATCTCCTTTGCTCGATTGAACGCTATAGTATTATGACTAAGGAAAATCGTGAAAAGTTTGAGTACCATAAGGCCGCTAGGGTCCATCATAGTAAGGATTCTGGGAGCAATTTTAACGAATAAAATATGAGTGGTTGAGTTAAGTTATAAAAATATTGGTGATTTATGTAGTAGATTTGTTGCTTGTTAATTAATAAATAATTGTGAACATCAGGTAAATCCTTAACATTTTTGGTCTATTTTTGAAATTTTTTAATTTATCTGCTAATATAGTGTGTGTGCAAAAATTGGAATTTCAGGTGTACATGTAAAACAATGTGCGCCTGTATAAAGCCAATCCCTCTTAAACCTCAAAACATAATTTCCATTTTAATTTTGTATTTTATTTTTATGTATCAAACTTCTGTAGCCATAAATAAATAATTTTCCCCTCCCTTTCATGTGTAAAACATTTTTTATAATCATGCATAAATATACGTTACATTTTAATTGTTCATGTGTGTAAGCTTCACAAGCTTTAGAAATTTTGAACATTTCTTCTTTTCGTTGTGCTTTTGAAATATTACGATATTTTTGGGGTTTAATGCAATTTTTCACATAATCATGTTCTCAGCATATTCATATTTATATTCATGGATGATAATAATACGATCGTCATCATCGTCATTAGCTTAACAACATTTTTGGGTGCGCGCTTTATGTAAATCAATCTCCTGCGTTTTATTAAACACCGAACCGAGCCCCCTAATACATATATTCGCAAAAAATGCGGGATATTTTTTGATGATTTTTTTGGTGTTGAATAATAGATTTTTATGTGTGCGTATTTATGATTAGCTCTAATGTTCATGTACTCGTGCGTATATGTAAATACGTTGCACAGTTAAAAGAGATATAAGAATTTGCTTCAATGGTTTTGATAACACTGCGTGTTTAAATGAATCAACTTATCTAATGCCATGTTTTATATAGAACATTGTTCTTGAGATTTCTCGCCTCACTCACCCTCAAATTTTTTGGTGCACCGCCTAAATGTTAGCACTATAAAATAAACAATATGAAATGAATTTTGGAAATATAATTTTGTGGGGGCGATCATTCGACTGGAAATAAACTATAGACGAGATACTACGGAATATACCGATGTTATAACCTTTCTACATATTTTACTTAGGTATATGGTTTACCCTTTAAAACCAAAACTAAATCAAATTTTTATTCTAATTTATCATATACATATGTATACATAATTACATCGTTTTACGTATGTAAGTTCCTAATACATACGCGCGGAGTTAATGAACATAAACCGTCATCATTAATTTCGCTACTGTATAGGTGCGATGACGGTAAACCAATTTTAGCAGGAATTGTATTTTACCGGAGCTTCATAAAACTTAAGGTCGTTTTTAGGAATAGGTACAAAGGGCCGAATGTCGAAGGGCCGAATGTCGAAGGGCCGAATGTGTCGAAGGGCCGAATGTCGAAGGGCCGAATGTGTCGAAGGGCCGAATGGGTCGAAGGGCCGAATGTCGAAGGGCCGAATGAGTCGAAGGGCCGAATTTTTTTTTTTTTTTTTAGAAATAAATTTTTTTAAATTTGTTCCTTTATAACAAAATAAAATATTTTAAGAATATTAGAATATTTTTATATTTTTTTATTTTTCATATTTTTTTATAGAATATTTTGTAAATTTTTTTTTATTAAACATAAATGAATTTCTTATGAATTTATGTATTTTAATATTTTTCATCTTTGAATATTTATGAAATTCCATGTATCCCGTCAGCGATACATTTTGGTGAAGGAAAATTGTGTCATGCGCCACCAGAGACATTCGGCCCTATTTGTCAGCCTTCTGATAATAGGTATATGGTACAAAAAATTTAAAAAAAAATTAAATTAAATAATTAAATTAAAAAAAAAAATAAAAAAAAATTCGGCCCTTCGACCCATTCGGCCCTTCGACACATTCGGCCCTTC
Organism: Nephrotoma appendiculata; assembly: GCA_947310385.1. NCBI lineage: Eukaryota > Metazoa > Arthropoda > Insecta > Diptera > Tipulidae > Nephrotoma > Nephrotoma appendiculata. The sequence continues at coordinate 367,068,594 of OX371224.1, read as the reverse complement.
GACATTCGGCCCTTCGACATTCGGCCCTTTGATATCATACCCTTTTTTACCCTTCGCCTGATACATTTCCCAAATATTGCTACTAATTTAAAAAATAAATGTTTGAAACAACAACAACGGTTCTATAAAATATACGGTGCTAAATTTTGGAAGTTATTATTTGGAATGCTCTAATTTAAAGAAGAATTAATGGAATGAATATTTTCACCAGTTCTTTAGCGAACCGTTTAGCGACTAGTGTTTTGTCCTGAGACATTTTTTACTGATCTACTTCTGACAGTCGTGTAGCCGTTATTGATTGTTACCTATCTACTTAAAATTAAGACTCGAACAAAATAGAACATAAATTTGGGCGCATAGGTGTCATCCTTGGCGTCTTGCAAGTATTTCCACTCGCGATAATAAATAGAGTAAATAGCTTTAGTGGCATTTTCTACTCTTCCTAAAAGTGGAGCTTCCGACTAAGCTTACTATACAAGATAGTGCTCAGAAATCAATTATTTTATTTTAATTTAGAGTTCGCTACATTGATGGTTGATAAATTTATTTTATCCTATAGCCAGGTCCAAGGCTGCTGCTGGAAGGGGCATGAGCTATGTGCAAGCTTGCCGGAGGAGGGATGATTTCGTTTTCCCTCCATTTTACAATTTTCTATTATGCTGTTCCCATGCGGTTACCCAAAGTTGTAATAACCTAAGTCAACGGTTGCTTGGCGTCGATGTATTTATGGCATCGTATTATCTCTCACTGCCACTCGACCCCAGAAATACTTGATAAGCAAACTTGAGTAAAGTGCAGTTTAGGAACTTGAATTTCCTAGCAAATTGTTTCAATTTTGTTAGAGGGGGGGAGGGGGGGGGGGTGGGCAGGTTAACTCCAATCCACATCTGCCGAGCTATTTCCGGGCGATGGAAAAGATGGAAAAGTCATTTTGCGTTACCTTCTTAATTGTGTTAAACATTTTCCTAAGACAGCTACATACATATATCAAATATGGCCTGTCTAACTGCAATGTAAACGTCAATTAATTTTTCAGAGTTTCCACAAGAATGGTCGATAATATTACAAGTCGCAGGCCATTTTTTCACCGCTTTGGGATCAATATCACCCTGATTTCTGTCTTTTTTCTAGGAATAAATAATTATTAGTTTAGTAATTTTGTTCAAAAACATTTAATTTCTCGTTTATGTATTTTGTTAAGTTTTTATTTATAAACGGAGAAAAAAAAAGTGCTTGGTATATATTTTATCTGTTGAAAGACGACAAGGATAATATTAAAGTTCCAAAGCCTACTTGCATAAAATGAATATGCTCTGTTCGAACAACAATCGTCGTTCTCAGTCTGACCAAAATGATAAAAATTATCATGATATTCTTGGTGACCCTAACTTCACTCCGTATAGTTGTATGTAAAACCCGAGGGAGCACGACCAAATCGAAAAAAAAATTATAAATTGATTTTGTACGTCAAAACATGACATGGCTGACGCTGTCATAGCAAAAATTTAATATATCAAAAATTTTATTTGCAAAGTGGTCAGCATGCTTGCTCCAGCGACAGGAGGTCCCAGGTTCGAGAGAGAGAGAGAGGGAGAGAGAGAGAGAGAGAGAGAGAGAGAGAGAGAGAGAGAGAGAGAGAGAGAATTCGTAAGTATATTCCACAATCACTTAACAGTTCACATCTTTTCTTAGCTAGTACAACAAACCCGGGCAGTACATCGTAATTCACTTTAGCAGAGATTTGCAGACATTTGAACGTGCTAAACATTTTTCATAAGTCAATTCTAGGCAGCATTTATCTGTGTAAAGGCAATCAACTATAATATGCATATAACGTAAAATCTAGTTATAAGTAGAGCAAACTGTCATTATACAATCATAACATAAAAACATTAGAAATAAGATGTACATAAATTTTGACAGTCCTACGGGAAAACGCCAATTCTGGCAAAATATTAAAGAATATTTATTTTTGAAGTGTATTGTGAGTATAATATATGATAGTGGGCTTATAGTCCGAGTAATTTAGAACCTGAGGTAGAATTTGATTTACCAGTGTAGAACATATTATTATTGCCAACTTGGAGAACACAAAGAGAAACAAACATCGCGACAATCATACCGTAGAACAAACATGGACCGTCCATTAGAATACAGAAGAATTGAAAGTAAAGCTCGTGATAAAAACAATAAAGAACTTATGAAGAAGATGGCCAGTATGCGAAGTTCCTCTAATGGCATAGGCTCAGCATTAAACAATGTTGCAAATGCTATAGCGCACCGAAATATTGTAGATAAGATTGTTTACATAATTTTTTACACATATTCTTCTGAATTAATTCACTAAGTAATTGGTCTTGCCTGGTTCATTCGTCATTTGGTCTTATTGTTCTTGTTCATCATCTCGGTCAATGCACAAACTGTGTAACCCACAAGCACTTAATATTAGTAGTTTAATTATATTTTCAAACTTTTGTATGTGCCGAAACCTTGATGTTATCCTTTGTTTCGGCTCTATTTCGCTAATAACTGGTTTCGGGCCCTAATTTGCCCTATGTACATTAATGTTAATAAAGTGAAAAAGACCCGTAAGAAGTCAGAAGAAGAATCGTCATGAATAAAGATTGCCTGAAAAAAGCCAACAATAAATCAGGTCAGTACCACAAAAAATACCGCAGATATGTTTACATCTCCAAGTAGAATCGAAAAGAAAGCAATCGGAACTTAATAATTAAATAAAGTCTTGTGTGGGAGATATTTTATATCTACCGGTAAAAGTTTGTATTACTAGTCGTGAGAATTCAACTACACTGCGATTAATTACACTTTGGTTGTGGTTTCGGTATGCTCCACTGTTTAAAACACGACTCTAATACAAAAATAATTTTAGAATAATCGGCACAAATCAAAATTGCGTGTTCGCGAGTTTTCCGGAATGGGTCATCCGACACAAAAAAAATCCAAACAAAAAAAACAGCACGCTACACGTTATGATTATGTTCAAGAACTATATGAGCAAGCAGAATTCGGAAGTTCTGGCCCACCCATCCCATTCACCATGAAATGCTCCTTTAGAATACCACTCGATCCTGTCCATGTAATCAGCCATGGCTGAGGAATACTTTCGTTTTTATGAAGACAACAGAAAATGTCTGGTTGACTAGATTGCCTCCAAACTACTGGAGTTCTTCCATCGGCGAATCCTCTTATTGTCTGAACAACGGAGTATACTTTGAATAAACCATTATCTCATTTTCTACATAAACCATGTTTTTTTATAGTGGTATACACATGGAACCATTGAACCAATGTCTTCAGCTCTAAGATAAGCATCCCCAAGTATTTTGAATAAGGAAGAAGGAGAAGGCAGCAGATGATACTCTGAAAATGTCGTAAGCCTATCACTCAAATAACACTAAAATAAATTTAAGTAGATTAGAATCTGTCGAAATCACTAGAGGAAGACTAGAACTGCACGATACTGAGAAAGCACCGCAGGATAACGAAACATTCTGTCATTAGAACTTTTTCAAGCAGTTTTGAGAAAATTGGTATCTAGAAAATAGGGTTTGACATATATAGCTTGGGTCTCCTAAAAAATTATTATGAATGCTTACAAGAGTTTTGGTGACAGACGATAAATCATATGCACCCATTAAAAATTAGGTCACAGACCAAACCCTCCATTCCAAAGCCTATCTCTAAAATAGGTCATAATTCTATCTACAAATGTATAATTAACAAATTTGTCATAGAGATGTGATGGGCTACGACTTAGGGTCTACATTATGGACCCATTTTTAAATTATCCGCGTCATTTCAAGCATCGTTGAAAATTAATTAATTTCACTCGATAAACGATCAGTTGGCAAGTAAAGTGAGAAGTAAATATTCTTAGTTCCGGTCTTCAGAAAGTCAAATATTTTGGTAACTGGGATAAGATTTGCAAGGGTTTGGTGAGATTCCTTGGTTTCGAATGGATGCCGTATATTCTACATTACGAGCGAAACGTGGCGTAGATGATGTAAGTATGCTGTGCGTTGTTTATTCCGCAAATTTTCCGACATCAAGTTGTATACAGAGGTGGTTCCATGAATTATGACCGGAAAATTTAAATAAATTGAAAAATATTTTTCAATATACTCGATTAAATCTATTAAAATTAACTATAAGTGGATGTGGTATAGCCCATAATTACAATTTATTTAATACTTTAAGAGCAATAACTTATCCGCTACAATATTCAATCCCGTTCAAAATCACTCGTTAATGAAATAGCTAGCTGTCGAATATAGCTTTTCCGTTAGCCATTCCTCTATTTTTTATACAAAATAGCTTAGCCAACATAGAACATTTTTGAAACTTGTTTCTCTTTCTTCAAAGAAATATTTTATAACAATTGATTTTTTCGTCGGTTTTCATGATCTCGCCTTATACCTGTGACAGACTATGGATTAACAAAACGAGATTAGTTAAACTCGTTTAGCTAATCGATCATAAATCCTCTTGCGCTGACATATTACAGTTTAGCTAATCGCGGTGCTAATGTAAAATACTATAGTGTAATATTATAACAAAAGACATGTAATATTTATAACGAGAAATCATTTGAATTCAGTAGTTATTTATTTCGTTAAATAAATATTTCAAATAATTATTTAATAATAAACGTAAATATCTTTTTGTTATATAATAATTAAATAATAATTTAGTTAATTTAAAGGTAAGTTTAAGTTGCATTACCGTTAATTACCAGTTATATTATGGAAACCAATAATAATTTTTGTTTTCAAATTTTAGGTTAAATAATGGAAAAAAACAAAAAAAGAACCCGCAAAGAGTGGAGTACGGATGATACCTCAAATTTAATTGAATGCTGGAGTATTCATATTGACGATTTACGGAGAAATAAAAGAAATTCTGCTGTTTATGAGGACATTTCAAACATGCTCAAAGAAATGAGTGTATTGAAATCTGTTGCAGAAGTTAAACTCAAAATAAAAAATTTAACTTCAAAATTTAGGTTTGTTCGATTTATTATTTCATATCGTGGTAGTCTGTAATTGATTTGGTGATTTATAATGCGGAAATTATTATGAAATTAAACGTTGTTTTTATATTTTAGAGCTGAAAAAAAAATTATTGGAAGTAGTGGAGGATCTCCATCTGAATGGCAATTCTACGAAAATGTTGCGCAAATAATTGGCAGTATCCCGGCAAATGACGACAGCTTAATTGATGAGTCCATGATGGAAGTTGAATATTGTAAGTAAAACCTAACTCAAAAGAAGAAAACCATAATATGTATTTTTTAGATGTATTTTATTTAGTTTAAATTGTTCGTTGTTTTAGTGGATTACTTTGAACAACCTGAAACAGCATCCGATACACAAGGGCCTTCCCCGCTGCCATCTTCTTCTGTTGCGGTACCACAGTTGAATCGACGACCTAGAAAGGTAACAGCAATTCAAGAAGAATTATTGCAACAAATAACCAGAGGGAATGATTGTATGCAGAACTACTGTGAAGAAGCACAGAAATATCAAGCCGAGCATTTAAAAATAATGAAGGAATCGCTGAACATGCAAACAATGTGGTATACATTTTTTACAAGGAACAATGACGAAAATAACGATATAAATCATTTTAATAATAGAAATGTAGCTAGTAATTTTAATAATATAGATGGCGAGAATAGTTGCGATGAATTATAAAAATAGTTATCTCAATGTAAATAGAAATTAATGTTGATCATATGAGACTGAATTATATTGTGTGATTTTTTTAATTTTACTAAACACATTGCATTGTGTCAACTGATATTTTTGTATTTATGTAGTTCTTAAGTTGTTCATAGAATTGAATTTATTAATGAAATAAATGTATTTGGTTCTAACCAGAATATAAATAGTTTGCAAGAGTATTTCGTATTTTGATTGCAGTTACGTTACCCTCGCCTTGTATAGTAGCGTGCGCTGGTTGATTGCAGGTAAAATTACTTTGTTCTTCATCTATATTAAAAGTGAATGCATCGTTCCGGTTATTTAAAAAATTGTGCAGTATGCAACAAGTTTTAATAACCAAAGAGGCATTTTGAGGTACCATTTCCAAGCCTCGACCAATTCTTCGGAAACGCCCCTTTAAATGCCCAAATGCATTTTCGACCACGCGTCTGGATCGCGACAACATAAAATTAAAATTCTTTTCCATTGGTGATAATTTAACTCCTGGATAAGGCTTCAACATATAGGGGCTCAATCTAAAAGCCGAATCACCCAACAATCCTACAGGTATAGAAACCCCATCTACAACACGACTGCACTTTTGAAATAATTCATTATTTTCGTGTTCATGTTTTAATTTAGACCTTTCAAATATAACCGAGTCATTATTTTTTCCTGGTGAGCCAACGTTAATATATGTGAACCGGTATCTAAAATGAATTATAAATATATAACTTTCTATATTCGTGATGTAATGTACTGATTAGGTTTTATTTTACCTATAGTCAACCGCTGCTAATAGCACAATTGAGTACCACCCCTTATAATTATGGTAGTCCGTTGCCTCGTCTTTACAGGGGGATATTTCGATGTGACAACCATCTGAAATAAAAGGAGTTAATAATTTACGAAGTTTAAAATGTAGTTATTATACAGTGTTTAAAATGAACATACCAACAGCCCCATAAACTTGAGGGAACCCCCATCGTTGTTCAAAGCCATCTACTACCTCTTTAATTGTCTCCTCGGTAGGTGGATAATAAGAAAATCCGTTTTGTTTGTGCATTTCAACAACTGCCCCGCAAAATTCCAACGCTATTTCTCGCACCGTTGATCTGCCAATACCAAATAAATTTGATACTGTTCGACATTCTGCCGAAGATGCTAAATAATAGATGGATACAGCTACTCTTTTATCTAGTGGAACACAATCTCTAAATACTGTATCTTGTTTTTCTAAAATTTTCACGGAGCTAACTAATTCCGTGAATGTTTTTCTACTCATGCGAAAATTCTCTTTGAATTTCGTTTCGTTATACAACGGCACTTCAACTTCCCAAAATAAACTATCGCGGATCTATGAAAAATAAATTGTGATATTTATTTGTTTAGATTTTTTAAATATTTATAACACTACCAATTTCCACATTTTACGGTCTACTGTTTCTTTTGAATTTAATGTCAAAAATAAAGCGGCCAATTTTTTATTTCGGTCAAAATGAAATATTAACTTTTCTTCTGCGTCTCGTACTAAGATTTCCAAATGCCGACCCCTATCATTAAGTTCTTGGATTTGTTGGAATACGGCTTGCAAATTGGTGAATGAACTCATTATTTTCAGTTTTAGAATAAATAGTAATTTACAAGAATATTTTTTGTTTGTTTAATTTTACTACTGAATCAAATTTGAATCAAATGCACACAAACAATGAAATGTCATAAGAGTTAAAATCTCCGACGTGTAATGGCGCTACTTGTAGTCCCGCACACTAATCTCATAAATATGATAAATCTTCACAAATTTGACAGATTAGTTGGCTAAACCAGTTTAGTTACTAAACCTCAAACCAAATCGAGATTAGCTAATCTTCTACTTGACACACTAGCGCTTAACTCGAAAAAATCACTAATCGCGTTTTATTAATCCATAGTCTGTCACAGGTATTAGGTGAACTATCACCCCTGTTCACCTAGTCGCATCACTTCAAATGATGTGACTTCTCATCTTCTTCGTTACTAGATCATTAAATCGAAACTTTAAAAAATTGTTCAATAAAGTCGTTCTGGCTGTTTTTTAAATCTTAGTATGCTGCTTTATAAATATTTCCTTGCGACTGCTATCATTTTAAATGAAAATTTCTATCACTTGAAATTTCAAACTAATTCAGCCAACCAAGAATTAACAAATTCATTGAGAGTTTTGCACAAAATTATTTAGTAAATTTTGATTTTAAAATCTAGTAACCAGGAAAATCCATAGTCATGCCGCATGAAGAGAATTCGGTATTATATCGCAAATAAACAAAAACTAATTTATTCTGAAAATTATAAGAAATGAATACGTCACAAGACTCACAAGTTATAACCGGAGAAACAAACTATTTTTTTTGCTTTACCAATTTGAATTCAATTCATGGCTAGCTGTGTGCATGCCAAGTTAAATTATATCCAAATTAAGAATCAATACCAAACCCAACTTTGTATTATCGATATCAAGGAATAGGATTTACGTAAGATGCGAGTCTATATGTAATTGTGTGGCTACTACGAAGATCGTTTAGTGTTAGATAAGTGGTATAATCATTGTAATTCATATAGTTCTGCCCTGTGAATTTTAAGCATTTTGCAACTGGCCGGCCATCTTACTACCCGGTGTGAAACTCGACTGGTTAAATTAAAATATTTGTTTGTTTGTAGCACTTCAAATTAGGCTTTTAAGTTTAGTGAAAAACACCTCTTATTAAAACATAATGCACATTTCGTATATTGGCAGCGCCTGTCGATAAATTTTTTTTTAATTTTTTTTTTCATTTTTATTCTTTAGTTGGTGAAATGGTTAAATTTAATCTAGTTGGCTTTTAGAACAGGATTATACTTAAATATGACTTGATTAAGGTTTCTGTTTTTTATTTCATTCAAACAAAAATGACTATTAACGACACTATTTAGTGCAGAGAATGTCTTTTTTCTAACCCAATGGAAAATTTAAACATTTCAACAAATTCTACTTTTCAGAATTCATTTCCTCTAAAAAAGCCAGGGGATGTTAGATAAAAGTGGAGTACAACTTCTGCATTATTATATCAAAATAACTTCCTAGTCCCCATCCTGTTCGTAATACATGTACATTTTTTATATATTCGCTTAGGTATATAGGGAGTGAAATTTTGAGGGGTAAATAAATCCACTTTAATATGCAAAGTACATCATGATACCAGTATCGTTTATTTATAGAAAATTAAAGGGGTTAAATATCAAATAGATACGGAACGTTTATAATTTTCTAATTTCCTACTTTCTACTCCGGTAATTAAATTCGTAATTACTAAGTAAATAAAACAGCAAAAAACTAGTTTAAATTAAAAACTATTTAAAAATGTATTAGATGCGCCATCAAACACAAATCCTTTTATATAAAATCAAGCGAGTTTGTATTTTTGAGGAGGGCGAGGGATGATTTGTTCCCATTATAATTGGTACGGTATAGTAAATCACCTTTCACCTCATTTACTTATGTAGTATTCGTACTCAGTATTAAAGTTACACAGTATAGTTTTATGTTGGTACTTTATATGTGTTATACGGTGCTCAACTCATCTATAAATTAGGTTATGCCCGCTCAACAAGTGGTTGATTTATATCGAATACGTGCGATTTGTTTGTCTTGTGTGCGAATCTAGCATAGAAACAGCAGCAGCATCATCATCATCATAACCACGAACCAGAACCTTAGATGGAAATTAATTTTTAAAAAAATTGTTTTATTTTGATTGATGATGAAAAAATATAAAATGTGTATGTCTGTATATGTATGAGCATAGATGTAAGATGGTTCGGTTTCCGTCGTTATAATAACATGAATTTATATTACAAGATGATGCACATTCATATACACACACGTCCTATTTGGTATGTATTACATGAGGATGTAATAAATTATGTTGTTGAGAAAGTGGTGGTTCGTCTTAAATCCATTTTTTATAATGGTTATTAGTCTAATGTGTTTATGGGTTTCTATATATTAGGTGAACTTAGACTAATGAAAGGGTTTCATGGGAATATTTGTTAGAAACGCGGCAATGCAATTTTCCAAGATTTCAGAAATAAATCAAATTGTTTGCAAGACACTCAAGAATTTGGGAGCACGAAAAGACGGAAAACCTCGAACCTACATGGACAAATTTTACATTGGGTCTAAGTCAATCAAAAAAAATTCAGCGACATGTAGGTTCGCGATTTTCGGTCAAAATTATTATATAAAACACCTATAGGCGAGTGCTATAAACAAATGACAATTACTTAGTCCCTGAATTTGAAGCGGTCATTGATATTGATGAGATTTAAACAGAACATGTGAACTTTAAAGATTAAGGATAGTACCCAACCAAAGAATTACAAGCAACGTTTGGTGAGCACGCAGTTTTCGTCCTAACCGCAGCTTTTCAAAACTCTTACCTACAGTTTTGTGAGTAGCAGTAACAAATAATCTTGGCACAGATTGGTTTATCAGAGACATATTTATCAAACATTTTGAAAATTATTTATTTAAAATCATTGCTTCGAAAACTAGCATCTAAACGTAAATACATCTACTCATCATTTCGGCAACCGTAGCTCAAATAGGTCATTTGAGATCACACATGGAGGTTCAAAAATCAATGATCAGACATCAAATTCAATCATAAACACTTGATTCGAATCTTTTTGCCACTTCACGTCTGAATTAAAAGTACATAAGCAAAGAATATACGTGCTACCAAGAATTTCGAAGAACGTGTAAAACACAAAAAAAAAACTAGATTCGGCTGGCTAATTTCCAATCTAACTCAAATCTATGGAAAACAATTAATAAACTGTTGTAGTTCATTGCATATGATAAATGGGATTGAATTATGAAAAGATTCTGGAAACTAGAGGAGATTCCAAGCAGCAACTGTTGGCCAGCAAACGACCATGGGTGCGAGCATATTTGGTTGCAAACAAACCAAACAAACAGGCCAGAGAAAACACTTGTCTCGTTTAATGGAGAAGGATCCGGAAGACTAAATTACACCAATTTAGAGGGGCGCCCCAAGAACACTGCTTATTGGCACAGCGTAAAAGCACCTTTACTCTGGATACTGGAGCTTTGAAATTGGTGGCTCGTCATGTAATGGTAGAGCCAGAGCAGATTGATGCTACTGCTCCGTTGCTAACAGCAACAGGTGAATTCTGGGAATGAGAGTGTACCCTTCCATTATCATTAGGCGAAATTCGGCTCAAACATCGGTTTATGCTAGAACAACTAACGAATATATTATCAGATTGCATGCGATGCAGAAATACCTGTTCAATTTAATAGAAGTGAACAAAATGCATTGCGAGTTATAATCAAAGTGTCGAGATACTACCGCTGTGTGATAAAGTCATCTACGTGAAAACTGAAAGTGAACTTGGGGATACCAATATGAGAAGTGTAAAGCCTCCGAATGCCAAAGATAACGGCAGTTCTATTAACGGCGAGAACTTTGTTGAAATTCCAGCAGAAAGTACCAGTACGTGTTTAGAACGTGAGGTCGTCAACAAAACGTAATCAGGAAAGGGGCGGTCAGCGATTCAGCTGAGGTAATCAACTATAATGCCAACCGCAAGTCGAAACAATGTCATCGATCACCAAACCATAGACGGAAGAAGATCATTTGCTTACTTTGCAGTCATCTTCCAGCAGAACGGTTAGATGTCACAGGAGAAGCATTGGGCGAACTATTCCATGTATATGCTCATAACAATGACGAATTGGGAAAAACTAATATTGTGCAACATAGGATCGGCACAGGAAATGTTAATCAAATCCGGCAAGCACCAAGACGAATACCGCTCGCGAAGCAGCAAAAAATAAATGAATTTACTAAAAAATGGAACGCGATGGTGTAATAGAGTAATGTAGGAGAACGTGGAGGTCGCCGTTCTGTGTTCATTACCGTAAATTAAATGAAAAGAGAAAGAGACACAGCTATCCGTTACCGCGCATTGACGACACCTTAGATACGATTACAGAAAGCAAGATATTCTGAAAAGCAGATGTTAGAATGTTACGGCCACCGTAATGATATTAACGGAATGCGCCTAATTTTATATTATTTGTTACTTACGCATAAGCAAGCGAGCAAAGAAAAGAAAAAAGAAGAATGAAGTTTTGTTTTGTATTGTGGTTAGGTGTTGAAAAAGGGGCCGAAGTGTCGAAAGGAGAAAAAAACAAGAAGTTGTAAATTGTACTACAAAGAAGTGTGGGTGCGTCGTAGGAAGCAGAATAAAGAAAAATCGAGATAAGTTGTACCGAAGCACGTGTTGCACGAGGCAAAAGACGAACAGATAAGAGGCAAGAAAATCATTGTTTTATGGTGGATAAAAAAATGCCAAGTGGATGGACTGTGAGTTGAGTACATATAGTTGTACGCCGTTTATTGGTGGTGGATCGAACCACAATGTGATAGTTGAGTGGAATATGGAAGAAATTAGTAAGAGGTACGCAATCAATAATTAGAACATAATAAAGAAGGATATAGGAAGAATTTGTGTGAGAAATTAGAATGTCAGGGGAAGTTGCCAAGATTGTCAACTCTTGGGGGTTGGACGCCTTAACGTAAGAATTACTGAGATGAACCTTCGAGATAAGTTAATGACATAGGGTTGTTTGGGTCTGAATGATCTTTTCAGTAGACATGATGGTTCAGCCTATTGGTCGGTATATTGGAGTGTTAGCAAGAGATAAATCGTATAGCTAAATCCTGTCAATTTTGAGTAAAATGAATAAAGTTGAATTTTGTATGAAATAAATAAAATTGTTTGTGCTTAAGAAATTTGAGAATTGAATTGAGAAATTGAATTTGTGATCCGTTAACTATGAGATAGGTCACAGCGTTGCGTTTGTCGCGTTAAGTAATTAATTGCACTATTTTTTTTTATCTGAGTTGTAATTTTTCAGAAAAACAGTATGAGCTTCGAGGACAAATTGCCCCTCCCATCGGAGGATTATGAAATGATTGTAGAGAATATAGGCTCAGGCCATGGGCAATTGAATCAAGAACGATTTTGTATCGCTCGGGAACAACAAATTGAGTCATTGTAACGTTTTTATTGAAATATCAGATAGTGGAACCTTTGAGCTATCGTCAGGTTCTGATTTACGGGTACGAAAGGAAAGATTAAGGCAAGGCGGCATTTTGAGTTGTTCGAGAAAATGGATATGCTGTATCGTCAATGTAGCATTTTGATCACGAATGATGTTACGTTGAAATTGAGAATAGATTTACAGTACATGGCCATTGAATTAGCAACTTTTGATTTTCTAAAATTCCACTATTAATACAAGCAATTTATGGAAAATTTTATCTTTATTTTGTAGCAGATATCTATCGTTGTTTATGACGCACAAAATTAGTTACCGTTATTTCTCTTGAATTTGTTTTTTATTTTTTTTTATTTTTTGTACTTCGCAATACGAGCGATTGATGAACTATATGTAACATTACTATTCAAATAGTATAGTAAATGAGGAGTAATTATTTTTTTATTAAGTATAGTGTTAGTGGTTCTGTATTGGTGCCATAGTTTATAATATTCAATTGTGTTTAGTTAGTGGTTTTTGAGAGTTTCGCGATACTGCCATTATGGAGCGAAAACCAGATATTAGATTGACAAAAAAAACAGCGTATTGCTTATTTTTGGTACATTCATCATTAAAACAATATGAAATTGTCAAAATAGTTGGAACCAGTAAACATGTTGTGTCCAGAATTAAGAAATCACTCCAAAATGGTAAGGTCGTGGCTCCATCGCACAGGGAAAATTGCAGAAAACAAGGGAAAACATCCGAAAGGGAAGACAGAATCATCTTAAACTTAACTTTGCAGAATCGTAAACGAACAACGACTTCAATAAATAACATTTTAAAGAAATACGACATCGATATTTCGAAGAGAACATTGCGACGCCGCATTAAGCAATGTGGACTAAAACAATGCCGTCCGACTATTAAAGAAAAATTAATGCACAACATGATACTTAAACGAATTGAATGGGGACGGAAATATAAGCACTTATCAGTGTCAGATCGGTCTAATGTAAGTAAAAATTCCTGTTTGCTATTTCATTTTTACAAAAATTCTTAAACGAACAAATTTTCAGGACCTTGTTAAAGTTAGCCGAAATTTGCCAGCCGAAAGATAATGCAGATAGTGTCTTGACTGAATCAACAGAAAGTTAAACTCTCTTTATACTCTCGCTCCTATCAATTTTTAAATTCCTATAAACTGAAATAATTTCTCCTTCACCCAAAGGATAAAATCCGATCCTAAATTCATCCTAAATTCTAGTTTATGACTGATTTTTGCTGTATTCAAGACACTATCTGCATTATCTTTCGGCTGGAAACTTTCGGCTAACTTTAACACATGAACGTTTCAACAAAGACTGTGTTGCACAAAAGGTTAAACATGCAACATCTGTCGTGGTCTGGGGGAGTATCACCGCAAAAGGTCCTGGACATCTTTATATAGTAGATGACATTATTAATGCTGGTAGTATATCCAGATATTGGCTAAGGTTTTTTTTTTACCAAAACTGCCTCAATTATTTCGCTGACGGCAAAGGTATATTTTTCAGCAGGATTGAGCTCCTTGGCACACCACCAAATCGGTTAAAAATTGTGTGAGTTCCAAAAACATATCGCTATTGGATTGGCCTGGGAACTCTCCGAATATGAACTTAATAGAAAATGTTTGAACGGTTCTAAAGAAGCAGTTATCAGAAAAACATATCACAGACAAACAAACATTGATTACTGAAATTAAAATCATATGGTTCGACGGGTCAATTATTAAAACAACCATAATAAACTCGTTCCATATTATGCTACAAAGTGTCGAAATGTTGCTCAAGAATAAAGGAATGTGGACTAAATATTGAATAGTACCTCTATTAAACTTTTAATTAATTTTTTTATATTCATTATAAATTTTAATTTAATAAATGAAATGATATTGATTTGTTAAATTAATTTTATTGATATTAAATTCCCCGAAAAACTAAATTTTATAAAAGTTGCTAATTCAATGGCCACCTACTGTATGTCAGCCATGGTTAGGATTCAGGATAAATTAGATATGCATGGTACTAATGAGCCAAGTTGTAGTGCGTCGGTTTTGGCTGAGCCCGAGGACTGATTGCCGGCAGTGATCAATGTAGAAACTAGCAGGCCGTCACAACTTGCAAAGTTTAATGTAGACCTGAACGACTGGCCGGCATTTCGGGATTTGTTTATAACTAAGGTTCGTAGTAAGGACTATGACCCAGTTACGAATTTGATTTATTTGTAGCAGGCCTGTACAGGAAAGGCTGCTGTAACGCTGGGTCCTTGGCAACCCACTAGTGATAGTTATAAGGCAGCATGGGACATTTTGGTTAGTGCATACGATTATGGTGACGGCGGTTACGAAGCAGGATCGAGAAAATCATGATTCATTGTAGGAAGTATTACATTCATTAAATAGTGGAATACGTCTAATAGTGGATTCAGCTGTGGATCCAAATTTGGATTCATTATGCAAAACAACGTTTGCCTAAGTATACATTGGGTTCTCGGGAGCAACAGTTAACTATGCTTAACCAGCTTAAGCAGTTTTGGATTGCAAATCAAAAGGCAGTTGTGAATTTAAGGAGAATGACTTGATCGGTCCAAACGAGCGACCTAGTTGTTATGAGGCCAGAGAAGAGTGAATTAGCACGTCCAATCGCACACAATTACGTTTATTGCAAATGGACAATAATAAGGTAGCCAAATCCGATGCTGGTTTGGAGCGAAGAAAAGAAAAAAAGAAGAATGGAGTTTTGTTTTTAGTTAAAAGAAAATCATCGAATAAATCGAAAGATAATAAACAGCAAATTGTGCTACTGTCCATTCGTATACGAGAAGTTCTACGAGAAATGCACAGGTGGAAGCCTTTCCGCTTGTGAATTCGGAAACCCGGATAGTAGTCTACATATTCGTGAACCACTTGGATTTGCAAATTCGGAGTACTATGCAAGAACTACACTCGGATCAAGGTAGTTGTGTAACTAAAAGTAACGATTACAAGTTCATTTATAATGTCCAAAGAATATTTTCTAAATTTACATTTCCACCAAATAGCCGGGACAGGAATATTTCACCACAATTGATTTATTGCCACAAATCACTAAATCCATCCAAGCTATCAAATCCATATCAATATACATAATCTCAAATATTTTTGAAAAATGCCACCACCAGCTAATGTTGCTCTACAATATCCAAATTGTTCTTTCCAACAAAAACATTGATAGATCGTAACATAAATTTGCAAATAATTAGACCAAGCACACAACACAAACAATATAATGGATTTTTATGTAAATCACTTTTGGATCTTGTACGCAATATCTAAATTCTAGAAAATACACACACACATACACATACGAATAAATACAGAAATAATAGATTAAATGTATATTAAAGCTATTTGCCGCTTAAAACGTTACGCTAATTTTTTTAGCAAACTCATCTATCATCAATCATTTTGGATTTTCTTGTACTCTCTCTGCCTGTGCTTCGATGCTATATAACGTTTTATACATTTATTTTGTATTTATATGTAGATATATTTGTGGGAGGTTAGTTTTCCATACATCTTGATAAAAAACTTAGTATAAGTATCAAGCGTCAAATAAAACTTTAAACCGTTTTCCTTTTTTCATTCAATTAGCCACAGTGACGTTTCTTGAGTAGCATAATCAGTAAATTATCTCAATACGAACATGAACAACATCACTTACGGTTATACGTTCGCCGAAAATTATCATAAAATTACAACCAGCAAAAAATCCAATTTCCGTTTAAAAAAAGAAACGCGCATCACGCGCTCATAACACACATCTCAAATCAATTTCAATAAGTAAAAGATTATGAGCAAAGGAACAATGTGTACGAAAAGTAAAAGTGTAATAAAAAGAAATTGACATAATGTTGCCTTATATAGCATAAAGCACCTAAGCACCTATCCGCAACCCACACACCTTAACGTCGTCTGTATATGTGTTCATAAAAGCCATAAAACTTCAACATCAACCAATTTAAGCGTACAGGTAGTAAACTTAGAACGTACAAATCACATCTATTAAATATGTTTTTGTGATGGTATGCGGTGTGGTGTGGTGAAAGCTTTATGATAAGCTTTTACACATGCCAAATAATATTTTCATGTTATCTCCTCATAGTCTAAATGGAACGTAACTCAATAAATAACTATGCATACTTTAATTTTCATGGTCACAGTTTCAACAAACAAATGAGGAACTATGAGTAAAATGAGGACTATGTAGTGCCACCACCATTTATCCTTACAATTAATAACAGTAATTTAACACTAATCACCATATACTTATAAAAAACTTCCCATTGTTAGTAAAGTGTTTCAAAACCATAAATGCTACTGTACGTACATAATAAATACGTATATGGATCGAAAGCTTTGATTGATTCCCTTTATAAGTTGATGTGGTTAATATTCCTGAATCCATACCACTTATGACTAATGGCATTTTCAATTTAATACTTAGGGAGTTATTGTGAACTTCAAGTCATTAATTTATAATTATTTTACAATAACTGTAATTAAAAAATTCAAGTTGTTTAAAAATAGGGGAGCTCGTAAAAATTAATTTATTAACAGTGAATTGTATATAGGGTGCGATTTTAGTCGAAAACTGCCTCCACAACCATATGGCAATTAAGTTTATTTGTGGTTGCACTATATATTTACGATGAAATGTGAAAATAAAACTACAGCACTGCATATATTTGTGTATATAGACCAAAATAGAAAATATTTGGGTTGAACTTATTATTTTCGAACTTTCCAATTAATTTGGTTTGGTTTGGTTAGCCGATCACCTACTTTTACCAAACTTACGATGTGCTACTTCTATGTAACTATATCGAGAGTGTGCTCAATGATTAAAACTAGAATATACTAGGAAACTCTTCGACATCGATTTTTTTGTAGCCCACATAAATCAACATTAAATTCATAAACAGTGTTAAGTTTTTCCTTTCGTTCATCGAGGGAGTTTTTCCTCTCTATGGTCTCCCTCTATATATAATTGCAATTCAATTTTGATTTATGTTATATGTTTTTGCTGTTGTGTTATAGGATAGTAAATTAATGTTTGCTACTGAAATACTGTTTTCTGTGTAATCACAAGATCACCCAATCTAACTTAACATACACAAACACTAAGCGCCCCACAGCTATTTTGGGCACATATATTGAGCAAAATAATAAATGGGTTAGGGGCCATAACAACATGGTCATAAGGCTATTAGGGACTCTGCAACTGTGTGCTTTGCGGCCCGCTTGGAGACCACTGAGCACCATTGAGCTACGTTGTTACGGAATGGTTCAACACGATTCCGCAGATTTTATCTAAACACGCAGAGGCTCTCCCACGGTGATTTTGCCGAATAGATTTCAAGGTTTTTGGGTCGTGAGGAAATTGAGGCTGGCGTGTTCCTGGCCTACACCGTGGAACAGAATAAACAAAAAGAAAGCAAACTAAATAAAACTGAAATTAAATTAAGAGCGCCAAAAACTTGAGGAACGCGTTATAAATAAAACAATAATCGCATGTGTTCATCCGGTGACGATCGAACCCATTCGAGTGATAAGTACCTAGTCTGCTGAAGAGACCCTCTCGAATATGGATAACTATGCATTAACTGTGCAATATTCAATATTAAAAACAAACGACGTACGCTGAAGTAAATTGAATTCGTAGCTACATTCGTGTTCGGTTGTCACAATACTATGCCGACATTTCTTCTATTAATTAATTAATTCTTTCGTCACAGTGAATCTTGATTGCCGATCTTTTTGAAAGAAGGATTGTTCAAAAGAGGTGAGACTAACATTTATTAGATTTATTTTTGAACTACTTCAGTAAGCTTTCCGACGTTGTAACAATATATATTGCAACCTCAACCGATTATGTACCTCTATGAATTCCGATGCCGTTGTCTACATGTATCGCTCAATGAACACATTGTCTATTTATTATCACAACTCTAGCGAAATTCGATCAAGATCGCATGAAATTTACTTATCGGTGTTAGAAAATGAGTTCGATGCCATTTGTATCAAGGAAACATGGCTGACAAGGTTCCACAGTTCAACAGAGATTTTTTTCCCACACCGAATCCAGCTTGCGCAACTTCACTGTGTCGGTGGCCAAACTTGCTCTGACGACTGTCTCATACTCTATAAAAAAAAACCAATACGGTTTTACCTCTAATATTGGTTGTCAAATGCAGGTTCAGATCCATGACAGCACTGAAAAACGCGTTAAATGTTAGTCCATTCAACACATCTGCATCGCATTTTGCGATGTCTGTGTTCCAAGGCGGTGTTCCATTTGATTAATTTAAAACTCCCGTATTTGAAGCTCTTGGGTGTGATGAATTTGATCCGAGTTTCAATCGACTTTCGAACCTTGCTGGTCTCATTTGACGTTTTTCTCTGCTGGCATTTCCTTCATTTGAAGTAAAAGCACTATCAACATGTCCTCCATGTCCAGGGATGGTTTCTGTTGTTCAACGGTAGATGGTTCTACTGAAACTGTTGATTCAGTTTGATTCATCGCTCCGGTTTCCTCATGTTTAACTTCTTTCTCGCAAGGCTGGGTTTTCTACTCATCTTTTGGGATAATTGGTGGTATCCCTGATGGTCCTAGCGTCGGTGATCCTTATTCGAAAGCAGCTTGTTTTTATTGCCTCCGGTTGAAAATCTAAGGCTCTGCAGTTTTTTCTTGAACTGCTGTAATGTACAGGTGTTAGGGTTTTTAGCCATTGCTGGTATTTGCAAAATCCACACTTTCGACACCAAATCTTATGAATTTTGGGCTTTATTCATAAACGGATTCATGCTGGATTTTACAAATGGAACACACAGCGTTTTAACGCTTTGAATTACTTTATTTCCCAATACCTTTAATTTTTTCAGTAATTCACTAATTTTAATGTTTATTTCTTTTCACTAATTCATTTTTACTATTTAAGTTTCACACTGTTTCACTTTTAATTTCTTAGCTTGCACTGTTCACTGTTGCACTGTGTATGCTTCCCAAATTACTGGCACTTATATATTTGTGTATTGCTCTCTATGAGATTATTACTTTTATTGTATCCGGCCAAGAATGCGTATTGCAATTATAAATCGTTTGCATGTAGTTACATTCGCGAACGTTCCAAGTCATCAATTCAATTCCTAATAAATTGAGTGACCTCGGCCTACCGCACAGTCGCAGAAGCAGCAATCTTAATTATAGCTGAATGTATTCCCATACACCTCTTGGCTAAAGAGCGGAAGTTCATATACCACCGAAAATCAGAGGTCAGCCGGAAAACAGCGAGCCTGGAAGGAAGGGCTCGTACTCTGGAAACCTAGGTGGACAGCTAAGCTTATAGATCAGGTGAGCCCCTGCATTAAAAGGACGCATGGAGAGGTCGGGTAATACCTGACGCAGTTCCTGAGTTTCATAGAAACATTCATTTCATTTCAAAAATGAAATGAGAGAATATCAAATTAAAAATTGATAAAACGCATTGGTTAATGGCGAAATATTCAACCATTGACCTAGAATACAAACTTCTTCTGTATAATACAATGATTAAATCAATTTGGTCGAATGTGTGTCAATTATGGCAATCAACCTTAAATTCAAATATTGTCCAACGAACACAGTCAAAAATTCTGTCAAAGCCAAAGACGAATTACAAAATATGCAGGTCGGCTATGCAGGGAAACTGGTATCTCATACGAATTTGCTGGCGCGAATGCTATAAGATATACTCGTACCTACGTCTTCGCGATTAAAGAAGAAAAGGATGGCTATAATAGCATAAAATATAAAATTATTAAGTTTAATTATTGATAAGAAGTCGATTCTGCTCTCGCAAATTTACATTATTACCTTAGTTATTAAGATTTGAAAACTTATTGTTATTTTCATGTTTAAAAGATTCAATAAATAAAGAAAATTGTGAAAAAAAAGTTCCTGAGTGGTCACGGATATTTTCGATCATATCTTTTCAGAATGCAGAAGGTGACGTCGGCAGAATGCATGGACTGCCCAAGAAGTTACGAGGACGTGGAGCATACGTTCTTCGTATGCCAAGCATCGCAGAGTGGCGCTTCAGGTAGAAGTGGGTACATGGTTGCCTGAAACGGCTGTTGTTATTATCTTCCGAGGAGCGGGTTCTTAGAAAGAAAAGGGGAGATTAAGATAGATTGCCATAAAGCGGAGATAGCTCGAGGTTAGCATAAAAAAAAAGAAAAAACATACTAGCCTATAGTAATGTGTTTATATATGTGTCTATTATGAGTCTCGCCTCACCACACCACTCACCGTGACTATCTAAGTCACCTGAGTTCAAAATTGGTATTATGATTCTCTCTTTTATTTTGGCGAGCCGTTGTTTGCGGCATCGTATGTGGATTCTTGTATTTTTTAGAGTTTGTTATTTGTCGTTATGGAAACGATATAGTAATGTCAAAAAGTTTTAGTTGTTTACAAATAATTTTCATGGAAAGATATTTTTGTATGTGTTCGACAAAATTTATAAGGTTATTATAGTCTAAACACAATGGTTGTGAGTACTTAAAAAATTCAAAGTACATATATAAAATTTTCAACATGACATTTTTGACAAATTGTTGAGTTGTGGTAATTTTTGATTTATTCCTGACATGAAAAATATAAATTAATTATTTTAATGTAAAAATATTAGTAAAATATTATATTTTGAATACCAAAATTACTTTGTCACTTGACTCTCACCACCATATTTAAGGTGAGCATATATGACATTAGACTCGCTCACTGTGAGAATTATAATACCAAAAATTATATGCGGTGACTTCGAGTCGCCAAGCGACAAGCATGTGACGATCACTCGCTCACTGCGAAAATCATAATACCAAAATAGAATTATAGTGACGACTCTTCATTCGGTGACGAGTAAGTGAGATTCATAATAGACCTAATAATTGCTTTTATTATTGCTTTTCCCTTCCACATCCCTCCCTCAAAATTTAGTTTCCAAATTAGTATTAGAAGAATACTTAATCGGACAACAACACATGCATGTTTAGAATAATAATCACATCAATATAATTATGGACTCTGACTAGATTGCAACTGGAAAACGATAACGACCTTTGGGTTCGCCAAAGATTTGGTGGTGTATAACTAAACCACTCGACAACTGAGTGCTATACGTGTATAGAGTAGGATTCGTAACAGTATGCTTAAATATAACAATAAGATACTGAAGTGGTTTATGAAAATTGATATTTGATTTAAAAAAATAATGTGGCAGTTATCGACGCTGGCGTAGGATCACTTCCAAATTTTAATAGAAAGTGTTGTAGCTGGAGATTTTCTTGTGTAAATAATAAATTTTACAACTCTAACAATTCGGTATGTTTTGTATGTAAAGAATTAAATGACAACAAATTAGAAAAAAAGATTGGACGTTCATCTCGAAATTTATAAAATATCGTTTTGGAGGACATCTGAAAATGAATAGATGAAACAGGGTATCACTTTTATGTTTTTTATAATCTCCATTCGTTTAAATTTAAACGTGCCCTGTTTTATAATTATCGCTTAATTATTTTTCATTTTATAGCCATAAATACAATATGATGTTCATCGTTTTTCTCAAAATTTAGCACCCTGTACTTTAACACCAACAGCAATAGAAAAAATCAGGTTTTAACATTAAAAAATGACGTTCAAAAATTTGTGATGTGACGTTTTCCCATTTGCTAAAATTTTTTCTATTAGCTGACATATTGAAGGCTTTTCGGGACAAGTGGAACAGAAGTATGTCGTTTGACGTGTCATGCCTTTTTCTGTTCTGTGAGAGCAGACTCGACATTCTTTGACTCTACCTGTTAGAATTACATGGAGCCCTTTATTTAATAGAACACTTGTGCAGAGATCACCTTTTAATTGGTTAAAAGCGTGGACGCTCATTCTTCTGCTGTGTTACAAGTTTATACAACATGATAGAATTCATAACGCATATTGCTAATCTCCAGAAAAATAACTTGCGCTCGAGATTTTCCCAAAAACAGTATGTTGATGCATCTGGTCAGCTCGTTCAACGCCTCCCATATATTTGATATATTTTATGACAACGTTTGGTTTTTTAATTTGAATTTGAATACCACCTCGTTCAAATATTTTTAAGGCAGTCATTTCAGCATTATTCCAGTTTGTCAGCATGGTCACAACTCGTTTATCTTTCGCTAGCACCATATTATTTCTTTCTCGAAGTGCTACAGTTTCTTCCTTTCTAAATTTCGGTGTTTTAATGAATTACTGGCAATTCGTTTCTGTTTATTTGGATAGTTCCCGTTGAATGGCATTTCAAACTTCCATAATATGGAAGAATACCAGAAATATATCCAGTTTGAGAATCACAAAGCATATAAATCCTTATACCTCATTTGGCCGGATTTTTAGGATTGTAACTGATAAATGCAATTTGAATTTCACAACCGACTCATCTACACAAATGTTATCTCGGGATAAAATATTCCAGAAAATTCAAGTTTATGTCTTCCAAGAAGGAACTAACTGGTTTTACGCGATGTCCAATGTCAGTAATTCTGCCTGGAATTGTCTTCCAATGAAGCATCCAAAATATTTGGCTGAACCTTTTACTTGTAAATGTGTTTGGAAAAAAATGAATTCGACTATTATCTCGCTTTGATCAATATTCTTGGATGTTTTTAACTGACATTGTCCCCATATTATTACAGCTATGAACGCTATTTTCCCGGTCACTTCTTTCTTTGTTTGCCAAATTGGCTGCTGCGATAATTCTTAGTTTGTTATAATTCTATGATCGGTAAAAACCTGTCGGTAAAAAATAGTTTACAAAAATGGTGTGGTTTACAGCGTCAGAATCACAATCATAGTGACACTTTCAACCACTCTAATTTTGCGTCTTCTTACACCAATGTTTTCAATACTATCTTCAGTGTTGCTATGTTGACCACTATCATTGCATGTCTTCCATAACATTATCAAGGTTGTCTTCAAGCAATGTAAAATCAAGTCCATCATTACTGCTATGAAAATCGCCATTTGCATCCAGTTTTGGGGCTATAGAGCAACAAAAAATTTTGAAATTTTCATAAAGCTAACACTTTTTCCATACCTCCAAAAGAAAGCAATAATACATTATGTATTCAAAACATATATCTTCACGTGTTTTTTCTTTAAGCAAAATTTATTATCACTACGTTCTAATGCCACGACAATATGTTATTGATGATACTCATTATACTGAG
The DNA here is from genome assembly GCA_947310385.1 of Nephrotoma appendiculata. Taxonomy (NCBI): domain Eukaryota; kingdom Metazoa; phylum Arthropoda; class Insecta; order Diptera; family Tipulidae; genus Nephrotoma; species Nephrotoma appendiculata. The sequence continues at coordinate 367,044,455 of OX371224.1, read as the reverse complement.
AATCAGTTTTATTTTGCTTCCCACCGTTGGAGTGCAAAGGATAATTATAGTTTATTTGTCAAAGTAATAAACAACAGAGGGAATAAGAACTAACTAAAATAAAGTAACTTAATACTCAATTCCCTTAGACGTATCTCTTCATGTGACATGTCTACGGATCTTCCTGGTTATTAAATTTTAAAATCTAAATTTACTAAATAAGTTTGTGCAGAACTGAAATGAATTGAATTTTTTTTTTTATTTATTTGTCACGTGATAGCAGTCGCAAGGAAATATTTATAAAGCAGCATACTAAGATTTAAAAAACAGCCATAGCGAGTTTTGTAACAAATATTTTGTAAGTTTCGATTTAATGATCTAGTAACCAAGAAGATTTGTAGTCACATCGCATGAAATGATGCGACTAGAGGAATAGGGGTGTACAGTTTTAGTAGATATACAACATTTATTTGATTTCTTTACCTGAGCATCTACTTGATTGCAAGTAGAATTTTGGAAGAGTTTATCACATTTTTGACTTCTTACCTGCAAATAGAAGAAATAACAGTAATTTAGTCTTTAACGAAAAAAATATATCACTAACATAATAAAATCTTAAAGGCAGACATTTAAAAAAAAATTAAAAGTCGAATTGACACTCGTGTGCAACTAAATCGACTCAAAAATTCAACACTCATAAAAAGGTGATTTTTTTTTAAACGGCTTAACCGATTTTCCCAAGAAATACTACTTTTTTGAAAACCTGATATTTTTGCTTTAAAATGATACTATTTTCATGAAAATTAATTCAATATTTTTTTTATAATGAATTTTGAATGAAAACGCAACCAAAACTGATGATTATGAAGAAAAAATATTGGGGATATTTAAATTTACACAACAAAAAAAAATCAAAACTCGAATGCGGTTCCTCATTGTCCTTATTAAGGTTGTAACGATTGGCTCGTTATATATTTGTTTGTCTGCATATTTTTTTCCGCTATTACGAGTTCCATCGCATAGTGGAATACCACCTTTACACTTTCATAGTGGCATATGACTTATTTGGTTAAGCTATTCGGTAACAGATGGCAAAGATGCTCGTCTTTTGACAGCTACAAAGGCGAGGAGAAAAAGAAAATGATGATTAGACCACCGATGACCGAGAAGATCGGGTCAGACAACTTAAAATATTAAAACAATAATAAAATTCATTAGAACAAAAAAATATTGTACAGGTACACTCTAGTGATTAAATAATACAGTCCATATACGGATACTTGGGCTGGTGTATTATTAAGTAGAGACCGAGACGAAAGTAAATCAAGTGTATTGATTATATAAGCGTCAAAAATTTTCATTTTATGTGCGTGGTGTTGTCTAAAGTGTATAGTGGCGTATCTCATCCGATTAGTGGTGTCGCGACACACCAATATTTATTGAGCGGAATAACGGTGGATAATCAAAATAAGCGAAACCGCTATATATACACTACTCGAGCGAATTAACCTTAACAATGCGACAGCTTGCTTGCGGACGGAGGAACGGACGTACCGTTCGTCGCAGTGGATCGGAGTCTTGGTAGATCAAGCAGCGAGTTTGGTGTGGACTGTCATTATTCATATCTTTACTTTTGTTTCATGGTATGGTATGTCAAGGTCGTTGCATTAATTCGGTTTTTTTTGTTGTTTTGTTGTTCTAGAAAGAAATAATCTCAATTAATATAGATTTTTTTTCACCAAAATAGTCGACTGCGGTCGCAGGGTTTTTTCGTTCCTCTCTATTTTCAGATCTGTATCTACCAACGAGCTCGAGCGTATTCACCGGCGAAATTGGACTTGTGCGTAGAGGTGTACGTTAGCTTTGGTGCGTATTCGCGAAGGAAAGAAAAACTTACGTTGGTTCGATATAATTTTTCTTCATAACTGTTAAAATTCGACTTAATCCATAATAATTAATGTATAAATATATGTTAAAAACGGGCCAAGTGAAGGAAATGTTTTAATTTTAAGCAATTCGGGGGATGAGGACGATCCGTATGTATGTGTTCGGTTGCAATGAGGTGAGTAGGTTTTTTTTCCATAGCAGTAAAAATACCCAAGAGAGACACCATCACAACCCCACGCCAGACTGCGCTATAGCCGAGAAAATGCTGCTGATGGTGAATCCTGGGCATATGTTAACGGGCTCTTCCAAAACGGGGTCGTTCGTTACAAGGTTTTAACAAAGAATTGGGAGGATTGCACTTCACTCATCGTCCAATGCAAAATAGAGATTACTGTGGCTAGATAGTACCGGGCTTATGGCTGGAACCCTCCGTAAAACCTACCATAAATGCTCAATGAGATCCATATGTCTGAACTGAGGACTGGCTACTTCGTAGTCTCGAGTCCAATCTCATATATGAACTGCCGAGTGGTTCAAGCTGTGTGGCGCCATATATGGGCCACTACATGATCTAAGAGAACGTTCTCGATATATTTTTCAGCGACCAGACCTCCTCGACGGCCTCCACCAGGCACGAAAACAAAATCTTAGCCCACTGTTTGAACAAAATAACACCCCAAAAACTCTCTCTCCTGGACGCCACTAGACCCGGCCTCTCCTTTTACTATAATGGAGACATATTTTGAACTCGTCAGTGAATAGAACGAACCTCTATTGCTCGATGCTTCAATTAATTTATTCTCGAACAAATTTGACTCGGTCTTTGCGGAGTGTTGCCAATTTTGGGGCGCTAGCAGGCTTTTTTGGAGTGAGGTTGGCTTCCTGCAAGCATCTTTGCTATGTGGGCTGTTATGTGGTCTCTGATTGATGGTACCAGTTTTCTGAAATCTTTTAGATACTATTAAGATAGCAGATTGGCTAATGTTTACCAAACGACTTCTCGTTGAATCCGCCCTACTTGCAATAAAACAACAACTTATGCGGCTTTTCCTGGAGTAGAAACAACGAATGGAAACTGGTAAAGATTTGTTCAGGTCAACGTCAGATAAGTGACTGACGACTAATATTGAAAAATCGCATTTTATTACTATTGCTTCAATTTAAAAAGTACTGTACAGATTTTATTGATAAAGGTGTCCTTGTGAAGATAAAATACAGAGTTGTCAAAAAAAAGTTGTTTTTCAAAAAAAAACGAGTAGTTGCTCGCGAGTGTAGTTCTTTCGGTAAACTGCTTTTCTACCGCTTTCTGCGAAATTCATCAAATCATAAAACGACACCAATACATTTTTCAAACTGCATACATATAATATTTTATTCATTTATCGAGCAAAAACCAAAAAAAAATCGAGGGGGGCGACTAAATTTGTTTTGGGATGCAAGGAACAAACGACTATTATTAGAATCTCTGTTATTCAAATACTATCAAAATCATTGGTCACAATTTATTGGAATACCTTAGGTTATGCTCGAAGCTATATAATATTCTGATTGTACACAAACACACCAAAAATGTTTATAAACTAGGATTTTTCATACCCTTCCTCGTTAATATTTTTCTTATAGTTTCATTATAGAAATTTGTTATGTCGATTTGGTTTATCTTTCCAGTACAAAGTGATGTTGCTTCCTTACCATGAATGTTAATATTCTTCAAAAAATTATGCGTGCCTGAAGACGATATCTGAGAAATCTATTTATTGTTATGGCTTATAATCGAAATTCTAGGTTAATTTTCTAATAAATCGAATCAGTGCCTGCACATAACTGTAATTATCCAATAATTTTTTTTTAAAAATAAATAGGGAGGAATTTTCGCATAAGCAGAAGTGGTGTTGTATATTTAGCTTTCAAAATCACGTCTTTACTGTATAATATTTTGCTAAGTAAAATAAAAGTCGAGCTTTTTTCTTATTTTGTTACTCGTTATAAAAAAGTTTTTATTTGAAAAATTATGTTAAGAATGCTATTTTGCTGCTCGTAACAAAAATGTTTAAAATTCTAGCTTTATATTATTAAAAATAAAGTTCCGTGTGCGCAGCACTTTAGAAAATTCGATAATTATGTGAGTCTACATGTTATAGCGAGCAAAATTAATAAATTTCACCATGATCAAAGTTTTTTTGCATTCGATGGGATTTTATCAAGCACTGGTTGTTTGAAATATAAAAAAATTTCATCAAATAGTTTTTTTTTTGAAAAAACATCAAAGTTTTATACCAAAGTTGGCTTATGGTTGTTAAAAATGAGGTTTTTATGGGGTGGATGCAAAAAAATTTAATCTAATAAATTGATTTTTTTTTTGTGTTGAAATTTATGGATCGAAGCTTTTTGTTGTATTGACGGATTTTTTTAAACTTTTGCGTTTTGAATTATTTATATTAGGTTTCATAGGTAAGCTCTATTAGACACCCGATTAATATGTAACTACGTTTAGAATTTGCTTAATTTAAGACTACATATTTTCACTAGACAGGATACCCCTGCCACTTCAACATCCAAATACATAATATATGTACATGTGCTTTCATAAAAATTTTGGTATGACAGCAACATAAAAAAGATTACAAATCCGACCTACATCCATTGTAAAATTGCATCAATATTACTGCATGCATATAATTTCCAATTTTCATGGAAAATTGCATTGCTCTATAATTTTTTTTTGTCAAAATAACAAATCATAATAATAATAAATAAAATTCACAATTTTCTTATAAATAGAAATACGTAGAACAACTATACATATACGAGTATATATAGTTTGTAAATGTAACGTAATTTCAAATCAATGTTCAATTCGTTGATTTGATGTATCAAATTAGAATGTCAAAAAAAATTCCGTATTTATACAAACAACGTTGAATAAAATATCGAAACCATAAGAAAATTGGTATTGTTATATTCTGATTTTGAAATGAAATTGAATGAAAAATTGGTTGTAATACAACAAGGCACAAAATTGAAATTGAAACATGGAAAAATCATAACGTATGTGCACGATTTATTTAATTCTTGTTGTCAATGTTTACTGTAATTTAATCTAATCTATTGATCAAACAGCTGTTAGCTATTTGTAATTCAAAAAGATTGTAAAGATCGAAAGAGTAAAGAGATAGAGGATAGAGAAAGATAACACCATTGTGATTGCGGAAGTACGAGATAGATTTACTAAAGGTTACCATTTCGAATTTCAAAATCCCAAAAATCAAAACCCTGGAAATCTAACTACCGGAATATTTAGGTCAGGGTTGGTAATATTATAACATAAGTGAATGTAGTTCTAGGATGTGGCCAAACAAATTCGGCCATTCTTAACCAGATAAATTTGGTTTCTAGGGTGGGATGAAGATTTATAAATTAATTATGGATCGCATGTTTCATCGAAATTCTGAATGCTGAGTCGAAATCGAATATTATTTAAACTATTACCCTAGTTAATTAATTTGTAGTTAGGGCCACTTGAGATTTTAAAATATTCATGCTTGAATTTGAATTCTAAGCAAGCTAAGATTTAATTATCGTGTATGAATAGATTTTTGCGAGTATGGTCGAAATTATTAGGATGGGATGGGATCTCTAATATTTTTAGCCAATCATTTTCAAATTTAGTATGCAAGATACACGAGTTTTGATCGAGCTTCTAGAAAGGCCCTCTACTTAATCCAAAAGTTAGGGTTTTTTAACTGACAACCAAGATTTATAAAACCACAATTTTTAAAATCAAAGTTTAAAACTTATTTTTTATAGACAAGCATTGTACCCACTGGTTTAATAAAACAAATTTCAGGGACATTTACAATTATATTCGATTGGGTTACATTTAAATGGATGTTATAAATTACAATACAATAATTGTAATCAAATTAAAGAAAACTATATCTTCTTTCTCGTAAACTCAGAGATGTATCTCTGCATTCCTAGTGATACTTTATACGAATTTTGCTTATAATACGTCAATCTACACCATATTGGTCTCCCATTGAATTACTATGGTAAATTGTTACTACGTGTTCAGCAATATTACTAGTGTTACTAATATTACCACTCTAGAAAATAAACGTACCTGATTCACCAATTTACAAAAGCGGGGTCATCAGGTTGCTCAAAACATATTATGATTTGACTCAGTTCACCATCTTCCAACTGAATTTTCCAAATGTCATTAATGGCATAGAATGGATATTTAAGTGAAATGAATTTATTTCACAGATCTTTCTATTGTCATCATATGGTGGTCTAGGTAGCGTGCCCGCAACTAGATTAGCCCTGCCAGGCGTATAGATAACTTTTAGATTAAATCCTTGGATAAGAAACATCCACAAAGCAAGGCGACCGGACGGTGACTTCAAAGACATCAATTTTGAGGGGCTAATGATCAGTTTCTATTTTTATTTCTGCCCTAATGATATAACCTCCAAATTTATTTTGAGCCAAACAACCGCCAGTTCTTATGCGCGTAAAATATTTACTAAATCTATCCTAAGTGTAAAAATTTTTTAGGAAAGGTTTAGGAAAAATTTCACAATCCTACACACAGCCGTGAAATATTTCCTAACGAAATCCTATGAATGCTAGTGTTAGTGAACAAAGTCTTAAAAGCGAACATTTAGGCGAAAAGATATTTTAGGGAAACTCCTATTTTAAAAAATATGGAAATTAGCAGATACAAACGAATTAAAAAATTTAAATTAAAGTTAAACACAAAAAACATCTTCAACCAAACTTTGCTGGAAATTTTGTCATTAATTCCACTATGTTTCTCGGTTAGCCGTATCAAATATCAATTTAATTTTTTGACCATCCACCGCATCTAATTACAAATGGGGAAATAAAATATGGTGATGGTGGAAAGATAAAAACTGAAGTAAAAGTTCACTCAGATATGATATTCGATAGTAATTTAGATAGAATTTACACTCCTTTTCCAAATAAGAACTAACAGCAGATTGAATACTGTAGAAAGAAATATAAAATGACAATGTCCATGTTAATTTTCAGAATTATGTCATAGTTCTGGCATAGACAAATGTGGCCCTGAAACGTGTGACTTATGATTTACAGTATTTTTCCAATTCAAACGAATACTAATCGAGATTTTGCCCAATGTCCGTGTTAATTTTCAGAATTTTGTCCTAGTTCTGGCATGCGCAAATATGGGCCTAAGAACTATGACAAATTCTGAATATTAACATAGATATTGACATTTTATATATCTTTCTGGAAAACATAACGGGATCGATAAGAACCGGACAAAATTTCAATTAGTAATCGCTTGAATTATGCTAAAATACTCTAAAACATAACTCACACGTTTCGGGGTCACATTTGCCCATGTCAGAACTATGACAAAATTCTGAATATTAACATGGATATTGACATTTGATATATCTTTCTGGAAAACATAACGGGATCGATGAGAACCGGCCAAATCTCGATTAGTAATCGCTTGAATTGCAAAAATACTGTAAATCATAACTCACACGTTTCGGGGCCACATTTGCCCATGCCAGAGCTATGACAAAATTCTAAAAATCATCATGTTTATTGGATAGAATAAACATAAAGGCATGGTGAGATTGATGAGCATTTCGCTTAATATCGACTAGTGTTTCCATGAAATCTAAAAAATTTTACAAACTTCAATTTAATTTTATGTTTATATAGTTACGATAAATGTTTTTACATCACATTATTAAATGTTTGATAATTAATGGTATTTTAAACGTACTGGTACGGTGGATTTTGGAGATATATTATAGTAGATATTCAAATTATACAATATGTTTACTTTTGAGTGGAATGTTTGAAACTTTTTAAAAAATTATTTACGCCTAAATGTTTGTTTTTGTGTATAACCACTAATATACACACGCAATTTTTACTTAGGATTTTTTTAGGAATTATTTCACGTCAGTCAATTCTTCTTGTTCCGTAGTACTATAATTTTACTAATAATTTTACGTTTTTACCCTAGGGAGTAACACGCCAGTATTTGCATATTTACTTGTTCGTAAAGCGCAGGGATTTTAAATATTTTTCACGGTTTACGCGCTAACCGTGAAAAATGTTTAAAATCTACATTTACTCAAACGATTTAAAAGTTATTTTCAGTTTTTGAACAATATCTCAAAAACTTCCACTAGTAACCAATACTTTCCGTTGTTTTTCTAATAGCTTTTTTTTTTTTTTTTTTTTTTTTTTTTTAGTATTTGATTTTCATTTAAACATATTGTGATAGTATAAATATCAAGCTTGTTCAACCATTTCTAAAAAGGAAGGGAGATGTTGTATCAATTTCATGTTGCCTATAAGGGTTCTAATTAAAGAGATGTCAACCTGTTTTAATGATTGCCGACGAGCTTGTTAATTCGATGGAGTAAAAATATAGCTTGTAGATGTCAACATATGGAACATTAAGGACAGACAAAAATTATTTTGTATTAGAAAATTATTGAACTACATTTTTTATTGCAAATGAGCATGTTGCTCAAAATGGGATTTTTAGATTCACAAAATTGTATAATGAATAAATAAATAAATAAATAAATAAATAAATTATTTTATTGCTATCTTATTTATTGTATAACATCAACACAAAATTGAAGCCCGTACCAGTACTACGTGCATGCGGTAGTGGGTAGTACACCAAGGCCCCGCTTTGCGTCACTATAAGATTCTTCACGTACGTTAAACGCAAACTGTCCAAAATTATATTATAAATTGTTCGATATGGGTCGAAATTCAGTTTGCAAATAGCGACGCAACGTGGGACTTTCGTGTACATATTACAATAACATTTCATTGTTTATAAAAAAAAATCACATATAATGCAGATTCATGATAGTATTTAATTTAGTTAGCTTTTACATTTAATTGAACACAAATGGTGCTTAGCGAATAATAATTCAGTAACTGCTCTGAATTTTACGGAAAATTTAAGACCTAGTCCTGCCTTGTTATAATTGACAAAACCTATCCGATGCATATGTATTAGTTTTAAGTGGACATTATCATAGTTCATGGCTTTTAAATGTTACAAGAGAGATATAGAGCTATGATATTCAATTTGCAGGAAATCAAAAAATTCTAGTGAAAATTCGGAACCCTCTTTTAGGGAAAAGGAATCCCTAAAAGAATTTTCCTGAAATTATCACCCATCGAAATGATTCCTTGCATTTGATTTCTTGGCGTTTCCTTCAGTCATTTCTTTTGCTTGCAAATGACTTATATAGTATACATACTTCTTCACAATTTGAATTTTATCACTTATTAAAATTATTATGGGCGGCCGTACTAATTCTTTCATTACTTTTGGAACAGATTCTGGAAATTGAAAGTCCCCTTCAACAGTAGCAAATACATAGGATCTAGATTACGAGCCTTATCGAAGTTCATAAGTATGTAGATGCCCATGAAGCATTTATAAGTATTAACCAATCCTCTGGGTTTCTAAAGTAGTAAATTTGTCTAGTTCATTTACGTCTAAAAGTGTTGTGTATAGAAAAACAAAATAAATAATTTATAATAAAGGGGTTTACTGATAACATTTTTATCTACTAGATCTGAACCGTAATTATTCAGGGATGTGGTCCATGTTATCTCAGCCTAGTTTCATAACACTTAAGTTGTTACATTCATATTGGTAATGGTAAAGATATAAAATGTCTTTCACGTGAAACGGTTGTTAAATTCAAATAAAAAAAAAATCCGATCTACATCAGAAATTCATTTTAAAATCCCATTTTCATTGTAAAAATGAAGGGTCCATATTGAAATATGGAATTTTGACTTCCGTAATTTTGATAATGGGATTTTAGTATCCGGGATTTCAAATAGACAAAAAAAAACTAATAAATACCAAAATAATGTAAATATTATAACAATTAACACTCCAAAGTTAACATATTATGAAGTAGTTTTACTATCTTTTTGCCTAGGTATGAGTAGTTCCTAAATTTGAGTTTAAATTGTTTATAGGGGTATATCGTTGGAAGTCCAGCATTCATAATTTACATTGTCACTGCGATGTTTTCGAACATTTAAAGATGTAGTTGAAATAACGAGTTTTACTAGTTAATCAAGATTTAAAGGAAAATTAACTTTTCTTGTGTTATCGATGAAAATTAAGAGTGAAAACAGAATTCGATTGAAAATCAAAAAAAAAATTAATTGAAATATTTATTTAAATGTCTCTTTATTTGACTCTTTGTTAGTGGATTCTAATATTTTGGTAATTCACGACCAATTTTTTATTATTTTTATTAGGAAACCAAATTACTTTTAGTATGCATTTATATTTATATAGGTATAATTATTTATTATATATTTTTAATGTTTTCAATGAACCAATAATACATATTTAAATAAAAAAAAATTTAATCAAAAAATATAATTTTATCGCGACAAAATGATAGCATTTCGTATCGATAACAAAAGATGTTTTGCATTCGCAAAGCCCGCTTAGCTTTAATATTAGAAGCCAATTTTGGTTTTAGCAATATTTGTTTGTGATTTTCCAGTAACGGAAAATAATTGTTCATCATAGTTGGCGTATTTATCCGTAGTAATTAAAGTAGAGTTAGCTTTAAATAAAACTAATAAAAAAAGATTTTCATAAAACCGATTCCGTGCTGGGATGTTCTAACATCACATTTGCGATATTTTATCGAAGTCTACGTCTCTTTCAGCTAAAATTAATTTGACTTCTGTTTCAGTTATCAATTATTTCTTCTTTATTGCTCACAGCCTACTAGAATATATTTGAACAATATCTATTTCAGTTATTTTTGTGATAGAAACACAGTAGAAACGCCACAATGTTGCAATCTAGCAGGCTGGTAAATGATAAACAAATTGAAACAGAGACAAATTTTATACTACAGAAACGAGAAATAAACTTTGATAAATTATCGAAACATTAGAACATCCCAGCCCAGATTACCCACTAGTAATGACATAAAAGCCAACTATGATGAACAAATATTTTCCGTTTCTGGAAATCCATAAACAAATATTAGGGATATTTCATTTGCCAATTTACAACAACAATGCTATGTATTCAATACCAATTTGGAATTCGTTGAATTCCTACAGAGTTGATGGTAGCTGTATTTTGTTGAGAAATAAAATATTAGAGTCCAGTTTCTCAAAAAGCATTGTTTGTATTCTAAATTTTCATAGTAAAAGGAAATTCTGTGGAATTAAGCAAAAAGTGGTTATCTCGAAAACGTCAAATAATGGGAAGTTCAATTCAAAGATTGAGCGATATTTTTTCGGTATATATAAGTTTTTATATTAAAATTTAAGGATTTATCAATTTCCTTCGCAATGTATTATATTTTTCTCAAAAATATAAAAAATTAAAACTGTTTAAATATCTAAAACAAATTATAATTTAAAAAAAAGCAAGATAACCTGTTTAATTTGTCAATATTTTGTTTCGAATAAATAGGATGAGTCGAGATAACTGTTTTTTTTACTTAAACATATTCTTGAATATAATTTTGGTTATCTGCAAAAACCCTGTTTCTGCCAAACAAAAAAGTTCACAAATTTGCCGTTTTTGTTTGTGAAAAACTAGTTATCTTTCGATATAACTGCAATAAACTATATATATCTCCTTCACATTTTTTTATAGTGTTTCAAAATAATCGGGTAATTATAGATATCGAGTTTTAATTTATATTAAAAAAATTTTTGACTAACGCACAAAAACGTGTATCTTGAGTAAACTCATTATTCGGTAACAGAATCATGCTCGACGTATAAATTTGTACAGGTTATCAGATTATAAACAGTTTTACAGAAATTTTTCTCGGAAAATAAGGAAAATTGTAAAAGTGTAATTATGCTATGTTATAGAAGATGAGCTTGCGGTTGTAATGGTCCTAATATCTCAAAAACTAGTTATATGAAGTTAACCACTTTTTGTTTAATTCCACAGAATTGTTCATCATAGTTGGCGAATTTATCAGAAGTAATAAAATTCGGGTTTGAATGATACAAATCAAAATTGAAGGTTTAGATAAGAATCATAATTACTACTGAAAAATAAGCTAACTATGATGAAATTTTTTTTTCCGTTATGACAAATTTAGAAACCAACATGGCTAATTCCAAAACTGGCCTCTAATATTTTAATTCTCAACAAAATACAGCTGTGGCCCTATTCTGGCTTTCCCTGGGAATAGGGAATTGGGAAAAATATTTTCATAGTATTTTTGTCTAAATTGTATTTTTCTGGCCTACTGAGGGAACATGATTGGTGTTAATATTTTCGAAACAAAGTTAAATGGGAAAATATTTTTCCCTACAAAAATTTTGTGGAACAAAAGTTTCCCAAATCACTTTGTTTTGAAATTTTTTGCACTAAACTTATTCTTTCAGTAGGCCAAAAAAATACAATTTAGACAAAAATACTATGAAAATATTTTCCCAATTCCCTATTCCCAGGAAAGCCAGAATAGGGCCACTGGTATTGAAATTCTAGTTTTATTTTTAGAGTTATTAGAGTTAGAGTCAGTTAGTCATTAGAGTTTTTAAAATTATTTTTTTTGTTCTAAATGTTGCCATCTTGTATATTTTATTTTGATTTTTTTGACATTTTCCACAAAATTGGTAGATATTATTGACAAGCGTTTTGTATTGAATTTTTACGATAAATATTTTTGATAAGAATAACATTCTAGTAATACTAAATAATATTTAGTTTTCAACAAAATAATAATGGTGACATAGTGTATCAATTATAATGGATTCATATAAAAATGAATAATCGCGAATGTGAAACACAACCGTCAAACAATTATCACACATGTCAAACACTACCAACTTTCAAAAACAAATCACGAGAATTCATTGGTTGCTTCTTTTGACCAAAAATTGAATTGAATACCAATTTCAATTCCTTGGTCAAATGAAATGCCTCTATTGCTGAAACCAAAATTGGCCTGTAATGTTAAAGCTAAGCGGACTTTGCGAAAGCAAAACAACTAATTGAACAAGTTTTTTTTCAATGCTAATCTGATCAATTTGTACCATAATTTTATTTTCAAATTTTTAAAGTGCGAGAAAAATCTTATAACTCGAATATTCGTTACAAATACAAAATATCCGAAACTAATTCTAATAGAGTTATTTCATTTATTCTCGTAGTTGTTGCAAATTTAGAAAAAAGTGAAACCTAGTAAACCTGGTTATAGCAATTTAAAAGTTTGTGGATTTATACAATCATGATTTAATAATCAATCACATTAAAAATAGTAGTCTTTTATCTTCAATGCAGATAAATCTCAAACAGCACCAACAATTTCCAAATTAAAATTCCAAATGCATATTCATATAATTAAGGTTTTGTGTGTATTCGGTGATACACCTAGGAAATTTATTTGCCCCAAAATTCTCATCCACCTGAAACCTAATTTTTATAGAGATTTATGATTTGTATCCAACAAAAAAGGCTGAACATGCAACAATTTATTATCATTTGATTGAAATTCATGGAAATTACGTGAATAGATTTCAGAATAACTTTAGTTTTTAATTTTTAAAATTTGCTGTTTTTATAAAAATGTAACAAACAGAGATTTCGCGGGCGCAACCATTTTTTTAAGTCGCCATATTTTGTTTTTGGTAGAGTCCTGGAAATATAAAAGCCGTATTTGTTAAAAAGATCCTTCTATATTAAAATAACTCTTATTATACGTAAAAGAAGGTTTTATATACATTTTTTTTGTATTCCTAGAATCCGGTACCATATGTGAATTGTTGCTTTTGCTCGAAATATAAACCAAATATTTTTTGTTTGTTTGCATTCTCTGTGATGTAAGAATATTAGAGTCTGCCGCTTTTAAGTTACACACCCGCCCAGCACAACAGTATAATATTATACACACATAAGTATAGAAAGAAACAGCAAAAAAGGATATATTTTTGTCGAAGATGTTTTGTATGAAATATACACAAAAAAAAATTAAATTTATGGCTTAATATACTTCTCGACTTCATATTTACCATTTCGAGCTTTTAAACCGCCGCAGCACACAAAAAATAGGGATTCTATCATTTTACCGTACCATTTTTGTGTGAGTGTGTGCTTTCGTCCTAATATAATTTATATGATATATTTTCAGTATGATTTTCTAATTTCCAATGAGCTTATATTATTATTTTTTCGGACTTTCGGTATGTTTTCAAGCAGAAAGTTTATAATTTCGTTACATGGTAGCTACTTTTTGTTCACAATGCTTTTGTAGAAAACTACAGTTGTGTTTAAAACTTTTCGTGTTCTTCATAAGCTTCAACCGAAAATACTATTTACGAAATATCTGCAAAAAAGCTCTTACACTTCATTAAGCTATAAAATGAACACGGGTACACAAAAGCCGTATACTAAAGATAATTTTAATGTTAAATGAAATCAAATCCCTATATTATGAAAAGGAAAATAACTCGTATTTTTCGAATTTTTGTGTGCGATGCTGTCATACATAAATCATATCGCAACGACAACAACAAAATTTATGGGAAAATTCCGTATGCCTTCTATATACTTCCATATATCCGGCATTATTTAATATTGTATTTGATGATTTGTTTGAATGAAAATGATACCTTTCTGTATTATGTCGTGCACACCACAATATATCCACGAATACGTTTTTCTGGTTTTCCTGAAAGCGTACAGTCTATTCTTATACGTTTGCGAAATCTTCATGAACCTAACTCTATATATTGTTATACAAACGATGCAGGAGTATAGTATATTAATGAAAATTATTTTTGGTTCCGTCTAAGTAAGCAAATCTGGCCACTGCTTCTTTTAATATATTAAAGTTTAGTTAGCATGCAATTCTGCACGTGTTTAAATGTCAATCGAAACGAATACAAATGAATTTTGTTGCATCTCATTTTAAATTTTGATTTTGAATTGTCCAACAAAAACCATGGGTCCTACTATATAAAAAACGGCACCGGCTGAGGTAGCACCTTTGCTGTAACCTTTCACTTAGATGAAACCATAAATAGTCGTAACATCAAAAGAATAAAACCTTTAGACAAAGTTTCAGAGGGCGCGTTAATCGAAAAAAATTATGCAATAATTTTACTAATTCGCCTAAATGCGTGCAAGTTTGGTACTCTAATTGTCAAAAACGATGTTTAGTAAAAATCAATTCTTGACCATAAAATATTACCAATTGACCTAATTCTTTCTTTAGCATGAACTAAGATGTAAAATTGATGGATTAATACATGATACATGTATAATTTGTCTATGGTTAGGTTTCAAAGTTTATACTGTTAAAGTTAGCCGAAAGTTTCCAGCCGAAAGATAATGCAGATAGTGTCTTGAATACAGCAAAAATCAGTCATGAACTTAAGAATTTACGAATTTACGATCGGGTTATATCATTCGGGTGAAGGGGAAATTATTTCAGTTTATAGGAATTTAAAAATCGATAGGAGCGAGAGTATAAAAAAAGTTTAACAAATAGTCAAGGCATTATCTTTCGGTCATCTGCATTATCTTTCGGCTGACAAATTTCGGCTAACGTTAACAAGATTCAAAGTTTATCGTTTTTTTTAAACGCACAAATCAACTTTTTCAATATTTTACCTCTAACGAGCGAAAAAAATTGAAATAAGGTGTTTAATGGTGTTATGACACTGACTAGTTTTTCAAATGGTTCATGTGATTACAAACGAAAAGAGAGTAGGACAAGTAATGTCAGTACAAATCACTTGAATGAATGAGTGTATACAACATATAAACAAAAAATCAAAATAAATTCAGCAACAAATGATATAGCTTACTTTTGCAGCAGTTTAAATTGGGTAAATCTATAAAAAATAAATAAACTTTAATTATTTTTTTTGACGTATAGTCATTTTTTAGTAAAGCGCGATTTGCATGATAAAAAAATGTTGTCCCAGCAAAATATTTGCTGTGTGTTTAGAGCTGCACACAATATAAATTTTTCGCATTAGTTGAATTGAGAAAGAAATATAAACTGCCATAAATAGTATTTGTTGCCATAAAATATACTCGGGTCGACTATATTTTATGGCAGTATTTTTATTTTATGGCAGCATTTGCTCAAAAAAAAGACAAAAACGTACAGCAAAATTTTTGCACGATGGTATTCTCTTCTTGTCATACACACTAAAATTTTAATATACCAAACTCTTCTTTTTTTGCTGTCCAACATATTTTCATCATGTAAATCGCGCTTAATGTGATTTTGTGTGTACGTGTATAGTACAAACATATTTCAAAACAAAATATTGCAGCGCACGCTGCACAGATATATTATTTTATTTTCATAACGTCAAAATAAATGTGCATAGTGTTGTCTACTATTTAAATTAGTTGTTTCTCTTTTTCGCCTTAATAGTTTTACAGCACATTACAGCACTTGAAAACTAGTCAGTATCATAACACCATAAGAAACATAAAATCGAGGGATTATCGTCACTAGATGGCAAGTCACGAGATAAGAAGTGCGTCCAAGGTAAGTGGTTAATAAATTTATTATAATATGTAATATTTAGATAATTTATTTATTTATTCTACCATACAGCATCTATATGCACGTAGTTATTTACAACAATATATAAAAATAATAATAAAAATTAAAAAAAAAAAAAATAGGCCATAGAAATTAAAAATTAAAGACCTAACAAAATGAAAACTAAAATCAAAACATTAACAACAATTAATAATTATAAATTACAAATTCTAATTACATTCATTTATTTAATTCTAGCACCATACTGTCAAAACTCCAAAGTAGCCATCGCCCCTCTTAAAAACATTGCCAGAAATGTGGATTTCAAAATACTCTGCAACGGTGTTAAGATCTCGTTGGATACGCGTTGCAGGACCATGGTAGCTGTAGTTACTGTCAAAAGTTGGAGTACGCAGAAAGTCACGTGGGCGTTGAGTAGCATAAATATTAAAGAGTTAAAGTTTGTCAGCAAAATCAACATTACCACAAATAATATCACGTGCAAAAGTAGCATTGGCACATGTACGCCTATAGAAGCCAGTGACTGAAGGCCCAGGAAACGACAACGGTAATAAAGTTATTAATCAATTTTACATATACATATAAACAATATAAGCAAAGTTCAGTAAGCAAATTATACAAAATTATGGTACTAAAACTTATTAAAGAAACAAACCAGTTGCATATATTTAGGGGCATTGAAATATCGGTACTAAAAATAAATTTGTTTAATAAAAGATCATTTGTTTATTTTCAAAATGGTCGCAAGAGTAAAAAAATAGAAATTAATAAAAAATGAAAATCGCATGTTTAATTTTTCTTTGTGCTAGAAAAGTAAAATATATTATAGTTTCATATATGATCGTGAAATTTGTGAAAAAATTATTAAAAAAATTGGATTGGATTCTATTTTGAAAATAAAATTATAAAATTGACCATGTGTTAAAATTATAAAATTGACCATTAGTAATGAGCTTAATAATGAATTTTGGAATATGAAAAAAAAAATATTAATTCCTTCTACATAACAAGTGTCTTATGTCATAGACACACTGTTAGTTTCGTAATTATGATTAGCTCGAAATCATGATTTCGTACACACAAAAAAATAAGCGGTGTTAATAGATTTTTTATCCTAATGACTAGTTTATTTTTATCCAATCGGATAATTATTTTAAAATCTAACACCGCATCATCGGATAAATATTTAAGTTTATCCGATGGGATAACTATTTTTGAAAATAAAATTTGTTACCTCTTTTGGCGTTAAGGAATTTTTAACCGTTTGTGAATATGTTTTATATTACAAGGGAAACCCCGAAAAACTCAGGTAAACTCCCTTTGGATAAAATTTAATCCTTTTATGGTGTTTTTTGTAAAAAAAAATTTCAAGGATTAACGATTTTAAATATTACATTTCAGTGTTTATTTGAATTTTGTGGATATCACTTCACAATTTCATTACATTTTTGTAAATTTAACATAAAAAGTTATAGTACTGTATATTAAATTTGTGAAATGTGGAAATATTCATGTGAAATCATCATTGTTAAGAATCTATTAAAATGGTAAACAAATAAATTAATGAAAAAAATGTGTGAATGACAAATTAATTCCAATTTTTGTTCTTTTAATCTATTTAGAATTTGATGACAATCTCAGTGTGCTGCATGTATTGAAACATCTTTGAGATACTAAGAGAGAAAAAAATGTATGAACGACTGACGTAAACCTACAGCCATATTCATTTTTAGTGTTTGAAAAAGTAAGTGTCCTAGTAATTCATATTTATAAATTAAAACGTAAAATAAAATAATAACATATATTTTCAGAATGGAACAAATATAACAGATGTAATTACGCAGCCACACCTGATTCTTCGAGGTCCATCAAAAAATCTAGTTTTGTCGTACAGCATTATTATCGATAGTAAGGAAATTCCAAATTGTAAACCATATATTATTTACAAAAATAAAATAAAAGGAATTATAAAATTAAAATTTATGTTATTTACTTATTTCACAAATTCCCAATTTGGGTCTTTTAAATGTCCAAGAGGATATTTCTAAAAGATAAAAGAGGTGTTACGAAGTTCATCAAATCGGTGTTAATATAATAATTATTTTAATGGATATAATTTATAAACAAATTCGGTGTAAAAGTTTTTATCCAATAGTATTTTTTGTCATTTTTATGATAACATCCGATTGGATTCAATTTATATATATCCGATCGGTGGGACACTATGTAACACCGATTCGGTGTTGTGGTGACCTTTTATTTTTTTGTGTGTACTAGTGTATCATGTTTAACCACAGTTTCAAAGTAATTTTGAACCCAGTTTCGAAATGAGATATTTTTTCTCATTTCGATGAATTTTAGTGCTCACAACGCCAAATGCATCAACAATGGAGATTCCGGACACTAATAGTTTAACAAGCAAATCTAGTTTCCTTTGTTTTTTATTTGTTGATATTTGGTTGGCGGAAACAATTTTTTTCTGTTCTGTCAATAGAAAAGTAATTTCTGACAATCTAAAAGTCAATCTTGACATTTTTGTCAATGTCTACTCCAGTAGTCAAGTTTCGTCTTGTTTATAAAAATTCGATGTCAAAATAATAAAAATCCCTTTTATATTTTTATTGCGAGCAATTAAAAATAAAAGTATTCGATACAAATGTCCTGGTGGTGAACATTAAAACTACATGTAGAAATAGAATTATTCTATACCAGCAAAAAGTTGGTTGAATACTATTCCAACTTGGAATGAAACACATGGGATTGTTGCTGTAAATTTACCAAAGTAAAACGCTACATAATATTAGCAAATGTCTCCAATTGGATTTTAAATTTACATTACTAAAGTGACGAACCCATTTTAATCGATTTATTTAAATATCTAGGAAACTATAGATGGGGTTCAGGCTCCAGTGTGCAATAACGCAAAATCCATCGTGCTATTTTGCTAAAAGCCTTAAACTTAGTCTTCAAACAAGTTTTAAATTCAGCTGCATTGTGACTATAGTCACTGATACATTTAAAAGCTCTAGTATCGATATTTAGAACGGCTGTCACCTCTGGATGTTGCAAGATGTCAATCAAACAAAAAGCAAATTAGATGTGCCGAAGTACACTGCACAACTTGTTCTATTTAACTCTCTCGATCTCAAATTTCGACTAATTGCAACAGAGTCTATAAACAAAAAAGGATTTTTTTTTAAATTATTGAAAGGAACGCTTAGATCCGCTCATGGAACTTAATAGATTTTCCGAAATAAATCTTTGACATTGATTTAATAGTCGCAACTAAGGATTGTTAATCTTTGCATTATTATAATACTGTGGTGTTCTGCTCCAAGCTGGCATTACTTCTGTGAAAGTTTCGAAAAGTTAGAGCAAGAGTATATGAGAGTATATGAGATTATTAAAAACCGGAGCTTAAGAAACATAATATCCACTATAAATGCGATTTTTAATTAATGGCTGCATAACAAACGACGCTATTTGAAGGCATGCAACACATGACACGTCAATGTCCTGAGTGCATGCGTGCTGGTTGATTCGAATGAACCCATGTAATGTCAAATTCATAATAGAATTCATAATTGTCACTTGTGATGATAAAAGGTGCTGTGTTGTTTTTGAATAAACTGTCAACCTAACTAATGATTGCAGTGATCCATGCTTGTTTATTTTGTAATATGATGGAACATTTGTTTTAAATTAATTGACATTACAAGTCAATACACAAAATTTGAACCATTTAATTACTATTTATTTATTTAGACCTAATAAAATTTAAAGTTAAGTTAATTTTAAAATGGCAAACACAGGTACTGGTAATCCTAATCTAGACGACGACGACGACAACAATAATTTAATAGTAACTATCACTGATGACACCCCAAGCGACGACGATTTAGACGGGTTCTTTGGAACTTCACCCACCGGACCAACCACGCCGGGAACAAGTCCAACAGGTCAGACAACCCAATTGGGCGGAACAAGTCCAACAGGTCAGAAAACCCAATTGGGCGGAACAAGTCCAACAGGTCAGAAAACCCAATTGGGTGGAACAAGTCCAACAGGTCAGAAAGGTTCACCAGGCGGTACAGATCCGACTCAATCGAGTAACAAAAATAAACTGGATGACAAAATTACAACAAGTGACAAAACCCCATCTGGGCAGAAAATCAAATTCGGCGTTGGAAACCCCCCGAGTGCACCTGGTCAGGTAAACCAATTCACTTTCAAAGACCCGGGTCAGAAAGGTAGCAAGAGTGGCAAAAACTCACCTAAAGACAACAACGCATTCTTCAACAAAAATAGGAATAAACAGATAGGTAAACCACGTCAAGATGGCGAACCAAACAAAATAGACATCTCAACATACAAAGTATTTACACCGAAACTATATAATTTTGAATTGTATAACTATAATAAACTAAAAACAAAACTTTTTCATAATAAAAGTGCCAATAACTTGAAAATTAAATGTCCCGAATTCGGCAAAATATTGGATCATTCAATCGCATTGCTATGGCTTTTCTATAATGACAAAAAAAATTGGAATTATTTTAATGTGCCACAAATTGAATGGGCCCTCAAATTTATAGATGGCATTACATCGGATAGAAACCGGCATTATACTGATATGGAAACGATAAAAATGCATTTGGAGCAATTACTATTTGAAACCTATTCCGAAACGGATGCCCGTGTGCTAGAGAACGATAAACCACCCGTCGAGGAGATGGATGCATTTAGTTCGATAAATTGCCCGAAACGAATAAAACTGTGTACTGCATTACCCGAATCGCTTAAACAGTTATTAAGCTGCGTACCCGATATGATCGCATATTTATCGCTAACGATTGATGACGACCAAGAAATGTGTAAGGAAAATGGTGATAATAAGATGAACCAACCGAATATGAGTGCCATGGCTCAGACATACTTAAATGATTTTGAAAGAAGGCATTTCACAAACATAGACGAAGAAATCGAATTATACGAGATGGCTAAATCATTAAAACAAACGCTAGGCTTTAATAACGGAGATGGAGGACTGAAGGAAATAACAAATTTACGACTGCGATTAGAAGCATTGGAAAAAACGTTACTGAATCTAATCGCCCATCAACACCCTGCAGGATGAGAAATTGCCAACCTAAAAGAGGGAAAGGTTTACCACAAAAAAATTGTAAATTGTAATAATCGTGTAAAAAATTGTAATTGTTTCGTTTTACCAAATTTGTTGTGACAAAAATGTTTAAAAATAAATAACAAAAGAATAAAGTGAAGCCAATTAGTAACAATGAATGCCAAGAACAAGATGAAATGAAATCTCACTACTTCTCAGATTTTCTACATCGATGAAATGATATTCAGTTAGGGTCGCCCAATAATTTTGAAGTGCTATTACTATAGAATTTAGCAGGTCAATATTTTTAGGTCCAGCAGCATATCTCTGTGCAATTAGTTTCGACAATACAGTAACACCAACCATTTAAAAAGCAAACCGTTTAAGTAAGATACTGTTTTTTTTTTGCTTACACTCCTGCGCTTTTTCAGATTACAAACGACGTGGGAACGAAAAGAGGTTCACTTAACCACCAAAAACGTTGAAACATCGCGAAGAAACCAATTTATGATGCAACACGAGGCCGCGAGATGCGTGTCCAATAAAAATTTAATAGACGATTTTACTCCAAACAATGTACGCAAGGGACCACGTTTTTTAGTTATCTGCATTACTCAAGAATAATGAATAGATGAACTTGTAAAGGCTACTAGCTAATAGAGTTATAACTGGTGGGGGGAGGGTAATTTTAAAATTTTGCCACAGTAGATTTAATTCAGTGACAATTACAGATTCAACGGTAATCAATCTACTTTCCTAGAGATTAATTAGAATGATCTTTTGAAGCGCAGGAAATTAGAACAGCTATGGAAAAACAATTTTGAAAACATCGGTCAACTGAATTGAAAACAATTTGATAAATATTCCGATATTATTCTTAACAATCATCGATGTTATCGGATCAAGTATTCCACCAATACTGATTGGAAATTGTATTTTAAAATAACATTCCATGTGGAGGGGAAATATCCTTTGCAGTTATTTCGTATTAAACAAATTAAATTTTCCAATTAGACTTCATCTCTCTCTCTTTCTCTCTCTGGCACTATATCCCATCAAGGGGTTTGACCGTCTCAAATGAGGTTTCATAATCATATTTTCATTTCAAGCATGCTAACCACTTTGCAACCGGGGTGGAATTAGACAGAAGTCAAAAGTCCCATATATAGACATGGTTTTTCATGATGGCCTTTGTCTGTACTTTAATAATAAAATTGCTAAATGGTTGGTGGCCAAATGTCTATATATGGGACTTTAGACTTCTGTAGGACAAAATTTTTCATTGAAGTTTCGTGTAACGAAGAAAGGCATTTTAAAAATTTGTTAAAAAATTTAAAATTTTGGTTACCAAATCAAGATTAATCGTAAGCAAGTATGGTATACTACAAATCTATTAAAAAGAGCTCGTCGTTTTTTTGGGAATGCCAATTTAAAATCTAATTGGAAATATTGCTAAACTCTTGTAAAACGAAATAATAATATTTTTGTCAATATCACGGAACTTAAAAATTAAGAAAATCATTGTTAGACTCATTAAAATTGAACCATTTTCGCTCCATAGACAGAAAATATTATAAACTGTCCAAAAATATAGACGTGATTCTGTGGACGTCTCTGGTAATGGCAGTACAAATGAAAACATGAATTCTATTATAGGGACACCAAAACCAATTAGAATCGGATGCCAATCACTGTAACGGTGGAGTATTGTGTAATCCTTTCGAAAATGTGGGTGAGAACCTGTGGACATCTCTACGATCGGTGGTATAAAATAGGAATTTTTTTGTCCAGGACCTGTAAATATATTTAACTCGCTCTTTAATAAACTAAATTTTTTTATTAAAATTGTAACATCTTTAAAACATAGTAAAACTCATCATAATTTTAGCCCAGTTGCTATAGACCCATTAGATTGGATGATCTCTTTGAAAATGTTAGTGAACCCCTGTAGACATTTCCAGAATTGGCTGGAATATTATTTGAAATCCATCAAAAATGCTCAGTTTCTAAATAAAATTTTTAATACAACTAATCTCAAAAATATACTTTACTTAAATCTTAAGAATAGGTCTATGCTTTACCTTTACAAAAATCTCAGCTCGAATCTGTAAAAATTTAGTCCAATTTTGTAATTTTCTTTTAAAAATAAATTCCAATAGGAAAAATAATAAAATTTAACAGTATACTTTTTTAATAATTTTTTTACCACAAACTTCACTATCATGGTCATCATCAGGTCCAATGCTCCCAGTTTGATTTTTCTGAGGTTGTGTGTCAGAAGGCGTTATACCCAATATGGTTTCAACTTTAGGAGGAGAGATCGTCACGGTTTTAGGAATAGCACCTTTAGGCATTCCCTATTTATCCGAAGTACTTTTCCCTCTAGCTGCCCAATTAAAGCAGCGTGTTGCTTGAATTAAAAGTTTATTCAGTAATTCAAGAAGTATTTTAACAGACAATCGATTTAAGTCATAATTTATTGAACTTGAATTTTCAGAACAACTTTTTAACTCGGCGTCTAGAGTAATTTTTCGTCAGTTTTTGAAAAGTGACATACAAAGGAAAAGTGACGTTCAGAGCCCCAGATTTTAACGAATGGTCTGTCTTATTATTACACTAATATTAGTTGGATTTTCATTTCCAACTGTAGACCATGGTTTAGTGTTTCCAAACGACAATTTTGTGTACTCTGTACTCTGCTTTTTTGTACCTTTGAGACCAGTCGGGAGAAACTTAAGACCAGTTGAAAGGTACGTAGTCTTTATTTTTAGCTCTTACTGTTAATATTTACTAACGGCTGACTATGGTACGTTTCAACTGTCACTGAACAGTTTTATTACTCGCTAATGATTTTAAAAAATATATTAGCCAAAGTCGCTTGGGAACCATATTTTGGCCATCTTGAAAACAAACCGCTGCACAATCTACAATCTGTAAAAGATATTTGAGAAAAACACCACATCTATTCATTTCCTTTCAAGCTTTTTCAATTCTAGCTAAAAGTCGAGGTTTAATTGACTTGATGACATTGAGACAGATCAATACTAAAACACAATTTAAAATTTTTAAAATGCAATTAATTTGGAAAATGATTGGTTTAATTTAGCTATATCCAAATCGTCTTCACAACATTGTAATTGAATTGCGATACTTGAGATGTGTTTTTTAGAAATACGAGAGATGTTTTGTCTTAAGTTTTTTTTTTTTTACAAAGTCGAGCTGATATAAACGAGTAAATTGAAACGTATATTTACAGCAACAAAAACTAAAAAAGGTATATTATGTTGTCGAGTTGTTGACATGTTTCGAATGTTATGTGATCTCTTATCTGGAGGAGAGGTGGGGTAAAATAATTTGCGGAATTTGTACCATGTAATGTAATTGACAAGTGAATTGATTTTATCGCTTTTTAATCATTTTGTAGTTTTTCTTCATACCTCAGACATTATAGGAAAATAGAAACGCCACCTCTTTCTAGGTTCATCTTTAAGGCAGCATTATTTCTAACAGATATCACCATTTTGAATATTACCATGTCCATTAACCTTTCTCAACATGCTAATCTAATTTTAAAATTCAAAATCTTATTGCTGTATGTATACATACATAAATAGTATTAAAGACGAAACACAAAACCAAATTGATATTCAAAATGCAAAATCTTTTATACACAACATTTTGTTGTCGAATATTTTAAATCTCAATGGTATAACAATCATAACCAAACATGTAAAATTTAATTGAAATTAAAAACCAACACCACAAATACCACACGAAAATCCCTTTAGTATACACACCGCACCATCATCATCACCGTATTATCCCAACAACAAGCAGCCGAAACATAGTACAAAATACCACCGAACACCAACCTTAATAATAATATTTTTATCTATTCAGGTTTCCAATTATGTAACCATGTCTTCGAGTATTCCTTTTCATTTATAAAGCAAAACACCAGCTATAAGAAAATTTTTATCACCTTTCGAGTGAAAACAAAAATAAAAATGCTACACACACCGAGTAAAATCACTTCATTAACCCAAACACGTACACAATGAAAATTTAAAATAAAAAAAAAATTTAAAATTATTTTTCCTTTTTTTTTTTTTTTGCTTCGGTTTGGAAAATATGATTGGTTCACACAAATACACATCTTTTATCCCAATGAAGAGGGGGGATACACAAAAGTACATCTCCGCAAGATTATTCAAATTTGTAAATAAAATAAAATCTCGTGTCTATTCTTCGAAAATAAACAAACATATAAAATAAAAGCTCTCATGCACATAAATCTGTAGCTTTAAAGCACAATCGAAACAGAACACAGAAAAAATTCCTGTTAATCAATAAACGTGGTATGAAAATTAAATACACCAAACGAAAAATTTAAAGTGCTTTTCATGGTTTTTGTTTTGCATTCTGAACGATTACGGCAAAAAAGCGCTAGAGAAAAGCTTAAAAGAATTTCAAAGCAAATTGTTTATAAGGCTGAATTTCCGAGAATAATTATGTTTCCCAAAATTTCGGTAAATTCGTTTTACCTATCAAATCCAGTAAACATGCGGCAGGGTACGCCTCACATATATAAATTTAGATAAACGAGCGGGCTCCTCGGCAACATATTCATGAAAATTAATATTTAAAAATTAATTCCAATTAAAAAATAAAAATTTCCCTCGATTGTAATTTTCCTATCGCATGATGAAAATTTTAAATGTTTTAAATAAAATATTGACTGGATGTGTAACTACATATATATAGAGAGATAGGGTAGATACATTACTTGTATATAGGTATAGAGAATATACACAGATGGAAAATAAAAGCTCGTATTCATGTAGATATATATCGAAATTATACTGTACATCATGATGATGATGACGATAATGATGACACAGAGCTTGGAGGATAATATCAGCACACAGCAATGAACCTGATAATTCTTAGAAGTATTTTCTTATGTAAATATTCTTCTTTTTGTGCTGTTGAATAATTCAAGGACTGAACATTTAAACATAACAACAGCAAAAATTCAAGCTTTTTAAAGTACGCGTAATTCATTTTATCTAACTTTTCAAATATTCATCCTTATCCATGATTTTACGTACCTTGTATATGCACGCTGATTTGATTGGATATGTTTACATTATGTGTGTCTATGGGAGGGCTTTTTTTTACTTTATTAGGCATATTTTAAATTATTTACATTTTAATTTTTTGGAAATTATATTTTGTCGAGGACTTTTGATTTAATAAGATTTGGTTTCCTTGGTCATGAGAAAATTAAATCAAATATTCATCTCGTATATTCTTTGTAATAACTCCTACAAGCAGAGATCATGGTTACGTATTAATTTAAATTTTTTCACCTCATAAAGTTGCTTCCATTTACTTTCAAAACTATCTTTTGGAAGAACTAATGGTTCCTTAGCTGTCTACTGGGGATCTTTATATTTTAATTGAATTTAGTACATCCCATTTTCTAGCGTGACCAAGTTTTAGGCCCTACATCCAGTTAAATATTTACGTGGTATAGTAGATCATATGGTCATATACACATTCGCCTTCCCAAGCCATAATGGATAATTTCATATAGAATGGACACCACACATACATTTACAGCATATTCCAGTTGGGATCAAACATACACACAACAAATGATTTTAATTTCTAAAAATCAAAAGTTAGCTCTAGACTTCAGCGACATACCATACAGTTCGATGTGCTTAGTAGTGCTAGGTCTTTATTTTCAAGTACTACCAATTATCTTTTACTTTTTTCTAACAGAGTTTTTCGATGTGGAGACTCAGATAATCAAAACCACACCAAGTCGCCTTATTAGAAAATTATAAACGCCACATCGTCTGAAAAAAAAAATCATTTGAGCAAAGGCTGGTGAATTAAAAATATTATAGCCAAGTAACCATTCTCTGTAAGAAGGTCACAACATTGGACAGTATTCGCCTATGTTCTAAATAACTTTGGGAGAAGGTGAAATACGAAATAGAATAAGAAATTTGTTTTAAAACAGTTGGCTGAGAGGTCTTACATCTGACAGATTTCATTTGTAATTACGTTGACACGAAAATAATAGTTAACATATGTTAGATTGTTAAACTTTAGTAAAACATTTGATAGCGCAGTCACTACAAAATTATGACCATATGCTAATCAACAATTTTTTATTTTGCTGTGGCTATCGGTTTTTCCTATTTCTACCTGCCAAATCCAGCTGAGTGTGTGCTATAAATATTTGAAAAAGTCTATTAGAGTAGGACTCGTAACCTTTTTACTTTTATATCAGCCAGACTTTCTGATCTACATTGTTTTGCTTAATAGATTACGAAGACAAGGCAGCAATATTTACTTGAATTTTCCCCAGTCTGATCTGCGAAATGGTTTTCTAATCCACTACTAGGAAATAATCAAAAGTTTGATGCACCGGTATCTTGGGGCTGTCGCTTCATCGTGCTTTATATGCTTAATTTTGTCAAATCATTCGTATTTGACCAATTTCTATTATAGGAAAGAAGTTTACAAGAACTGACGTTGGAAATCTTAATCATTTGAAAGTCTGTTTAAATTCTCGTGACGAAGGTCGTTATTCTCAGCAATAATTACTCCTCCACCGACATTGATTCTATCAGACGCTCGACCATGACAAAACGCGGAATAACGTAGTGGAAAATATTCTTTAAGTTTAAAATCATTGTGTATGTAAATTATTATTTCATGTATTGATTAATTTAGTAGCTGCATTGACTGGCATGCTGTTTTTAATATTCGATTAATTTAAATCATGACTGGTGGTTTCAAGTTTTTTGGACGGTTAGTAACCTCATGCACCAAAACTCTATAAGGCCAGATGTCAGGTTGTAGATATTTATGCTATCAACTCCAGCTTTAACGGAGACAAAATTGAGATGTCTATAACATCTTTGTTTGCAGGCACCAACAGATGGAATTTAAGTTCCTCTACAGGAACCTCGAGTTTACCGCACACATATTTACACAAGGCGTTTGGCACAGTGGTGTTGGAAAATTTGGAGGCGTAGATGAATTTTCTACTTGAAACGGCTTTAATACCTTGATCATTTTCGTTGCATGAACCAACAATATACCCCAAAGGCGGTACTGGAAAACGATGAGTCATAGGAGCTGATGAGGCATTAGCATTTAGAATAGTTAGCAGGTTGAACTTCTCCAAAATCCTCTAAGCTACTTTTTGCAAGCCATCATTAATATTTCTGGTATAAGCACCAAAACTTCTTGAGACATGAGAAGCAGTTGTTTCGGTCGACATATATCAGAATCATGTTCGCAATCTTAATACACAAATTTTGCATATCGGCATTCTTTCAACAATTTGCTCCAAACTTCCATCTTATTTTCGACACATTCTGGATGAAAAACAATCTTAGAATTACCATAACAGTGAAATGCCAGATGCGGATTTTTTACATTTGCTACACTTGTTCGATATTGCAAAAGTTTACGATTATTCAACCAAAAAATTATGAAAGCACGGTGGGTGCGAATCTTCACTAGTGTAGAGTTTCAATTAATACAGCAAAATTTACTTTGCAATTCTCTACAAATAAATAAGGTAACGTTGACAGCTGATTTATTTGTTCGTAAAGCTTAGTACTCAGTTCAAAGTGAAATGAAATTTTAACGCGGTCTGCAAAAATCTATTTATTTTCGAGGGAAATAGAAATGAAATTTTATTTGGAGAATTTTTATTTTTAAATTTATTTAATTTATTTTACTAAAAATTTTAAGATTTATGGTATTTATTCTTTTTTTTTAAGCAAATGTCAAAATTTCACGTGAAAATAATGTGCCGAGACATTATTTTAACAGGAAAATAATTTGGAGAGATTATGCGGCCCATTTTTTATGTATTGAACACACTTTGCTTTTTCGCTGGTGAACTGAGTACTCCAAAATGATAACAGAAGTGGAATTTTTCATTTCTAATTTCACTTTAATAAAATCGTGAAATCGAACTGAATACTAGGCTTAAGACAACAAAATTATAGAATTTTATTTATTTATTTGTTTAATTATCAGAAAGGAAAATTTTGCTAACTTTAACTCATTCGAAACCTAACACATCTCATTTTGAGCAGCAGTTGCTCATTCATAATGAGATATGCAGGTTGGAGTGAGCCGTACAATTTTAATCAAAAATAAATATGTGTAAGCATAATATGCTTTTGTAATGAACGGACGCCAGTTTTGTAATATTCATTGTGCAGCTATTTTCATGCTATTTATGCTTGATAATTTGTATATCGGTCCCTCTTGGTATATATAGTGTGGCTGATACCCTCTGATGCTCTGGTTAACGGGTAGTTAAGTCGCTGCCATGCCTTTGCACTATAGTCTTTTAATCCTAAGTCATCCACAAGAAGTTTCATGTTGTGCATATATTTTTTGTTAAGAAAATGCTTACACTTTTTACAAAAATTTAAAAACCACAAAAAATCGAAAAAAATATCAACCGTTTGACTCGAAAGTCAAAGGCTACTTTTGTTTGAATTCGATCACAGATTCTTAAATAAAGACTAGTACGCAGCTGATGTGAAATTATATTTTCTGGTCTCCAAAATTAACCAGATAATTTGTTCATGAAAAATTAGTTGTCGATTTTCGCAAAATATTAACGCAGATCCGCCGTTCCACACTTTGATTCTTTCGTCGTGATTGTTTCCTCGTTTCCTTCCCCGTCACCAACAAATTAATTTTGCGGTGGGGAAATTTGTAAATCTTTCTTCAACAAAATATTTGTTTTTGATTCTACTGGTTCTCGCACTACTACAAAGATAAAATATTTCAAGGCTATTTTGGTTATTTAAAAAAATATTTTTAATCCAAGTTAACAGTTTACACAAACAAAAATATATTTTTTTTAATATTCGAATACGTCAAAAAACAAATAATTTTAAACACATACATAAACAAAGAAACGCGCAAAGAAATCAAATCTGAACGTCGATTGATTTTTTGAAGTCATGGAATTACGAATCAAAGTGTGGACAGGCGCGATAGCTGCATGTTGAATTAATGAGTGTTTTCGTTTATTCACTCTGTGTAATCCGGATGTTCCAAAACTGACATAAAAAGTACTTCAAATCATTATATGTTTTCTGTCCTTTTCGTTTATTCTTTTATTTATATAGAATTTTCGGAACGCATTCTTTTTATGCTACATAGAAACGTGGAATAAAAAGAATATTTTGTGTGCACATATTTTTTGTTTTTTAATAAAACAACATAATATTTTTATACATTAGGTAAATAAATAATGCAAAATATTTTTAATGAAGATTACTATTCACGCTGCGTAATTATTGATTTATAGTAGAAATTTATTCTATTTATGTTCTTTTATTACATTTCTTTCGGAATGTTCTTAGGTTACGTTATTAACATTCCATTTCTTCTATTCTTTCTGAAGCATGACTTAACGGAACACCCATTATTTAATTAATGAAATATCAAAAATTTAGGTTACTTTTATCGTACCTACAGATAAAAATGCAGTGAAAAATGTAGAGTTAAATAGAGACATCTATATTCTTATACGAAAAATACCAATTTCGCTAGCTTACCTGCATACCGCAAAATAAAAATCAACGGTGAAATGGCCGAATTTGTAACGGGGAGAAGCCATGGAACTTTTACGGGCCATTTTGGAGCTAAGTTCACTTCTTTTAATCTTCGACTAATTGTTCTGGCCCTAATATTAACTTGACGGGCATTAAGCAACTCATTTTTCAGTTGAGTAGCAGTACGCTTTCGATCTCGTAATGAATTAATTTTTAAAAATCGATCGTCATGCTCGGTTGTGCACCTTTTATGTCTTTATCCGGGCTTTCTTTTATATTCTTCCGTCTCTCCATGTCACTTAAGTATTTGTGAAACCGAAGATTGGTTCACTCCTAATTTACGTGCGATTTGTACTTGAGTATAATCTTCTTGATACAATGTGACGACTTTAACCGCCTCCAGCTCATGAAAAGAGGCCATATTACAATCGATCTTATATTAGGTGTTTGCTTTAGAACACATTTACAAGAACTAAGTGGTACTGCATTTACAAATAATTGATTGCAATGGTACAAAGGCCGATCGTTGCGTTGAATTTCAAACAACATTTAATTAATTGGCTTGCAGGAGCCTTTATTCTAGGTGGTTCCTGATAAAAATATAAATGTGTTATCATTTGGCACTAGTAGTATTAAAATTGACCAGCGGGATTTTTTTTTATTACAAAAAAAAAAATTGAGTTAATTTTGTCCACGAGCGTATGTGCGTCATTATTAAAAACAAATCGTAATAAAACCAAGATTTTTTTTTATCAGTAGTGCTGTTAGTGATTTATTAGTAAGGTTTGTAACTTGTGGTAGCTTGTTTTTTAATATTATTAAAAATTGCTTAATGATCGAGGAATAGTTGAGTGTAACCTTGCACAAAAGAAGCCAATACACTGCGCGGCCTTCAATAGGTTGGGGTGAACTACAAATGATAGATTGTTTTTGGAGGTACTGGGTACAAGATTCTTAGCTGCTTTAATAGTGTTTTCCAAAGTTTCTTAGTTTGTATACCGCTTCTAAAATAATTCATTCTAAAATAACATTTGGAAATTTTTAATGAAGAATTTTGAGGAAAAAAATTTATCCGGAATCTTTTCTCATGAAAAAAATAGATTATTGACAGAATTCACCTCGTGACAGCAAACTGAGAGTGAGCAACATTTTGTTCATCCATTTAAAAAAAAATTTATTGACAATTGTAAAAGTTGGAAAACGCAGGGAGCGAAAAAAATAAAAATTACACTAGCTATTCATCATTGAAGACATTTCGTAATAATAAAAAACAAGCGTATTTTCAAATTGACATAGCTCGTTCAGTTCCAGATTTTTCCGCTACGTTCCACTCGCGATCCTCCAATCGTCAATTGTGCTAGGCATATAAATTGCTGCGAAAACGTTTGTAAAGTTTTCACTAGCGCAGTCTATATGTGAATGAGATAACTACAAACTTTTCGCTGCGAACTCCTGAGCTAAATATTTGTTTGTTATTTTGCTAGCTAAATTTTTCGTCGAATTTGTATTAAACATCGAACATTAGACAGAAATTGACAAAAAGTTGACCGACTTATAATTGTTAACTTCCTTTGAACTCCCATAGATTTATCTTACTGTTCGTGAGTGTTCCGCAGCAACTGGATCTTAAAGATGCGGGAATCGTATTTGATCCTCTGAAAAACATACAACAAAATATTATTGTAAGTGTCGAATAATCTACTCTGCAAGCATGACCCAATAATCGTGAGAAATTCCACAATTTGCATCGACGTGGGTTTTTCTAAAGTGTTTTTCAGTGTAAATTTGAGTGACTATTTTAAGAATTTATGCAATGGAAAATTAACTGAAATGAACACTGCTATTAAAATCAGTCGATTTCTAAAAAAAATGGGCAATGGCTTACTTTCAGTACATTAGCCCAAATATACAAATCGGAAATTTCCACTATCGCCGAGATTTCTCACTTGGGCTCAAAAACTCTAGACGGGTCCAAAACTGGATTGCGCTGAGAAGTTGACCGATTATAAAACAAACAAAAGCAACATTTTTTTCGATAGAAAGGAAATCAGATTTTGAGGAGCACATCTTCGAAGTTAACAGCGGGAGTTTTCACTATCAGTTGGTTCTCATTTTCACACCTTAGATGGTAGTTAGAAGTCGACCAAAGTTTTAAACTATTAGGCAGTAAAAATTTTGTAATTTTTAAAGGAACACATAGGACTTTCTTGTTACATTATAGTTTGCCATTTAAAAAGTCTTGCCAAGATCTAAATTTATCCAAAGCTTATCTTAAGATTTTATGGAAATTTTGGAATTTGTTGCCACGCTTGCACTGTACCCTTCTGCTAAAACATAATAATTTTATACATACACTTGCATACATACATATGTCAATATTAATTACACATGTCAAGAACAATTATTTATTCGTAATCCAACCACTCAATCGATTAAAAAAACAAACATAAAAAAATATTAATAAATCATTAATTTTGATGAGAATTTTGATAAGAATTTAATGATATACCAACCCAAGCATAAAGAGAACCATGATGTATTGCACCAACCAATATACGGATTAGAATTCTTAAAGGGTTTTGAATTTAATTAAATGCATTTTGAAATATCCGTACATAATATTATGCAAAATATCCGTAATAAATTTTTAAAATCCATTGAAACGAGATAAATCTAATTAAATCATGATACATAGGCAGGCAACACTAAAAACAACAACAGAAAATCTGAATTTACGAAATAATTAAATCTTAAAGGAAATCGATTTTCATCTCTCTATTATTTAAATATCCATATTCCGTTCCATTATCTCAACCTTTTCCTTTGTGTAAAGTATTTTTCATAATATAGGGGTGTGCATAGCGGTGCGGATCAATTAAAATTCATTTTAACTCATTCATTATACACGAATTTCAGGTAACATAATTAACATTTCTCATTCGTTTGCCATCAATTAATCGGTAACACCGATCTGGGTGGAAAGCTATATACATATACATCTACATATATATATACGTAAGGGGTATGATGACGAGTTGATGCGAGGTGGAAAAAAATCCTAAAGAAAATTTAAATCAATTAACTT
Source organism: Nephrotoma appendiculata (assembly GCA_947310385.1). NCBI lineage: Eukaryota > Metazoa > Arthropoda > Insecta > Diptera > Tipulidae > Nephrotoma > Nephrotoma appendiculata. Next base: position 367,010,177 of record OX371224.1, on the reverse strand, counting down.
GAAATCAGTCGATTTTGTTTTATTCCGATTTTCTGTTGTGATTCTGTTCGCTCTGTAATTATTCGATAATTATATGTCTGGTGTACAATCAGATTTTTATGCTCTTTAAGTGGGCAGAAGAAAATAATGACGAAGAGGGGGCGGAACACGTGTATTTTATTTAATCGGTATATAGGAAAAGGATTAAAAGATCTGAAAATATTGATTGTAACGCTTTTGCTTGATTTAATCGTATCCATTACATAAATTGCGACCGAAACGTCCGTATATACCAAACGATTCTCGTTTTTTGTTCCAATTTTCCACTAAACTGACCATTTCTATATAGGAGAACAGCAATAATTAAGAAATTATCTTCCAAATGATAAAACCGATATGAGCGCAAATTAAATTTAATTAACGAAAACTTGAAATTGAATTAATTTAATTATAGACGTCGCTCTATCTCTCTATCATTGAAGATGTTTAATTTGTTTTTCGCCTTCGTCATCTTTGCGTTTACCATCCTATACACAATATAAGATGAATAAAATACTCTGCACTTAAAATTTATTATCCGTAAAACTTGGAATGATCTTTGTTGAATTTATTTTCTCTCGAATTTTTCGTTCAGAATTCATCGTCTTGAGATGAAGAACAATGTGACTAAAGCTTTTCGAACTTGTGTGCTATGTACGAGTACATACACAAAATAAAGTTTTCTACTATAGTTGTGTGCATTGCATTCGGAGAATTTTCGATTCAATTTTTGTGCTTTTCTGTTATTTGGGGTGTCGAGAAAAGTTTCTACACATATTCTTCAAGCTTTTTTTGTGTTTTTCTATTTACAGTTGAAGAATATTACATTCTGGAAAAGTTATTTTCTGTATATTGTGCTTTTTACATTTTTTTTTTTGTATTTTAAATTAGTTTTGACTAATATACTAGACGATCATAACGATATATATATATAGTAAGAGTAGAGAGCAAAAAATGGTTTTCATTTTAACGGAAACTTTTCTAATCAAATTAATGGAAGTTTTGGCGAATGTGTGAAGAACGTTTAGTTTAATTACGTATATGTTGTCTGCTGAATTCATTATACAATTAGTGTGTTGTTGGTAAAGCTGCAATTCAATGTTCAAAATGCTCAAGTTTACAGATCTTTTAGTATTTAAGACAAACAGAGACACACTCGGATCTAAAGGGTGATTTTAAAATATTTTGGGTGGCCGTAAAACTTTAAAAAAATTTAAAAATCAGTTTTACTCAAAACTGTGGCCAATAATTAATTTTTTAAGGACTAACTTTACTTCGGCACCCACTAAAAATTATAAATAATTTATTAATAACTGCGTCCTAATCGGTCCTAGTAAGTTTTATATTTAATAAGCATTAACATTATGTATAAATAAAAATAAACCACTACATAAAGACATGAACTGAAAATCCCCAGTGTTTCGTTTTGTTGTACATGATGAACACTTGTTCAAAGTTACAAAAAAATTATTATGAAATACACTATCATTTCACATGTGAGATATTGCCATTGAACATCGATCTAGCAAAATAATTTTATTGTCCTAGTATATCGAATTTTCCAAAGTAAAATCACGTTTTTATTGCAAAATGTTAAATATTAATCGTTGAGGGTTGTAGACTCATTTAAAATTCGTTATTGACAATTTTTTTCGGCTGTATGAAAACTCAAACGGTATATTCTATTTGCTAATTCATTTCTTATGTTAATAACCAAAATATTATTGTGAGTAAATTTTCATAACTTGTTATAATTTTTGAGACGGTTGGGATATTCGACACATGTTGATACTTAGTTCAGAGTAAGGTTATGTTTATGTCCGGTCGAAAAAATTAGCATAGATCGATCTTCAAATCAAATTTTTTTATATTTCTAACTTTATGATAGTATATAATGCTCTAAAATGAGCAGAATGAAATCTGCTCTATCCACCTATTCACCACTTTTATTTACGTACATTTATCCACCACTTTTATTATTACGTACAAAATTATCTGTACAAATTGGGTCGAATAAGAACAAAGATTTGTTTTAAATGGGCAGAATTTATCAGGCATTTGTAAGACAATTTGAAAAAGACAAAAGTTGGTAAAAGCCTTTGGGCTAGTACAAATTTTGGAGACAGTATAAAAGCAAGTATAAAAATGGAAGAAAAACGATATCATCCTCCTGGCATCCAGCAGCAGTATGCACGTTCCAGCAACCTTGACACTTGAGATGTAGTGCTAGCAAAAAAAGATCAATCGCCCGCTAACTTCATATTGATTGCTTCTGTGCTCAGGCAATCAAATACAGCCAGGTAAATTTTATGTAATTTCAGCCCTCCACATTTTTATGGACGAACATGGATTGGTTTCGCATAATCAACACCCTTGGATAAAAAGTGTCTGACTAGAGTACCCCATTTAAAAGTTATTTGACATTTCTTCTTGGTCCGGCGAAATACAACAATTAATTATCCGAAAATTTAGTTTCAAAATTGTAAAGAGATTGTGAATCGGGATGGGTGCTCGTTCTATCCGATTGTAACGAAACGACTCGGTGCAACCGAAGGTGCGACAGAGACGCAACAACAAAGTAGCCTATTTATCGCTTCATTGGCAGAATTTCTCCGTGATTCTATAGGTGTGACTTGCAGCACGTTTGCCCGCTAGAGTGAAGAAGGTGAGCGGAGTTCTTGTCACGAGAACCACAGAAAACTAGAAGTGCTGCTATACTTTACTCACACGATATACGATTCACTTGCTGATAATAATTATGGATCCGTTAGTAATGATGATGATCTGGTACGATTAGTGATGACAAAGGTAGACTTCGTTATTTGTCACGTATGAGCCACAATTGTATGCCACGAAGCAAACGAATGCGTGCTTTTATACTCTCACAGTGGTGAATATCCTAGTCCGTTAATATTAGCTAGGATCGTTTAAGGCAGCTTGCAAGTCGCGATAGCAAACCGGTAAAAGCAACTGTCACGGGAAAACCCCTTATAAGGCGCGGCCGGTAGTGTTATATTCCACTTTAACTTGGCTATTATTGGCACTATACAAAGTAAAAGAGAACAATAATTGGCACTTTTTTCGAAAACTGATTACGGCTTAAGCCAACATTACTCGAATTTACAAGACGTTTAGAACACAAATTAACAAAAATGACAAAGCTAAGTATCACAATAAAAAAAATGGAATATATTTTACCAGTTCTTCCGCCACGATTAATTATCGTTAACAATAAGCAGCAAACCACTCTCGTAATTATATGATATATATATATATATATATATATATATATATATATATATATATATATATATATATATAACGCGAAACTTTAGCAATTTAATTTCGCAAATGGCACTTTATATTTATTATTTTTAATGTTACCTTATCACTGTACTACTGTACTACACTGTTATGGTATAATAATATTGTTATGTGCAAGGTTTCAAAGCGAATGGCAAAAATTATTGGCAATTCATTTTACGAGCTTTCTTCTTTCCTTTTGTTTTAATACTTTTTATTTTTGATTAGCAATATACAAAAAAAAATATATCGCCCTAAACCAAGATCATCACCATTTACCTTACGATATTCAAATTATGCAATTATACCAAAAAATATCAACATAAGGGCGATAGATTGAGTGCTTTTCTACGATCATATGAGTGAAAAAATCAACGAAAAAAACACTAAACAAACATAGGATTCACGAACTTATTATTAGCCTGCTGGAACATCTTAATGTTACACGATCACGAACTCTATTAATACTCTCGGACTCACTCAATTCCTTATACAGGCAATTTTCGGTTGGCCACTCACAAAAACAGCTAATTTAAGTAATCTCGGAGTTTGAACCCTGCCGCCGCCATTGTCATGGTTATCTCATTCTACGGAACGACGATATCCTCCCCCGTGTCCGGGAAAAAGTGCTAGTGAGATACCACTTGTATGATAAGCAAACAAAATTATATTAACGGATCATGTGGTTCTTCTTTCCACAAAATTTTTTGAAAATCTGAAAACTTGATCAATCTGACCATTTTCTCCAAGTCTACTATCATGACAAATCGATAAAAGCAATATACATGTTTTCGTCGAGTGATCTGCAGGTTTTAGTTTTGGCCGAGGCATTAAAAACGACACATACAATGATAGAGGTTCTTGTCTCTTTGCAGACGGAATGATATGGCAAGTAGTACGAATGACTTCATCTAAAATTGATATCCCAAAGCTATACACAAAAGAGCAATTTCAGATTCTGAAAGTTCATGTGCACACAAATTGATATTATTCTGAATTAACCATCGCACACAACTGATGAGGGTTCAGTTTCAGCGAACTACCAGAGGAGATGTGCAGGGTCAGAAAAGATTATACGCTCATCGACTATCTACCAGTGAGGTTTGTAGTAGTCTAATGGTAAACATCGTTTAATCCTATTGGTAAGTATTTGTGGTTGGAGTCAAGTGGTAACCGCTTCGAAGATTTTTTTAATTTCTGTGCTTTTGGCTTTTGTGAACATTATTGCATAGATGATTTTTCTTGATACGGTATAACTATAAATATTAGTAGCTCGAGTTGAGGGTTTTTGTTCGTGGGCTTGCAATTCTCTAATCTATCGACACGCATATTCAAAAAATTTAGAAATGATTACAACGAGAGAAACCCTGGGTCCGTGATTTCACTTGGCCAGCGCTGTTGGGTCTCTTCATCCAATTTAAATGAATAAACCTATGAATGCAGAATCTGGTGGGATTCAAACGAAACTTTAACCACAGCACCACTTGTCCGGTAGTTAAATATACGGTAAAAGAGGTGTAGTAGTATACTCATTATTTTACTTAGTATTTTACTTATCGAAAACGAAATTGTATTTTTTTTATCGATAAGGATACTCGCAGGTCACAGTATCACAGCACAGCAAAATTATCATACTAAGTTAGAACAACATTCCAACGCATTAACAAGGGAAATATTATGGATACCGATAAATCTTAAAACTTACAAAAATGAAACGGAGGTTGCTGAAAACCGAAGGTTAATCAATGCCTTGCTGGATAAAAATACTGTTGATATTGCTAATAAACCATTTTCTGCAGTAGTAGCTGAGACAGTGTCCAATCCCATTAGCTATACTTTGCCAGGACCAACAAAAGAAGTCATGGGTACTGGCACACAGATCAACTCGATTAGAACTGTACCTTTACCGAACAAAATTTTTTTATATATTAGTCGTTTTGATCCATCTGTCACCCCTGATCGAATTGTGGAGTACATTTGTGACAAACTGCAGGACTGTTCACCAGAGGACTTTGAATGTAAATTATTACTATCCAAGGATCATGTTATCGATAACTCACTAACATTCATCTCATTTAAAATCGGATTGAAGGAAAACCATTACAATATGCTCAATAATTCTGAGGCTTGACCACTTGGGGTAATAATTCGGCTATTTACCAGTTATCCACGTGTGGCAAAAAACCGGACTGGGGTAACATTGCCAACCAAACAATAACATCTGCGCCTGCCATCACACCATCTTTTAAGCCTCTCAACTGCGGAACAAATCCTCAGCATTATTCATTCTTTCTGTGGCAATACAACATAACCACTCAATATCAGTTAAGTGATTTTGTCATATTTTATTTCAATCTGTTCCTTTTCGCATCATTTATAACCAATCCAATTTTGGACGAATTTGTTTGATTATTGACTGTGTTGTGGCTATAAAACAAAACCACTTAACTGCACTGAATTGCTATATATTACTTTATTGTTTTGGAAAAAAAAACTCTGAATATTCATTGAATTTCAGTTAATTGATTATGTTGAATTGCCACAGATATATTATCACAATTCGAGCGGCATTCGAACTGAATCTAAGTCTCTATATCTGTCAAACTTGGAGGATAATTACAACGTTATTTGCATCACGGAAACGTGGTTAACTGCCCACTACAGAACCGAGGAGTATTTTCCACCAACTTATGCAGTTTATCGGAGAGACAAACATCTACAGCAGGACACTTATGCAGTGGGGGGTGGTATTATAATAGCCGTCTCTAACAAATACTCTTCTATGCTGATAACGTTAACCAACTGTGGTGCTGAAGTTGTTGCTGTGCAGCTAACGGTTTCATTCATATTCGCTGATCATTTGTGTCACATATATACCATGTCATTCAAGCGTTGCGGTTTATGATATGTTTTTGAACACCGTGAAACTTAATATTACTGCATATGGGGACTGAAACAATGTATCAATGTCAAGAATTGTAGTAACAACGTGTTAAACCTTGCGTTTGTGCCAATTGATCATGAGATGATGTCACAACCTGTGATGATTTAGTTGGATCTTCAAGTATTTATCATTTGCCGCTGAATATTTCAGTCTTGTTTGAATTCGGTGAATTAATCGAAAATAATACCGACTCTGTCATCTATATTTTTAAAAGGGGCGATTATATTTCTTTAAATGCATTTCTAGATGGGTATAACTGGTCTTCATTTTATAATTGTAATAATATAGACGATATGTTGAACGAATTTTATAAAATTGTTCAAATGGGCATTGAAACATTCATTCCTAGATTGGTTATTTCAGGCGCCAAGAAGCAACCGTGGTATAACAATGAATTGATAAATTTAAAAAAAAGAAAGGATAAGGCTCATAAACTTTATAAAACTATTTCCAAATACAGTAAATTACAACTCATTTAAGGTCTTACGTAAAAAGTATATATTTCTTAACCGATTTCTTTACAGTAATTATGCTTTGGAGGTGGAATCACAGATTAAATCGAAACCCAATCATTTTTGGCATTTTGTTAACTTTAAAAGAAAATCTAAATGGTTACCCTCCCACAATTTGAAAAACCGATTCTGTGATAACATTCTAGATAAGGTTAATTTGTTTGCTGATTTCTTTGAGAGCGTTTATAACCCAGATTCAGGTTCTAATTTCTGTAGCGTAATAAGAAATTTTCAATGTTTCGTTTGGAAATTGATACAATCTTATCGGAATTGTCAAATCTTGACATTAACCATAGTGCCGGCTTTGATTCGATACTCCCCTTTATTTTTAAAATTGACCGGTAACGCAATTGCCGCCCCGTTGTGCTTTCTATTTAATAGAAGTCTAAGAGAGGGATATTTCCCTACTCTTTGGAAGCGATCGCTTATTAAACAAATTTTCAAATCCGAGATTCGTGGTAATATTGAGAACTATAGGGGTATTTCTATAATTTCAGTCTTACCCAAGTTGTTTGAGAAACTTGTTAAAGATCAATTATTCTTTCACGTGAAAACTCTTATCACTCCAAAACAGCATGGTTTCTTTCCAGGCAGCTCAACTGTTACTAACTTACTCTTGCTTACAAATTGTGTCTCTAATGCCTTACAGAGGGGTAAAATTGTGCAGGTTGTGTACACTGATTTCTGTAAGGCATTTGATAAGGTTGATCATGACTTGCTGTTGAAGAAACTTGATTCCTTGCAGTGTAGTTTTCTCCCACTGGACTGGATCAGATCTTATCTTGATTCCAGAACTCAGATAGTAAAGATTGGTGGTTTCACGTCCAGAGTTATAAATGTCACTTCGGGAGTGCCTCAAGGTAGTCATTTGGGTCCTATGCTTTTCATACTATTCATCAATGATGTAGTGGATTGTTTGAGTTATTCCAACATCCTCATCTACGCGGACGACATTAAAATTTTTAAACCATTTCATGCACCAATGACGCAAGAGACTTCCAATCTGACTTAAATAATTTCAGTATGTGGTGCACAGCTCAGAATTTGACCCTAAACATTTCCAAATGTAAAACAATCCGTTTTAATCGTGCAATTACGCCCGCTAGTTTTGACTTTTTCCTGGATAACTGTATTATTGAAAATGTTGATACGTTTATGCGTCTAGGTATAACATTTACGTCGAACTTATCATTCAATAAGAACATAGATATCTGCATATCTAAAACGAATTCCATGCTTGGGTTTATTAAAAGGTTTTCGAGGGATTTTCAAGATCCTTATTCTATTAAAATATTATATATCTCGTTTGTGCGTTCGTTGTTGGAATATGGTGCAGCAATTTGGAATCCGTTGTATGGTAACTGTTCAGACCGAATAGAAAGGGTTCAAAAGCGCTTTTTAAGGTTTTCTTTGCGAATGTTGCCCAGAGATGGGAACCTGCCTGCTTTTATACTCCCACCGTATCGAGGCAGATGTAAATTAATAAATATTGAGCCGCTCTTTAACCGCAGAATCGAAATTGGAGCATTATTGGTTAGGGACTTGTTGGTGTCTAAAATTGACTGTCCTGAGATTTTGGTGTTGTACGATATATATACTCTGTTCCGGACCCTTCGCGTTAGAGATTTCCAAATTAAGCTGCCTTATATTAGGCATAACTACGGTAAATATGAACCTGTTTATCAATCTACTGTTTCTTTTAATAAAGTTCGGTCAGCTTTCGACTTTAATCTATCTAGCGATGCATTTAAGAATTTAATGTCTAATGTTCTTTTAGATTATTGGTAATTTTTCATGTTTGTTTAATTTTAATTATTTTTTAATGTATTGTAATTGTAACCAGATTGTATATAAGTATAAAGTTGGTAATAAATAAATAAATAAATCGGCGGCTTGAAAGTAAACTTCTCTGAATCTATGTAGGTAATTAATGAATTTAAAAAAACCTACCAAATATAGGTTAAGGTATAGAAAACCATTTTTCATTAGCTTGTACCTTTTTAAAACGGACCAAGATGGGAAAGAATGAAGAATAAAACCAAAGGCAGTTTAAAACTTTACTACTAACCAGTTCGGATCTGTTTGCGCATTATTGATTGAAACAATAAGAAGCCAATAGTGAATTCTTCCCAGATCAACATACAATTCGTTGCAATTGTGCTGTTATGGGACTGAGTATAAACCCAAAAGAATTTAAACAACCAGCAGTATACAGGGTTTGTTCGAAACTGTAACATTTATAAACTAAAAAATAAAACTGTCAAGTCCCACACGAACAAAATATGTATGAGAAAACAATCCAGGATATATTCTTTAGAAAGTTAAGTTGGTGCCGTAGGACTGATGTATAACGTACAAGTTTTGACTTTTGGGTAATTAAAATCTGAGTCGTCAGATCGGTGATATAAAGAACGGAACTTATTCATTAGCTTTATTAAAATAACAAATGTTAAATGAAAGAAGCCAATAAACAACAACATACCCCTTTCGACTCCAGTTTACTCTATAGAATATAATCTATGGCGTGTTACTTACAGCTACATAGATTTGATTGGGCTGTGGAGACGAAATTAATTACAAATTACAATACGCTCGAATGATTTGCGATTACGATATCGTTATTTATTTTTTTGTGCTATACCGCCGCACCACTCGAAATAATTATACGTATTGAACATCATTAAAATGGGTGGCAAAATAAAGCTCAACAACAAATCGAATAAATAAATCAATATACAGGCGATACTCGAAGTTGAATTTGTTATAGCATTTCTTCTTTTTTTATTTTGGTCACGAAAATTTTCCCGCGACATTGTTTATTGCTTTATACATCTTTGTCTCTGCTTATTTTCTCGTTCATCGATAATTTGTGCCGCAAGTTACACAAAATTTGTTAACTGTGAAATGAAAAATTGATAAAGTTTGGGAAAATTGTGTTTCAGCATATAATACAAAGCAACAAAATTAGTGCGAATGAAATTGGTGGTACTTGCCTCCCATCTCATATGCGAGCTTATCAACAAAATTATGTAAAATTCCAAAACCGCATGTTCATACAATAAATGCATACTCAAATAGTTTTAATGTGTTACGGTTACGTCGCCCCTAAAATATATGTGTGGTTAATTATTTAGCTCTAAAATATTGTATACGAGTACATGTTACGAGTAGAGTTTGTGCTTCCAACTATGTGTATAATATTTTGGTCATAATTAAAAACTAAAATTTACAAAAAATATATATTTTATCCAGAATTTCAATAAAAACCAACCATACATATATATTTATACTGTACTTTGATCATCCTGTGTTATGCTAACAACACCGAATTATATAATTGTTTATATGCTGGGTGAACTGTCCTCCATCTCAATTTGACCATAACTAAAAACTATTTGCGTACAGTAGTTTTATTATTTTATTTTAATTCGTATTTACATTCGAATTACAAAAATATCAACAAAATATGTATAAATAACATTTTTAACATGTCCGGCAATTTGTAAACATATATTGCAACACATTTTTGTTGTTTTTAATCTCGCATCACCCGGAATATAAACCGAACATATATATAGACAATAATTATTTTGCATAAATAACAATAATATACCAACCAACTAGAATTTATATTCGGACGTATACCAAATTTAACATATAAATGTAGTCCAGTCCAGGCCAAACCAAAAATTGTTGGTCAATCATGTTATTTTGTTGTTTTTGTGGATACAAACTTCAGCCGTTGAAATTTTGTGATGCCGTGGCCTCTGCAAATTTTCCCGTTTAGTTCTTGATAAAGGACCACATGAATACGAAAACAGCCGGCTTCAATTTCAGAATATTGTCAAGACCAAGAAGATTTTCACCGTCATGCATACAGTACTCATTTAAGAGGAAATAAGATTTATTAACCTAGTTTTCAACTGATAAATGCACTTGATTATATCAGGCACAATCAGGCTTTTGAAAACCAAGATTTAGAGGGAACCACTACCACTCCAAGCTTCATACTAACCATGTGAATACAATTTGTGGTAACCGTTCCTAAAAATAACCACAACAAATTAAATTCAGTGTTAAGTGCAAAACCATCGATAATATCCAGCAAACCTGCCAACTGGCTAAGATTCAAATTGAAAAGGAAATGAATCGTTATAAAACAACCAATTCTAGGACTCAGTGAAGTCAAGTTGCCACAATTTTGCTTCGAAATTTTTTTAATGTTTTGAGATGGTTGTGGTGTAATTTTTTAAAGAATATCTGAGCATTTGTTTGTCGTTTATGCGAAAGAGGTTTAAACGAAAAATTCAAATACTGGCATTATCAGTGCTGACCGCCCGACGATCACTCGTCAAGGGTCTGATGTCAATATCATCATCGTGCTGAGCCTAATATCATCATTGGAACATGCGAAAATGATCATTTTCTTAAAAGCTGTGCCAGTAAAGAAATATACCTAATTCGTGATCTTCGATTTGGACAACTTCTGAAGCTGTAGTACCTTAGCCGTAGTACTTTAATAAACTATAGCTAAACTACAGATTCCTGAAAACCAGTTGGAGTGTCGTTTACTTATGGGACGAAACCAGAATGCCAGCAAATTCATTTTTATGTTTTTAAAAATTGGAGTCAACCCTGCCATATTTAAAAAGCTGCTGAAACCTGATTTTTGGCCGTTGGTTGCATTGATTAGAGAATTTCATGATAGGCATAACAAAATGTTATGCTGCCTATGTTGTTACAGTAAATTTAACACCAAACGTAACATGATATTTCAACAAGTAAAATTTGTAGCTCAGAAAAGCAATACAAACATTTCCTTAAATTTTTATTATCAAAAGCTTAGAGGGCTTCGAACCAAAACATGGCCCCTATTATGAAATTTTTCCGACGTCGGAAAATCCGTCTCGCGTCGGATATTCATATTATGAAACTAAAAAAAATCCGATCCGCGCGGATTTTATACTATTATGAAATAAAAATCCAAGTTAGCGGATTTTACGACAAAATTCAATTGTGAAATCCGGCAGCTCGTTGGGCGACGGATATTGTAGTATAGCACGGAAAATAGATCGTAGTTCATACGTTTTATATGTTATTTAAAAATTTAATAAATTTTAATCAAATTTAAATGTGACAAGTATATACTGAAAATTTCGAGTTTGACTGTAAAAATACATATTTCATAATACGAATATCCGCCGCGGATCGGATTTTACGACAACGTATTTTCCGACGGTGTCGTATTTTCTGACCAATTTCATAATAGGCCCCCAGAACTTTTTGGAGAATCAATTTGATATTATTATTTTAACCGCAACAGTGCTTTCTTCGGGTATATCAACCGCTGAATTATTCAGTTCCGATTTTGTATAATTTATAGAAGGAATCGCAAACATTCTCGTGGCGGTGGTGTTTTGATGGCGGTAAATGTCACTTTTTGTAATAAAGTGATTAATTTACATGATTTTGGTAAATGTGAAGCCGCTTGGGTTCAGATTAGATATTTTCCATTAAATTTTGCCGTGGGCGTGTGCATTCTTTTACTCCTAATTTCAACTTGGACCGCTACATGGATCATTGTAATATGATCACTTCTATTACTGAAGGTTTAATTGACGTAGTCGTTTGTTAGATTTATTTTTTGTATCCGGTAATTTAATTGAATCCTACTTTAATTGAATTTTATTGAAATAGTGAAAATGAACATCATAAATCGCTTCTCCTGAATATAAAATTAGTTAAAACTCAAATTATTAACGATATTAAAACCACATTTCTGGACTTTAATAAGGCTGATTTTTGAGGTTCAAACTCACTTTTTCTTACCTAATATTGATTGGGTGGCATGCTTTGATCACTGGGATTTGGGCGGTGCAGTAAATAAATTTTACAAAAATGGTTTCAGTGCGATTGAGAAATTCAACCTGGTTCGACCTTACCCTAAGTGTTCTAAAATTCGTTGGTTAGATAGGAAGCAGCGTGGTGCCAAAAATAAAATGTATCGTCTTTATAAAAAATATAAGAATTGCATGATTGTAGATTTTTCAGAGTATGCATTGTTCAATTAAGCCAATCATCATTTCAAAGTCCGGGGTTTGAACAAAGTACTTTATTGAAATTAGTATAAAACGTATACTTAAAAATTGTTCGCTATTTGTAACTTCAAAAGAAGAACTCTTACCGACCAAACGGCACAGTGGTTAAAGTTTTGGCATTTGGATCAGGAGCTACTGGGGTCGAATCCCGATAGGAGCTGGATTCAAAAGGAATTTTCATCCTCAGATCACGGATTTGTGATGAAAAAGAACCCAGAAAAGGCCCTAAGCTAAAATAAACACTACAGAAACACCTACACTCCATCAAAAAAAAAACATACACCTTATTTTTTTTTTTTTTTTCAATAAATTTTTTTATACTGAAGATCCGAAAATGTTGAATCATATGGCCGTAGACATGTTTGACGAAAGGGATGATGTTCTTACTATTTAGTGCAGTGCATTTTTGACGCCTGATTCAACATTTTCGGATCAATGGCCGTAGAGCTATTTGACGTCAAAAAGGTATACTGTACTTAATAGTAAGAATATCAACCCTACCGCAAATATGGTGGAGGAATCGTCATGATATGGGGTGCAATGGGTACCGAGGTGGTCGGAGATCTGGTGTTTGTTGAGACTCACTTGAATAATAAACAATATTTGCAAATTTTACAGAATCATTTAAAAGCAGTGCGACAAAAATCGAAATATCTGGACATATTAGCTTGGTTCAAGAAAACGATCCTAAACATGTATTCCACTTGGTAAAAAACTACTTGATCTACAATGTCAAATACATTTTACCGAACCCTCCACAATCATCAGATCTCAACCCCATCGAACATCTTTGGAATAATTTGGAAAAACGGGTGCGATACATGATATTAGAACAAAAAACGATTTAAAATCAAAATAAATCGACGAGTGGTACCAAATTACGTCAGAAGAAAAAGGAAAATTTGTGCATTCAATACAGAATTGCTTAAAACAGGTCACAGCTTATAAAGGGTGGCACACACATTACATTATTAGTTTTATTTATTAGTAATAATACTATGAACTGTATGTTTTTTCTTTGACTACGTTTTGTTATATTTTTGTTAAATAATGAATTAATTTTTATATTTTTTTTATTTTTTAAATGTGATATTATTAGTTAATAAATAGAAAAAAAAATCAAATACTAAAGATGCTGTGTAAAGAAAATATATTAATTTATTGAAAAAAAATAAAAATAAGGTGTATGTTTTATTTTTTGATGGAGAGTATATAGATAAAGTTGTGATGAGATATAATCAATTTTGAAAACAAACGTCATAACAAATTTTTTTTATATGGGAAAATGAGATGGAAGATATGACGGTCTTTTTCGTTCGAATCAATATACGACGTCAAATAATAATAATTCAGTGAAATTCATCCAAAATCGATCAGAAGTATGCTACGATATTTTAAAATAACCACCCAACCCCACCATAAAATGAACACCCACATCTTAAAGAAACTAAACGATGCTGAACTTTACTATTTGGTTCCACAGAAAAATGACTAACGGCCGATTAGTTGTGCGCCAGTTAAATGTTTTTTTATATGAAATCTGTTTTCGCAATCAGAAAAAACTCAACGCCAACTTGATTAAATTTTTTTTTTTTACTAAGTTAAGGCGGAATTCCATTACTGTGGCTTTTGTTTTTGTGCAGAAAACCAGAAACAGATAATATCAAAAATCCGACAAAGACAGACTATTTTTATTTTATAGCGAAATTTTAAGAGGAATATTTGACAAGTAAGAAATTATAACAAAAAATAATTGAAAATTATTGTTAAATCAATTTTATTTATATCTTGACATTACTAAAAAACCTAAATATTATTTGTAGGCATCATTTTTTATGTTTTTTAATTATTTCCTTTCAGAAATTAAAAACTAAGAAAACGCTTTCCTATATAAAAAAGTTAGGGGAATACATATTTGACCGCGTTTGTAACATAACCTAAATAATATCACATGCATTAAAATTATGTAATAAAAAAGAATAAATAATAAAAATTAAATGTTGTAAAATAAATACATCACTGAACGCGTTTAATTTCTAAAGTGGTTTTGTGTTTCGGGAGTATTCCAGTTGTGAAAAATGTTTCTTGTGTATGAAATTAATCATTGGATTTCGGAGGATCTTTTGGGCGTCTGGCCTGATTTATACGGCCTAATTTTAAGTAGCCTAATTGATACGAAGCTGCAAGAGGCGCTTAGTACATACGTGCGGCAGGCCTGCGTCAGTGAATTAATTATTTCTACGGTCACCAAAACGAAGGACGCCATTGATTGATAATTTCTACGGTTACCAGAACTGTTGAGGCGTCAAGCCGAATTTATTTAACTCTGTAGCAAAATTTTCTGCAGAAAAATTTGCTGCAGTTCGAAGTGAAGTTAGGAATTTATTTTTGTTAAGGTGCCTGCCTTCAGCAAATTTAACTACAGAATAAATAATTTTTATTCCGAAGGGACAATAAGTTTTACAAAATGAAGTATAGGGGAAATTTGTTTACAAAAATATAACCAATTTAGCTAATTTGATTGGTTGTTTTTGCTCTCTCTCTCTCTTCGATTTGTATTCTCCAGCAAATTTTACTGCAGAAAATTTTGCTACAGAGTCGCATAAATTCGGCTTCAGTGACTAATTGTTTATACGGTTACCCAAAACGAAGAGCAAGGATGAATAATTTATTTCCACGGATAATGGCGTTCATTGGCGGGAAACGCCCTCATTGTACGGGTGGCTAACTACGTGGCTATTCCTATCTGTGGGATCTCGGCGTGACAACGCCCTATATTTTTACGATTGTGGCGAGGCAACGCCCAACGTTGATTAATTTTTTGGGGTTACTAAAGACGAAGGACGTCCAACGTTTTTTTTTTGGGGCGGCAGCTGAGGCCATTCATCTTTGTGCGGTTTGGCGAGACAACGCACAACATTTTTACGGTTACAGGCGGACGTGCCGCCACGTGGGATCTCACATTTTCGGCGGCCTATTCAACATGTCGGTGAGGCGGGAGGCGCCCAACTATTATTTTTTGGTTTAAGGCGGAAGAACGTCCAATGTTTGAATCCAAAGGCGGGAAAACGCCCAACGGTTTTACTTACCAAATTCGGGAGAACGCCCAACATTACAAGGGGGGGGGGGGAGCCAGAGGGACGAAAGGTACAATTTTTTTAATTTTTCTTCTAATTTTCAATTTAATTTAATTTTTAATTTCTTTTTTTTTTAATTTAAATGTTTAATCAAATATATATGTAATCGAGTGCCGGTTGCTTGTCGCGCGCTCGGTGCACGTTTTTTTTTGCTCTCAAATTGATCACGTTCAGCGACCATTTTGTTCAATTTTTATTCCTCTCTGTCGTCCTCAAAATTAATCACCCCCTTTTTTATTTATATCCCTCCTTCCACCTCTGATTTTTTTCTCCACCTCAAATTTTTTTTCTTCCATTGTATAAATTTTGTATCTGGCATTTGGATTAATCCTTTCCTTCCGTTTCGTTTTATTTCTTTCTATTCATCGGGTAATTGTGTTCCGTTACTATTCTGAGTTTCTGATTCTCGCATTTTTTGGGTTTTCTTGTACATAAAATGAAGTACTAAATTTTTACGAGTTGGTATGGTGGGAGGGGCTTTCTCGTTTCGTGCCGGTTCCATATTTGTAGGCTGGGCTTCTCACTACCCATCATCCCCTTGGCAGGACATCCATAGGGTTGAAGCGGTGAGTCCAGCAATGTTTCATCTATTCGGGAACTACCGTAAAATCTACGTGGTCTCCTCGTGGCACTCCGGCCGTCTCAAGTTGTCGGCGAGTGAATTGTGGGAGATTGCTTAGAGGTCTCTCCGGGTGAAGAGAGACTTTGTCGGTTGGAGGCACGTCCCTACCCTATTATGCTGCTTAATTGTGGCTGAACATCGGCCTCATTTTGGGGGTTTCTTCAGTCGACATTGTACTTGTCATTTGGGGGGATCCGGTCGTTCCTGGGTGGGCACACCCGGTTATTATTAAATTTATTACAGTTCCACAAGTTTCGTTCGGCGGATTATGGTGTTTTTAATTTCATTTCAATTTATTTAGTTTGCTTTTGATTTTGTTTTGTTCTGTTGCACGGTATAGGCCAGGAGTACGCCAGCCTCAAGTTCCTCACGACGCTAAACCCTGAGATCTAGGGTGTTGAACCATTCCGTAACAAATTGCAATGCTTAAACGACCTCGTTCATGAATAATAATTATGTTATAAGATGAGCGGAGCCTCGGTAACCCAGTTATAAGCTATTTATGTACAAATAAAATATAATTATTGCAACAAAGTGAAAAGCCATCATACATAAAACAACAACAAAAAAACATAAAACAATAATAATAATTCATATTTTTATCTATAATTATTTTAATATTTTAATTATACGAGCGTTTTATTTATTTATATGCACACAGCAACCAACAACAAAGCACCAGAGCTCTCACATAAAATATACAGCCAACGAGAACAATAACAAAAAAGCCCTCTTACACATTTCTTTTGTGTGTTATTCAAAAAAAAATGTAAAGCACATTTTTATTGTTTACCACCTACAATGATTTTCCATTTTTTGTTTTATATATTTTTATTAATAAATAAATTAATTATTTTTATTGTTGTTTTGGCTGTTACAATAAATGAAATTAATTATTCATGCCAAGATACACAGTAAAGTAATATTATGTGTAGTGTAACAGTGCCTTAACAAAAATTAATCACAACCGCGCAAGATACAAATTTTTATATCCAAAATTAACTTCATTAATCATTGATTAATTAATTAAATAATATTAAATGTTGTATAATGGAAGTTTGAAAATTATTTAAGTTTTATTATTACGCTAATGAACGATAAATTTTCGGCTACAGCCATAACCGCATCGCACACTCTTAGATGTATAAAGTTTTTCCTTGTTTTGCTGTATATTGGTCCATTTGTCAAAGTCACGAACAATAAGAAATGCGATTTCTTCGGATTTTTATTTTGTTGGTAATAACGTGAAATGTGAATGATAAGTCCTGATAACGATAACATAATATAACAAATATTGTAGTTTTAATTTATTGTTTGTAATTTAAGTTTTATTAAGGATTTTTGTGTTTATTTTGTTGTGCCGTACTCGTGTATACAGGTATAATGTATGGCAATATGTTATCGGTGTGCCGTTTATACCGAATGAAATGTTTTATAGCGGTAATCAATTTTAATAGTAATAATAGTAATGAGAATGTGTAATGCGAATTGGGAAAATTTGCGGATTTGTTGCCACAGATTAGACAATTTTTGAAATTACAGGTAAACATATGTACCAAATAATATGTTTCTGCAAAAGCCATTTATATATGAGAAAATTTGTTAAATGAGGAGAGATCTTATCAACTTATATGTTTGGTATGATCATTTTTATACGAAATTTACTTGATTAATACGAAAACTTTGTTGCAAATTACTCACGATTTCTGTTTATTTGGTTTCGGTTTTCCTGAAAAAAAGATTTTTAAAACACTGGGTATATAAAAGTCTCTCCTGGATTCAGAACTCCCTCTTCCTAGCCCCACATCCAAAGGTTTTGATAAAAATGATGGTTTGAATCGTTTGGCCAGAGATGGCAAATAGTTTTCATCGTTTTGTCTCTTACGGTTAAACGGTAAATAAATAAGGAAATTTTGTAAAAAAAAAAATGAAGGGTAGCACTTCATTGCAAGAAAATCATATCGAATCGTTAGCTGAAGATTGGTCAATACATTTTGGTGTTTGATCACCAATGGGTCAATTTGTATTACGACAAAAACGAAATCAAAATTGTAAAGGGTCTTTCAAAAGTCACTCCTAGCTGCCAGTAGTAAATAATTTCTAAACGCAACCTTTTTTTCAGGTTATCTTTAATATTTGTGAAGTTGACAAATGTACACGATGGTTGCTACTTACATGCTAGAAGAATGCATTAAAGTTATTCAAACTTATTATGAAATTCAGAGATTTATAAAAAATTCGTAACGTAATTGTGATTGTTTTGGTGTAAATAATCGTCCAAATGAGTCCACAATTCAAAAGGTTAGTGAAAAAAATTTGAAGAGACTGGTTCTGTCGAAGAACGAAATGGTGTGGCAGACCAAAGGTGGACGTTCTAGTGAGAAAATTGCTGCTGTTTCCAAAAGAGTCGCGGAGGAACATTCAACATCGATATCACGACGTTCTCAGGAATTCGACATTCATCCATCGACTGTTTTGCGAATTTTACATAAGAATTTGCATTTGAATCCTTGTGAGTCACACCAACACGTGAAAACATCTAGCTATTGCGGTCTAATGCTATAGACACATTACTGGTTTCATAACTATGGTTTCGAGTTAACCACGGTTTCATCGTAATGTGTCACCTCTAACAATGGTTTGCAACTCGGTTTAAACATAGTTTCGGAATGAGATATTTTTTCTCATCCCGAGGCATTTTTGTGCTCCCAGCGTCGAATACATCAAAAATGGAGATTCCGGACACTAATAGTTTACCAAGCAAATCTAGTTGCCTTTTAGTTTTCTATTTGTCATTGATATATTTGGTTGGCGGCAACAAATTTTTTTCTGTTCTGTCAACAGAAAAGTCATTTATGACAATTTAAAAGTCAATTAAATTTCCATCTTGGCATTTTTGTCAATGTCTACTCCATTACTATTTAAAACCAAACGAGAAGACAAAAGAAATTATAGCGTGTCTTGAGTTTTCATCTCGCAAACCATAGTTTCCTAATCCTAGTTACGCAACCAGATATGTGTCTACGAGTATGGTATAAGTCTCCAAGTAGTTCCCCGGGAATAGGGAATTGGGGAAAGATTTTATATGTAATTTTTGTTTAAACATTTTTTTTCTGGCATACTGAGCTAAAAGTCAATGTTAATTTTTTTTAAAACAAAATTAAATGGGAAATAATTTTTCCTGTCAATTTAAATATGGAATAATTATTTCCAAATTATAACTATTTACATCAAACTTTTCTCCTAAGTTGGAAAAATAATATTTTAACAGAGATTACATATAAATTCTTTCGACAGTTCCCTATTCGCGGAAAATTACCAGAATAGTGCCAGAGGTCGATTAATTTCCCGTAATTGTAATATAAACTGGCCACCTAGATCATGCGATTTAACGCCATTAGATTACTTTGTTTGAGGTTTCTTAAAAAGTAAAGTTTATGTGAATAAACCAACAAAATTGTACAACTAAAAAACAACATTCGGAACGAAATGTTCTTAAAAATTTTGATTTTAGTATTAAAGTCTGTAGACGTGCCCGTGGTGGAATGATGTCATTTTCACTTATAGTTGTTAAAAGCCATATTTATATAAAAAAAAACCGCCAGAAAAAATCTAAGTACATATTTCCATGTTTTATTTAAAAAAAACATCTAAGCGAATTTTGAAAGGCCCTTTATGAATTCAAAAAAATCGTAGTTCGTTGTTTATTTTGGAATTCTATTTTTCAAAATCAATAACAAATCTTGATGGAATATGCCAAATGGATAAAAAAATATCATTTTCAAAGGAATTCATCTTAAGGGAAAAATATAAAGTTGAAATCAATTCAAATTTTTCAAATTTTTACAAAATTCACGTTCCAAATCTCTAATCATCTGCCATCGATAATTAGTCACTGTGGTTTTCATTTGGCACCCCTATGTAACGATTTATTGTAAAATCGATAAAAACTGACCATATCGCACAATTCGGAGTGCTCGGATCCGTAAAATTCATGCTAATACTAATAAATTTACAAATACAATGATCAGAATCCTTTCGTCAACTGTCATTGAGGATCGGTTACTAGTTGTTTTCGGTTAGTAATCAATAAATTACGAATTTTTAAAACGAATTTCCACAATAAATCAAACGCAAGAAATTAACACGTATACCAAAAGAAAATTGCTGGTGACCAATCCTCAATGAATTGGATTTATGTAAAATTATTAATGTTGGTTCACTTTCGGACACGAGCGGAGCACAACAAATCGTTGCGTGTAATGACCAAATGCAAACAAATAGAGACCAATCCGCATGAGAGTTGATTAAATGATTCCGACCATTTAATTTATAAAATTAGTAATATTGGGCAATTTTTAAGAATTAAACGTTTCAATCGTGTGGAAACAGGAAAGTTTGTGGGAATCAATTCTAAGGTAGAGTTAATCGATTTGTGGCAAAATTTAGGTATAAGTCTGAATTTGGTCGGACCACCAACTAAAGTGAAGACGGATGGGATAAATTACGGAATAAGAAACATTTTATTTAAATAACACATTAAAACTTACAAATAGTTGGTTTTAGAAGAAGTGATTGATTGTAGCAGGACAGGAGAGGACCAAAGACCTGTCACTGAAGCCGTATCTGCAAAGAAACGGGCTTGGCCACAGAGAAAATGCACAAATAATGATCCGGTGCGGACAGGATAGTTTCCAATATCTTAAAATGTTAATTTCTTTCGTAAATTGAGTGATTTTTTTATACGGAATTTTACTTTATTTGCTAGAAATAACTACGTAAGAGAGTATATGTTGATACAAAATATTAAAAATATGAATTATTGGGTATTGTTTGATTCGAATATCTTAGAAATCAGTGATATTTGAATTGTGTCACTGTTGCAGCAAATGAGCGATATAGTAATCGTATTGAACAAATTTTTTATTACTTCGCTCTTCGCTGCAAGAGTGATACAATCCAAAATTTTAAATTTTTCTGTAGAGCAATTTGAAAATATCACTCAAAATTGTGTGTAAAAATGGCGTTTTTCAAAAATAAATAAAAATACATTCTGATTAGTAAAATAATTATTTTTCTATTCCTATATCCTTAATAGGATCGTAATTTTTGTAATTCTTTAATATTTTGGAGATTTTCTTAGGAATTGTTTCAATATCTTAGAATGTTAATTTCTTTCGCGAATTGAGTGATTTTTTATATGCAATTTTACCGAATTTTTACAGATTAATAAATTATCTCTCATTTGAGCGGCAGTTGGCTGATTCTCCATGTCGTCATATTCCAAGTCATTCTCTAATGTTATTATCAATAATTATGCTCTTACGGTAATACCTCATCAGCCATTGAGATTTTATTCATAATGACCAAATTGTAAATCGCACAACAAACGGGGACAATTTGCACGGGCACAATTGCACCGCTCGACAGGGTTTATTACCCGGGGTGTGCTGTAAATAATAAATTTTCTGATTTTTGGATGGGCTCCGGTATGAAGCTATAAGCCATGGTTCTATAGTGGATAACCAGCGTCACCTCAAAAGCGTCACTTAAAGTACAAAATTTTGCAGTTTGCTAATTTCGTAATAAATTTAGTATCCTAGTTAAGAGGGGTCTATTAGGCTGATTGGATGAGAAATTGTACAACCTATTTTAGGTGATATCAGAACCTGAATCGAATCTTTGGGAAGCTTGTTATTGACGGATTACCATTTTCGCTCAAACTCAAAATTGTAGTACGAAATATTATTATAAATTAGCTGTCCTGGTTAAGAAGTTGCAATTAGGATGGATGAGCAATTTAACACGATATTTCAGGTGTAATCGGAAGCTGAATTCAAATCTCGTGGATGGCGTGTTCATAACTGTTTACATTTTTTACTCAAACTCAAAATTGGAATACAAATATTCGAAACAAATTGGCTTTACTGGTTAGGAAGTACTAACAGCCTGGTTGGATGATGAATTTAACAATCTATTTCAGGTGGTATCTGAGCTTGAGTCCAGATCTCTGGTAAAGCATGTTAATGGCCATTTACAATTTTCACTCAAACTGAAAATTAAAATAAGAGAATTCATGTCAATTTTATTTCCTGGGCAGGATGTTCTATTTGGAATCTTTAGATGAGCAATTGAATAGCCTATTTCAGGTACTAATGGAACCTAAATTCAAATCTCTGGGAAGGCGTGTTAATGGCGGTTTGTCATTTTTACTCAAAATCGAAATTAAAAAATCCGTTACAAATTTGCTGGTAAGGTAAGCTATTTCAAGTGCGTGAACTAAACTTTTTTTATGTATCCAGAATTTTCATAAATTGTTGTTCAATTTTAAGGAGAATCTCATTCAAAAATTTTCAATTTTGTTGCAAATTTGGTACCAACTTTTGTAGTCCAAGTTTGAATTTGAGTGGAAAGGCCTTAAACATAACGTCCCAGAACTCAGGTTCCGATAACACCTGAAATAGGTCATTGCATTGATTATCCAATTAGCCTAATTGGCACTTTCTAAGCAAGACAATAAATTTGTTGCGAATTATTATCAATTTTGAGTTTGAGTGATAATTGTAAACGGCCTTTAATCTATATTCCAAAGATTTGGACTCAGGTTGCGACAGCAACTGAAAAAAGGTGTTAAATTGATCATCCAACGAGCCTAATTGAAACTGTTTAACCAAGATATCATATTATGAATTTTGAAATTCGTTTTTGAGATTGAACGAAAATGGTAAACGGTCAATAACACGCCTTCCCAGAGATTTGGACCCAGGATTCATAGGTACCTAAAATAGGTGGTTATAGATATCATCCAATCAGTTTAATTTGAACTTTCTAACCACGAGATCAAATTTTGAACATCAATTTTGAGTGTGAATGAAAATGGTAAACAGCCATTAACACGCCTTCTGAAATATCTGGACTCAGATTCCGATAGCATCACAAATAGGTTTTTAATTGATAATGCAGCCAGTCCAAATTAGAACTTCCTAACCAGAATAGGAAATTTGTTAAGATTTTTCTTTTTAATTTTAAATTTGAGTGATAGTTGTAAACGGTGATAGTGACCTTCGCACAGTAATACAATTTTGAGTTTGAATGAAAATTGTTTACGGCCATTAACACTCCTTCTCAGAGATTTCGACTCAGGTTCCGATAGCATCTGAAATAGATTTTTAAATGATCATTTAACCAGTGTAATTGAAACTTCCTAACCAGGGACCCTATTCTTGAAATCGGTGGAAATTTCTACAATCGAAATACAATTTGTTGCTATGAAATTTTTTATAATACGAAAATTTTTCGCCGGCTACATTTTAATCATTCTTTCATATTTGTATGCAAGTTTTCTATTATTTGTTTACCTAATGGGAGGAAAAAATTATGTTTCTTAATTTAAAAGAAGATAAGAAATTCAAAAAAAATGATTAAAGTAGCCGGCGAAAAATTTTAGTAATATACAGAATTGCATAGCAACAAATTGTATTTCGATTACGAAAATTTCCACCGATTTCAAGAATAGGGTCCCAGTGGCACTATTCTGGCTTTCCCTGGGAATTGGGAACAATATTTTCATAGCATTTTTGTCTAAATAATATTTTTCTGGCCTACCGTTGGAATTAGTTGGGTATAAATATTTTTGAATCAAAGATGTATTGGAAATTATTTTTCCCTATAAAATTTGTTTGCAACAGAAGTTTCCCAATCAACTTTGTTTTAAAAATATTTACACCCAAATTACTTTACACCAATTCCATCAGTAGGCCAGAAAAATTTAATTTAGACAAAAATGCTATTGAAATATTTTTCCCAATTCCCTATTTCCAGGGAAAACCAGAATAGTGCCACAGGACAGTAACTTTGTTACGAATGTGTGCATTTCAATTTTGAAAAATTGTTGTTTCATCTAAGAAATATGGCCCTACATGTATTAAAACAGAAGCTGAATTGTCTGTAGTTTTGTAGCAGATGCAATACAGAATCAACTATTACAGCATTAAGTATTTGATCAATCGAAAGTAGTGACCTAAGCAACCTAATAAATCGTACCACAAAAAAAAACTGACACATTTTATTTTAAACATCGCACGCAGTTTCCACAATTTCAACCTCCTGCGTATTTTAGACATTAAATCCTTGCCATAATATTTAATTAAAAGGTACAAAATGTTGCTTAAAATAATTAGAAATTTATTTTTAATGTGCAAAATGTAAAGAAAGCTAACAAAAATTAAATGCCGAAGAGAATAAAGCAAATATCTAAATACTACACCTCGTTTATGTGTTTAAGCGAGTAGTAACGGATATGGGACGTTTACGTGCCGAACTCATCCCTTAAATTAATCTGAATAATAATAATAATTTCGAGAGGAAATTTTAGATTAGATTTCTTTTATACAAATATTGTAGACCTAAAGTAAATACATAATGTAATGTATCCCAACGAATATAGGAGTACCCACCACTCATATTTACGAGTACGAGTATAATCGTTGGCTTAACAATTTTTTTGTAATTCCATGGCAATGAATTTTAATTTATTCAAAGACATGGCTTGTGTATTTGGTTTGGCAGTCATAAAATTATTATGTTGTGTGTGCTGCAGTGTTAATTACAGTAAAACATAGATTTTTATATGGATTTGGATTTGGGTATGGAGTCTTATGCATTTTGGCCAAAACTTAGGTACAGCAGTTTTATAATGTCTACGTAGGACTGAATATAAACTGGAAAAGGGTAATTTTTATACAATTCGGTGTGTGTAGGTACGGGTAACATAAAAATAATATTTGCTTTTACGTTCTGGATTTTTTTTTTTGAGAATATTAAAATTAATTAAATTTTAATATTTTGTTTTCACAGTGATAAAAAAACAGTTTTCTATTTTGCCAGATTTCAGATTTCCTCAAGATATAATGAAGAGTGGGTGTTACCATATACCGTAATTAAATGGGATATAAGCGCTCGTTGAAACTAAAAGGATTGGTTCTTTTGTTAATTTTTCATTTTTTGCTTTTCGAGAATTTTCTGAATGTCAAAACTATAATATACTCTTACCACTCACTCATTTAGCCCACACTCCCCACACGATTCGTTCGTTTCTTACCTAGAATTAAAAAGAAAAGAACATTTGATTTTTATACGAATAAATATGTACTAAAAATTGTAAAAATAAGCTTTCTGAAATAATATTTTATACATCGACGAAAAACTCGGCATATAGAAACGAATAATAAGGTCAACCCACAAAGCCAAGGTTAACACTGTTGTTGTTATTAGTATCCTTCGGTTTCTCTACTTTGTTAAATAATTTTTTATCATTAATAATATAAAAAAGAAAAATCGGAAAACCTACATTTAAATTCTGTAGATAAAAATCCATAAACTTTAAGCACAAAAAACGTTGTTGGCGTAAACGAACGAAAGAAAACCGAGAAAACCAATTTGAAAATTATTAAGAATGTCATATGGTGCGGAAAATAAATAATTTTTCATTTTTTTTGTGCTTTTGCAATAATTTAGGATTTTAAAAAAGTTTTTCCAATATATACAGATTTTCAATTTTTTAGGACAAGTAATAGATAAACTTTAGTATGTATTTTTTATTCTTAACTCCTCGTTATCGTTCCTCAAATTCCTTGTCGTACGAGAAAATTTGCAGTCACGCTGAGAATAGTGCAATCTAGGAATTTAGGTGCTGAAATAATTTGTCTTTACAAATATTTTTATTAACCACGTACAAAAACCTAGGGCGTAGATAGGCGTTTCTGTAGCAAAGGTAAACATTTTCATCTGTTCGACGACAAAATTTGTAAAAAAACAAGTCAAATATTCAAGTTTAAAATTTATTTCTAACCGAGCGCATCTTTAGTTAAAAAATTTCCTAAAGTAAAATAAACTTTTAGATTTTGTAATTAAATTAAAATATTTTTTCTTCCTGCAAATTTATTTTTACGTTGACAAAATTGTTCATGTAAAAATTATACATTATTATTATGATAATGATTGTTACTGTGCAAGAAAAAAAAAACGGGAAAACTTAAGTAAAACTTTAAACTGAAAATGTACTTCCTACTTTGTAACTTAGTAAAAACTATCTAGCAGAATATACTTTTGTATAAAATGTAGCTTCAACTATACGATTACATACACACACACAGATTTACTTTTCACTAAAATGTATTTTTTTTTTAATATAAAAGATATTTTTTTAGTTGGATGGAAAATTTTGTGAAAAACTTTCTGATTCTTTTTTTTTATTATTTTATATTATTTGTCCATATAACGACGGTATAGTTTTTATTTTGTGGTAGGATTATTTCGTTTTATGTTGGTTCTTACGGTTTTAATGGGCAAAGTAGTTTTTGGTTATAAACTGTGTGGTTTCAAATAGTTTTGTATTCACAGTTTTATACAAGGTAAGACTGCAATACACTTTACAGAAAATATTCTTCTTAAAAACAGCGTTGTGGAAGACGTCCTATAATTGGGGCGCACCCTTAAAGATAGGTTCGTTCTTAACAAGAGCAAAATTCGGATAGTGCCTATTGATTTATTTTGAAATACCCAAAATGATATGATTACATTTTATTTTACAGAAAAGGTTTCGCAAACAGTAAGAAAACCAACAAAAATGATAGTAGTAAGTAAAAGTGTGTCAAACCAAAGAGTATATGTTTAAAATGAGAAACGAACCAGAACGAAAAAATACATGGATCTTGCAAGACCCAACAAAATTTTGATTTAGTTTTTATTCAGCTTGATTACTCTTTTTAACAATATAAACACTTTGCTAAAGGAAAATAGTGGTACATTCATGTATCGTCAACAATTTTAAAGTTAATGTACCGTTAGCTATGTTATCCCTTAGAAGGAAGGCTCGTCGTATTTTCCAGTCACTGTTGTGCGTATAGCCAATGAGAAGGTGAGGTTGTGTTTGGATGTTGGAAGAACTGAACAACGTTGCCTATTATCAGTGAATAAAGTGGTTGACAACCTATAATCCAATAAAGGAACAGCGTTTACGATACCTTAACGGCACTTTGTAGTCTCTAGAGGCAGCCTATCTCACCAAAGTTAAAAAACCTCAAAACAAATCCGGCGTTTTCTAGAAATATGCGGATGGTACCATCGCTTCATTAAAAACACTGCTTCTCCAGCCGCACCACTTACTAACCTTACAGAAAAATTGACCAACAAGCGTTGGTTTGTTGTCACGACTGGATTTAAACTCGCTTAAACTTCTTGCCTGTAAAATGAATAAATGAAGGATATTGGCAACCCGGCGAAGCATGGGAGTATAAGTTGAATCTACCGTTAACTGAACGCAAAGGGGCAATTGGTATACCTATTGTAATGGTATTAGATCATTTTCCAAACACATACTGGTAAAACTTTTGCAAGAGGCTTCCGCTTCATGGTTGTGTTTCTTTTTATAAAGTGATATTTTTGATTTTCTCACTTCCAGGAGTAATAACATTTGATAACAGTAATTAATTTGTTTTGATGTTTACATTTACATTCTTTACATAATGCCCTGTTATTAAGAAATGGGCACAAAGATAAAAGAATTAACTAAGTTGGAAAACGTAAAAATGTTAAAAATATTTTGCATTTTGATGATATGCAAAATTGCAATTGAAGTTATAACTCTAGTTGTTTTGTCTACAAATTGTTTTTGTTCTTATTTTAACTGTTACTAAAACCCTCATCTCTTGGATTAAAGATCCAAGCAAATTGGTTGTTTCACAAGTGGTATCACCTTGTTAATGTTAGCCGAAAGATGCCAACCGAAAGTGAAAAAATCGATAATGCAGATAGTGCCTTGACTAGTTCAGCCGAAAGTTAACCTACAAAATCAGCAAAAAACATATATTATAACAAACAACAATTAAAATCGTCAATTTAACCGATATTAATTTATGAAATTTTGTTTTTTCCCTTCTCCTGGCAATAAAATCGTTTATCATTCGAGATTTTGCCAGATGGAAACCAATCTGACTATGCCGATCCAATAGCACATGATCATAGACAGATTCTGAGTATAGGATTGGGATAGGTCTGATGGGGTTATAGGGGTGAAATTTTAATATTCCTCATTTTTCATCGATGAAATCGTTCTTCATTCGAGATGTTGGCATATAGACAGCAATCTGACTATACCAATTCGATAGCCCATGACTATAGGTAGATTCTGAGAATAGGTTAGGGGTGAGTCTGATGAGATTATAGGGATAAAATGGCATATCTGCTTCATACAGCAAAAAGAAGTCGAATTGGGTTTCATTTTCATTTGGCTTCATTTTACTCCACTTCCATCAGACCCACCCCAACCCTAAACTCAGAATCTACCTATGGTCATGGGCTATCGAATTGGCACAGTCAGATTGGTGTATATATGCCATAATCTCGAATGACAAACGATTTTATCCATGAAAAATGGGAAAAATCAAAATTTCATAACCCGATCAGGCCTACCCCTAACCTATTTAAGAATATACGTATGCTCATGGGCTATCGGACCGGCATAGACATATTGGTCTGTATGCCAAAATCTCGAAATACGAACGATTTAATCGATGAAAAATAGCGAAAATCAAAATTTCGCCCCTATAACCCCATCAGACTCACCCCTAGCCTATACTCAGAATCTACCTATGATCATGGGCTATCGAATTGGCATAGTTATATTGGTGTTTATATGTCAAAATCTAGAATGAAGAACGATTTAATTGACGAAAAATGGGTAATATCAAAATTTCACCCCTATAACACTATCAGACACAACCCTACGTCATGGTTCACCCATTTGGTACAGTCAAATAGTTTATCTGTCAAAATTTTGATATACAAACCATTCATCAGCTAAACGTGACTGCGTCTCATGGCTATTGATTATTGACATTTTCTTTTAGAAAATTGATGATTCATTTGTAATTTTTAATCTGTATTGCTGGCATTTTTCGGTTTGAATATGTAAGTTAATCTTCTTTATCGATACAATCTACATTATCGACATTTTAAAATATTTTCAAAATTAATATCTGTATTACCGTCTTTCGGCTGGGATATCAAAGAGACTATCTACATTACTATCTTTCGGCTGGAAACTTTCGGCTAACTTTAACAGTATAGTGGTATCGGGTTTAGATTGGTGATCACTTCTTGGTTTGTTTGTCCCTTACTCGAATGGCGAAGAAAAGAGTTAGTATGATAATAGTTATTATTATTCTAATGTTGGTGATGCCTGCCAATTTGATGTACCTATGATCCTATATTTCCAATGTCGCATTTTGTTGTTAAATCAAACTGTTTTCCT
Source organism: Nephrotoma appendiculata (assembly GCA_947310385.1). Classification (NCBI taxonomy): domain Eukaryota; kingdom Metazoa; phylum Arthropoda; class Insecta; order Diptera; family Tipulidae; genus Nephrotoma; species Nephrotoma appendiculata. The sequence goes on along the minus strand of OX371224.1, from coordinate 366,980,231 downwards.
CTAGAAGTGTGTTTGAATTATTGTGGTTTAACGTCCTGTTGAAGTTACTTAGGAATATTATGTTATCGTTTATGGGTTCAATTATACCTCTATTATTTTCAACACCTAGCATCCTACTTATTATTTGACTAATACAATGCTTTTCGTTTAGTTTCTGCAGTTGTTTAATTTGCATATAGTGATTGCTCTTCTATTACGGCAATTGCCAAGGTCAACGAACATAAAATAAATGGCATAATATTTATTTTATGTTGGTTTATTAAAATCTTGTCCTACTATCTAGGTGAACCTGTTTATTCTCGTTATTGTTGGTTGGCAGGTTGTGCTGCTCTCACTATCTCGTTTACTTCCTTTTTGACTAATTGAAGACGGTTAAACATTACTTTATTGTCTTTTGCAACAACAGTTAGATCCGTATTTTCCCTGGATTTGTTTATGGCGATCTAAATTGTATTGGCAACGTCATATTTTTGGTTAGGTTCGCTTTTTCAACTTCTTCTGTTACAAATTATTTTTCGGGGCAGTTTTAATTCGCTCTTTTAAATATTAAGTTTCTTTGTCATTGTAATTTATCAAGTTTTGATAGCTGATACGCTGTGCTTGCGCCATAGATATGAATATGCTTGTGCCATATATATCTATCATCTGAAACGTAGTCTAATTTCTATAAAGTAAAAAGTCAAAATCAAATTCCATCTTTGTACTCATTTTACAGGGATCTCATTTATTCTATGACGGTTGAATGAACCTCCATGTCTCCAATCAAATCGCTTTTATGGGATGGTGTCAGATAAATTCGAGTTCAGGCAGTTTTTATATAGTTTGATATCGTAGGCCTGATGGAATTTGATTCGTTATCCATTATCATCATCTTCGGTGTTGTAGATAGTGTAAGGTTTTGATGATTTTGTCCCTAAGATGGTTGTCCCTAAAGATGAAGTGCTTATCTTTCTTTAATCTGAAAACATTTTGCAAATTTTGCGAATTCATATGAAATGTAATTTCTGTAGTAGTTATTGTGAGATTTTGCGTAACCACGAACTCCCTTTTATTCTGAGACTATTACTTGGTTTTTAAATACATTTAATGGATGGAGCCTCACAATGTCGGGTAAGCTGTGTATTATCCTCTTGGTTTGTATACCAATTAATGATAACATTCTTCAATTCTTACTCTCCATCTGTTAGTTTGTTGTTTTTATTTAGTTTGTTATTATTTCTGTTGTAAGAAAACGTCAGTGGTTGATGATCCTTGATTCAAACGTAAGTTGGCTGGTAGTCCTATTGCTAAGTCCGTTTATCGTTAATTGCGTAATTTTACTCTGTTTTATTTAAGGATCGAGATCATACGACAGGTATTGGATGATTTTTGATAAATCTCTTCCTGCGACAGTATTACTCAGATGGTTTGATGCTATGGTTTGACACTTACAGCATGTTTTTTTGGAGTCTGGAAATATGATTAGATCTGCTGATGTCAGTAAGTCTTTTAAATTTCAAAATTTTTATAATTTGTTGTCGTTCAACTTTATTTTTGCTTTCCTTGATTTATTTGTTTTCACTTGAGCGTTTTCACCCCTTGTTAAATTTGATAGGGACTTTGTGATTTTGCAAAATCTTTTATGAAATTCCTTTGACTCCCGGAGATTTTCCAAGTACCTTTTTCTCATTTTCCCCAAATACGATAATTCCGTCAGTGCATACGAGGCAGATTTTTAATATGTATTCCTTTAATTGGTCGTCAATCTTCGGTTGTAATATCGTGGCTGCGCTTTTAAGGCCAAATGGTAATCATGTAAATACGTGTTTTTTTCATTCATTGTAGAAAATGAAATTTCCGAATATCACTTTGCTCGGAATATCACTTTGCTTTGTATGTATTTGGAATTACCAGGGCTTGTAATTATGTTTGTAATGTTCGGTATTGGAGAGGGATCTGATTTTGTACCTGAATTTAATCTTTTGAAAACAATCACCATCCGCTAATTTTTATTAACTGACGCATCCACTTTCTTCTCTTCAACGCAAACTGGTGAATTGTGAATTGTAAGGGATTATTGAAGGTTTTTTAATGACATCATTGGAAAGCTATTTTTATCTGAATAACACTTTTCAGTTCTCGGTTGATTATAGGAAAAGTGGAATAAATTTCTTGATTACTTTTCTTAGTTTAATTCTAAATTTTTTGTTTAAAAATGGAATTTTGATGCCTGGTGAGATAGTGATAATGTTTTCTTTTCTATCAATTACTGCCTCTACTTTTTCCAACCAAATCCATTTCGGCATTATTACAATATTCACCTTGGCTCATTAGAGCGCGCGAGCTGCAACACTGCGAAAGTTACTGAAGTAGTTATTCTATTTATTTTCGGCCTTTATTTCGTGCCAATAAATGTATACCATTCCAGATACCAACACATAACACAAAATCATGGGAAGTTTGACGGTAATAGTGGCTGTACCTCGTACAGTGGTAATATTTGCTGGTACACTGAAAAACTATCTGTTATCTCCGAAAACCAATATTGGTTGTGCTTAATCTTTGCTAAATGTATTTCTACACGCGCATTGCATATTTTGATGATACGATGAAATCCCTGTCCCAACTTATAAACGAATCGTATTCTTAACTTTCTACACCACCATACATCTTCCATACGTTAAAAGATTTTTCTATGAAAAATTTCAATTCTTCGGGAAATTGTTGCTATTTGGGGTGTGAAACTCTAGGTAAACCAATTTATTTTTAATCGAAAACTAATTCGACATTTAATTATGTAGCTTTCCTCCATTTTACCTAATCGTATATTCCAATTTGATTTATTGGTTTTACCGTGACTTTCAAATTTCTAATTTAGCTGTCGCTTGTACTCGTATATATGCGCAAAAAATCGACAAAGAAATAAATTAATCTCGATGCTTGATTGAAAAAAAAGCAATATCGAATATAATTGTTAATGACAGAATCTTATAAGGTATGTTGCGTAATCTTAAAGGCTGCTATATTGACCTAATATTCTTTTTTACTCCCGCTTCTCTAAATTCCTAAATTGGAGTGTTTATGACAGAAAATCATTTTTTTGCGTTCTTTACAATGTTTGTTTCGTCTATGATGACGAAGATGATTTAACAGCAAAACATGCGGAGTTGGTAATTTATATATCGTCGTATTTACAATGAATGGGTGGGTGGAAAATAAAATTGAAAATCTAAGCAATTATATCGTGGGTGAAATTTGCCCATCGGGATTCTCTCCGATACGCACAATATAATATATAATATCATGTTTCTTCATTTTTCTAGTTTAATCGACATTTTATTTCGATTTATATTATATTTTTCGTTTATGGGTGTGATCATAAAGTTTTATATAAAATCCCGCCCGTCCGAGAAATGAAAAACTTTATTGATGTTGATTAATTACTTTTCCAATAAATCGCTGTATACCACGACCAACCATTATTATTGGAGCGTTTTAGAAATTAAGTCAATTTTGAAAACGAATTTATAGAACAATGCAAACTGCATATACTAAATTAATAATAAAATACTAAGTATGCAGATTGCAGATATATAAACTACAGTGCTTTGTATTAACAACACCTTTCACATGAGCGAACATTTCAATTTCCTTGAAATATTTTTCAATGAGTTTTCGTGAAAGAAAACTTTTAAATTGAAAATATATCTGCATCAAATCGTTCACAATTCAAAACAGAACTCATTTGAAGAACTTTTTTTTTATAAATATATTCCATCATCATAAATCTATCACACTGTAGATAGTTATAGCTGTAATGTATATAGAGGAAACGTTTCGAGAAAAATCAAGCCAAGAAAAATCGAAATATAGACGGGGAAAATACTAATATTTTCTTTGTGAAGCCAATAATTCTCGGAGTTTTTTCTTTTTGCATTTTACGTTGCACAAATTTTTTTTTGTTCTCGACACGAAACCGCTTTGTAATTTTTTTGAAAAATTACGGTATATACCTCCATGTATATATACATATATCTAACAGACGAAGATGTCGGAAAACGGTTTATCATCGTATTGTTTTGTTTCTGCTCTATTTGCAAATAAATTCTGCAATGCAGGTTATATCGTTCCGTGTTTCAACATCTCAACAATAACAAAAACACATCAAAGAGCTTTAGACAATTGATTCGGTATTGATGAACAACATCCATCTATAGATCGGTTTCTATTTCAAAGCATTTTACAGGCGTTGTTTTCATATCCGCCAACAAAACAATCACAAATTGTATCACATCGTAAGAACGGTATGTACAGGCATTATGTGAGTGTGCGCTAATGTGCCGACCGCATCCCCGTATAATATTCCATACATTTCTATTTAGAATTATACTAAACGTCATTACGTATAAGCAAATCTGTTTATATATAGATCCAAATATTATATAAAAGCACATACATAAAGCTCAAATTACTTTATACATGAAATGAAGTGTGTTTATACGGATATAAAGGCACAAAGAACTTTTCTTCTTCTTGTTGTTGTTGTTGTTGTTGTTGTATACTTCTATTGAGTTTAGTTTTGTGTCTTACAATCTTACATACATCGCTCTGTGTATTGTATCCTTGTGTTCATTCATTGTAACATTATTACTCGATGCTCTACACTTTGTTTCAATGCGATGCTTTTATATGTTACATAAATGAAATTGAATACAAAATAATAAGATTTTCCCAGATTTTTCCTCTCATTTGAATTGGTACAAACTCTAAAATGTTCAATTTACAGTTTGTGTTACGTTTATACACAGTTGGTGCTAAAGGTGCTTAATGAGAATGTTTTACATCAGGTCATTATAAATGTATTGAAAGGATTAAAAGGTGATATTATTGTGTTTTAATAGTATAACTTTGTTGTGTACTGGAGAATAGCATTAATCGAAAGCTTTTAAAGCGATTATGTAGAATGGAAAATGAAAAATGAGTGTGGACATTTTTGATCTTTAGATCATGAAATTCTACAATTTTAAGGCTTAATAAATCCTAAAGAGGTTAAACAAAACTTACCAGTATAATTTATTTTAACAAAATTTGAATGGTTTCATGGTACTGCACAAAACGGCCCATTTTAATTTCTTTAAGGTGGAAAAATAAAGTAAAGAATTTATTAAAATTTCTGTAAAAAAATGTGTTGATGCATCACGTCGCACAAGCTTCGCTAACAGTGATCCACGTCTCCTCGAAATTTAACCCTTTCCTGCATAGAATATCATATAAGATATAACCGAGAAAAAGCGCTTTATTATTAAAATCATAACTTAAAGAACTTAACATTTTTCTGTTTTTGGCCGCGACGACACTATTTATATTTACAAAATAAATTTCAACAGTGTACTTTCGTCATACACTATAAAAATTCGTATGTTTATAAGTCTACTGCAGTGACAACGTCGATCGCCTGTCATTCCTATATATTTTTTATCAATAATACGGTAATAAAATTCTTTTTATACAAGTAAGTTGTGTTTTTATAATTTGTAAAACAAACTGCATGCAAAAATTACGTAAACCAAATTATAATTAAAACAGTAATAGGTAGAAATCCTCCATATTTGATATAATATCACATATGAAATACCATGCAGCTAATGAAATAGTTTTTCTTAGACCATTTGCTTAGGGGCCAGGTGCTCTTTCCGAAGAGGAGATACTTAAAATAGTTGATGGGTGGAATGACAGTGAAGACGAATTTGGAAACGAATTCGATCAAGATGATGATACTCACGATGTGAAAATCCAACATTTAGCCAAAGAGGATTTGATGCCAGATAACGAGCCAATTCAAATTATCAATATTTCAGAAGATGTATAGGACAATTCAATATCGAAGAAATGGAAGTAGTTTTTGCTGAAGATTTAGATATCGAGAGTTTAAACGTTTTGCGACCAACAAAAACGTCTAAGCAAGATGCCGAAGAATACCAAGAAGTCAAGGAAAAAATGTCCAGTTTGAAATGGCGACGACGTTCTTTCGATATAAATGAAGCAGATAAAACGATTCTATAGGGAATAATTCTTTACCAGACGACATCCAAAAATTGCAATCTCCATTTAGATTTTTTAAATATTTGTTTACTGATGAATTGTTGGAGTTAATAGTTCAACAATCAAATTTGTATGCATTCCAAAAAAATATTAACAATACGGGCAATTTAACGGTCTCCGAACTTCAAAAATTCATTGGCATATGTTTGTTAACGTCCATTGTTGAAATTACTAATACTCGGAAATATTGGATCCAGCCTGTCGGTAACGATTTAATACAGAAAACTTTGTCACTCAATCGGTTTGAGAAAATTAAATAGATGTTGCATTTTAACGACAACAGTACTATGCTGCCAAGATTACACATTGAACACGACCGTATACATAAAATTCGGCCGTTAGTCGAAATCTTACAAAAAAAAAATTCACCACGTTCATTCATAACAATATGTATGTATCGACGAACAAATGTGCTCTACCAAAGGCAGACATTTCTTGAAGCAGTACATGCTAGCAAAACCGCATAAATGAGGCTATAAATTTTTTATTTTAGCCAGCATATCTGGTTACTGTTATAATTTTGAGTTCTATACAGGGCAAGAAAATGATACATCCAAAAGATCCGAGAATCCGAGATAAATATTGGTGCCAGTGGAAATGTAGTAATGCGTCTGACACGGAATTTACCAAGAAATCAACACTTCAAATGTTATTTTAATAACAACTATAGTAGTATCCCTTTGATATTTGAATTAGGAAAGAATGGAATTTTAAGTTTAGGGACTCTACGTAGAAATAGAGTAGCCAGTTATACACTGCCAGATGAAAAGTGTTGGAAATCCAAACCTCGTGAAACTTCTTTAAAATTGACTTCTGAATTAGATAATATGAAGATATGTATTGTATCGTGGAAGAATGCGAAAATATCAAATTTTATTGGCGAAAAACCACTGCAAACCACTGAAAGACGAGATAAAAAGTCGGGATTAGCAACTATTCCTTGCCCAGCCATTGTTATAGAATATAATAAGTGCATGGGAGGAGTGAACCTATTAGATAGCTTTTTGGGCAGATGCAAAATAAAACTGAAATCGAAGAAATCGCATCTCCGAGTTTTTTTTACCACTTCTTAGATATGACCGTTACCAATAGTTGGATTTTATATAAGTACGTGTATGAATTTTATCAAATTTTAGAAAAGTTGAAAGATCGAAAGGTATACCAGAATCAAATCTTTTATCGTTGGCACACTTTAAAGTTGAAGTAGCAGAATCCCTTTGCGTGATTGGTGAACAAGCTAAAATGGACGAAGACCTTCTTCAACTGTAAGTAAATTGTTGGAACTGAAAAGGAAAAAGCCACATCCCACCTAAGAAAGTGCGCAAAGATAACTATGACCACTTTCCAGAGTGGATGAAATCTCGCCTTGGTTGCAAAATACCTAAATGTGGAAAATTAACATTTGTTAAATGTTCTAAATGTAACGCATCTTTGTGCTTCAACAAGGATCGGAACTGCTTCACTGACTTCCACAAATGAAATATTTTGTTCCTATTTTTTTTAATTTTTGTGATATTGTGATTTTTTTTTTTTTTGAAATGTAAAAGACTGAATTAAAATAAAGTTATAATTTCCTTAGGCCTTAAGAAAAATAAAATAAAATATTATTTATTCCATGTTTTTTATTTCAATTTTGCATAGTATATCATATAAGAGAGAACCATAAAAATGAAAATTCCGGAAAAACTTTCAACTTTTAAATTTTTTTAACACCATTTCCATGTACAAGATGACAATTTACATTCGAGGAGAATTATTTAATTAAAAAAAAAAGTCATGCAGGAAAATAGGAGTTGATTATTGATTCAAAACACAACTATATCGTACTCTGCATTGCTGAAGTTCGATGAGACCTTCAAATTACAAGATCATCTCATTTGGCTTCCGTGAAAGACGAGTGACACTCACTTATTTAATACCTTGAGAGAAAAGTGCGGTGCCTCTTTGATTGAAATCGAGACTAGCACGGCATATGTTCTATGCGTTTGTATTACAGCCCACAAGTATCTGCTTATCATTGTGGATTGCGTATTTTCGATGGCAATGCAATATTTCATCATTAATAGCACACAGTGAGTAGGATTGTCTTGAATAACGAAATTTGGATTCCCTATTTCCATGATGTATGTAATATCAGGTTCGTCACTTTTCCATTTTATGTGTACGGATTGATGTCTTTCGTTTTAACTAAAAGTCGCCTACCCTCAATACACATGCTTTGTAAAACGTGGTGTTTAAAATTTATTAATAAATATTTTAACTTTACTGCGGTTACTATATGGTTGTTTTAACAGATTTCGTTAAGCAGTTTGAAACTGATATTATTGCTAATATACATTAGTTCCTTGGATAAGGTTCGTTGATTTAAGAGGGTGACCCTTTGAACCTATGGTTGACTGCCGCAATTAATGTATCTGAATGAACATCAACCTTTCCAAACAAAATTGTTTTGGAGTGTGGTTTCTTCCGAATTTTTTTCTTTTCTACTTAGAGGGAGAAATGGAGAGCTGAGGAGCTTTCTGTTTTGAGTCATACAACTCATCTAGGTTAATGTGCTGAAGTACACCTCGCACCACTCTTTGACCAAAGATGTATCATCTGTCAGGCCCTATCTTCGGTGGTTGATTTTCCGAATGTCTGAAGGTTGTAGGATTCAAACCAGCATAAAAACTCGATATATTCCACTTTCCGATAAAACCCCTGAAAGGCCATTGGTTCATCGGAAGCATTTATCTGGCAATTACCTAGACAAAAGACGCTTGGTACCTCTCATTGAGATTAACTTTTCTGGATATCACTTTCCAAATGAATCTAGACCCATTCTCCGGTAGATCCGTTCCACTTCTGGTAGCTAAGCCCTAGAAATATACTTCACCAAGGTGCCTTGGGAAGGACATTTTTTGATCTAGTTACTTAATAACCTGAGTTGCCAATCTGGTCGACTGCACACATTTAAGTGCATCTATACGTTAGAGTCTTTTCTAGACACCAGATAGCCGTTTTATTGAGTTCTTTATTCTTTTTTTCGGTATGTTATGTTTCGCAAAATTCGCGCCTTTAGCATAACCACCTAACAAATCATTGTTAGGTGGTTATGCTAAGGGCGCATAACCATTTGCTGGAATCGATTTTCTAGTGGTTTTTATATGGTAATCGTAATGTGAGGTGAGTGTGTTTAAGTAAAATTTACGACATTCTTCAAGATCTTTTCAACGATGTTCGTCAGGAATATATTGTAAAATAAACGAAAAATTGCAGAGATCTCAAAAGCTTTAGAATTCTCCAAATTAAAAATAGAAAAATATTCGCGAGAAAAATGGATCGTACAATCCATTTTTGAGACATCATTGCTACAGTTCAGACATTCAGACAAATAGACGAAATTTTTATTTTTGGATTAAAGATCACCAAAGCGTCGAGAAAAATGATTTTAGACCATGTCATTTTTCATGATTTTATCAGGATTTGAATAACTTGGTCTTACAGACCGAAGTACAGCCCTACAATTATTAAAGTTAAACCTTTTTGCCAAAACAAAAGCTTTAAGTCATATTACGGCTGACAGTTAATTATCTTTGTATTAATAAATAATTACATACAACTTTATTTTGTTGTTTATGGGTTGAAAAACGTATTAGTACTTGAAACTCAGTTTTAATAAAGAGTTTTTGCAAAATAAAAATGTTTGGTTAATTTTTGAGCTGGTTAACATTGGGAGCTAATAAAGGCCTAATGATCAATCATCCTAATGATTGTCGAAGCTATTCTTTTGTTGTAATCCTAACTAAGTTGAGTATAAAGAACAAGTAAATAGTATACATTATTTAAATTACATAGGCGCTCAAAATGGAAGGCATATCATGGAGGTAGCATACACACCAGTAATCCTCATAACGCGCAATCAATCATAAACGTTTACATTTATACCTTAAAACGTTCTATTTTTCCACCATATTGTAAATTATTTAACGTCAACTTAAAATATTTGCCCTACATTAAATATTTTATAATGGCATTGTCTGCGAAATACCACAATCCCTAATTAGAATCACCTCTGTCGATAAAAAAAATATATATTTTCCATTCATACAGTTTCTTCTTCTTTTCATCTTCATCCTCATCGCCATCATTGGTTTGGTATAAATCATTTCCTTTTCCATTTTTAACTTCCATTCTCAAGACGACTAAAAAAGAAAAATAATTTTCCCACTTAATTTAAACATTACAACATCAAGTACTATATGCATGCATAAATACACACACACACAGTGAACCTGAATCACAAGAACCTATAATTATTTTGACTGACTAAATAATGAATAATTATTTGTTGCCGCACCACACACAATATTCCTGACACAAAAATTGCCAATGTATTTTTCTTCCTTTATTTCACGAAACAGTTCTGGTTGTGCCACATATTATACAGAACAGTAAGAAAAAGGAAAAATTATTGTAATTGTTTCGAAAGACGTCAACACAAGCACAAAAGACGAAGTGAAAAGAATACATTGTATAGTACTGCACATAGCACATATAATACACCAACAACAACAACAACAAAATTGGAACAAGAGGAAAAACCTTTTCACCCGGAAGAAAACAAAATCTACTCTTCTTCGTCTTCTTGCTTTATTTATTTCCATTTCATTTTTGTTGGTTACTTTCTCGTTACAATAAGACGTCATTAATCTTATTTTATTTTTTTGATCGTCTTGTACTTTACGGTTTTCTTACATTTATCCATGTTATTATATATATTTCTGTTACTTAGAGTAAAGAACACATAAAAAAATTGAAAAACAGAATCCATTTTTCATTGTTGAAAAAAAAAAACAATTTTTTTAGGAATTTAAAGAAACATTCAAGAGAAAAATTGCGGAAGGAATAAAACGTTTTTTTTAGCTTCCAAAATATCTGTACCAAATGTATAAACAAGCACATATCGTGTAGTAATGCAATCTTTTCACTATTAATCGTTTCGGTGGTACAGATGGATGGAGAAAATGCATGTGGTGTTTTATGCTTTACACAAATTGACTTGGATTTGAAAATTGAAGTTAAGAAGATATTTGATTAGTAACAAAATCTGGACACAAAAGTAGCGCTTGGTTGTGTTTATACTATGAGAAGTAAGCTAATTTATCTTGTACCACCGGGTTTCAAATGTATTAAGTTTTGTTTACCGATATAATCGGAATCTGACTTGCATAATCGTAACCTGCTATAACAACAAAAAGATTCTACAAAAAGTTAAGATAAAACAAGTTTATTCAACACCAAATAGTTTATTTTAAATACAAATTTCTATAAAAATAGGTGATGGCTAAAATTTCCCAAATTAAAAGGACCAGTCATGATTTTAATTCGCCTAATGTTATGCAATCCACATTTATCTCATGAAAAACTAAATGAGCTTTTACATTTTTGGACAGTTTCTGCTTCAACAACCCATAAGTCCGCTCAAAGTCGTATACAACAAAAATCAATTGGTCCATTGTAAAGATAAGATTTTTAATCTATACCTCGTGTAAATAACAAGTTCTTACGCTATCTACGTAAGGCACAAGGATTTTTTGAAAATGACCAATTTTCCTCATTATCGATTACACCAAAAGCGTGAGCCAAAATGCAAAAATCTTAAGTAGTAGTCCGATTTTCATAAAATTTACGCTATCCGTACAGATTTTCGACGCAGATTCCGAATATGTACTCGGATTTGCGCTAAGTCCACTTTTGCGGATTTTCACTGTGCAGCCATTCCGACCTATTGGACAGTTTCTGCTTCAACAACCCATAAGTCCGCTTAAAGTCGTATCCAACAAAAATCAATTGGTCCATTGTAAAGATGAGATTTTTAATCTATACCTCGTGTAAATAACAAGTTCTTACGCTATCTACGTAAGGCACAAGGATTTTTTGAAAATGACCAATTTTCCTCATTATCGATTACACCAAAAGCGTGAGCCAAAATGCAAAAATCTTAAGTAGTAGTCCGATTTTCATAAAATTTACGCTATCCGTACAGATTTTCGACGCAGATTCCGAATATGTACTCGGATTTGCGCTAAGTCCACTTTTGCGGATTTTCACTGTGCAGCCATTCCGACCTTTTGGACAGTTTCTGCTTCAACAACCCATAAGTCCGCTTAAAGTCGTATCCAACAAAAATCAATTGGTCCATTGTAAAGATGAGATTTTTAATCTATACCTCGTGTAAATAACAAGTTCTTACGCTATCTACGTAAGGCACAAGGATTTTTTGAAAATGACCAATTTTCCTCATTATCGATTACACCAAAAGCGTGAGCCAAAATGCAAAAATCTTAAGTAGTAGTCCGATTTTCATAAAATTTACGCTATCCGTACAGATTTTCGACGCAGATTCCGAATATGTACTCGGATTTGCGCTAAGTCCACTTTTGCGGATTTTCACTGAGCAGCCATTCCGACCTTTTGGACAGTTTCTGCTTCAACAACCCATAAGTCCGCTTAAAGTCGTATCCAACAAAAATCAATTGGTCCATTGTAACGATGAGATTTTTAATCTATACCTCGTGTAAATAACAAGTTCTTACGCTATCTACGTAAGGCACAAGGATTTTTTGAAAATGACCAATTTTCCTCATTATCGATTACACCAAAAGCGTGAGCCAAAATGCAAAAATCTTAAGTAGTAGTCCGATTTTCATAAAATTTACGCTATCCGTACAGATTTTCGACGCAGATTCCGAATATGTACTCGGATTTGCGCTAAGTCCACTTTTGCGGATTTTCACTGTGCAGACATTCCGACCTTTTGGACAGTTTCTGCTTCAACAACCCATAAGTCCGCTTAAAGTCGTATCCAACAAAAATCAATTGGTCCATTGTAACGATGAGATTTTTAATCTATACCTCGTGTAAATAACAAGTTCTTACGCTATCTACGTAAGGCACAAGGATTTTTTGAAAATGACCAATTTTCCTCATTATCGATTACACCAAAAGCGTGAGCCAAAATGCAAAAATCTTAAGTAGTAGTCCGATTTTCATAAAATTTACGCTATCCGTACAGATTTTCGACGCAGATTCCGAATATGTACTCGGATTTGCGCTAAGTCCACTTTTGCGGATTTTCACTGTGCAGCCATTCCGACCTTTTGGACAGTTTCTGCTTCAACAACCCATAAGTCCGCTTAAAGTCGTATCCAACAAAAATCAATTGGTCCATTGTAAAGATGAGATTTTTAATCTATACCTCGTGTAAATAACAAGTTCTTACGCTATCTACGTAAGGCACAAGGATTTTTTGAAAATGACCAATTTTCCTCATTATCGATTACACCAAAAGCGTGAGCCAAAATGCAAAAATCTTAAGTAGTAGTCCGATTTTCATAAAATTTACGCTATCCGTACAGATTTTCGACGCAGATTCCGAATATGTACTCGGATTTGCGCTAAGTCCACTTTTGCGGATTTTCACTGTGCAGCCATTCCGACCTACTGGACAGTTTCTGCTTCAACAACCCATAAGTCCGCTTAAAGTCGTATCCAACAAAAATCAATTGGTCCATTGTAAAGATGAGATTTTTAATCTATACCTCGTGTAAATAACAAGTTCTTACGCTATCTACGTAAGGCACAAGGATTTTTTGAAAATGACCAATTTTCCTCATTATCGATTACACCAAAAGCGTGAGCCAAAATGCAAAAATCTTAAGTAGTAGTCCGATTTTCATAAAATTTACGCTATCCGTACAGATTTTCGACGCAGATTCCGAATATGTACTCGGATTTGCGCTAAGTCCACTTTTGCGGATTTTCACTGTGCAGCCATTCCGACCTTTTGGACAGTTTCTGCTTCAACAACCCATAAGTCCGCTTAAAGTCGTATCCAACAAAAATCAATTGGTCCATTGTAAAGATGAGATTTTTAATCTATACCTCGTGTAAATAACAAGTTCTTACGCTATCTACGTAAGGCACAAGGATTTTTTGAAAATGACCAATTTTCCTCATTATCGATTACACCAAAAGCGTGAGCCAAAATGCAAAAATCTTAAGTAGTAGTCCGATTTTCATAAAATTTACGCTATCCGTACAGATTTTCGACGCAGATTCCGAATATGTACTCGGATTTGCGCTAAGTCCACTTTTGCGGATTTTCACTGTGCAGCCATTCCGACCTTTTGGACAGTTTCTGCTTCAACAACCCATAAGTCCGCTTAAAGTCGTATCCAACAAAAATCAATTGGTCCATTGTAACGATGAGATTTTTAATCTATACCTCGTGTAAATAACAAGTTCTTACGCTATCTACGTAAGGCACAAGGATTTTTTGAAAATGACCAATTTTCCTCATTATCGATTACACCAAAAGCGTGAGCCAAAATGCAAAAATCTTAAGTAGTAGTCCGATTTTCATAAAATTTACGCTATCCGTACAGATTTTCGACGCAGATTCCGAATATGTACTCGGATTTGCGCTAAGTCCACTTTTGCGGATTTTCACTGTGCAGCCATTCCGACCTTTTGGACAGTTTCTGCTTCAACAACCCATAAGTCCGCTTAAAGTCGTATCCAACAAAAATCAATTGGTCCATTGTAACGATGAGATTTTTAATCTATACCTCGTGTAAATAACAAGTTCTTACGCTATCTACGTAAGGCACAAGGATTTTTTGAAAATGACCAATTTTCCTCATTATCGATTACACCAAAAGCGTGAGCCAAAATGCAAAAATCTTAAGTAGTAGTCCGATTTTCATAAAATTTACGCTATCCGTACAGATTTTCGACGCAGATTCCGAATATGTACTCGGATTTGCGCTAAGTCCACTTTTGCGGATTTTCACTGTGCAGCCATTCCGACCTTTTGGACAGTTTCTGCTTCAACAACCCATAAGTCCGCTTAAAGTCGTATCCAACAAAAATCAATTGGTCCATTGTAAAGATGAGATTTTTAATCTATACCTCGTGTAAATAACAAGTTCTTACGCTATCTACGTAAGGCACAAGGATTTTTTGAAAATGACCAATTTTCCTCATTATCGATTACACCAAAAGCGTGAGCCAAAATGCAAAAATCTTAAGTAGTAGTCCGATTTTCATAAAATTTACGCTATCCGTACAGATTTTCGACGCAGATTCCGAATATGTACTCGGATTTGCGCTAAGTCCACTTTTGCGGATTTTCACTGTGCAGCCATTCCGACCTACTGGACAGTTTCTGCTTCAACAACCCATAAGTCCGCTTAAAGTCGTATCCAACAAAAATCAATTGGTCCATTGTAAAGATGAGATTTTTAATCTATACCTCGTGTAAATAACAAGTTCTTACGCTATCTACGTAAGGCACAAGGATTTTTTGAAAATGACCAATTTTCCTCATTATCGATTACACCAAAAGCGTGAGCCAAAATGCAAAAATCTTAAGTAGTAGTCCGATTTTCATAAAATTTACGCTATCCGTACAGATTTTCGACGCAGATTCCGAATATGTACTCGGATTTGCGCTAAGTCCACTTTTGCGGATTTTCACTGTGCAGCCATTCCGACCTTTTGGACAGTTTCTGCTTCAACAACCCATAAGTCCGCTTAAAGTCGTATCCAACAAAAATCAATTGGTCCATTGTAAAGATGAGATTTTTAATCTATACCTCGTGTAAATAACAAGTTCTTACGCTATCTACGTAAGGCACAAGGATTTTTTGAAAATGACCAATTTTCCTCATTATCGATTACACCAAAAGCGTGAGCCAAAATGCAAAAATCTTAAGTAGTAGTCCGATTTTCATAAAATTTACGCTATCCGTACAGATTTTCGACGCAGATTCCGAATATGTACTCGGATTTGCGCTAAGTCCACTTTTGCGGATTTTCACTGTGCAGCCATTCCGACCTTTTGGACAGTTTCTGCTTCAACAACCCATAAGTCCGCTTAAAGTCGTATCCAACAAAAATCAATTGGTCCATTGTAACGATGAGATTTTTAATCTATACCTCGTGTAAATAACAAGTTCTTACGCTATCTACGTAAGGCACAAGGATTTTTTGAAAATGACCAATTTTCCTCATTATCGATTACACCAAAAGCGTGAGCCAAAATGCAAAAATCTTAAGTAGTAGTCCGATTTTCATAAAATTTACGCTATCCGTACAGATTTTCGACGCAGATTCCGAATATGTACTCGGATTTGCGCTAAGTCCACTTTTGCGGATTTTCACTGTGCAGCCATTCCGACCTTTTGGACAGTTTCTGCTTCAACAACCCATAAGTCCGCTTAAAGTCGTATCCAACAAAAATCAATTGGTCCATTGTAACGATGAGATTTTTAATCTATACCTCGTGTAAATAACAAGTTCTTACGCTATCTACGTAAGGCACAAGGATTTTTTGAAAATGACCAATTTTCCTCATTATCGATTACACCAAAAGCGTGAGCCAAAATGCAAAAATCTTAAGTAGTAGTCCGATTTTCATAAAATTTACGCTATCCGTACAGATTTTCGACGCAGATTCCGAATATGTACTCGGATTTGCGCTAAGTCCACTTTTGCGGATTTTCACTGTGCAGCCATTCCGACCTTTTGGACAGTTTCTGCTTCAACAACCCATAAGTCCGCTTAAAGTCGTATCCAACAAAAATCAATTGGTCCATTGTAAAGATGAGATTTTTAATCTATACCTCGTGTAAATAACAAGTTCTTACGCTATCTACGTAAGGCACAAGGATTTTTTGAAAATGACCAATTTTCCTCATTATCGATTACACCAAAAGCGTGAGCCAAAATGCAAAAATCTTAAGTAGTAGTCCGATTTTCATAAAATTTACGCTATCCGTACAGATTTTCGACGCAGATTCCGAATATGTACTCGGATTTGCGCTAAGTCCACTTTTGCGGATTTTCACTGTGCAGCCATTCCGACCTTTTGGACAGTTTCTGCTTCAACAACCCATAAGTCCGCTTAAAGTCGTATCCAACAAAAATCAATTGGTCCATTGTAAAGATGAGATTTTTAATCTATACCTCGTGTAAATAACAAGTTCTTACGCTATCTACGTAAGGCACAAGGATTTTTTGAAAATGACCAATTTTCCTCATTATCGATTACACCAAAAGCGTGAGCCAAAATGCAAAAATCTTAAGTAGTAGTCCGATTTTCATAAAATTTACGCTATCCGTACAGATTTTCGACGCAGATTCCGAATATGTACTCGGATTTGCGCTAAGTCCACTTTTGCGGATTTTCACTGTGCAGCCATTCCGACCTTTTGGACAGTTTCTGCTTCAACAACCCATAAGTCCGCTCAAAGTCGTATACAACAAAAATCAATTGGTCCATTGTAAAGATAAGATTTTTAATCTATACCTCGTGTAAATAACAAGTTCTTACGCTATCTACGTAAGGCACAAGGATTTTTTGAAAATGACCAATTTTCCTCATTATCGATTACACCAAAAGCGTGAGCCAAAATGCAAAAATCTTAAGTAGTAGTCCGATTTTCATAAAATTTACGCTATCCGTACAGATTTTCGACGCAGATTCCGAATATGTACTCGGATTTGCGCTAAGTCCACTTTTGCGGATTTTCACTGTGCAGCCATTCCGACCTATTGGACAGTTTCTGCTTCAACAACCCATAAGTCCGCTTAAAGTCGTATCCAACAAAAATCAATTGGTCCATTGTAAAGATGAGATTTTTAATCTATACCTCGTGTAAATAACAAGTTCTTACGCTATCTACGTAAGGCACAAGGATTTTTTGAAAATGACCAATTTTCCTCATTATCGATTACACCAAAAGCGTGAGCCAAAATGCAAAAATCTTAAGTAGTAGTCCGATTTTCATAAAATTTACGCTATCCGTACAGATTTTCGACGCAGATTCCGAATATGTACTCGGATTTGCGCTAAGTCCACTTTTGCGGATTTTCACTGTGCAGCCATTCCGACCTTTTGGACAGTTTCTGCTTCAACAACCCATAAGTCCGCTTAAAGTCGTATCCAACAAAAATCAATTGGTCCATTGTAAAGATGAGATTTTTAATCTATACCTCGTGTAAATAACAAGTTCTTACGCTATCTACGTAAGGCACAAGGATTTTTTGAAAATGACCAATTTTCCTCATTATCGATTACACCAAAAGCGTGAGCCAAAATGCAAAAATCTTAAGTAGTAGTCCGATTTTCATAAAATTTACGCTATCCGTACAGATTTTCGACGCAGATTCCGAATATGTACTCGGATTTGCGCTAAGTCCACTTTTGCGGATTTTCACTGTGCAGCCATTCCGACCTATTGGACAGTTTCTGCTTCAACAACCCATAAGTCCGCTTAAAGTCGTATCCAACAAAAATCAATTGGTCCATTGTAAAGATGAGATTTTTAATCTATACCTCGTGTAAATAACAAGTTCTTACGCTATCTACGTAAGGCACAAGGATTTTTTGAAAATGACCAATTTTCCTCATTATCGATTACACCAAAAGCGTGAGCCAAAATGCAAAAATCTTAAGTAGTAGTCCGATTTTCATAAAATTTACGCTATCCGTACAGATTTTCGACGCAGATTCCGAATATGTACTCGGATTTGCGCTAAGTCCACTTTTGCGGATTTTCACTGTGCAGCCATTCCGACCTTTTGGACAGTTTCTGCTTCAACAACCCATAAGTCCGCTTAAAGTCGTATCCAACAAAAATCAATTGGTCCATTGTAAAGATGAGATTTTTAATCTATACCTCGTGTAAATAACAAGTTCTTACGCTATCTACGTAAGGCACAAGGATTTTTTGAAAATGACCAATTTTCCTCATTATCGATTACACCAAAAGCGTGAGCCAAAATGCAAAAATCTTAAGTAGTAGTCCGATTTTCATAAAATTTACGCTATCCGTACAGATTTTCGACGCAGATTCCGAATATGTACTCGGATTTGCGCTAAGTCCACTTTTGCGGATTTTCACTGAGCAGCCATTCCGACCTTTTGGACAGTTTCTGCTTCAACAACCCATAAGTCCGCTTAAAGTCGTATCCAACAAAAATCAATTGGTCCATTGTAACGATGAGATTTTTAATCTATACCTCGTGTAAATAACAAGTTCTTACGCTATCTACGTAAGGCACAAGGATTTTTTGAAAATGACCAATTTTCCTCATTATCGATTACACCAAAAGCGTGAGCCAAAATGCAAAAATCTTAAGTAGTAGTCCGATTTTCATAAAATTTACGCTATCCGTACAGATTTTCGACGCAGATTCCGAATATGTACTCGGATTTGCGCTAAGTCCACTTTTGCGGATTTTCACTGTGCAGACATTCCGACCTTTTGGACAGTTTCTGCTTCAACAACCCATAAGTCCGCTTAAAGTCGTATCCAACAAAAATCAATTGGTCCATTGTAACGATGAGATTTTTAATCTATACCTCGTGTAAATAACAAGTTCTTACGCTATCTACGTAAGGCACAAGGATTTTTTGAAAATGACCAATTTTCCTCATTATCGATTACACCAAAAGCGTGAGCCAAAATGCAAAAATCTTAAGTAGTAGTCCGATTTTCATAAAATTTACGCTATCCGTACAGATTTTCGACGCAGATTCCGAATATGTACTCGGATTTGCGCTAAGTCCACTTTTGCGGATTTTCACTGTGCAGCCATTCCGACCTTTTGGACAGTTTCTGCTTCAACAACCCATAAGTCCGCTTAAAGTCGTATCCAACAAAAATCAATTGGTCCATTGTAAAGATGAGATTTTTAATCTATACCTCGTGTAAATAACAAGTTCTTACGCTATCTACGTAAGGCACAAGGATTTTTTGAAAATGACCAATTTTCCTCATTATCGATTACACCAAAAGCGTGAGCCAAAATGCAAAAATCTTAAGTAGTAGTCCGATTTTCATAAAATTTACGCTATCCGTACAGATTTTCGACGCAGATTCCGAATATGTACTCGGATTTGCGCTAAGTCCACTTTTGCGGATTTTCACTGTGCAGCCATTCCGACCTACTGGACAGTTTCTGCTTCAACAACCCATAAGTCCGCTTAAAGTCGTATCCAACAAAAATCAATTGGTCCATTGTAAAGATGAGATTTTTAATCTATACCTCGTGTAAATAACAAGTTCTTACGCTATCTACGTAAGGCACAAGGATTTTTTGAAAATGACCAATTTTCCTCATTATCGATTACACCAAAAGCGTGAGCCAAAATGCAAAAATCTTAAGTAGTAGTCCGATTTTCATAAAATTTACGCTATCCGTACAGATTTTCGACGCAGATTCCGAATATGTACTCGGATTTGCGCTAAGTCCACTTTTGCGGATTTTCACTGTGCAGCCATTCCGACCTTTTGGACAGTTTCTGCTTCAACAACCCATAAGTCCGCTTAAAGTCGTATCCAACAAAAATCAATTGGTCCATTGTAAAGATGAGATTTTTAATCTATACCTCGTGTAAATAACAAGTTCTTACGCTATCTACGTAAGGCACAAGGATTTTTTGAAAATGACCAATTTTCCTCATTATCGATTACACCAAAAGCGTGAGCCAAAATGCAAAAATCTTAAGTAGTAGTCCGATTTTCATAAAATTTACGCTATCCGTACAGATTTTCGACGCAGATTCCGAATATGTACTCGGATTTGCGCTAAGTCCACTTTTGCGGATTTTCACTGTGCAGCCATTCCGACCTTTTGGACAGTTTCTGCTTCAACAACCCATAAGTCCGCTTAAAGTCGTATCCAACAAAAATCAATTGGTCCATTGTAACGATGAGATTTTTAATCTATACCTCGTGTAAATAACAAGTTCTTACGCTATCTACGTAAGGCACAAGGATTTTTTGAAAATGACCAATTTTCCTCATTATCGATTACACCAAAAGCGTGAGCCAAAATGCAAAAATCTTAAGTAGTAGTCCGATTTTCATAAAATTTACGCTATCCGTACAGATTTTCGACGCAGATTCCGAATATGTACTCGGATTTGCGCTAAGTCCACTTTTGCGGATTTTCACTGTGCAGCCATTCCGACCTTTTGGACAGTTTCTGCTTCAACAACCCATAAGTCCGCTTAAAGTCGTATCCAACAAAAATCAATTGGTCCATTGTAACGATGAGATTTTTAATCTATACCTCGTGTAAATAACAAGTTCTTACGCTATCTACGTAAGGCACAAGGATTTTTTGAAAATGACCAATTTTCCTCATTATCGATTACACCAAAAGCGTGAGCCAAAATGCAAAAATCTTAAGTAGTAGTCCGATTTTCATAAAATTTACGCTATCCGTACAGATTTTCGACGCAGATTCCGAATATGTACTCGGATTTGCGCTAAGTCCACTTTTGCGGATTTTCACTGTGCAGCCATTCCGACCTTTTGGACAGTTTCTGCTTCAACAACCCATAAGTCCGCTTAAAGTCGTATCCAACAAAAATCAATTGGTCCATTGTAACGATGAGATTTTTAATCTATACCTCGTGTAAATAACAAGTTCTTACGCTATCTACGTAAGGCACAAGGATTTTTTGAAAATGACCAATTTTCCTCATTATCGATTACACCAAAAGCGTGAGCCAAAATGCAAAAATCTTAAGTAGTAGTCCGATTTTCATAAAATTTACGCTATCCGTACAGATTTTCGACGCAGATTCCGAATATGTACTCGGATTTGCGCTAAGTCCACTTTTGCGGATTTTCACTGTGCAGCCATTCCGACCTTTTGGACAGTTTCTGCTTCAACAACCCATAAGTCCGCTTAAAGTCGTATCCAACAAAAATCAATTGGTCCATTGTAAAGATGAGATTTTTAATCTATACCTCGTGTAAATAACAAGTTCTTACGCTATCTACGTAAGGCACAAGGATTTTTTGAAAATGACCAATTTTCCTCATTATCGATTACACCAAAAGCGTGAGCCAAAATGCAAAAATCTTAAGTAGTAGTCCGATTTTCATAAAATTTACGCTATCCGTACAGATTTTCGACGCAGATTCCGAATATGTACTCGGATTTGCGCTAAGTCCACTTTTGCGGATTTTCACTGTGCAGCCATTCCGACCTTTTGGACAGTTTCTGCTTCAACAACCCATAAGTCCGCTTAAAGTCGTATCCAACAAAAATCAATTGGTCCATTGTAAAGATGAGATTTTTAATCTATACCTCGTGTAAATAACAAGTTCTTACGCTATCTACGTAAGGCACAAGGATTTTTTGAAAATGACCAATTTTCCTCATTATCGATTACACCAAAAGCGTGAGCCAAAATGCAAAAATCTTAAGTAGTAGTCCGATTTTCATAAAATTTACGCTATCCGTACAGATTTTCGACGCAGATTCCGAATATGTACTCGGATTTGCGCTAAGTCCACTTTTGCGGATTTTCACTGTGCAGCCATTCCGACCTTTTGGACAGTTTCTGCTTCAACAACCCATAAGTCCGCTTAAAGTCGTATCCAACAAAAATCAATTGGTCCATTGTAAATATGAGATTTTTAATCTATACCTCGTGTAAATTACAAGTTCTTACGCTATCTACGTAAGGCACAAGGATTTTTTGAAAATGACCAATTTTCCTCATTATCGATTACACCAAAAGCGTGAGCCAAAATGCAAAAATCTTAAGTAGTAGTCCGATTTTCATAAAATTTACGCTATCCGTACAGATTTTCGACGCAGATTCCGAATATGTACTCGGATTTGCGCTAAGTCCACTTTTGCGGATTTTCACTGTGCAGCCATTCCGACCTTTTGGACAGTTTCTGCTTCAACAACCCATAAGTCCGCTTAAAGTCGTATCCAACAAAAATCAATTGGTCCATTGTAAAGATGAGATTTTTAATCTATACCTCGTGTAAATAACAAGTTCTTACGCTATCTACGTAAGGCACAAGGATTTTTTGAAAATGACCAATTTTCCTCATTATCGATTACACCAAAAGCGTGAGCCAAAATGCAAAAATCTTAAGTAGTAGTCCGATTTTCATAAAATTTACGCTATCCGTACAGATTTTCGACGCAGATTCCGAATATGTACTCGGATTTGCGCTAAGTCCACTTTTGCGGATTTTCACTGTGCAGCCATTCCGACCTTTTGGACAGTTTCTGCTTCAACAACCCATAAGTCCGCTTAAAGTCGTATCCAACAAAAATCAATTGGTCCATTGTAAAGATGAGATTTTTAATCTATACCTCGTGTAAATAACAAGTTCTTACGCTATCTACGTAAGGCACAAGGATTTTTTGAAAATGACCAATTTTCCTCATTATCGATTACACCAAAAGCGTGAGCCAAAATGCAAAAATCTTAAGTAGTAGTCCGATTTTCATAAAATTTACGCTATCCGTACAGATTTTCGACGCAGATTCCGAATATGTACTCGGATTTGCGCTAAGTCCACTTTTGCGGATTTTCACTGTGCAGCCATTCCGACCTTTTGGACAGTTTCTGCTTCAACAACCCATAAGTCCGCTTAAAGTCGTATCCAACAAAAATCAATTGGTCCATTGTAACGATGAGATTTTTAATCTATACCTCGTGTAAATAACAAGTTCTTACGCTATCTACGTAAGGCACAAGGATTTTTTGAAAATGACCAATTTTCCTCATTATCGATTACACCAAAAGCGTGAGCCAAAATGCAAAAATCTTAAGTAGTAGTCCGATTTTCATAAAATTTACGCTATCCGTACAGATTTTCGACGCAGATTCCGAATATGTACTCGGATTTGCGCTAAGTCCACTTTTGCGGATTTTCACTGTGCAGCCATTCCGACCTTTTGGACAGTTTCTGCTTCAACAACCCATAAGTCCGCTTAAAGTCGTATCCAACAAAAATCAATTGGTCCATTGTAACGATGAGATTTTTAATCTATACCTCGTGTAAATAACAAGTTCTTACGCTATCTACGTAAGGCACAAGGATTTTTTGAAAATGACCAATTTTCCTCATTATCGATTACACCAAAAGCGTGAGCCAAAATGCAAAAATCTTAAGTAGTAGTCCGATTTTCATAAAATTTACGCTATCCGTACAGATTTTCGACGCAGATTCCGAATATGTACTCGGATATGCGCTAAGTCCACTTTTGCGGATTTTCACTGTGCAGCCATTCCGACCTTTTGGACAGTTTCTGCTTCAACAACCCATAAGTCCGCTTAAAGTCGTATCCAACAAAAATCAATTGGTCCATTGTAAAGATGAGATTTTTAATCTATACCTCGTGTAAATAACAAGTTCTTACGCTATCTACGTAAGGCACAAGGATTTTTTGAAAATGACCAATTTTCCTCATTATCGATTACACCAAAAGCGTGAGCCAAAATGCAAAAATCTTAAGTAGTAGTCCGATTTTCATAAAATTTACGCTATCCGTACAGATTTTCGACGCAGATTCCGAATATGTACTCGGATTTGCGCTAAGTCCACTTTTGCGGATTTTCACTGTGCAGCCATTCCGACCTTTTGGACAGTTTCTGCTTCAACAACCCATAAGTCCGCTTAAAGTCGTATCCAACAAAAATCAATTGGTCCATTGTAAAGATGAGATTTTTAATCTATACCTCGTGTAAATAACAAGTTCTTACGCTATCTACGTAAGGCACAAGGATTTTTTGAAAATGACCAATTTTCCTCATTATCGATTACACCAAAAGCGTGAGCCAAAATGCAAAAATCTTAAGTAGTAGTCCGATTTTCATAAAATTTACGCTATCCGTACAGATTTTCGACGCAGATTCCGAATATGTACTCGGATTTGCGCTAAGTCCACTTTTGCGGATTTTCACTGTGCAGCCATTCCGACCTTTTGGACAGTTTCTGCTTCAACAACCCATAAGTCCGCTTAAAGTCGTATCCAACAAAAATCAATTGGTCCATTGTAAATATGAGATTTTTAATCTATACCTCGTGTAAATAACAAGTTCTTACGCTATCTACGTAAGGCACAAGGATTTTTTGAAAATGACCAATTTTCCTCATTATCGATTACACCAAAAGCGTGAGCCAAAATGCAAAAATCTTAAGTAGTAGTCCGATTTTCATAAAATTTACGCTATCCGTACAGATTTTCGACGCAGATTCCGAATATGTACTCGGATTTGCGCTAAGTCCACTTTTGCGGATTTTCACTGTGCAGCCATTCCGACCTTTTGGACAGTTTCTGCTTCAACAACCCATAAGTCCGCTTAAAGTCGTATCCAACAAAAATCAATTGGTCCATTGTAAAGATGAGATTTTTAATCTATACCTCGTGTAAATAACAAGTTCTTACGCTATCTACGTAAGGCACAAGGATTTTTTGAAAATGACCAATTTTCCTCATTATCGATTACACCAAAAGCGTGAGCCAAAATGCAAAAATCTTAAGTAGTAGTCCGATTTTCATAAAATTTACGCTATCCGTACAGATTTTCGACGCAGATTCCGAATATGTACTCGGATTTGCGCTAAGTCCACTTTTGCGGATTTTCACTGTGCAGCCATTCCGACCTTTTGGACAGTTTCTACTTCAACAACCCATAAGTCCGCTTAAAGTCGTATCCAACAAAAATCAATTGTCCATTGTAAAGATGAGATTTTTAATCTATACCTCGTGTAAATAACAAGTTCTTACGCTATCTACGTAAGGCACAAGGATTTTTTGAAAATGACCAATTTTCCTCATTATCGATTACACCAAAAGCGTGAGCCAAAATGCAAAAATCTTAAGTAGTAGTCCGATTTTCATAAAATTTACGCTATCCGTACAGATTTTCGACGCAGATTCCGAATATGTACTCGGATTTGCGCTAAGTCCACTTTTGCGGATTTTCACTGTGCAACCATTCCGACCTTTTGGACAGTTTCTGCTTCAACAACCCATAAGTCCGCTTAAAGTCGTATCCAACAAAAATCAATTGGTCCATTGTAAAGATGAGATTTTTAATCTATACCTCGTGTAAATAACAAGTTCTTACGCTATCTACGTAAGGCACAAGGATTTTTTGAAAATGACCAATTTTCCTCATTATCGATTACACCAAAAGCGTGAGCCAAAATGCAAAAATCTTAAGTAGTAGTCCGATTTTCATAAAATTTACGCTATCCGTACAGATTTTCGACGCAGATTCCGAATATGTACTCGGATTTGCGCTAAGTCCACTTTTGCGGATTTTCACTGTGCAGCCATTCCGACCTTTTGGACAGTTTCTGCTTCAACAACCCATAAGTCCGCTTAAAGTCGTATCCAACAAAAATCAATTGGTCCATTGTAAAGATGAGATTTTTAATCTATACCTCGTGTAAATAACAAGTTCTTACGCTATCTACGTAAGGCACAAGGATTTTTTGAAAATGACCAATTTTCCTCATTATCGATTACACCAAAAGCGTGAGCCAAAATGCAAAAATCTTAAGTAGTAGTCCGATTTTCATAAAATTTACGCTATCCGTACAGATTTTCGACGCAGATTCCGAATATGTACTCGGATTTGCGCTAAGTCCACTTTTGCGGATTTTCACTGTGCAGCCATTCCGACCTTTTGGACAGTTTCTGCTTCAACAACCCATAAGTCCGCTTAAAGTCGTATCCAACAAAAATCAATTGGTCCATTGTAAAGATGAGATTTTTGATCTATACCTCGTGTAAATAACAAGTTCTTACGCTATCTACGTAAGGCACAAGGATTTTTTGAAAATGACCAATTTTCCTCATTATCGATTACACCAAAAGCGTGAGCCAAAATGCAAAAATCTTAAGTAGTAGTCCGATTTTCATAAAATTTACGCTATCCGTACAGATTTTCGACGCAGATTCCGAATATGTACTCGGATTTGCGCTAAGTCCACTTTTGCGGATTTTCACTGTGCAGCCATTCCGACCTTTTGGACAGTTTCTGCTTCAACAACCCATAAGTCCGCTTAAAGTCGTATCCAACAAAAATCAAT
This sequence comes from Nephrotoma appendiculata, assembly GCA_947310385.1. Taxonomy (NCBI): domain Eukaryota; kingdom Metazoa; phylum Arthropoda; class Insecta; order Diptera; family Tipulidae; genus Nephrotoma; species Nephrotoma appendiculata. Next base: position 366,953,226 of record OX371224.1, on the reverse strand, counting down.
TGGTCCATTGTAAAGATGAGATTTTTAATCTATACCTCGTGTAAATAACAAGTTCTTACGCTATCTACGTAAGGCACAAGGATTTTTTGAAAATGACCAATTTTCCTCATTATCGATTACACCAAAAGCGTGAGCCAAAATGCAAAAATCTTAAGTAGTAGTCCGATTTTCATAAAATTTACGCTATCCGTACAGATTTTCGACGCAGATTCCGAATATGTACTCGGATTTGCGCTAAGTCCACTTTTGCGGATTTTCACTGTGCAGCCATTCCGACCTTTTGGACAGTTTCTGCTTCAACAACCCATAAGTCCGCTTAAAGTCGTATCCAACAAAAATCAATTGGTCCATTGTAAAGATGAGATTTTTAATCTATACCTCGTGTAAATAACAAGTTCTTACGCTATCTACGTAAGGCACAAGGATTTTTTGAAAATGACCAATTTTCCTCATTATCGATTACACCAAAAGCGTGAGCCAAAATGCAAAAATCTTAAGTAGTAGTCCGATTTTCATAAAATTTACGCTATCCGTACAGATTTTCGACGCAGATTCCGAATATGTACTCGGATTTGCGCTAAGTCCACTTTTGCGGATTTTCACTGTGCAGCCATTCCGACCTTTTGGACAGTTTCTACTTCAACAACCCATAAGTCCGCTTAAAGTCGTATCCAACAAAAATCAATTGTCCATTGTAAAGATGAGATTTTTAATCTATACCTCGTGTAAATAACAAGTTCTTACGCTATCTACGTAAGGCACAAGGATTTTTTGAAAATGACCAATTTTCCTCATTATCGATTACACCAAAAGCGTGAGCCAAAATGCAAAAATCTTAAGTAGTAGTCCGATTTTCATAAAATTTACGCTATCCGTACAGATTTTCGACGCAGATTCCGAATATGTACTCGGATTTGCGCTAAGTCCACTTTTGCGGATTTTCACTGTGCAGCCATTCCGATCTTTTGGACAGTTTCTGCTTCAACAACCCATAAGTCCGCTTAAAGTCGTATCCAACAAAAATCAATTGGTCCATTGTAAAGATGAGATTTTTAATCTATACCTCGTGTAAATAACAAGTTCTTACGCTATCTACGTAAGGCACAAGGATTTTTTGAAAATGACCAATTTTCCTCATTATCGATTACACCAAAAGCGTGAGCCAAAATGCAAAAATCTTAAGTAGTAGTCCGATTTTCATAAAATTTACGCTATCCGTACAGATTTTCGACGCAGATTCCGAATATGTACTCGGATTTGCGCTAAGTCCACTTTTGCGGATTTTCACTGTGCAGCCATTCCGACCTTTTGGACAGTTTCTGCTTCAACAACCCATAAGTCCGCTTAAAGTCGTATCCAACAAAAATCAATTGGTCCATTGTAAAGATGAGATTTTTAATCTATACCTCGTGTAAATAACAAGTTCTTACGCTATCTACGTAAGGCACAAGGATTTTTTGAAAATGACCAATTTTCCTCATTATCGATTACACCAAAAGCGTGAGCCAAAATGCAAAAATCTTAAGTAGTAGTCCGATTTTCATAAAATTTACGCTATCCGTACAGATTTTCGACGCAGATTCCGAATATGTACTCGGATTTGAGCTAAGTCCACTTTTGCGGATTTTCACTGTGCAGCCATTCCGACCTTTTGGACAGTTTCTGCTTCAACAACCCATAAGTCCGCTTAAAGTCGTATCCAACAAAAATCAATTGGTCCATTGTAAAGATGAGATTTTTAATCTATACCTCGTGTAAATAACAAGTTCTTACGCTATCTACGTAAGGCACAAGGATTTTTTGAAAATGACCAATTTTCCTCATTATCGATTACACCAAAAGCGTGAGCCAAAATGCAAAAATCTTAAGTAGTAGTCCGATTTTCATAAAATTTACGCTATCCGTACAGATTTTCGACGCAGATTCCGAATATGTACTCGGATTTGCGCTAAGTCCACTTTTGCGGATTTTCACTGTGCAGCCATTCCGACCTTTTGGACAGTTTCTGCTTCAACAACCCATAAGTCCGCTTAAAGTCGTATCCAACAAAAATCAATTGGTCCATTGTAAAGATGAGATTTTTAATCTATACCTCGTGTAAATAACAAGTTCTTACGCTATCTACGTAAGGCACAAGGATTTTTTGAAAATGACCAATTTTCCTCATTATCGATTACACCAAAAGCGTGAGCCAAAATGCAAAAATCTTAAGTAGTAGTCCGATTTTCATAAAATTTACGCTATCCGTACAGATTTTCGACGCAGATTCCGAATATGTACTCGGATTTGCGCTAAGTCCACTTTTGCGGATTTTCACTGTGCAGCCATTCCGACCTTTTGGACAGTTTCTGCTTCAACAACCCATAAGTCCGCTTAAAGTCGTATCCAACAAAAATCAATTGGTCCATTGTAAATATGAGATTTTTAATCTATACCTCGTGTAAATAACAAGTTCTTACGCTATCTACGTAAGGCACAAGGATTTTTTGAAAATGACCAATTTTCCTCATTATCGATTACACCAAAAGCGTGAGCCAAAATGCAAAAATCTTAAGTAGTAGTCCGATTTTCATAAAATTTACGCTATCCGTACAGATTTTCGACGCAGATTCCGAATATGTACTCGGATTTGCGCTAAGTCCACTTTTGCGGATTTTCACTGTGCAGCCATTCCGACCTTTTGGACAGTTTCTGCTTCAACAACCCATAAGTCCGCTTAAAGTCGTATCCAACAAAAATCAATTGGTCCATTGTAAAGATGAGATTTTTAATCTATACCTCGTGTAAATAACAAGTTCTTACGCTATCTACGTAAGGCACAAGGATTTTTTGAAAATGACCAATTTTCCTCATTATCGATTACACCAAAAGCGTGAGCCAAAATGCAAAAATCTTAAGTAGTAGTCCGATTTTCATAAAATTTACGCTATCCGTACAGATTTTCGACGCAGATTCCGAATATGTACTCGGATTTGCGCTAAGTCCACTTTTGCGGATTTTCACTGTGCAGCCATTCCGACCTTTTGGACAGTTTCTGCTTCAACAACCCATAAGTCCGCTTAAAGTCGTATCCAACAAAAATCAATTGGTCCATTGTAAAGATGAGATTTTTAATCTATACCTCGTGTAAATAACAAGTTCTTACGCTATCTACGTAAGGCACAAGGATTTTTTGAAAATGACCAATTTTCCTCATTATCGATTACACCAAAAGCGTGAGCCAAAATGCAAAAATCTTAAGTAGTAGTCCGATTTTCATAAAATTTACGCTATCCGTACAGATTTTCGACGCAGATTCCGAATATGTACTCGGATTTGCGCTAAGTCCACTTTTGCGGATTTTCACTGTGCAGCCATTCCGACCTTTTGGACAGTTTCTGCTTCAACAACCCATAAGTCCGCTTAAAGTCGTATCCAACAAAAATCAATTGGTCCATTGTAACGATGAGATTTTTAATCTATACCTCGTGTAAATAACAAGTTCTTACGCTATCTACGTAAGGCACAAGGATTTTTTGAAAATGACCAATTTTCCTCATTATCGATTACACCAAAAGCGTGAGCCAAAATGCAAAAATCTTAAGTAGTAGTCCGATTTTCATAAAATTTACGCTATCCGTACAGATTTTCGACGCAGATTCCGAATATGTACTCGGATTTGCGCTAAGTCCACTTTTGCGGATTTTCACTGTGCAGCCATTCCGACCTTTTGGACAGTTTCTGCTTCAACAACCCATAAGTCCGCTTAAAGTCGTATCCAACAAAAATCAATTGGTCCATTGTAACGATGAGATTTTTAATCTATACCTCGTGTAAATAACAAGTTCTTACGCTATCTACGTAAGGCACAAGGATTTTTTGAAAATGACCAATTTTCCTCATTATCGATTACACCAAAAGCGTGAGCCAAAATGCAAAAATCTTAAGTAGTAGTCCGATTTTCATAAAATTTACGCTATCCGTACAGATTTTCGACGCAGATTCCGAATATGTACTCGGATTTGCGCTAAGTCCACTTTTGCGGATTTTCACTGTGCAGCCATTCCGACCTTTTGGACAGTTTCTGCTTCAACAACCCATAAGTCCGCTTAAAGTCGTATCCAACAAAAATCAATTGGTCCATTGTAAAGATGAGATTTTTAATCTATACCTCGTGTAAATAACAAGTTCTTACGCTATCTACGTAAGGCACAAGGATTTTTTGAAAATGACCAATTTTCCTCATTATCGATTACACCAAAAGCGTGAGCCAAAATGCAAAAATCTTAAGTAGTAGTCCGATTTTCATAAAATTTACGCTATCCGTACAGATTTTCGACGCAGATTCCGAATATGTACTCGGATTTGCGCTAAGTCCACTTTTGCGGATTTTCACTGTGCAGCCATTCCGACCTTTTGGACAGTTTCTGCTTCAACAACCCATAAGTCCGCTTAAAGTCGTATCCAACAAAAATCAATTGGTCCATTGTAAAGATGAGATTTTTAATCTATACCTCGTGTAAATAACAAGTTCTTACGCTATCTACGTAAGGCACAAGGATTTTTTGAAAATGACCAATTTTCCTCATTATCGATTACACCAAAAGCGTGAGCCAAAATGCAAAAATCTTAAGTAGTAGTCCGATTTTCATAAAATTTACGCTATCCGTACAGATTTTCGACGCAGATTCCGAATATGTACTCGGATTTGCGCTAAGTCCACTTTTGCGGATTTTCACTGTGCAGCCATTCCGACCTTTTGGACAGTTTCTGCTTCAACAACCCATAAGTCCGCTTAAAGTCGTATCCAACAAAAATCAATTGGTCCATTGTAAAGATGAGATTTTTAATCTATACCTCGTGTAAATAACAAGTTCTTACGCTATCTACGTAAGGCACAAGGATTTTTTGAAAATGACCAATTTTCCTCATTATCGATTACACCAAAAGCGTGAGCCAAAATGCAAAAATCTTAAGTAGTAGTCCGATTTTCATAAAATTTACGCTATCCGTACAGATTTTCGACGCAGATTCCGAATATGTACTCGGATTTGCGCTAAGTCCACTTTTGCGGATTTTCACTGTGCAGCCATTCCGACCTTTTAGACAGTTTCTGCTTCAACAACCCATAAGTCCGCTTAAAGTCGTATCCAACAAAAATCAATTGGTCCATTGTAAAGATGAGATTTTTAATCTATACCTCGTGTAAATAACAAGTTCTTACGCTATCTACGTAAGGCACAAGGATTTTTTGAAAATGACCAATTTTCCTCATTATCGATTACACCAAAAGCGTGAGCCAAAATGCAAAAATCTTAAGTAGTAGTCCGATTTTCATAAAATTTACGCTATCCGTACAGATTTTCGACGCAGATTCCGAATATGTACTCGGATTTGCGCTAAGTCCACTTTTGCGGATTTTCACTGTGCAGCCATTCCGACCTTTTGGACAGTTTCTGCTTCAACAACCCATAAGTCCGCTTAAAGTCGTATCCAACAAAAATCAATTGGTCCATTGTAAAGATGAGATTTTTAATCTATACCTCGTGTAAATAACAAGTTCTTACGCTATCTACGTAAGGCACAAGGATTTTTTGAAAATGACCAATTTTCCTCATTATCGATTACACCAAAAGCGTGAGCCAAAATGCAAAAATCTTAAGTAGTAGTCCGATTTTCATAAAATTTACGCTATCCGTACAGATTTTCGACGCAGATTCCGAATATGTACTCGGATTTGCGCTAAGTCCACTTTTGCGGATTTTCACTGTGCAGCCATTCCGACCTTTTGGACAGTTTCTGCTTCAACAACCCATAAGTCCGCTTAAAGTCGTATCCAACAAAAATCAATTGGTCCATTGTAAAGATGAGATTTTTAATCTATACCTCGTGTAAATAACAAGTTCTTACGCTATCTACGTAAGGCACAAGGATTTTTTGAAAATGACCAATTTTCCTCATTATCGATTACACCAAAAGCGTGAGCCAAAATGCAAAAATCTTAAGTAGTAGTCCGATTTTCATAAAATTTACGCTATCCGTACAGATTTTCGACGCAGATTCCGAATATGTACTCGGATTTGCGCTAAGTCCACTTTTGCGGATTTTCACTGTGCAGCCATTCCGACCTTTTGGACAGTTTCTGCTTCAACAACCCATAAGTCCGCTTAAAGTCGTATCCAACAAAAATCAATTGGTCCATTGTAAAGATGAGATTTTTAATCTATACCTCGTGTAAATAACAAGTTCTTACGCTATCTACGTAAGGCACAAGGATTTTTTGAAAATGACCAATTTTCCTCATTATCGATTACACCAAAAGCGTGAGCCAAAATGCAAAAATCTTAAGTAGTAGTCCGATTTTCATAAAATTTACGCTATCCGTACAGATTTTCGACGCAGATTCCGAATATGTACTCGGATTTGCGCTAAGTCCACTTTTGCGGATTTTCACTGTGCAACCATTCCGACCTTTTGGACAGTTTCTGCTTCAACAACCCATAAGTCCGCTTAAAGTCGTATCCAACAAAAATCAATTGGTCCATTGTAAAGATGAGATTTTTAATCTATACCTCGTGTAAATAACAAGTTCTTACGCTATCTACGTAAGGCACAAGGATTTTTTGAAAATGACCAATTTTCCTCATTATCGATTACACCAAAAGCGTGAGCCAAAATGCAAAAATCTTAAGTAGTAGTCCGATTTTCATAAAATTTACGCTATCCGTACAGATTTTCGACGCAGATTCCGAATATGTACTCGGATTTGCGCTAAGTCCACTTTTGCGGATTTTCACTGTGCAGCCATTCCGACCTTTTGGACAGTTTCTGCTTCAACAACCCATAAGTCCGCTTAAAGTCGTATCCAACAAAAATCAATTGGTCCATTGTAAAGATGAGATTTTTAATCTATACCTCGTGTAAATAACAAGTTCTTACGCTATCTACGTAAGGCACAAGGATTTTTTGAAAATGAGCAATTTTCCTCATTATCGATTACACCAAAAGCGTGAGCCAAAATGCAAAAATCTTAAGTAGTAGTCCGATTTTCATAAAATTTACGCTATCCGTACAGATTTTCGACGCAGATTCCGAATATGTACTCGGATTTGCGCTAAGTCCACTTTTGCGGATTTTCACTGTGCAGCCATTCCGACCTTTTGGACAGTTTCTGCTTCAACAACCCATAAGTCCGCTTAAAGTCGTATCCAACAAAAATCAATTGGTCCATTGTAAAGATGAGATTTTTGATCTATACCTCGTGTAAATAACAAGTTCTTACGCTATCTACGTAAGGCACAAGGATTTTTTGAAAATGACCAATTTTCCTCATTATCGATTACACCAAAAGCGTGAGCCAAAATGCAAAAATCTTAAGTAGTAGTCCGATTTTCATAAAATTTACGCTATCCGTACAGATTTTCGACGCAGATTCCGAATATGTACTCGGATTTGCGCTAAGTCCACTTTTGCGGATTTTCACTGTGCAGCCATTCCGACCTTTTGGACAGTTTCTGCTTCAACAACCCATAAGTCCGCTTAAAGTCGTATCCAACAAAAATCAATTGGTCCATTGTAAAGATGAGATTTTTAATCTATACCTCGTGTAAATAACAAGTTCTTACGCTATCTACGTAAGGCACAAGGATTTTTTGAAAATGACCAATTTTCCTCATTATCGATTACACCAAAAGCGTGAGCCAAAATGCAAAAATCTTAAGTAGTAGTCCGATTTTCATAAAATTTACGCTATCCGTACAGATTTTCGACGCAGATTCCGAATATGTACTCGGATTTGCGCTAAGTCCACTTTTGCGGATTTTCACTGTGCAGCCATTCCGACCTTTTGGACAGTTTCTGCTTCAACAACCCATAAGTCCGCTTAAAGTCGTATCCAACAAAAATCAATTGGTCCATTGTAAAGATGAGATTTTTAATCTATACCTCGTGTAAATAACAAGTTCTTACGCTATCTACGTAAGGCACAAGGATTTTTTGAAAATGACCAATTTTCCTCATTATCGATTACACCAAAAGCGTGAGCCAAAATGCAAAAATCTTAAGTAGTAGTCCGATTTTCATAAAATTTACGCTATCCGTACAGATTTTCGACGCAGATTCCGAATATGTACTCGGATTTGCGCTAAGTCCACTTTTGCGGATTTTCACTGTGCAGCCATTCCGACCTTTTGGACAGTTTCTACTTCAACAACCCATAAGTCCGCTTAAAGTCGTATCCAACAAAAATCAATTGTCCATTGTAAAGATGAGATTTTTAATCTATACCTCGTGTAAATAACAAGTTCTTACGCTATCTACGTAAGGCACAAGGATTTTTTGAAAATGACCAATTTTCCTCATTATCGATTACACCAAAAGCGTGAGCCAAAATGCAAAAATCTTAAGTAGTAGTCCGATTTTCATAAAATTTACGCTATCCGTACAGATTTTCGACGCAGATTCCGAATATGTACTCGGATTTGCGCTAAGTCCACTTTTGCGGATTTTCACTGTGCAGCCATTCCGATCTTTTGGACAGTTTCTGCTTCAACAACCCATAAGTCCGCTTAAAGTCGTATCCAACAAAAATCAATTGGTCCATTGTAAAGATGAGATTTTTAATCTATACCTCGTGTAAATAACAAGTTCTTACGCTATCTACGTAAGGCACAAGGATTTTTTGAAAATGACCAATTTTCCTCATTATCGATTACACCAAAAGCGTGAGCCAAAATGCAAAAATCTTAAGTAGTAGTCCGATTTTCATAAAATTTACGCTATCCGTACAGATTTTCGACGCAGATTCCGAATATGTACTCGGATTTGCGCTAAGTCCACTTTTGCGGATTTTCACTGTGCAGCCATTCCGACCTTTTGGACAGTTTCTGCTTCAACAACCCATAAGTCCGCTTAAAGTCGTATCCAACAAAAATCAATTGGTCCATTGTAAAGATGAGATTTTTAATCTATACCTCGTGTAAATAACAAGTTCTTACGCTATCTACGTAAGGCACAAGGATTTTTTGAAAATGACCAATTTTCCTCATTATCGATTACACCAAAAGCGTGAGCCAAAATGCAAAAATCTTAAGTAGTAGTCCGATTTTCATAAAATTTACGCTATCCGTACAGATTTTCGACGCAGATTCCGAATATGTACTCGGATTTGCGCTAAGTCCACTTTTGCGGATTTTCACTGTGCAGCCATTCCGACCTTTTGGACAGTTTCTGCTTCAACAACCCATAAGTCCGCTTAAAGTCGTATCCAACAAAAATCAATTGGTCCATTGTAAAGATGAGATTTTTAATCTATACCTCGTGTAAATAACAAGTTCTTACGCTATCTACGTAAGGCACAAGGATTTTTTGAAAATGACCAATTTTCCTCATTATCGATTACACCAAAAGCGTGAGCCAAAATGCAAAAATCTTAAGTAGTAGTCCGATTTTCATAAAATTTACGCTATCCGTACAGATTTTCGACGCAGATTCCGAATATGTACTCGGATTTGCGCTAAGTCCACTTTTGCGGATTTTCACTGTGCAGCCATTCCGACCTTTTGGACAGTTTCTGCTTCAACAACCCATAAGTCCGCTTAAAGTCGTATCCAACAAAAATCAATTGGTCCATTGTAACGATGAGATTTTTAATCTATACCTCGTGTAAATAACAAGTTCTTACGCTATCTACGTAAGGCACAAGGATTTTTTGAAAATGACCAATTTTCCTCATTATCGATTACACCAAAAGCGTGAGCCAAAATGCAAAAATCTTAAGTAGTAGTCCGATTTTCATAAAATTTACGCTATCCGTACAGATTTTCGACGCAGATTCCGAATATGTACTCGGATTTGCGCTAAGTCCACTTTTGCGGATTTTCACTGTGCAGCCATTCCGACCTTTTGGACAGTTTCTGCTTCAACAACCCATAAGTCCGCTTAAAGTCGTATCCAACAAAAATCAATTGGTCCATTGTAAAGATGAGATTTTTAATCTATACCTCGTGTAAATAACAAGTTCTTACGCTATCTACGTAAGGCACAAGGATTTTTTGAAAATGACCAATTTTCCTCATTATCGATTACACCAAAAGCGTGAGCCAAAATGCAAAAATCTTAAGTAGTAGTCCGATTTTCATAAAATTTACGCTATCCGTACAGATTTTCGACGCAGATTCCGAATATGTACTCGGATTTGCGCTAAGTCCACTTTTGCGGATTTTCACTGTGCAGCCATTCCGACCTTTTGGACAGTTTCTGCTTCAACAACCCATAAGTCCGCTTAAAGTCGTATCCAACAAAAATCAATTGGTCCATTGTAAAGATGAGATTTTTAATCTATACCTCGTGTAAATAACAAGTTCTTACGCTATCTACGTAAGGCACAAGGATTTTTTGAAAATGACCAATTTTCCTCATTATCGATTACACCAAAAGCGTGAGCCAAAATGCAAAAATCTTAAGTAGTAGTCCGATTTTCATAAAATTTACGCTATCCGTACAGATTTTCGACGCAGATTCCGAATATGTACTCGGATTTGCGCTAAGTCCACTTTTGCGGATTTTCACTGTGCAGCCATTCCGACCTTTTGGACAGTTTCTGCTTCAACAACCCATAAGTCCGCTTAAAGTCGTATCCAACAAAAATCAATTGGTCCATTGTAAAGATGAGATTTTTAATCTATACCTCGTGTAAATAACAAGTTTTTACGCTATCTACGTAAGGCACAAGGATTTTTTGAAAATGACCAATTTTCCTCATTATCGATTACACCAAAAGCGTGAGCCAAAATGCAAAAATCTTAAGTAGTAGTCCGATTTTCATAAAATTTACGCTATCCGTACAGATTTTCGACGCAGATTCCGAATATGTACTCGGATTTGCGCTAAGTCCACTTTTGCGGATTTTCACTGTGCAGCCATTCCGACCTTTTGGACAGTTTCTGCTTCAACAACCCATAAGTCCGCTTAAAGTCGTATCCAACAAAAATCAATTGGTCCATTGTAACGATGAGATTTTTAATCTATACCTCGTGTAAATAACAAGTTCTTACGCTATCTACGTAAGGCACAAGGATTTTTTGAAAATGACCAATTTTCCTCATTATCGATTACACCAAAAGCGTGAGCCAAAATGCAAAAATCTTAAGTAGTAGTCCGATTTTCATAAAATTTACGCTATCCGTACAGATTTTCGACGCAGATTCCGAATATGTACTCGGATTTGCGCTAAGTCCACTTTTGCGGATTTTCACTGTGCAGCCATTCCGACCTTTTGGACAGTTTCTGCTTCAACAACCCATAAGTCCGCTTAAAGTCGTATCCAACAAAAATCAATTGGTCCATTGTAAAGATGAGATTTTTAATCTATACCTCGTGTAAATAACAAGTTCTTACGCTATCTACGTAAGGCACAAGGATTTTTTGAAAATGACCAATTTTCCTCATTATCGATTACACCAAAAGCGTGAGCCAAAATGCAAAAATCTTAAGTAGTAGTCCGATTTTCATAAAATTTACGCTATCCGTACAGATTTTCGACGCAGATTCCGAATATGTACTCGGATTTGCGCTAAGTCCACTTTTGCGGATTTTCACTGTGCAGCCATTCCGACCTTTTGGACAGTTTCTGCTTCAACAACCCATAAGTCCGCTTAAAGTCGTATCCAACAAAAATCAATTGGTCCATTGTAACGATGAGATTTTTAATCTATACCTCGTGTAAATAACAAGTTCTTACGCTATCTACGTAAGGCACAAGGATTTTTTGAAAATGACCAATTTTCCTCATTATCGATTACACCAAAAGCGTGAGCCAAAATGCAAAAATCTTAAGTAGTAGTCCGATTTTCATAAAATTTACGCTATCCGTACAGATTTTCGACGCAGATTCCGAATATGTACTCGGATTTGCGCTAAGTCCACTTTTGCGGATTTTCACTGTGCAGCCATTCCGACCTTTTGGACAGTTTCTGCTTCAACAACCCATAAGTCCGCTTAAAGTCGTATCCAACAAAAATCAATTGGTCCATTGTAAAGATGAGATTTTTAATCTATACCTCGTGTAAATAACAAGTTCTTACGCTATCTACGTAAGGCACAAGGATTTTTTGAAAATGACCAATTTTCCTCATTATCGATTACACCAAAAGCGTGAGCCAAAATGCAAAAATCTTAAGTAGTAGTCCGATTTTCATAAAATTTACGCTATCCGTACAGATTTTCGACGCAGATTCCGAATATGTACTCGGATTTGCGCTAAGTCCACTTTTGCGGATTTTCACTGTGCAGCCATTCCGACCTTTTGGACAGTTTCTGCTTCAACAACCCATAAGTCCGCTTAAAGTCGTATCCAACAAAAATCAATTGGTCCATTGTAAAGATGAGATTTTTAATCTATACCTCGTGTAAATAACAAGTTCTTACGCTATCTACGTAAGGCACAAGGATTTTTTGAAAATGACCAATTTTCCTCATTATCGATTACACCAAAAGCGTGAGCCAAAATGCAAAAATCTTAAGTAGTAGTCCGATTTTCATAAAATTTACGCTATCCGTACAGGTTTTCGACGCAGATTCCGAATATGTACTCGGATTTGCGCTAAGTCCACTTTTGCGGATTTTCACTGTGCAGCCATTCCGACCTTTTGGACAGTTTCTGCTTCAACAACCCATAAGTCCGCTTAAAGTCGTATCCAACAAAAATCAATTGGTCCATTGTAAAGATGAGATTTTTAATCTATACCTCGTGTAAATAACAAGTTCTTACGCTATCTACGTAAGGCACAAGGATTTTTTGAAAATGACCAATTTTCCTCATTATCGATTACACCAAAAGCGTGAGCCAAAATGCAAAAATCTTAAGTAGTAGTCCGATTTTCATAAAATTTACGCTATCCGTACAGATTTTCGACGCAGATTCCGAATATGTACTCGGATTTGCGCTAAGTCCACTTTTGCGGATTTTCACTGTGCAGCCATTCCGACCTTTTGGACAGTTTCTGCTTCAACAACCCATAAGTCCGCTTAAAGTCGTATCCAACAAAAATCAATTGGTCCATTGTAACGATGAGATTTTTAATCTATACCTCGTGTAAATAACAAGTTCTTACGCTATCTACGTAAGGCACAAGGATTTTTTGAAAATGACCAATTTTCCTCATTATCGATTACACCAAAAGCGTGAGCCAAAATGCAAAAATCTTAAGTAGTAGTCCGATTTTCATAAAATTTACGCTATCCGTACAGATTTTCGACGCAGATTCCGAATATGTACTCGGATTTGCGCTAAGTCCACTTTTGCGGATTTTCACTGTGCAGCCATTCCGACCTTTTGGACAGTTTCTGCTTCAACAACCCATAAGTCCGCTTAAAGTCGTATCCAACAAAAATCAATTGGTCCATTGTAACGATGAGATTTTTAATCTATACCTCGTGTAAATAACAAGTTCTTACGCTATCTACGTAAGGCACAAGGATTTTTTGAAAATGACCAATTTTCCTCATTATCGATTACACCAAAAGCGTGAGCCAAAATGCAAAAATCTTAAGTAGTAGTCCGATTTTCATAAAATTTACGCTATCCGTACAGATTTTCGACGCAGATTCCGAATATGTACTCGGATTTGCGCTAAGTCCACTTTTGCGGATTTTCACTGTGCAGCCATTCCGACCTTTTAGACAGTTTCTGCTTCAACAACCCATAAGTCCGCTTAAAGTCGTATCCAACAAAAATCAATTGGTCCATTGTAAAGATGAGATTTTTAATCTATACCTCGTGTAAATAACAAGTTCTTACGCTATCTACGTAAGGCACAAGGATTTTTTGAAAATGACCAATTTTCCTCATTATCGATTACACCAAAAGCGTGAGCCAAAATGCAAAAATCTTAAGTAGTAGTCCGATTTTCATAAAATTTACGCTATCCGTACAGATTTTCGACGCAGATTCCGAATATGTACTCGGATTTGCGCTAAGTCCACTTTTGCGGATTTTCACTGTGCAGCCATTCCGACCTTTTGGACAGTTTCTGCTTCAACAACCCATAAGTCCGCTTAAAGTCGTATCCAACAAAAATCAATTGGTCCATTGTAAAGATGAGATTTTTAATCTATACCTCGTGTAAATAACAAGTTCTTACGCTATCTACGTAAGGCACAAGGATTTTTTGAAAATGACCAATTTTCCTCATTATCGATTACACCAAAAGCGTGAGCCAAAATGCAAAAATCTTAAGTAGTAGTCCGATTTTCATAAAATTTACGCTATCCGTACAGATTTTCGACGCAGATTCCGAATATGTACTCGGATTTGCGCTAAGTCCACTTTTGCGGATTTTCACTGTGCAGCCATTCCGACCTTTTGGACAGTTTCTACTTCAACAACCCATAAGTCCGCTTAAAGTCGTATCCAACAAAAATCAATTGTCCATTGTAAAGATGAGATTTTTAATCTATACCTCGTGTAAATAACAAGTTCTTACGCTATCTACGTAAGGCACAAGGATTTTTTGAAAATGACCAATTTTCCTCATTATCGATTACACCAAAAGCGTGAGCCAAAATGCAAAAATCTTAAGTAGTAGTCCGATTTTCATAAAATTTACGCTATCCGTACAGATTTTCGACGCAGATTCCGAATATGTACTCGGATTTGCGCTAAGTCCACTTTTGCGGATTTTCACTGTGCAACCATTCCGACCTTTTGGACAGTTTCTGCTTCAACAACCCATAAGTCCGCTTAAAGTCGTATCCAACAAAAATCAATTGGTCCATTGTAAAGATGAGATTTTTAATCTATACCTCGTGTAAATAACAAGTTCTTACGCTATCTACGTAAGGCACAAGGATTTTTTGAAAATGACCAATTTTCCTCATTATCGATTACACCAAAAGCGTGAGCCAAAATGCAAAAATCTTAAGTAGTAGTCCGATTTTCATAAAATTTACGCTATCCGTACAGATTTTCGACGCAGATTCCGAATATGTACTCGGATTTGCGCTAAGTCCACTTTTGCGGATTTTCACTGTGCAGCCATTCCGACCTTTTGGACAGTTTCTGCTTCAACAACCCATAAGTCCGCTTAAAGTCGTATCCAACAAAAATCAATTGGTCCATTGTAAAGATGAGATTTTTAATCTATACCTCGTGTAAATAACAAGTTCTTACGCTATCTACGTAAGGCACAAGGATTTTTTGAAAATGACCAATTTTCCTCATTATCGATTACACCAAAAGCGTGAGCCAAAATGCAAAAATCTTAAGTAGTAGTCCGATTTTCATAAAATTTACGCTATCCGTACAGATTTTCGACGCAGATTCCGAATATGTACTCGGATTTGCGCTAAGTCCACTTTTGCGGATTTTCACTGTGCAGCCATTCCGACCTTTTGGACAGTTTCTGCTTCAACAACCCATAAGTCCGCTTAAAGTCGTATCCAACAAAAATCAATTGGTCCATTGTAAAGATGAGATTTTTGATCTATACCTCGTGTAAATAACAAGTTCTTACGCTATCTACGTAAGGCACAAGGATTTTTTGAAAATGACCAATTTTCCTCATTATCGATTACACCAAAAGCGTGAGCCAAAATGCAAAAATCTTAAGTAGTAGTCCGATTTTCATAAAATTTACGCTATCCGTACAGATTTTCGACGCAGATTCCGAATATGTACTCGGATTTGCGCTAAGTCCACTTTTGCGGATTTTCACTGTGCAGCCATTCCGACCTTTTGGACAGTTTCTGCTTCAACAACCCATAAGTCCGCTTAAAGTCGTATCCAACAAAAATCAATTGGTCCATTGTAAAGATGAGATTTTTAATCTATACCTCGTGTAAATAACAAGTTCTTACGCTATCTACGTAAGGCACAAGGATTTTTTGAAAATGACCAATTTTCCTCATTATCGATTACACCAAAAGCGTGAGCCAAAATGCAAAAATCTTAAGTAGTAGTCCGATTTTCATAAAATTTACGCTATCCGTACAGATTTTCGACGCAGATTCCGAATATGTACTCGGATTTGCGCTAAGTCCACTTTTGCGGATTTTCACTGTGCAGCCATTCCGACCTTTTGGACAGTTTCTGCTTCAACAACCCATAAGTCCGCTTAAAGTCGTATCCAACAAAAATCAATTGGTCCATTGTAAAGATGAGATTTTTAATCTATACCTCGTGTAAATAACAAGTTCTTACGCTATCTACGTAAGGCACAAGGATTTTTTGAAAATGACCAATTTTCCTCATTATCGATTACACCAAAAGCGTGAGCCAAAATGCAAAAATCTTAAGTAGTAGTCCGATTTTCATAAAATTTACGCTATCCGTACAGATTTTCGACGCAGATTCCGAATATGTACTCGGATTTGCGCTAAGTCCACTTTTGCGGATTTTCACTGTGCAGCCATTCCGACCTTTTGGACAGTTTCTGCTTCAACAACCCATAAGTCCGCTTAAAGTCGTATCCAACAAAAATCAATTGGTCCATTGTAAAGATGAGATTTTTAATCTATACCTCGTGTAAATAACAAGTTCTTACGCTATCTACGTAAGGCACAAGGATTTTTTGAAAATGACCAATTTTCCTCATTATCGATTACACCAAAAGCGTGAGCCAAAATGCAAAAATCTTAAGTAGTAGTCCGATTTTCATAAAATTTACGCTATCCGTACAGATTTTCGACGCAGATTCCGAATATGTACTCGGATTTGCGCTAAGTCCACTTTTGCGGATTTTCACTGTGCAGCCATTCCGACCTTTTGGACAGTTTCTACTTCAACAACCCATAAGTCCGCTTAAAGTCGTATCCAACAAAAATCAATTGTCCATTGTAAAGATGAGATTTTTAATCTATACCTCGTGTAAATAACAAGTTCTTACGCTATCTACGTAAGGCACAAGGATTTTTTGAAAATGACCAATTTTCCTCATTATCGATTACACCAAAAGCGTGAGCCAAAATGCAAAAATCTTAAGTAGTAGTCCGATTTTCATAAAATTTACGCTATCCGTACAGATTTTCGACGCAGATTCCGAATATGTACTCGGATTTGCGCTAAGTCCACTTTTGCGGATTTTCACTGTGCAGCCATTCCGATCTTTTGGACAGTTTCTGCTTCAACAACCCATAAGTCCGCTTAAAGTCGTATCCAACAAAAATCAATTGGTCCATTGTAAAGATGAGATTTTTAATCTATACCTCGTGTAAATAACAAGTTCTTACGCTATCTACGTAAGGCACAAGGATTTTTTGAAAATGACCAATTTTCCTCATTATCGATTACACCAAAAGCGTGAGCCAAAATGCAAAAATCTTAAGTAGTAGTCCGATTTTCATAAAATTTACGCTATCCGTACAGATTTTCGACGCAGATTCCGAATATGTACTCGGATTTGCGCTAAGTCCACTTTTGCGGATTTTCACTGTGCAGCCATTCCGACCTTTTGGACAGTTTCTGCTTCAACAACCCATAAGTCCGCTTAAAGTCGTATCCAACAAAAATCAATTGGTCCATTGTAAAGATGAGATTTTTAATCTATACCTCGTGTAAATAACAAGTTCTTACGCTATCTACGTAAGGCACAAGGATTTTTTGAAAATGACCAATTTTCCTCATTATCGATTACACCAAAAGCGTGAGCCAAAATGCAAAAATCTTAAGTAGTAGTCCGATTTTCATAAAATTTACGCTATCCGTACAGATTTTCGACGCAGATTCCGAATATGTACTCGGATTTGCGCTAAGTCCACTTTTGCGGATTTTCACTGTGCAGCCATTCCGACCTTTTGGACAGTTTCTGCTTCAACAACCCATAAGTCCGCTTAAAGTCGTATCCAACAAAAATCAATTGGTCCATTGTAACGATGAGATTTTTAATCTATACCTCGTGTAAATAACAAGTTCTTACGCTATCTACGTAAGGCACAAGGATTTTTTGAAAATGACCAATTTTCCTCATTATCGATTACACCAAAAGCGTGAGCCAAAATGCAAAAATCTTAAGTAGTAGTCCGATTTTCATAAAATTTACGCTATCCGTACAGATTTTTGACGCAGATTCCGAATATGTACTCGGATTTGCGCTAAGTCCACTTTTGCGGATTTTCACTGTGCAGCCATTCCGACCTTTTGGACAGTTTCTGCTTCAACAACCCATAAGTCCGCTTAAAGTCGTATCCAACAAAAATCAATTGGTCCATTGTAACGATGAGATTTTTAATCTATACCTCGTGTAAATAACAAGTTCTTACGCTATCTACGTAAGGCACAAGGATTTTTTGAAAATGACCAATTTTCCTCATTATCGATTACACCAAAAGCGTGAGCCAAAATGCAAAAATCTTAAGTAGTAGTCCGATTTTCATAAAATTTACGCTATCCGTACAGATTTTTGACGCAGATTCCGAATATGTACTCGGATTTGCGCTAAGTCCACTTTTGCGGATTTTCACTGTGCAGCCATTCCGACCTTTTGGACAGTTTCTGCTTCAACAACCCATAAGTCCGCTTAAAGTCGTATCCAACAAAAATCAATTGGTCCATTGTAAAGATGAGATTTTTAATCTATACCTCGTGTAAATAACAAGTTCTTACGCTATCTACGTAAGGCACAAGGATTTTTTGAAAATGACCAATTTTCCTCATTATCGATTACACCAAAAGCGTGAGCCAAAATGCAAAAATCTTAAGTAGTAGTCCGATTTTCATAAAATTTACGCTATCCGTACAGATTTTCGACGCAGATTCCGAATATGTACTCGGATTTGCGCTAAGTCCACTTTTGCGGATTTTCACTGTGCAGCCATTCCGATCTTTTGGACAGTTTCTGCTTCAACAACCCATAAGTCCGCTTAAAGTCGTATCCAACAAAAATCAATTGGTCCATTGTAAAGATGAGATTTTTAATCTATACCTCGTGTAAATAACAAGTTCTTACGCTATCTACGTAAGGCACAAGGATTTTTTGAAAATGACCAATTTTCCTCATTATCGATTACACCAAAAGCGTGAGCCAAAATGCAAAAATCTTAAGTAGTAGTCCGATTTTCATAAAATTTACGCTATCCGTACAGATTTTCGACGCAGATTCCGAATATGTACTCGGATTTGCGCTAAGTCCACTTTTGCGGATTTTCACTGTGCAGCCATTCCGACCTTTTGGACAGTTTCTGCTTCAACAACCCATAAGTCCGCTTAAAGTCGTATCCAACAAAAATCAATTGGTCCATTGTAAAGATGAGATTTTTAATCTATACCTCGTGTAAATAACAAGTTCTTACGCTATCTACGTAAGGCACAAGGATTTTTTGAAAATGACCAATTTTCCTCATTATCGATTACACCAAAAGCGTGAGCCAAAATGCAAAAATCTTAAGTAGTAGTCCGATTTTCATAAAATTTACGCTATCCGTACAGATTTTCGACGCAGATTCCGAATATGTACTCGGATTTGCGCTAAGTCCACTTTTGCGGATTTTCACTGTGCAGCCATTCCGACCTTTTGGACAGTTTCTGCTTCAACAACCCATAAGTCCGCTTAAAGTCGTATCCAACAAAAATCAATTGGTCCATTGTAAAGATGAGATTTTTAATCTATACCTCGTGTAAATAACAAGTTCTTACGCTATCTACGTAAGGCACAAGGATTTTTTGAAAATGACCAATTTTCCTCATTATCGATTACACCAAAAGCGTGAGCCAAAATGCAAAAATCTTAAGTAGTAGTCCGATTTTCATAAAATTTACGCTATCCGTACAGATTTTCGACGCAGATTCCGAATATGTACTCGGATTTGCGCTAAGTCCACTTTTGCGGATTTTCACTGTGCAGCCATTCCGACCTTTTGGACAGTTTCTGCTTCAACAACCCATAAGTCCGCTTAAAGTCGTATCCAACAAAAATCAATTGGTCCATTGTAACGATGAGATTTTTAATCTATACCTCGTGTAAATAACAAGTTCTTACGCTATCTACGTAAGGCACAAGGATTTTTTGAAAATGACCAATTTTCCTCATTATCGATTACACCAAAAGCGTGAGCCAAAATGCAAAAATCTTAAGTAGTAGTCCGATTTTCATAAAATTTACGCTATCCGTACAGATTTTTGACGCAGATTCCGAATATGTACTCGGATTTGCGCTAAGTCCACTTTTGCGGATTTTCACTGTGCAGCCATTCCGACCTTTTGGACAGTTTCTGCTTCAACAACCCATAAGTCCGCTTAAAGTCGTATCCAACAAAAATCAATTGGTCCATTGTAAAGATGAGATTTTTAATCTATACCTCGTGTAAATAACAAGTTCTTACGCTATCTACGTAAGGCACAAGGATTTTTTGAAAATGACCAATTTTCCTCATTATCGATTACACCAAAAGCGTGAGCCAAAATGCAAAAATCTTAAGTAGTAGTCCGATTTTCATAAAATTTACGCTATCCGTACAGATTTTCGACGCAGATTCCGAATATGTACTCGGATTTGCGCTAAGTCCACTTTTGCGGATTTTCACTGTGCAGCCATTCCGACCTTTTGGACAGTTTCTGCTTCAACAATCCATAAGTCCGCTTAAAGTCGTATCCAACAAAAATCAATTGGTCCATTGTAAAGATGAGATTTTTAATCTATACCTCGTGTAAATAACAAGTTCTTACGCTATCTACGTAAGGCACAAGGATTTTTTGAAAATGACCAATTTTCCTCATTATCGATTACACCAAAAGCGTGAGCCAAAATGCAAAAATCTTAAGTAGTAGTCCGATTTTCATAAAATTTACGCTATCCGTACAGATTTTCGACGCAGATTCCGAATATGTACTCGGATTTGCGCTAAGTCCACTTTTGCGGATTTTCACTGTGCAGCCATTCCGACCTTTTAGACAGTTTCTGCTTCAACAACCCATAAGTCCGCTTAAAGTCGTATCCAACAAAAATCAATTGGTCCATTGTAAAGATGAGATTTTTAATCTATACCTCGTGTAAATAACAAGTTCTTACGCTATCTACGTAAGGCACAAGGATTTTTTGAAAATGACCAATTTTCCTCATTATCGATTACACCAAAAGCGTGAGCCAAAATGCAAAAATCTTAAGTAGTAGTCCGATTTTCAGAAAATTTACGCTATCCGTACAGATTTTCGACGCAGATTCCGAATATGTACTCGGATTTGCGCTAAGTCCACTTTTGCGGATTTTCACTGTGCAGCCATTCCGACCTTTTGGACAGTTTCTGCTTCAACAACCCATAAGTCCGCTTAAAGTCGTATCCAACAAAAATCAATTGGTCCATTGTAAAGATGAGATTTTTAATCTATACCTCGTGTAAATAACAAGTTCTTACGCTATCTACGTAAGGCACAAGGATTTTTTGAAAATGACCAATTTTCCTCATTATCGATTACACCAAAAGCGTGAGCCAAAATGCAAAAATCTTAAGTAGTAGTCCGATTTTCATAAAATTTACGCTATCCGTACAGATTTTCGACGCAGATTCCGAATATGTACTCGGATTTGCGCTAAGTCCACTTTTGCGGATTTTCACTGTGCAGCCATTCCGACCTTTTGGACAGTTTCTACTTCAACAACCCATAAGTCCGCTTAAAGTCGTATCCAACAAAAATCAATTGTCCATTGTAAAGATGAGATTTTTAATCTATACCTCGTGTAAATAACAAGTTCTTACGCTATCTACGTAAGGCACAAGGATTTTTTGAAAATGACCAATTTTCCTCATTATCGATTACACCAAAAGCGTGAGCCAAAATGCAAAAATCTTAAGTAGTAGTCCGATTTTCATAAAATTTACGCTATCCGTACAGATTTTCGACGCAGATTCCGAATATGTACTCGGATTTGCGCTAAGTCCACTTTTGCGGATTTTCACTGTGCAACCATTCCGACCTTTTGGACAGTTTCTGCTTCAACAACCCATAAGTCCGCTTAAAGTCGTATCCAACAAAAATCAATTGGTCCATTGTAAAGATGAGATTTTTAATCTATACCTCGTGTAAATAACAAGTTCTTACGCTATCTACGTAAGGCACAAGGATTTTTTGAAAATGACCAATTTTCCTCATTATCGATTACACCAAAAGCGTGAGCCAAAATGCAAAAATCTTAAGTAGTAGTCCGATTTTCATAAAATTTACGCTATCCGTACAGATTTTCGACGCAGATTCCGAATATGTACTCGGATTTGCGCTAAGTCCACTTTTGCGGATTTTCACTGTGCAGCCATTCCGACCTTTTGGACAGTTTCTGCTTCAACAACCCATAAGTCCGCTTAAAGTCGTATCCAACAAAAATCAATTGGTCCATTGTAAAGATGAGATTTTTAATCTATACCTCGTGTAAATAACAAGTTCTTACGCTATCTACGTAAGGCACAAGGATTTTTTGAAAATGACCAATTTTCCTCATTATCGATTACACCAAAAGCGTGAGCCAAAATGCAAAAATCTTAAGTAGTAGTCCGATTTTCATAAAATTTACGCTATCCGTACAGATTTTCGACGCAGATTCCGAATATGTACTCGGATTTGCGCTAAGTCCACTTTTGCGGATTTTCACTGTGCAGCCATTCCGACCTTTTGGACAGTTTCTGCTTCAACAACCCATAAGTCCGCTTAAAGTCGTATCCAACAAAAATCAATTGGTCCATTGTAAAGATGAGATTTTTAATCTATACCTCGTGTAAATAACAAGTTCTTACGCTATCTACGTAAGGCACAAGGATTTTTTGAAAATGACCAATTTTCCTCATTATCGATTACACCAAAAGCGTGAGCCAAAATGCAAAAATCTTAAGTAGTAGTCCGATTTTCATAAAATTTACGCTATCCGTACAGATTTTCGACGCAGATTCCGAATATGTACTCGGATTTGCGCTAAGTCCACTTTTGCGGATTTTCACTGTGCAGCCATTCCGACCTTTTGGACAGTTTCTGCTTCAACAACCCATAAGTCCGCTTAAAGTCGTATCCAACAAAAATCAATTGGTCCATTGTAAAGATGAGATTTTTAATCTATACCTCGTGTAAATAACAAGTTCTTACGCTATCTACGTAAGGCACAAGGATTTTTTGAAAATGACCAATTTTCCTCATTATCGATTACACCAAAAGCGTGAGCCAAAATGCAAAAATCTTAAGTAGTAGTCCGATTTTCATAAAATTTACGCTATCCGTACAGATTTTCGACGCAGATTCCGAATATGTACTCGGATTTGCGCTAAGTCCACTTTTGCGGATTTTCACTGTGCAGCCATTCCGACCTTTTGGACAGTTTCTGCTTCAACAACCCATAAGTCCGCTTAAAGTCGTATCCAACAAAAATCAATTGGTCCATTGTAAAGATGAGATTTTTAATCTATACCTCGTGTAAATAACAAGTTCTTACGCTATCTACGTAAGGCACAAGGATTTTTTGAAAATGACCAATTTTCCTCATTATCGATTACACCAAAAGCGTGAGCCAAAATGCAAAAATCTTAAGTAGTAGTCCGATTTTCATAAAATTTACGCTATCCGTACAGATTTTCGACGCAGATTCCGAATATGTACTCGGATTTGCGCTAAGTCCACTTTTGCGGATTTTCACTGTGCAGCCATTCCGACCTTTTGGACAGTTTCTACTTCAACAACCCATAAGTCCGCTTAAAGTCGTATCCAACAAAAATCAATTGTCCATTGTAAAGATGAGATTTTTAATCTATACCTCGTGTAAATAACAAGTTCTTACGCTATCTACGTAAGGCACAAGGATTTTTTGAAAATGACCAATTTTCCTCATTATCGATTACACCAAAAGCGTGAGCCAAAATGCAAAAATCTTAAGTAGTAGTCCGATTTTCATAAAATTTACGCTATCCGTACAGATTTTCGACGCAGATTCCGAATATGTACTCGGATTTGCGCTAAGTCCACTTTTGCGGATTTTCACTGTGCAGCCATTCCGATCTTTTGGACAGTTTCTGCTTCAACAACCCATAAGTCCGCTTAAAGTCGTATCCAACAAAAATCAATTGGTCCATTGTAAAGATGAGATTTTTAATCTATACCTCGTGTAAATAACAAGTTCTTACGCTATCTACGTAAGGCACAAGGATTTTTTGAAAATGACCAATTTTCCTCATTATCGATTACACCAAAAGCGTGAGCCAAAATGCAAAAATCTTAAGTAGTAGTCCGATTTTCATAAAATTTACGCTATCCGTACAGATTTTCGACGCAGATTCCGAATATGTACTCGGATTTGCGCTAAGTCCACTTTTGCGGATTTTCACTGTGCAGCCATTCCGACCTTTTGGACAGTTTCTGCTTCAACAACCCATAAGTCCGCTTAAAGTCGTATCCAACAAAAATCAATTGGTCCATTGTAAAGATGAGATTTTTAATCTATACCTCGTGTAAATAACAAGTTCTTACGCTATCTACGTAAGGCACAAGGATTTTTTGAAAATGACCAATTTTCCTCATTATCGATTACACCAAAAGCGTGAGCCAAAATGCAAAAATCTTAAGTAGTAGTCCGATTTTCATAAAATTTACGCTATCCGTACAGATTTTCAACGCAGATTCCGAATATGTACTCGGATTTGCGCTAAGTCCACTTTTGCAGATTTTCACTGTGCAGCCATTCCGACCTTTTGGACAGTTTCTGCTTCAACAACCCATAAGTCCGCTTAAAGTCGTATCCAACAAAAATCAATTGGTCCATTGTAAAGATGAGATTTTTAATCTATACCTCGTGTAAATAACAAGTTCTTACGCTATCTACGTAAGGCACAAGGATTTTTTGAAAATGACCAATTTTCCTCATTATCGATTACACCAAAAGCGTGAGCCAAAATGCAAAAATCTTAAGTAGTAGTCCGCTTTTCATAAAATTTACGCTATCCGTACAGATTTTCGACGCAGATTCCGAATATGTACTCGGATTTGCGCTAAGTCCACTTTTGCGGATTTTCACTGTGCAGCCATTCCGACCTTTTGGACAGTTTCTGCTTCAACAACCCATAAGTCCGCTTAAAGTCGTATCCAACAAAAATCAATTGGTCCATTGTAAAGATGAGATTTTTAATCTATACCTCGTGTAAATAACAAGTTCTTACGCTATCTACGTAAGGCACAAGGATTTTTTGAAAATGACCAATTTTCCTCATTATCGATTACACCAAAAGCGTGAGCCAAAATTCAAAAATCTTAAGTAGTAGTCCGATTTTCATAAAATTTACGCTATCCGTACAGATTTTCGACGCAGATTCCGAATATGTACTCGGATTTGCGCTAAGTCCACTTTTGCGGATTTTCACTGTGCAGCCATTCCGACCTTTTGGACAGTTTCTGCTTCAACAACCCATAAGTCCGCTTAAAGTCGTATCCAACAAAAATCAATTGGTCCATTGTAAAGATGAGATTTTTAATCTATACCTCGTGTAAATAACAAGTTCTTACGCTATCTACGTAAGGCACAAGGATTTTTTGAAAATGACCAATTTTCCTCATTATCGATTACACCAAAAGCGTGAGCCAAAATGCAAAAATCTTAAGTAGTAGTCCGCTTTTCATAAAATTTACGCTATCCGTACAGATTTTCGACGCAGATTCCGAATATGTACTCGGATTTGCGCTAAGTCCACTTTTGCGGATTTTCACTGTGCAGCCATTCCGACCTTTTGGACAGTTTCTGCTTCAACAACCCATAAGTCCGCTTAAAGTCGTATCCAACAAAAATCAATTGGTCCATTGTAAAGATGAGATTTTTAATCTATACCTCGTGTAAATAACAAGTTCTTACGCTATCTACGTAAGGCACAAGGATTTTTTGAAAATGACCAATTTTCCTCATTATCGATTACACCAAAAGCGTGAGCCAAAATGCAAAAATCTTAAGTAGTAGTCCGATTTTCATAAAATTTACGCTATCCGTACAGATTTTCGACGCAGATTCCGAATATGTACTCGGATTTGCGCTAAGTCCACTTTTGCGGATTTTCACTGTGCAGCCATTCCGACCTTTTGGACAGTTTCTGCTTCAACAACCCATAAGTCCGCTTAAAGTCGTATCCAACAAAAATCAATTGGTCCATTGTAAAGATGAGATTTTTAATCTATACCTCGTGTAAATAACAAGTTCTTACGCTATCTACGTAAGGCACAAGGATTTTTTGAAAATGACCAATTTTCCTCATTATCGATTACACCAAAAGCGTGAGCCAAAATGCAAAAATCTTAAGTAGTAGTCCGATTTTCATAAAATTTACGCTATCCGTACAGATTTTCGACGCAGATTCCGAATATGTACTCGGATTTGCGCTAAGTCCACATTTGCGGATTTTCACTGTGCAGCCATTCCGACCTTTTGGACAGTTTCTGCTTCAACAACCCATAAGTCCGCTTAAAGTCGTATCCAACAAAAATCAATTGGTCCATTGTAAAGATGAGATTTTTAATCTATACCTCGTGTAAATAACAAGTTCTTACGCTATCTACGTAAGGCACAAGGATTTTTTGAAAATGACCAATTTTCCTCATTATCGATTACACCAAAAGCGTGAGCCAAAATGCAAAAATCTTAAGTAGTAGTCCGATTTTCATAAAATTTACGCTATCCGTACAGATTTTCGACGCAGATTCCGAATATGTACTCGGATTTGCGCTAAGTCCACTTTTGCGGATTTTCACTGTGCAGCCATTCCGACCTTTTGGACAGTTTCTGCTTCAACAACCCATAAGTCCGCTTAAAGTCGTATCCAACAAAAATCAATTGGTCCATTGTAAAGATGAGATTTTTAATCTATACCTCGTGTAAATAACAAGTTCTTACGCTATCTACGTAGGCACAAGGATTTTTTGAAAATGACCAATTTTCCTCATTATCGATTACACCAAAAGCGTGAGCCAAAATGCAAAAATCTTAAGTAGTAGTCCGATTTTCATAAAATTTACGCTATCCGTACAGATTTTCGACGCAGATTCCGAATATGTACTCGGATTTGCGCTAAGTCCACTTTTGCGGATTTTCACTGTGCAGCCATTCCGACCTTTTGGACAGTTTCTGCTTCAACAACCCATAAGTCCGCTTAAAGTCGTATCCAACAAAAATCAATTGGTCCATTGTAAAGATGAGATTTTTAATCTATACCTCGTGTAAATAACAAGTTCTTACGCTATCTACGTAAGGCACAAGGATTTTTTGAAAATGACCAATTTTCCTCATTATCGATTACACCAAAAGCGTGAGCCAAAATGCAAAAATCTTAAGTAGTAGTCCGATTTTCATAAAATTTACGCTATCCGTACAGATTTTCGACGCAGATTCCGAATATGTACTCGGATTTGCGCTAAGTCCACTTTTGCGGATTTTCACTGTGCAGCCATTCCGACCTTTTGGACAGTTTCTGCTTCAACAACCCATAAGTCCGCTTAAAGTCGTATCCAACAAAAATCAATTGGTCCATTGTAAAGATGAGATTTTTAATCTATACCTCGTGTAAATAACAAGTTCTTACGCTATCTACGTAAGGCACAAGGATTTTTTGAAAATGACCAATTTTCCTCATTATCGATTACACCAAAAGCGTGAGCCAAAATGCAAAAATCTTAAGTAGTAGTCCGATTTTCATAAAATTTACGCTATCCGTACAGATTTTCGACGCAGATTCCGAATATGTACTCGGATTTGCGCTAAATCCACTTTTGCGGATTTTCACTGTGCAGCCATTCCGACCTTTTGGACAGTTTCTGCTTCAACAACCCATAAGTCCGCTTAAAGTCGTATCCAACAAAAATCAATTGGTCCATTGTAAAGATGAGATTTTTAATCTATACCTCGTGTAAATAACAAGTTCTTACGCTATCTACGTAAGGCACAAGGATTTTTTGAAAATGACCAATTTTCCTCATTATCGATTACACCAAAAGCGTGAGCCAAAATGCAAAAATCTTAAGTAGTAGTCCGATTTTCATAAAATTTACGCTATCCGTACAGATTTTCGACGCAGATTCCGAATATGTATTCGGATTTGCGCTAAGTCCACTTTTGCGGATTTTCACTGTGCAGCCATTCCGACCTTTTGGACAGTTTCTGCTTCAACAACCCATAAGTCCGCTTAAAGTCGTATCCAACAAAAATCAATTGGTCCATTGTAAAGATGAGATTTTTAATCTATACCTCGTGTAAATAACAAGTTCTTACGCTATCTACGTAAGGCACAAGGATTTTTTGAAAATGACCAATTTTCCTCATTATCGATTACACCAAAAGCGTGAGCCAAAATGCAAAAATCTTAAGTAGTAGTCCGATTTTCATAAAATTTACGCTATCCGTACAGATTTTCGACGCAGATTCCGAATATGTACTCGGATTTGCGCTAAGTCCACTTTTGCGGATTTTCACTGTGCAGCCATTCCGACCTTTTGGACAGTTTCTGCTTCAACAACCCATAAGTCCGCTTAAAGTCGTATCCAACAAAAATCAATTGGTCCATTGTAAAGATGAGATTTTTAATCTATACCTCGTGTAAATAACAAGTTCTTATGCTATCTACGTAAGGCACAAGGATTTTTTGAAAATGACCAATTTTCCTCATTATCGATTACACCAAAAGCGTGAGCCAAAATGCAAAAATCTTAAGTAGAAGTCCGATTTTCATAAAATTTACGCTATCCGTACAGATTTTCGACGCAGATTCCGAATATGTACTCGGATTTGCGCTAAGTCCACTTTTGCGGATTTTCACTGTGCAGCCATTCCGACCTTTTGGACAGTTTCTGCTTCAACAACCCATAAGTCCGCTTAAAGTCGTATCCAACAAAAATCAATTGGTCCATTGTAAAGATGAGATTTTTAATCTATACCTCGTGTAAATAACAAGTTCTTACGCTATCTACGTAAGGCACAAGGATTTTTTGAAAATGACCAATTTTCCTCATTATCGATTACACCAAAAGCGTGAGCCAAAATGCAAAAATCTTAAGTAGTAGTCCGATTTTCATAAAATTTACGCTATCCGTACAGATTTTCGACGCAGATTCCGAATATGTACTCGGATTTGCGCTAAGTCCACTTTTGCGGATTTTCACTGTGCAGCCATTCCGACCTTTTGGACAGTTTCTGCTTCAACAACCCATAAGTCCGCTTAAAGTCGTATCCAACAAAAATCAATTGGTCCATTGTAAAGATGAGATTTTTAATCTATACCTCGTGTAAATAACAAGTTCTTACGCTATCTACGTAGGCACAAGGATTTTTTGAAAATGACCAATTTTCCTCATTATCGATTACACCAAAAGCGTGAGCCAAAATGCAAAAATCTTAAGTAGTAGTCCGATTTTCATAAAATTTACGCTATCCGTACAGATTTTCGACGCAGATTCCGAATATGTACTCGGATTTGCGCTAAGTCCACTTTTGCGGATTTTCACTGTGCAGCCATTCCGACCTTTTGGACAGTTTCTGCTTCAACAACCCATAAGTCCGCTTAAAGTCGTATCCAACAAAAATCAATTGGTCCATTGTAAAGATGAGATTTTTAATCTATACCTCGTGTAAATAACAAGTTCTTACGCTATCTACGTAAGGCACAAGGATTTTTTGAAAATGACCAATTTTCCTCATTATCGATTACACCAAAAGCGTGAGCCAAAATGCAAAAATCTTAAGTAGTAGTCCGATTTTCATAAAATTTACGCTATCCGTACAGATTTTCGACGCAGATTCCGAATATGTACTCGGATTTGCGCTAAGTCCACTTTTGCGGATTTTCACTGTGCAGCCATTCCGACCTTTTGGACAGTTTCTGCTTCAACAACCCATAAGTCCGCTTAAAGTCGTATCCAACAAAAATCAATTGGTCCATTGTAAAGATGAGATTTTTAATCTATACCTCGTGTAAATAACAAGTTCTTACGCTATCTACGTAAGGCACAAGGATTTTTTGAAAATGACCAATTTTCCTCATTATCGATTACACCAAAAGCGTGAGCCAAAATGCAAAAATCTTAAGTAGTAGTCCGATTTTCATAAAATTTACGCTATCCGTACAGATTTTCGACGCAGATTCCGAATATGTACTCGGATTTGCGCTAAATCCACTTTTGCGGATTTTCACTGTGCAGCCATTCCGACCTTTTGGACAGTTTCTGCTTCAACAACCCATAAGTCCGCTTAAAGTCGTATCCAACAAAAATCAATTGGTCCATTGTAAAGATGAGATTTTTAATCTATACCTCGTGTAAATAACAAGTTCTTACGCTATCTACGTAAGGCACAAGGATTTTTTGAAAATGACCAATTTTCCTCATTATCGATTACACCAAAAGCGTGAGCCAAAATGCAAAAATCTTAAGTAGTAGTCCGATTTTCATAAAATTTACGCTATCCGTACAGATTTTCGACGCAGATTCCGAATATGTATTCGGATTTGCGCTAAGTCCACTTTTGCGGATTTTCACTGTGCAGCCATTCC
This sequence comes from Nephrotoma appendiculata, assembly GCA_947310385.1. Classification (NCBI taxonomy): domain Eukaryota; kingdom Metazoa; phylum Arthropoda; class Insecta; order Diptera; family Tipulidae; genus Nephrotoma; species Nephrotoma appendiculata. The sequence goes on along the minus strand of OX371224.1, from coordinate 366,922,776 downwards.
GACCTTTTGGACAGTTTCTGCTTCAACAACCCATAAGTCCGCTTAAAGTCGTATCCAACAAAAATCAATTGGTCCATTGTAAAGATGAGATTTTTAATCTATACCTCGTGTAAATAACAAGTTCTTACGCTATCTACGTAAGGCACAAGGATTTTTTGAAAATGACCAATTTTCCTCATTATCGATTACACCAAAAGCGTGAGCCAAAATGCAAAAATCTTAAGTAGTTGTCCGATTTTCATAAAATTTACGCTATCCGTACAGATTTTCGACGCAGATTCCGAATATGTACTCGGATTTGCGCTAAGTCCACTTTTGCGGATTTTCACTGTGCAGCCATTCCGACCTTTTGGACAGTTTCTGCTTCAACAACCCATAAGTCCGCTTAAAGTCGTATCCAACAAAAATCAATTGGTCCATTGTAAAGATGAGATTTTTAATCTATACCTCGTGTAAATAACAAGTTCTTACGCTATCTACGTAAGGCACAAGGATTTTTTGAAAATGACCAATTTTCCTCATTATCGATTACACCAAAAGCGTGAGCCAAAATGCAAAAATCTTAAGTAGTAGTCCGATTTTCATAAAATTTACGCTATCCGTACAGATTTTCGACGCAGATTCCGAATATGTATTCGGATTTGCGCTAAGTCCACTTTTGCGGATTTTCACTGTGCAGCCATTCCGACCTTTTGGACAGTTTCTGCTTCAACAACCCATAAGTCCGCTTAAAGTCGTATCCAACAAAAATCAATTGGTCCATTGTAAAGATGAGATTTTTAATCTATACCTCGTGTAAATAACAAGTTCTTACGCTATCTACGTAAGGCACAAGGATTTTTTGAAAATGACCAATTTTCCTCATTATCGATTACACCAAAAGCGTGAGCCAAAATGCAAAAATCTTAAGTAGTAGTCCGATTTTCATAAAATTTACGCTATCCGTACAGATTTTCGACGCAGATTCCGAATATGTACTCGGATTTGCGCTAAGTCCACTTTTGCGGATTTTCACTGTGCAGCCATTCCGACCTTTTGGACAGTTTCTGCTTCAACAACCCATAAGTCCGCTTAAAGTCGTATCCAACAAAAATCAATTGGTCCATTGTAAAGATGAGATTTTTAATCTATACCTCGTGTAAATAACAAGTTCTTACGCTATCTACGTAAGGCACAAGGATTTTTTGAAAATGACCAATTTTCCTCATTATCGATTACACCAAAAGCGTGAGCCAAAATGCAAAAATCTTAAGTAGTAGTCCGATTTTCATAAAATTTACGCTATCCGTACAGATTTTCGACGCAGATTCCGAATATGTACTCGGATTTGCGCTAAATCCACTTTTGCGGATTTTCACTGTGCAGCCATTCCGACCTTTTGGACAGTTTCTGCTTCAACAACCCATAAGTCCGCTTAAAGTCGTATCCAACAAAAATCAATTGGTCCATTGTAAAGATGAGATTTTTAATCTATACCTCGTGTAAATAACAAGTTCTTACGCTATCTACGTAAGGCACAAGGATTTTTTGAAAATGACCAATTTTCCTCATTATCGATTACACCAAAAGCGTGAGCCAAAATGCAAAAATCTTAAGTAGTAGTCCGATTTTCATAAAATTTACGCTATCCGTACAGATTTTCGACGCAGATTCCGAATATGTATTCGGATTTGCGCTAAGTCCACTTTTGCGGATTTTCACTGTGCAGCCATTCCGACCTTTTGGACAGTTTCTGCTTCAACAACCCATAAGTCCGCTTAAAGTCGTATCCAACAAAAATCAATTGGTCCATTGTAAAGATGAGATTTTTAATCTATACCTCGTGTAAATAACAAGTTCTTACGCTATCTACGTAAGGCACAAGGATTTTTTGAAAATGACCAATTTTCCTCATTATCGATTACACCAAAAGCGTGAGCCAAAATGCAAAAATCTTAAGTAGTAGTCCGATTTTCATAAAATTTACGCTATCCGTACAGATTTTCGACGCAGATTCCGAATATGTACTCGGATTTGCGCTAAGTCCACTTTTGCGGATTTTCACTGTGCAGCCATTCCGACCTTTTGGACAGTTTCTGCTTCAACAACCCATAAGTCCGCTTAAAGTCGTATCCAACAAAAATCAATTGGTCCATTGTAAAGATGAGATTTTTAATCTATACCTCGTGTAAATAACAAGTTCTTATGCTATCTACGTAAGGCACAAGGATTTTTTGAAAATGACCAATTTTCCTCATTATCGATTACACCAAAAGCGTGAGCCAAAATGCAAAAATCTTAAGTAGAAGTCCGATTTTCATAAAATTTACGCTATCCGTACAGATTTTCGACGCAGATTCCGAATATGTACTCGGATTTGCGCTAAGTCCACTTTTGCGGATTTTCACTGTGCAGCCATTCCGACCTTTTGGACAGTTTCTGCTTCAACAACCCATAAGTCCGCTTAAAGTCCTATCCAACAAAAATCAATTGGTCCATTGTAAAGATGAGATTTTTAATCTATACCTCGTGTAAATAACAAGTTCTTACGCTATCTATGTAAGGCACAAGGATTTTTTGAAAATGACCAATTTTCCTCATTATCGATTACACCAAAAGCGTGAGCCAAAATGCAAAAATCTTAAGTAGTAGTCCGATTTTCCTCATTATCGATTACACCAAAAATCTTAAGTAGTAGTCCGATTTTCATAAAATGTACGCTATCCGTACAGATTTTCGACGCAGATTCCGAATATGTACTCGGATTTGCGCTAAGTCCACTTTTGCGGATTTTCACTGTGCAGCCATTCCGACCTTTTGGACAGTTTTTGCTTCAACAACCCATAAGTCCGCTTAAAGTCGTATTCAACAAAAATCAATTGGTCTATTGTAAAGATGAGATTTTTAATCTATACCTCGTGTTAATAACAAGTTCTTACGCTATCTACGTAAGGCACAAGGATTTTTTGAAAATGACCAATTTTCCTCATTATCGATTACACCAAAAGCGTGAGCCAAAATGCAAAAATCTTAAGTAGTAGTCCGATTTTCATAAAATTTACGCTATCCGTACAGATTTTCGACGCAGATTCCGAATATGTACTCGGATTTGCGCTAAGTCCACTTTTGCGGATTTTCACTGTGCAGCCATTCCGACCTTTTGGACAGTTTCTGCTTCAACAACCCATAAGTCCGCTTAAAGTCGTATCCAACAAAAATCAATTGGTCCATTGTAAAGATGAGATTTTTAATCTATACCTCGTGTAAATAACAAGTTCTTACGCTATCTACGTAAGGCACAAGGATTTTTTGAAAATGGCCAATTTTCCTCATTATCGATTACACCAAAAGCGTGAGCCAAAATGCAAAAATCTTAAGTAGTAGTCCGATTTTCATAAAATTTACGCTATCCGTACAGATTTTCGACGCAAATTCCGAATATGTACTCGGATTTGCGCTAAGTCCATTTTTGCGGATTTTCACTGTGCAGCCATTCCGACCTTTTGGACAGTTTCTGCTTCAACAACCCATAAGTCCGCTTAAAGTCCATTTTTGCGGATTTTCGCTGTGCAGCCATTCCGACCTTTTAGACAGTTTATGCTTCAACAACCCATAAGTCCGCTCTATGTAGTAGTTACGTAGTACCGGAAATTTTGGACGATAGGCAAGAATTGTCGTAATACAAGTCGCAACTGTGTTCGACAGAACAAGGGGAAAATGTATCAATAAAATTAAAAAGAAAATATTCAAAATATTAAAGGACTAGCAAAGCTGAATGTCATGTATAATCACGCTTGACAGGCGATAAAAGCCTATATTGCTGGAGTTGCGTTACCAGCCTCATATGTTGTCATCTGCAAGTTTAACTCGAACGAGATAATTTTAATTAACTCTCGCAAACCGATCAGTAATCAATCTCAGCCGACTTAACCCATGTGGAATAAATTAAAAGAATTCAATTTATCAAACCAAATGGAACCAAAGAAAACCAATTCTTTACCGATACCTATGAATGTTGATTTATCAATGAGATCAGTCATTCAATAAGAAATTGATCAACAACCATGAGACAGGTTTCGAGAATGAATAAAATACCGATGATGGTGTCGATCCCAATTCGGAAAATTTTAAAATAGCAACATGTACCAATATAAGACAAAATAAGATCGTAATAAAACCAGTATTATCCCAGTGTCACTATTCTGACTTTGTCTGGGAATAGGGAAATGGGAAAAATATTTTCAAAACTTTTTTGTAAAAATTAATTTTTTCTGCCCTAGGTACTGATGGAATTATTAGTTTGGTATAAATATTTTCGAAACCAAGTTAATTGGGCAACTTTTGTTCCATAAAATTTTTGTAGTGGAAAATAATTCCCCATTTAGCTACGATTTTCTTCAATATTTGAACCATTATTTAGAAGCAGTACAATTTGCTGACTCCTGATCAACAATCAATAGATGTAGCGTTACACTTCATGACAGATGACATACCAATACTTCTAATTTAAGGTTTTGTATAGTTCTCTACAACTTGATTTCGAGTAATTTATTTTTTGTATTAGGGAGGAATAATTCTACAGATTTCCATTTATTAATTTGCCTTTGCAAAATCAAATCCTAAATACCACATACATTTCTATATACTCCACAATTGCTTAACAAGCACGTCATAAAGCGAAATAATTTTATAACAGTTTTATGAATAACCGCAATGAAGGCCACAGTGAAACATGACAGTTGCCTGACCTTTATATACTTTAAAGCGTTATTGCATAAAATTTTAAACCGGACGTTATTGAAATTTCAAAACACTTCAAACGATTAAGGTTTTTCTAAAAATACTACAACGTATTCATAAAGCATAGAGGCAAAAAGCTGCATCTAACTTTTTAAAAGCCAATAAAAAAAATGAATTGAATAAATAGAAACGTGTTACAATATTAGCATAAAACATTAGATTGCATGCAATTTTGCAATTTCATGTTAACTTTTTTCCAATTGAAACTTTTTTTTTTTGTATACTCGTTCAGACATATTCGTACATCGCTATGTATACATATTTTAACAACAAGTCAAACTTTAATAAATAGGAAAAGAAAACTTTTCTACTTCATGCATGCTACAATGTATACATACGTTACGTATAAAAAAAATATCCAGTACAAAAATAACGAAAAATTGGTTTGGAAAATTCGAAATATTTTTTTTTTTGTATTTCCAAATGCAACTTATTCAATTCATTTATCATTTGGAAAATCCAAAATGGTGTTCAGCTTTTTCTACCGCATGTAACTTAATTTTGAGCTACAAAATGTACGTGCTACGACTGGATCTAGTTATATCCCCAGCAAATTTATTTAACTAACACACATACTAAAGGATTAATAATAAGAATATCAATAATTTAACACAAAAAAGCTCGCACACATATACACACATACACATACATACATAAATTAAAAAAAAATTCATTAATTTCCATCTCAAGAATATCTTTTCGAGCATTTTTTAAAATAATGTTTATGGTTTCTGTTCTGAATATAACAACAAAAGCAAGTCGGGTTTAATGCCGTGCATACACAAAAAATTAACCTGATCCTTTTCGATTAAAAATTATAGCTTTTGCAAAAGGAAAAAAGCGATAAAAAAGCACTGGCAAACAACCTTTTCTTCTGTAAGTATATACAACAGACACCGTGCTATAAAAACATTCCATCATCATTGTTGGGATAATAAAAAGGGAAAAACAATGAAATTATGGATCGTGAAATTGAAATTTAATATTTTGTCATGACTCTTAAGATTTTCCATATAAACATATCCATGTACACGACAAAGGCAACAAAGATGCTCCTCCTGATGACGATGCTGATGATGATGATGTTGATTTTTGGAAAATAAAATATGTATAGGAAGTACGCGCGCGGTGTGTTGGAATACGAAGACGTTTCTTTTTATGGTGTTAACATAAGAAAATTCTATTAAATTATCCAAATATTATTGTTGTTTTCGGTCTTAAGAATATGTGTTGTACTTTATAGATCTTTATTTGTTTTTTTTTTTTTTTGTTTTTCATTTATTATATGGTGTGTTTGTTGTTTTTGACAAATAAAAAAAAATGGAATGTTAATATTTGCATACAAAGTTTTACTTTATTTATGTTTATGTTTATTTTTGGCGTCTTATGTGTACTTGTGTTTTCACATATCTCCATATAAGTGAAGATGACATATGTTTTAATTTAATTCTCAATATGTGTATATTTATTGTATACATATCACATATGTATAACCATATGATTTTAGTGCACAGTAGAAGCAGATACTAGGAGCTATAACAATTATATTGGAAAATTGTGTTTTTTGTCATGATGATGTGCTTCTTCTGCAGGATAAATATCTGGACATTAAACTTTATGTGACTTTCAGTTTTATTGTGGTGAAGTTAATAGCAGCGACAAAACAGAAACGACTTAGGGGATTGAACTGTGGTATCGATAACTTCGAGACATTGACTTAAAATGAAAGTCAATAACTGATAGATTCTGTTTTCTTGGCTTCTATTATTATCTGTGGTTATATTTAAATTTTAGAAAGAAAGTAGAAATTTATAAATTAATTTTGATTGATTGATTGGTTGGACTGTAGGACCAAGCTGACTTAACATTCGCTTTTGGTCAATTAGTGGGACTGGTAGGAAGGCCCCTTATGCAAATTGTATGAGAATGGCCATTGGTGTGCTTAATATTGATGGTGTTAGTACTTGTTAGTCCCGTATACCGTTATATCTGCCAATCTCTGTGAATGAAGAAATTTACTGTGACATATATGATAAGTTCTACAACTAATCTACTGGAAGGGAATTTAACTCAGCTGGAGAGAACCATTATCACGATCGTGTGGGAATGGGCATTTGTGCGCTTTATATTTGTGATCAATACATGTGAACGCCATATACTGTTATAACTACAGTTATAACTTTAAATATACATGGAAATGTATCGATTGCTGTAATCCTGATCCTGTGGCTAACTCGAGTAAATTGGATATAAACTCGACCCTCCTAGCGATGAAAGCGGATATTGACATGTTGAAACTTAAGCATGATGAGTTCATTAAACAACAAACAAACTTCGCTAACTCTCTATCTTCTATTAGTGATAGAATTGTGGTCTTTATTAATCTTGACAAAAACATCAAAGTCATGCAAACTGACATAACAAATTTAAATGACGTAAACCAAATCATGTTGAACGAAAATGCCCTACTGCGAAAGGAATTAACCGATGTGAATACCCGTTTTGAACAACTGGACTTGCTCTGTTATTCATCGAGTTTACAATTATAAGGTGTGCTTGAAGTAAAAAATGAAAGGTTACATGAACTTGTCACTAAAATTTTTCACTATGTCGGTGCTACACATATTTCGAAGGCTGATTTTAAATATGTTCATCGTACAAGGTCTAGATCAAATGCTAAACCTATAAATGTGGAATTTATTTCTAAGTTCAATAAAGTCTATGCTCTTCAGTGTTTCAAGTTAAAGAAAAGTTTTGATGCGTCCAATATAGGTTTTACAACGGATTCCTGTATCTTCATCGTCGAGCATCTCTCACATACCAAAAAACGTTTGGTAGATAAAGCTAAACAATTATTGCAGATAAAGAATACTGACAACCATTATAAATATGTCTGGGTCTCAAATGGCAATATTTTTTGTAAAAAATCTGATTCAGATAAGCCGGTCAAAACATCATCTCGTGGTAGTTTATTAAAATTGAATTAAAATCTATCTAAATTATTATATTATTATTATTATTATATTGCTCAATATCAGTATATTGCTCAATATTAGAATAATATTATATGTATAACTACATATTGTTACCCTTATAATATAATTATTTTTTACCTTTTCTTTTTTTTAAGATCACAGGGATTGAATTATATTATCAGAACACGGAGGCATGGCTAAACGAGTCTATAAATTCGTTAGAACTTTTTGTTGTGAGATTTAAAGTTTATCGGAAAGATCGTAAGTTTGACCCCTGTAATAAACAAGATGGAGGTGGAGTTTTTGTTGCTGTTCATAATAATTGGGATGTTGTGAGGCGGGTTAAATAACTGTTGTTATTCATGATGTTTGGATCAAAATTAAATTGAAAACTGGATCAACTGTAATTATTTGTGTTGTGTACTTCAACATCGGGATTACTTTTCTGGATTATAAGTTATTCTGTGATCATATGTCAAATCATGTTGACTCATGTAAGGCTAATTCGAATTTTATTATAGTGGGTGACTTTAATCTAGCATCAATTGAATCGAATACTGATAATCTTCAGCATATATATGTGCTTCGAATTACGAGGGACGTACAGCCGAATATTTGATTGACACTTTGGAATTGATTCTTTTATCACAATTCAATCACGTACGAAATGCTCAAAACCGGCTTCTTGAACTATTCCTCTCGAATATTGATGTTAATGACGTCAATGTTAAAAAGGCCGATTATATACTAACTCGAATTGATAGTCAACATCCGCCAATTACAGCCTCAATTAATTTAAACGTTCTTAAAAGGCAACCTTTACATACTAATTCTCAAATAAACTTCCGTAAAATATACTACATAAAATTATCTATATTTTATAATTCATCAGTTGATAATGCAATTGACATTTTTTATCGTAACAATTGTTCTTCTATTTATAAATATTCAGATTATATTTAAAAAAAAAACAATGGAAATTTCCTTTTTGGTATTCTAAGCGTCCTATACTACTTATCAAAGCGAAAGCAAAATCACAAAAGCGCTTTAAGTTGTACAAAAATAACCTTGATTGTTCAATGTTTTCCAACTATAGGAAAATAGTTAAACGCGTAATTTCGAATTGGTGCAAGTTGTATTGTCGAGCGTATTGAAACTAATGTAAAAAACAATCCAAAATACTTTTGGAACTATCAGAAATCATTTCAGGCCAACTCAGAATATCCTAGTTGTATGATCTATAAAGATCAAACATCTAACTCTCAAAGTGAGATCTGTAGTATTTTTGCCCAGCATTTCAAATCGGTATATGTACTGAACAAGATATCTAGAACAGCTACAATCTGTTGTGCTAATATTAATTTTTCTTTAATCTCTGACATTGAAGTCCTGGCAGCGTTGGAATTACTAGATATTAAAAAAGGTGCTGGTCCCGATCAGTTAACCAAATTATTCTTAAAAAATTTAAGGGAGGCACTTGTTATACCATTGACACTACTATTCAATATGTCTGTAAAATGCGCAGTCTTTCCCTCAAAATGGAAAGAATCTTTTTTGGTTCCTATTCATAAAAGCGGCGACTTGGCTAATGTTGAAAATTATAGGATCATATCCATTTTAAACTCGGAATTAAAATTATTTGAGAAGCTAATGTACAAAGTGTTTTTCAACTTAATTCAATCACATCTACCCAAAATGGTTTCTTTTCCAAATGCTCAACGCTAACCAACTTAGTGGAGTTTTATGAGACGGCATTTAACACTTTCGATAAAAATGGGCAACTGGATTGGATATACACAGATTTTTCCAAAGCCTTTGATAAGTTTCTCATTTCTTTTATTGCAAAAGCTAGCCTCTTTTAATATTCCACCAATCTTGATCAAATGGTTCCAATCGTATCTTAGTAATAGCACTCAATTCGTAAACTTTAATGGAGCTTTATCGAATGGTTTTGAACCTAGGACAGGAGTTCTTCAGGGGGTCGATTTTGGGACCCTTATTGTTTATCAATTTTGTTAATGATATCTCGGAAGTTATTCAGTCAAAACTCTTGCTCTATGTAGATGATCTAAAGATTTTTAGTGCAATTAACAATGGAAATGATGTGGTAACTTTGCACAGGGATCTTAAATCTGTTTATAATTGGGCTGCCAATAATCAGTTGCCTCTTAATGTGACCAAATGTGTTTCTATGGCTTTTACCAAGAAGGTAAATAGAATTGAAAATACTTACTCTATTGGCAACGCCCCATTAATTAAGGTTACAACAGTAAAGGATCTAGGTATAACATTTGACTCAAGATTACGTTTTGATAAACATGTTGATATTGTTTGTCGCAAATCATATAAGACACTGGGATACATTTTTAGGCGTGCCAGAGACTTTAAAAAACCTTCGATATTGGTATTACTTTTTTCGGCTTTATTAGGACCAATTTAGAATACTTATCACAGATTTGGAACCTATTCTACGATCAGTATTGCATCAGAATTGAAAGTGTTCAACGACGATTCCCGAAATTTTTATGTTTTAAATATAGTCCTTCAAATGGTTATATGGCGTATGCGATTCGTATTGAGAATTTGATGACATTAAAAAGTAAAAGAATATTACTTGATGAACGTTTTCTCTTTAAATTAATCAATGGTCTGATTGAGACACCGCTGTTATCAAGTATAAACTTTTATGTATCGGCCTATATAGAACACGAAATCAACAATTGTTTCAAGTTACAACTTCAAAGACAGATCTCGGTTTGGCTTCAATTATTAATCGAGTTCTTTCAAACTATGTTCTGTTCTTTGGTGATTTGGATCTGTTTAACATGTCTCTATTAAAATTTCGAAGAAAATGTAGCGTAATCCTGTGCAGTAACAGTGACGGTGCTTATGACGTAGATTGACTGAAGCTTGTTTTAATATGATTATTTATTATTATCATTATTATTATAAATGGGTTTTTGGTTTTAGAAAACTTTGTATTGCTATTATATTCTTTCTCTTCTATTTAATTATTTAATTATATTTTTTTTTTTAAAACGATTTTACTGTACATTTTTATTTCTGAATTTTCGAGAGGCAGCATGTGAATGGGTTATCCTGTTTGTTGCCCAGTTGTTATATATAAAATAAAAAAATAAATAGAAAATTGAACTGCCAAACTCTGAGAAAAGAGACATTTATGGTGACTTATGAGCATAAGTTAAATAGCTTAAACCAAAGCCAATATAAAATCAGGGCCCCTTATTCCAACCTCCGTTAAACGAAATATTAAGATCGTAAAAATTGTATACTTTATTCCAGGTAATTGCTTTTTTTTAACCGCTTTATTTATTTATTTGACTGGACAAGTGGTGCAGTGGTTAAAGCTTCGGCACTTGGACCGGGAGGTACTGGGTTCGAACTCCACCAAAGGCAAGATGCAAATCGAATTTTCATCATCGACTACAATCGGTGATGTTAATAAACACAACTAAGACCCTCTGATGGAGTGCAGAATTCAGCGCCGACCCACCGTCCATGTCAATATACAGGTTGACATGGAGCTTGCAATGTGCAGGTGGTATATTGTAGTTGTGTGAGTAGGTGAATAGGTGAATGGGTTAATGATGTGGCGTGAATGCGTGGTATCACAATGGGCCAAAATTGGCCTAAGTGTCAACCACTGAAACCTAAACCTATTTATTTATTTTTAATTGATGTAAATCTCTTCTTGTAAGAGCTCTTAAACTCAAAATTTTTTTTTTGTTTTGTGGGCTACACTGTATTATGTATGTATTTATTTTCTCGGGATGAAATGTGATTTTCTCCATATTTTTTATTTTTCGGGCTGAATGGTCTTTTAACGGCGCATACGTTTTGCGGCATAGTGTTCCAGTCAGCGGACGTATATGAACATACTGTAACTATACATCTGAAATTCTGGCAAGAGATGGAACACGCTGACACTTTTATCTACCAACAGCACCACACTTTGGAGCAATTTGGGAAGTTGGAGTACAATCCGAGAAATATCACCTAAGAAGGATGATTGGCAAAACCACGTTAATATTTGAGGAATTGACAATAGCAACACGTGAAATCGAAGCATGTTTAAATCCTCAGCCACTAGATCCAACATCAAATGATCTTTAAGATCTTAGTGTTTTAGCTCCAGAACACTTTTTAATAGCGACGCTCTAATAGGCCCAGCTCACTTGACAAGATTTCTGAAAATTGTGGATTCCAGATAATCTCTCAACATTATAACATCGAACAAAATGATCTTCATTTTACGAAAATATTTGGAAGGAAGAATTCTTCCTATTACTAACAACCTAACGCCATCTCTAGCTAATAGGATGAGTTACTCATGTACATCCACCGATACGGGTGAAAAAGAACGGGTTGGAATAATAAATTTTAATTAAATGTTCTGCAAAAATTCACTTTAGACATCCTTTAATATCCTTTAACGAATGAATATTTTTGAAAGCAATTTGTTTTATTAGAAAGAGTATACACTGCCATTAAGTATAGTACACGATTTCATTCAAATGATTTCCACGAATGGCTTCACAACACCCCATTCTGTCAATCCAATTTTTCAGAACATTTTCGACTATATCTCATCAATGGCAACTTCGAATTGATCTTTTAAGTCTTGAATAGTCTCTGGATGGTTAGCGTAATACTTATCCTTAACCGCTCCCTACAAGACAAAAGTCCAACGAAGTTAAATCGCAGCTGTGTGGTGGCCAATTGACCGTTACGGCTGATTATTCGGGCCCCTAAGAAAGTGTGCAAAAAACCGTTTGTTGCGCTTGCTGTGTAGTAGTTGCGCCGTCCGTTGAAACTAAAAGTAATGTGTGTTCTCCTCTTGAATTCTGGGTTATAAAAACTCGTTTACCATAGCTCGGTAACGCTCTCCATTGACTGTAAGGGCGTTTCTTGCACATTTAAAAAACAAATCTACCAATGATGCCATCCGCCTACAATATCCACACCAAACAGTCACTCTTGGTAGATGCATTAGCTTCTACATGGTTAAGTGTGGGTTTTCTAAGCTTTAAATGCGAAATATTTGCTTGTTGAAGTATCCTCCGAGGTGAAAATGAGCTTCGTCGGAAAAGATTATTTTTCGGTAAAAATTCTCGTCCAAGAGCTCAATTAACCAACTGAAAATGTTGCGGATACCCATTTTGCTTCAACACCTGCACTAATTTGACTTTGTGCGCCTTTATACTGAATGTCTTATTGCTAAATTCTCATTACAGAACTGCGGGAAATGTTTAATTCTTGAGCATGATGGCGAGTTGACGTTGATGGATGCTCAGACACATTCTGAGCAACAGCTCCAATGTTCTCGGCTGTACGGGCTGTAAATGCACATGCACGTGTGGATTTATCCAACAACAATCCAGTTTCACGAACTCCCTTCACAAATTGCCTTGTGAAATGAAATGCCATTTCTACTGAATTCTCCAGGTAAATGTCTTACAGTAATCGTTCACCACTTTGAACAAAGCAACATTGTGTAAACCGCTCATTTCGTAAATGCCATACATTAAACTAATTTTCTGTCGTAAGAATGACGTAAGTGTTGCCACACTCGAACTAATTGATAGTTGAAATTGCATACGCTAGATGGGTCACTCGTATGAATAGAGTAAGCTAAAAACGAAAGATAAGGGTATACAGTTCAGCAACCAAGCTCTGCAAGGTAATTGATGTCAGGTTAAAATTCCAAAATGATACGAGCTTTAGCAAATTACTTGAAACGAAAAATATCCCAACCACAAAACATCGAACGACCCACCAAAATCAAGCTGTGGAATTGTTTCGTAGTAGAGGATTGTTCGATGAGATTATTCAGTACTTTTTCGATTTAACTTTTTTGACAAACTGTAGTTTATCTTTACTCAAAATTTAATTCATATTAGGATATACAAAACCAAAATGTGTTACATAAAAACAGTCAACGTAGCAAACAATCAGACCAGAAGGATATCAGGAAAGCCTAATATGTATCAGTAAAATTATGTTGGAAGACAGAATGAATGCAGACAATGAAACGCTTTTATGGAATAAATCATTTAGCCAGAAAAAAACCAGGATTGAAAAAATTATACTGCTAGTAATGGTTGTAACTTAGGGCTTAAGAGGATGGTAATGTAACGTTTGCTAATTGAAAGATGTTTCTAGAATCCAAAATAACCTCCATTCAGGTTGGAATGAGGAATGGTGTGGATAATTTTTACATATTTTAAATTGACAACCTGATTCAAAATCGGTAGCTCTCCATTACAAGTCTGGTGCAAGAATGGAGGTCATTGCTAAGATGGAAATACTCTATAAATCTAAGACTGTTTAAATTTAAATACATATACAGCACAGCTACATATGTACAAGAGAAATTTGAAGAAACTGCTCAACTCTGTTTTATTAACAAACCTCTTGAATAAAACGAATACTCTAAAAATGACGACCTATTTAAATGCACAATGAGATTTGTAAATAGAGGAATAACGTAAGGTTGTACCATTTTAATAGCAGCTTGGCTGTTAATGATCTGTTGCTGAAACCAGGAAGGGTATGGCTTAAAAGTTTTTTTTTTATGGATATAGTAAAGTAAGATTAGCATTATCTCCACATGAGCCAAACAAACATAAGTTGGTCGTGTACTTTGAAAATAAAAAGTTTTTCCTTGACTGGCACTATGGTGTTAATTCTACGCTTCGTTTAAACCACTAGATGGTCGTTTCGAAGAATAGAAAAGCTATTTCAAGTGGAATGGCTCCGGATCTTCAAAATGTGTCTATTCCTAATCTATAAAAGGTTGCTTCTACACATTGGAAACTGATCTTGATTTTCAGAACTTTAGCCCGACATTTACCTCAGAGCATGCTTTTCAAAACAATGCTTCATAAGATTTTAATAAAGAGTAAGGGGAAAATTTTAGGCAATCAAACCCCTATTAAAGTTAACCGAAAACGTCCAGCCTAAAAATGTCGATATTGCAGATTGTTAAACTAATTAAACAAAAATGGCAAACGATGATTGCCGCTAACATGTCCTTCGAAAACCCCAGCCAAAAAGGTCGATAATGCAGATACAAATTTTATGTTGGAAAGTAATTATTTATATTAAAAAATTTAATTTTGCTGTTCCTAAGAAACAAGTACTAAAATTAAAATTAGAATTTTTCATTCGAAATAATTAAAACTAATATACCAAATAAAAATTTTCTAATTACTTAATTAGATGTTGAGGGAAGTAAGATGTTAAATGCATCTATAGTGACACGTTTGGAAAATATTTTAATTGAAATAAATTCTAATGATTATAATTTATTTATTTCGTCGTTTGACGTTTAAACGTCAGATCAAATTTGCTTTGGGAAGTTCAGAAAAACTCGCTTCAATATATTGCAAATGCAAAATTTGAAAATGTCTAAAAATTGACAGTTTAAAGTGTCGTGGCTGTAACGTAGTTAGTAATGCGTCACACCTGGAAAAAAGTTCAGGACAATTTTTTTGTGGGGAGTCCGCGAAAATTCGATCGAATATATCGCACACACAAAATTGGCAATTTTCCACTAAATTTTAGAATTTTTCAACTTTTTTGTGTGCGATTTATTCAATCGAGATTTTCCGTACTTCCCACATAAAGATTGACTTGAAAATTTGTCCAGGTGCCAGCATCCATCATTAAGACCTTTAATTTGAATCTATTTCCAGCCATAACACTTTAAACGGTAAATTTTAAAAAAATTTCAAGTTTTGTGTGTACGTTTATTCAGCCGAGTTTCCCCAGACTTTCCACATGAAATGTGATTTGAATAGTATACGTTATTGGAACAAAATAAACATATTTGATTTAAACAGAAATTACTGTTCAAAATTAAAAATACTGTCTTTATCTGCTTTATCAACATTTCCGGGCTATTTATGCGAATCTGCATTACCTACGTGTACAGACGGTCACCCATGTTATTTTAGAATCTCCATTATCAACATTGTTCGCTTCTCCTGAAGCGTGTTGGCTGACAACAGTACCAAAGAAACAAACAATTTATAAAAATAGAGTCAACCTTATTTAAATCGCTACTGTAATCCAACAAATATACAAGTACTATATAAACCCAATTAATAATTCTCCATTACATTCATTATACAGTGATCCTAAAATAAAAAAAAAATTAATTACATTTTTGTAATTATAAAATCTGTTTTATTGCCAAATAAAACTCTGAACAACAACAACAAAAAGATGATTAAATTAAGTTCATTACATGAACGAAAAAATGTCTGTACATTAAAATTTAAGCTCCCCATTATGTATGTGTATGTGTGTATACATTTTAGTATATCGTACTCTCTGAAAAGCTTAAATTAATTAATTTATATTCAATAGTGATTTTTTTGGATGAAAACTAAAACGAGAACTGCATTGCAGATGAATTTTATTTATTTTTTGCAAAATAATTTTTGTAATAAAAATGTTGCCATTCTTTTGGTATCGTGCATTATACACATCCTCAAACACACACTTGTTGATATGTAAACCTTATGTAACGTAAAATTTTGTATTATGATAATGTTATACCTAAACCGTTATTATTTATTTACGAAGTAATATTAATAATAATTATTATTAAAATGAAACTTTTAGCATTTCCAAACAAATGGATATAACCGTAACCAATAAAAAATGCGAACCACAAAAAAGTCCCTATGGAATACCTCGCACCGCACACTGTTTTTTATAATTTAATTTTGAGGTTATAAATATTTCGTCGTATTTACGAAAATACTAAATTTATTGGCATCGCCGAAGAACGAGAAAATAATTGATAAAAAGCGCATTAAAATTTCGAGGAGTAATTCAAAGTGACACCGTTGACACATAACCTTAATTTGATCGATATCGTAATTTTCTTTACATAATGTACTGCACCATCAATACGAATATAGCCGCATAGATATACGAAAGCTTATTGTTCTCGATAATAATTCATTAAGGAAGACGACAACTGAGACAGAAAGACAACAACGAAATGGCTAAATAGACAGAAAAATCACAGATTCATTACGATCCATTGTCTGAATTTGAACGTCGCATTGAAAAAAAAAATTAAAAGAAATTTTTCTTAGATGGTATATCCCATAACCAACATTGTTTAATACACCAACAACAATTACGTCTGATGTAATTACATATAAATTTTCATTTTATATACACAAAAACCCGATATATTATATAGAGAGAGATGTAATTATCCTTTAAGCTTTATTACGGGTACACAAAGCAATAGTTTTGTGCTTGCGAAAATTAATTAAAATTTTGCATTTCAATATTGCACAATGTCATTATAATATTTCAGATTTCTGGGAAAAACCGCCTCTAAAATTACACACAGCAACGGATTAAAATATTAAAATTGATTTTTCATTTGTGTCCCATTATACATTTCTATTATACTAAATTTTATAGTAAGTACATTGGTCGTTGAAAATATTAAATACTGGGTACAGTAGTGGGAGATGTACAACCAGAAAATATAACATATTTGAAATTTTATTTTGTTTAATTTTGAAATCAAATCTTTGTTTTAATGGGAAAATAGAGACGCGCTGAATTGGGAATTTTGAAAAGTATAGTAAAGACTTCGCAGCGTAAGGAGACGTGACCCAATGGTAGTCGTTGATTTCTCGCAGTCTTAATCGAGTTTTTGATTGAGCTGATAAAGGAGTTTTGATATGCCTGTTAGAACTTTGATCAGTACCAGTCGCGTTATCGTTTGGATCAGATCGTTTCAAAAAACCATTCGTTTAAATCTGCGGTTTATACAATTTAACTAAAATAGGCCATTCCAGAATTCTATAGCGCCAATCTCATCATACGAATAGTCTAGAGAATTTTATTTTGGATACACACGCGTTTCCAGAGAACCATTAATTTAAATCAATAATGTATATAATCGACAATAATTGACCTATTATGGCTAATATGAATATCTCGAAAACTGCCATAGGGCACTCCAATATCTCAAGTCATAACTACTTATACAATAGATACGGATTGTTTCTAATAGCTAGAATCATAGTGAGACTCTATGGGGAATTTGGTGAAATTTATTTGGCTTGCTTGTTGTAATGGATTTTCCCAGAATTATCCATCCGAGCTTATAAGTAAGTCTATCGGTGCGAGTGCATGATAATTAGGGTCAGCCTATATGGCAAGTTGATTAGACTACCCAATTTCTAAATGACTATTCGTTTCTGTGAATCTTCGTGAGTAATTTTGTTTACTACAGATGCTTTTATGCGATTAAATAGAGTTAAATCGCGGCATTATTGATAATGTACCTGGTGTTTTTATTGTTTTGTTTTGGTCTCAGTCGATTCTCATTTCCCGTAATAGTAATTTCGGCTCAATTCGCCTTTATTTTCAATCTACTGGTGGCACTCGAGGTAATGAAGCTGCTTGTAAGCAAGTCTTCATCATTGGTTTCAATATTGTCAAGTGAAGTTGGTAACAGTCTATACTCATTTTCATCAAGCTCCACAAGAAATCCAGTATGGCCTTAACTATTAGAAAAACAACCGTGTTGATTACGTGAAGGAGTTTATGAGATATATTTTAGAAATTAAAAATAAATAATATGGCCGCAAAAACATTCTAAACGATAAATTCCTCAAACTCATTATGACTAACAAGTATTAGACTAAAACTGTGCGTATTGGTTACCGCAGTAATCTCAGAAACTCCCGTGGGTATCCAACACGTACGGTTGCTTTTCGAATACTTAAGGTCACACTTCAACTACATGAGAATTTTGGGAAAAATGAGTATGAGTACTTGTCAAAATAGTAATCAATGATGGGGACTACCGGTTTGATAACAAATTATCAAAAGAGTCGAAAAGATGGCAATGGTAAGATTCATTCAACTGGAAAATAACTCATAAAGAACAATGACTTCGCATCCCAATAGAAAGTTCATGGAAGAATATGAACAGCTCGGGTACGCCTCATCATGCCATCTTTAAATCGTCAAGCACCACAACACAGTTGGACAGGAATTTTTAACACATATTTTTCCTTAATTTATCAGAAACACAGATAAAAAAACAGTCACATACGTTGCTTGAGCCATTTACCTCGCAGTCAGGACTTCAGAACAACCGATAGACGACGATGGTAAAAACAGATTTTTATGTTGTACAGAATGCGACAGGTTAAAAGAAGCCTATTCAGTTCACTTCGCTGCTCTTAAAAGGTGGTTTTCAATTTAAGTAAGTGAGCAAGAAATGAAAAAGTGCTTCAAGACAACGTAGCCGAGACCAAAAGTGAAACCATCAAAGCTCTATGGAAATTATAGGAAGCCTCGTACAAACTTTTCTGTCGAAGTTGTCTAACAATAATCACTGGAGAACAAGTTTAAATCAGCATCTAGCAACTAAAACGAGAGTGGCGTAAACAAAAAATAACACTGCCACGCTTAGAGTTAAATGCAAGAAGTCAAGCAATCAGTTGACATACAAAAATCACCAACTTATGCAAGGACAGACTCCACGAAAGTACAGTATATCCGTATCTGTTAGTCCGTTTATAACACAACAACGTCCTACAGAGCCTGAAATTTGCAAAATTGTTGAACGTTTTCAAGAAATTGGAGCAGTCGGAGGTCGTATAGCTTAAGAACGCCATCATCCAGTTCGTATTCGTGAAATAAGGTATCAACAAAATGTTCGTAGAGAGCCAAGCATCTTTTTAGGGCATGATAACTAGATTTTTGTGGGAAAAATTGGATGAAATTAATTTAGACAATCTTGGTTTCAACAAGACGATGGCACAAGTCACACAAATCGTGAAATACTCGACTTATTAACAACCAAGTTCGATGATCGCATAATTTCAAGAAATTTTTGATGTCCATTGGCACCAAGGTACCTCGTACTTCTAATAGATGACTAATAGATCTAATAGATGATTCGGGGACCTCGTACTTTTAATAGATGACAATTTACATAATTTTAAAGATGTGAGGCAAGATAGCTTAAACTCACCCAGAGACAGATGGGGACGTTTGCGTCGTTTCAGTACATGTTCCGGGAAATTCTGTCTAAAATATCAGATCACCTATCAAAAAAAAATTTGTTTTGCCAAAAGAAGAACCACCAACAACAAGCAATGCCACTGTTGTAGGTAACACTGAAATAATCAACCGAAACAACAAAGGCAAGTGACAAGAGCAAACACTAACCCTAGACTATTAACTTCACACGCTCTCCATAATTATGAGAGCTATAGACTATGTTAAGCACTGTACTCGTCTGCTAGACATGTTATGCATAAACGGGACGCTAACTGCACCAGCACAGACGGATACTTTGAAACACTGCAAAAGAGCGAAACTATTGTGTCACAAATAAAAGCCTCTTACCTTGATTTAAATGAATAAAAGCTTTAGGCGAAAACAAAAACGGAGTTATCCGGTTTATTTTACTACTAGCGTAGACAAATTAAATTCAAATCAATAATAAATCAGCTTACCGAAAACAGCAGTGTTACTTAGGCACTCACCTGTAAAAAATAAACAAAACATATTAGATTAACATAAAAGTGTGGTTGGTGTACAATATTTGAATAATTTAATATAACTTTCAACTTTAAAAAAAAACCGCAACGGACAAAAACTATCCCTAACAGGCGAAAATATTTCCAAACCACGATCAGATATTGAACCTAAACCGATATTAAGATTATAATAAATGTATCCTATAAAAGTATAGAATCAAGATATTTTTAGGATTTCATGCATTCATAAAATGTTGGTTGAAAATGAGAACATTTAGGCGTTTTTCAGCAAAAATACAATTATAATACAATTTCGTTTTAATTAAAAGAATTTTTCATAAAATAAAAATACATACTATTTTATTCGAATGATTACAGAAATTTAATACTTTACAATTCTAATCTTTATGGATTGCATCTACCGCGCGGTTGTGAAGTTTGTCCCAAAAAAAAAATCCCGTGTACATACACAAATCCAATTAGAAATTTTTAATGCAGAACAGTATTAGTATTTACACTGTTAAAATAAAATATTTGCGAAATAACTATATTATAATAGAAAGAGACGGACATAGGCGCCACATTTTTCATATTCGATTTATGTATTTTGCAAAGATGAAAGAAAGAGTGAAAAAAAATCGAGAAAAAATAAAACACATTAAGCTCTCGCAAATCTAATCGATTTTATTGGTTTGAGTAGTTTTCATTCAGATAAATTCTGAATATCCTAGAGTTTGTCGGAAAATTTCACTTTGTCCAAATGTTAGGTTCAGGTTGACACAATCAAATAAATCCACAGTCATTTCAATATCTAGGGGATAGGTGTCATTTTTCGCTCTCGCAAATCTAATCAATTTTATCTAATCGATATACTCCTATCCATTAGCTGAAATAGATTTCTTCATTAACTTTTATTTCATTTTTAAATTTTTTTTTTTTTTTGGGGTAAGGGGGGTCGGTCTTAAAGGTTTATATACTAGCCCAAATGTCAACCTTACCTGCAGGTGGTGCTACTTGCAAATCAACCAACGAGGCTCTGGTGACTGAAGATTTTAGCTCTATTGAACCACTGCAAATTGCAATAGTTAGGTTTACAGCATCTGCAATAGTCTGTTCTTAAAGCAATGAAGTTACAGCAAAAAGAATTTTACAAAAGGTGGAACTCAAACCGCGCGATTGACTTAACCACCCTCTAATGATGCCGGCTCAAACGATGCTTTGTTGAGACAACCATTCAGATGCCCATTCGATATCTAAATTTATTTAAACAAAACTGCTTAAACTAATAAAATCATTTTGATGAAGGAACTCGAATCGGATAATCCTGTTCTTAATTTGGATACGGCTGTTGTTTGTTATCCTAAAGCTATCATTTCCTAGTAATGGAATTTTTCGACAAACGCTACGACATTTAGAATTTATCTAAATTTAAACTACTCAAACCAATAAAATCGATTAGATTTGCGAGAGCGGAAAATGACACCTAGGATATTCAGAATGTATCTAAACAAATTTTATTCAATCCAATAAAATCGTCTCCATTTTCCACAACTAAAAATGGGATCTTATTCTCGGTATCGTTTGGAAATTGAACCTAATTAATTTATTTTTGTCAACAAAGGCTCTTATTTTTACATAGGTGATTTTTCTGACAAAGTTTACGATAACTTGAATTTATTTGAACAAGAATTACGCAAGCTATCCAAAAAAACTCCACGATTTTAGTAAAATATTTAAACGAAAACTACTCATACCTAACGAAACGACTCCATTTACCAGAACAAAATTCAGAAATATCCTGTTTTTTGGAAATGTCCTTTAGCTCACTTGATTGTCTTCTCTGTCTGGATATCCTCTTATCGAGAAATTTGGAGAGTACTGCAGTTTTTATACCCGGCATTTAGATATATTGAAATAAATTATCTTCTGCAAACTACTTACAAATGAAGAAAAATGGAAATGATTTTCCGGGGTATTATGAAGAATGTAAAATAATTTTTTGAGTTTATTTTCTAGTTTTCACTCAAAATCCTTATAAGAATTTTTTAACAGTGTATATACTAATACAGGTTTATTTTTGTTATTTGGGACATACTTCACTGCCATTCTACCGCTTATTTTGTTCATTTACTCAAATTTAGCGTAGTACTAAACACATTTCCATAGGATTGTCTTATCAGTTTATTGAATAGTGGAATTAGGTAATGTTAATATCTGATCGATCTGGCCGAATCAAGGAGTTAAAACAAAATTTTATACCCCTACACTTAATTAAGCAAACTGATGAGAAAAGCTTAGAAATTCAAATGAAACTCTCGGTTGTTCTGTTCACAAATTTAAAGGAAAATCCGGAACTTTGTTTACAGTACCTCGAAAATTTTTTAAATTAGCACACTCTAAATAAATGAGATGATACGCAAATTATTATAAAATTAATATTTGCAATTCAGTAATAAGTCTCACATTTGTTTGTTATTTAATTATTTAGTATAAACTTCTCATCATCTCATAGTATAAACATTACACAACATTTTTTCAATCTAATAGAAAATTAGGATACAATTTACACATAAAAACCTAATCAAGTTTATGATATTGCATCAGTTAAAGAAATCGAAAAAATTCTTTCACAGAGTACATTTACAAAATAATGTAAAATATTTTTCCAAAGGACACCAACACGAAGTGAAAAGTAGACGATTAACAAATTCATTGAATTCATTGAAAAACTTTCAATCGATTTTTTACAATACAGAATTTAACACAGTTTTTATCGAAATATCGCGTTTTGTTGTTGTACGAAAGCAACATTAAATTTTCCAATTTTCTTTGAGTGAAAAAACTGTTTAAATAAAAATACCAATAGGATATAAGTTTGTTATTTAATTCTGATTGTTCTTAAATGTTTTCGTTCTTTCTTATAACACAAGAAACCGAATTGGAAGAATACATCAATCAAATGGTGTCGAAAAATTATTTATTTAAACGAAATCGTTTTAAAATTAGGATGAAAGTAGTTTTAAAATTCAATCTAGAATAAGATTAATTTTTATTTATCGATTTTTTTCCGGAAAAATTAATCAAAAAAAAAAGTGATTGGTTTTAAAGTACTTTAAGATATTTCCAACTTTTTTCTACTTTGATTAATCAAAAGCGTCGAAACTCCTTTACACTGAGCATAATTATACTAAAATACTCTACTGTACTCGGGTTATGCGCAATATTATAACCAGATTGAATGAACCTTTCGATATTTGAAGATTGTGAGAAAGCCACAGCTATCAACTATCGAATAGTTGGTACCAATTTGGAAGAGGAAGAAATTGGCCGCGAAAAGACAATTTTGAACTATGCGGAAACTAAATAAATGTGTAGTATTCAAAGAACAAACTTATTCAAAAGAGCCCAGCCCCTAAGTCCAGAGAAGCAGTAGAATGAACCGTTTGGCTAGGTATTCGTAGAATTTTTTTTTATAGTGGAAGACGTCAAGTGGATTGACCCCTTTAAGTTGGAAGATTTTTTTTATTTCATTGTTCATTTATACCTTGTGAAAAATTTGTTACAATAAATTTGAAATATAGAAATTTGTATAATAGTCGGTTCTCATGGTTAAAATAATTCATAATCCACGGAAGTTTTTCGATAAAAATCTCAAAAAGCCTTATCAACATTTGAAAAATAAATGTTCTAGCAAAAAAATATCAAAGAATTGCAATGTAATTGTGTAATTTACCCTGTTGGTCGATTAGTAAAGCTTTCCCTGGCTAAGTTAAAATGAAGCGTAAAACAATCATCATTGGCACTATGCAGGGCTAAACTAAAGCATATACGATAAGAAATGGATCAACAATCATTATTCCTGGTTTAGACTTCACAGTCCTTGGCAAATGAGTCTTGCTGAAAACGGGAGCTTCAGACAATTACAGACGAGGCCATTGAGCTTAAAGCCAAATAAGGAAAAAATGAGCCCTTTAGCATTTTAAATATTCAATTACTACTACTTCAATATAATATTTGTTAAATTATTTGGTTCAATCCGTAAGTGACATCGCAAATGAGCTCATGATGAGGTGCACCATCAATGGGTGAATTAGTGTTTCAACAAATAAATGTTGGAATTGGAAAAAAGGCAAATCAAAGGTAAGTAATATAATACTAAAATGACCGAAATTTTGAATTGCTTCGTTGAAAACGAAAATTGGTGGCCATGATATACAAAGAGTCGGTGAACTTACCGACTGAGGCTGATTTTTTTCACAACACATAATATCTAACAAAAAATCCGAACATGTCGGTAATTCGTTTGTTTTGATCTGCAATATTAATTTTTTGAAATTTGTTTTGTCCATTGCTTCCATCTCTGTTGGAAGTTTGTTGTAGTATGTATTGGTGTATGAGTGATGGAATTTGAATGAGAGTTTACATAGTTCGACGTTGTTCGACGTTGTTTATATTGTTTATGTCAGGAACACAAAAAATAGCTATGTACTCTATGTAATAAATTACTTGTCGACAACCTCGTAGATTACATTGCGTAATTTACTTCTCCGATCAATGCAACCAGCAAGCCACAACCAAAAAGATAATTGTGTTAAGAACGGATAACTTTCAGTATCACAGCCAATTAATCAAACTATCTATATAGAACCATGTTCTTCACTGAGTCATGTGAATTGAGGGAGGGGTGATGTAGCGGTTAGGGTATTGCTATAAAATATTCTAATCGTACACATTTAACATCCCGACATTTCAACGTAATTGGTGGCAAAACTCTAAATCGCCATCCGGTTGTTTTACCACGATTGGCCCCATCCACATAATGCTTCTTTGAAGCACCGCTTCACGCTTCAAAATAAGTCGTCATAGATTTTTTATTAGTACTTTAAAACCTTATTTTATATTGAGAAATAAAATTTTTTTGTATTGTTTTATTCTTCTATCTGGAAAATAAAAATTAAACTAAAATCTACATCTCAAAAATGGTCTTAAATTTTTTTAATTTTATTTCTATTTATGTAGAGCTGCTTCACCGAAAAAATTATTGTTGAAAAATGAGTCGCAATTAAAACCGGTTTCATATATAAATGGGGAAAGAGACAAAGTTGAAGCTGCTTCAAAGAAGTAATGTGTGGAAGGGCGGTATAACTGGTAAACAACATAAAACGAGGCTCATTTTCAAATCGCCACTCACGCTTGTTACCACAATTTTTCATAAACTACATGTTTATAAAAATGAGCAAACAACGATAACGGGAACAATACGTCGTAATATCCCAAAAAAGAAAATAAAACAGTGAAACGACGGACAATTGACGAATACAAGTAAAACGAACAATTTTATTTCAGTAAATAATTTTTACATTTATTCAACGGTGCCACACGGGCTGTCAAAGAAGCAGCTTCTTTTCTGTCTCTTTCCCCATTTATCTATGAGACCGGTTTTAATTGGGACTCATTTTTCAACAATAATTTTTTCGGTGAAGCACCTCTACATAACTAGAAATGAAATAAAAAAAAATTAAGACCATTTTTGAGATGTAGATTTTAGTTTTAATTTTATTTTCGAGAGAGCAGAATAAAACAATAAAAAAAAACATCTGATTTAAATATAAAATAAGGTTTTAAATTAGCAGTAACAAATCTATTACGACATATTTTGAAGTAAGAAGTAGTACTTCAAAGAAGTGGAGTGTCAACGGACCATTCCGTTCGTTCCAAACAGCTGCTCAATAAAGACACAAAAACAGACTTCATTTGCGCCACTACTATACGCCATGCACTATCGCATCCGAGGCACACTTATAGAGAACGTATTTGAAATTAAAGACTTAAGGCAGGTTCACGTATGCGATCACAAAATGATTCGCGGAGCGAAATGGAGCGTCACTTTTGCTAATAATTTGTTGTTTTTTTTATTATGTTGGATGCTTGCGAAAATTTGCCCAAGTTAAAATATTTCATCTTGGGCGGGGAAATTTGTATATGTTTTCAATGATTTGATTCGCGAGTCATTTTTTGATCGCATACGTGAACCTGGCTTTAGGAGTGACTTGCGATGAAAACATGTGATTTACCAGTAAAAATTCAATGCTTGGTTTTATTAAGCGGTAGACGAGAGATATGTATGACGTTTAAAGAATTAGAATGCTTTATAGTGCCTAGGTTAGATTAGAACTGGCATATGCTGTCAACGTATCCGTTTTACCTAGAACATACCAAACGCGTTGGTAATGGTCAAAAACAACTGCACCAGTTGTCCAACATGCTTGTTCATATTCGCATCAAGCTATACATGACTAAATTAATACACCACACATATAAAAATTGGTTGAAATTAAGGCTCCAATTTTGAATTTAAGAAAATGCTAGCTACTTCCAGTAGACTTACAGAATACCAACTACGGCGCAAGAGATTATGTACACCAAACGAGGATTGTTCTTCGAAGCTTTTTGACCCTCATGGCTAAAATTTACATCTAACCACATAAATTTGCTTGGTGCTTACGCTACTGTCATATATTCCGCATGTAACAATGAAAATTGCAATATGGAGATGAGTATTGTATCAGCCAAAACTAAAGTCGCACGTGCACAAAAACAAATTACCATACCGAAGCTAGAACTGTTCGCGGCACTTTTACTGGCAAAATTAATGGATAGCGTGAAGGAATCGCTATCAGATCGAGAAACAAGTATTTATATGTGGACCGATTCAACAATTGTGTTACAATGGCTAGAAACTTTACCACGATCACTCGACGCTTTTGTAGGCAACCGTCTTGGTGAAATTACAACAAATTACCCCAGGAAATATTGGCGTCACATAGCTACGACTCAAAGCCCAACTGATTGTGCTTCCAGAAGCATACTACAATCCGAATTATTGCATCATAAGTTATGGGGGACAGGATCAGAATGGCTTAAATTACCTCCATCCGAGTGGTCAATCAAATTTCAACCTACCATCATGTATAATTTTATTTCATTATCGTCAGTGATTGTTTCGATTGTAGCTAACAAGTAGTTGGCATATTGTAACCAATTTATTAAAAACTGTAAGTTTTTTTAACTGTAAACCTCATGAAAGATTAAAGAAATTTCTCAATCGTGTTGAATTAAGTGATTCTAAATTAATTTTAATTAAATACGTTCAAGGGACAAATTTTCATACCGAAATAAATATCCTAAGCAACAATTTATCACTAACAAAACCCTAAAAAACTTACTAACCTTAACCCCTTTCTAAATAAAAATGGTATTTTTAGAGTTAGCGGCCAGATAGAAAGAGCAGTGCTCTCATTTGATGCGAGACACCCTATAATACTACCAACCGAAGATATAGTCACAGAAGTGCGGCTGCGCACAACCCACGAAGCATTACTATGTGCGTATCACATACTTTTGTTTACAACGTTGAAACAAAATTTTTGGAAAATAAATCGCAGGGTTGTAATTGGACGATTAGACTTCAAAAGTCATCCAACCAATGATGGCCAATTTAAAAACAAACTGGGTCACACTTGTCAGACCATTAATAACGGCTGACGATGGACAAGTCATACATTGCCGTATTCATATGCCTTAATACCTTAGTACCAAGGCCATATACCTGGAACCTAATTTTGGTCGAAAAACAGGAATAAAATTTATGAGTTTTACGTACCTTTGTTTCACAAACGTATTAGACGTAAATAATGAATTTTTCTACTGTTTGTATGAAACAATTATATGATTTAATGTTTTAGGTCTGGTAGGCATGTAAAACAACTGTGTAACTCTCATAATTTGTATTCCCATTTTTTTACCAAAATTTCGCCCCTAGAGTTGCCTGGAGATTTATTCACTGCCACATATATGGGGCATTTCGACGTTTTATATCCCGTCAAGGCCTATGGCTGTGTCCCAAACACCGACTTATTTGTGGACACCGACTTATTCAAATAATGCACCTCGCGAGCAGGCTTATTTGAATAAGTATGTCTACACAGAAATGACTCCAAAAATGTGCCTTGACTAAATGCAATCATGCAGTTCTGTTTTTCAAATCTAGTGGCAACGACCAACATGTCAAGAAAATTTTTTCTTCCATATAACAGAAATTGCATTTTGTTTTTTTAGATATTACGTCACAAATAAGTCGGTATAATGAATTGGAACGACTTGACCGACTTATTCAAGATGGCGTCAAATAAGCAAATATGTTTCTAACAAGTAGGTGTTTAGGACACAGCCTATGTCGTTAAATCATTAGCGATAACGAGTCAAATTTCATTGACGCTAAAGCCGAATTAAATTAACTATTTAAAATTGTAAAAGATATTGACATTTCAAATTTTCTTTCACAAAACCAAATCTGTTGGAAGTTTATCTCACCATTAGATTAACCTTTTGGGGGAATTTATGAGGCAGCAATCAAGTCAACAAAATACCACCTGAAACGAGTATTGTCAGAAGCTTTACTCACTTACGAGGAATTGGCGACACTTCTGGCACAGATCAATTTTAAACTCCCGACCGCTCTGTGTTAATTTGGACGACAACCTAAATCCGTTAACACCGGCACATTTTTTAATTGGGCATTCATACACCAATTTATTAGATCCAGATACCAGTCATCTCAAATTGAGCCGCTTCCAATTGATGATTGATGCATGCAATTTTCTAGTGGCCGGAGGATGTATAAATTTGTGTTTAACAACAGTTCAACAATCAAACTTCGAGTGAGTCGAAAAATATTAATATTTTTATAAAAATCAAGCTTATCTTTCTATTTTTATATGTCTGTCACTTTAAAAAATATATTTTTACACTGTAACACTAATACACAAAAGAAGTATAACAATCCAATTGGAATCATCGTATATACTTGTTAATCCTTTGTTAGAAACTTCACGGCCGTCTTTACTCATAAAAGTTTAGCTTTCATTTTTACAATGCATTTTTTCCACATCTACAACCTCTGCAGTATAACAACAAAAATTTTAAAATGTCTAATTTATACAAATAAAACTTTCGCTTTAATTATGCAATATCAATTAAATAGTTTAATCATAATACATCTAATTATGCTCCACCTCGATGTTGCCGTCATATTTGCACATAAAATCGCAAATTGAAAATCATAATTAAACAAATTATAATTTTATAAAATCAATATAATAAGTTAATTATGTAGAGTGTACTATATAGTGTAGCGTGTAGTGTATAGATACTATATATGTATGTATATAGAGACGAGTATAAATATGATAAATGAATCATCTCTAGATACGGACTACATAAATGAATACCCAATTTTCAATTCAACAATTTTATTCTTATCACTGTACTACGATACCCTCTATGTGTTATCATTTTCATTATGCATATGCAAATTTTTCGGTGATAGAACTAAAATATATATTTATATTTATAAAACATAATACATAATATTACAATTTAATGTTACATAGTTAATATATTGTATCTAGATCTGTGCATATATACAATACTGAGCCAGAACGTAAACATAGCGATGCCGGTTTTATGTTGTCATTTTGAAACATAAAAAGCTACAAAACAAAAAAAAAAATTGGATACAGCTACATAGAAAACACAAAACTAAATATTATACAACGTTTTTATGGTTTAGGTGGTTTAACTTACAGATCTATGAACCAGAACCAAAACTATATACTCGTACCTACTATCCTCCCTATATATGTATATACGTTTTACAGTGTACGTTATCGTATAGCAGCTACCATATATATAGATAACAAGTACTATCTACTATCATGGATGGGTATCAACCACATATATAAATTATATTTTATGCTAAAATATGTACTGTACATAAGTACGCTTATGCAATTAGGATGATAGAGAAAAAATTGGTTGATGTTGAATAGACTGAACATATTCGATTTGTTGCGGAGGAAAATATTATATCTGTATAAAAATTTGAGGTTTATCATTTAAATCTACCATTTAGAGCTACATCACAATTAATTTTTCAAAACCTGGTGCCAACCAAAATTTCTCGCTATACAGATAGGCTCAATAGCTTTTCACCAAAACACATATAGTGGCACCAACCAGTTTCTCTTGAGCCTATCTGATACAGAAATCTTTTTGTATCTTGGTTGTAACCCCAAACATACATTTTTTGGAGAAATCAAAGGCTTCTAGATGCGTTTGGCTTCAAAGTGAATTATGAAAAAATATTTATTTATCACCCAGTAAAATTAAAGGCATGCTACAATCTTATTAGGGATTTTATGGATAATTTATTAATTTTTTAATCGATAAAATTTGTGCTTGGCTCCTACCCAGATTGGTGCGATGCGATAATGTTTTGGTCAACACACCTATTTATATAAAATTCTATTTGTTATCACATCAGCGTTTGATAACCGAAAAAAGTATAAATAAAGTATCGTGCCCTACGCAATGCAGTAGTGTTTCTTGGTAACTTCAAAATGATTAATCGAATTATTTTGCTTTTCGTGATTTGGATAATTACAGCGGCCAAAGTGAGTTACTAAATATTACCAAAATTTTTGTTATTAACACAATATTATTTTATTTTTATTTCATAAAACAGTTCGCAATTGGTGATCAAATATCTGGTCGAATTTATGAAGGCAATCTTGCGCCATCCGCAATCTTATATCCATTTGCTGTTCATATCTACACATTTTTCCCCGGCTCTGGTAGTAATGGTGCTGGCACTATAATATCATCTAATTCTATTTTATGCACCGCCAGTCAACTAGAATTTGGCACTGCATATGAAATTGGATATGGAAGTCATATAAGAATGCAGCAGTCAATTCAATTCCTGTATCCACAACATACAATTTACCATCCACAGTATAATAATAAACTGCTGACGCATAATCTTGCAATAATTCGTCTACCGCGCGATATAATGTTTAATCAATATGTGCAACCCGTTCAACTACCAGACCGATCATACGCCGTTACAAATCATTTCGTTGGTCTCACGGGCACAATAATCGGTTGGGGTGAATTTGATGCGAATCTTTTCTCAAACAATCTGAGATATATAGAAGTGTTTGGAGTTACAAATGCGGTGTGCGCAAATATATTTAGTGAAAGTGAAATAGTCGCGTCTAGCATGTGTACTCGTGGATATCTCCATATTAGGCATAATGCGTGTATGGGCGATATCGGTGGCCCATTATTACAACGACATTCTAATTCGTGGACTCTAATGGGTGTGATTGCGCACGGAGCTGCATGCCCAAGTGAAACACCTACCAGATATATAAATGTTGCATTTTATCTCGATTGGATCTCACATATTACGGGAATTATTCTGCCTTATTAGATGTATTAAAATGACAATGTATTACATTAGGTTTGTTAAATAAAGAAGTTGTGAACGTAAATCGTATGTGAAATATTTGTATAATTGATTGTTGTTTTTAACACGTATCAAATTGCGGTGTCTTTAAAAGCAAATTAATTGGTTTTCGCATTACACATAATTTCAAGTGGTCACATTAGTAATGCACTAAATATACCTGACAGGACTGATAAGATTGGAGATATCATATAAATTCGTAGTATTTTTTTTATTCCTCCATAACGCTTGTGGTTGTGATTGTGGAATTTGTGGAAGCTACAAAATGTGAGGCTCTTGACTGCGGTTTATCAGCTGTTAAATTTATTTTGCCCCTTGTAAATATAAAGCAATGTTTGTAATTTAGTTATGATTATCAATATCATAAAACTTCTTTGTTTTGCAAAAATTACCAAACATTACATTTTCTCCACCCTGCAGAATCCATAAATTATGCTATACAACAAAATCTTTCAATTTTACCATTTTATCGCAATATATACATCAAACCATCTGTGCCCATAAATTATATACAAAATACTTAGTTGTGTAATACATAGGTACTATATATACTAGAGCTGGTAGTGTTCTATCCTACAGTAGTTCCACTGGCAAAAATATTTTATCTCGATTTTCTTATGCTTTCGAACCGATAAAATCAAATCAATTTATACATATTATAAAATATGCTTGGTTGTATATGTCATATGTATTAAAGTGTACAATAAATACACAGGCAAAGCTTTCGATTTAATGGTAAAAAATTTTGTTTCTACAAATGCCAGATGACCTATAAAACATTCACATTATGGCAATATGTTACGTCTATGTCATTTAATCTCGTCGGAAAATAGAAAAGTAAAACCTAAACACTATACACAAAGACAATAACAACACGAAAAACTAAAATTATAAATTTGAGCTTTTTAATAAAGTGAAGCTTTTGTTGCTGTCGCACCTCATCCCCCGTTGGTACCCACCATGAGCATAACGTTGTTGTTGTAAATACCGGAAAATTAGAATATTACAAATTTATTTCATTTTATCGATCTTTATGAAGCGGAAAGTCTGTACATGTATGTAAATGTGTACCGATTTGTGCAGTGCAGATAGACACAAAAGACGATATTCAATCTGGATTTTTTTTTTTAAATTTTCTAATAACATGGGATTTGGGATGTCAATTTAATGTAATCGGTATGTATATAGACTCGCTATAAAAAAGCTTATGTACAAAACTATTTATTACAATATTGCCGTTAGAGATAAAGAACTTTTCTTAGAAGATTATTAAATGTCGAAAGTTTTAAAACGGAATATTGTAAAAATTTTGTTATTTGCAGACGTTGCAGGTAGAAAATATGGCTTGAAGATATTTATATACGGGAAATGTATTAAACGACAAAAGTGCACGGTCGAATAAAAGTTTTCTCGATGATACAGTGAGTAATTTTTGTCCTTGAGTTTTTATCTGACCTGATTTGATTCAATATTTTATATTAAAAATAATATTTTAAAAATATAATAAAGTTTTAAATTTTTTTAGAAGAATAAAGTCAAATGTAGCCAATGTAAACGATTTAAATATACAAGGCATAACCAAAGCTTATCCAATATTTATAGTATTTTTTCTAATGAAGTACCTACTTTTAAATTTTTTACTTCACATTCGAGAAAACTGTAAGATTAAAACTATTACTAAGTTTTTTTTATTAGTCGTGAATGGAAAAAACTTTGGGATCTAACATATAAATAAACTTGGTGTGTATGTCTGTACTTTTGAAATCGATGACGGGTTTTAAGTTTTCTGAATCACTTATCTTTTAATCAAGGGTTTTTAAAATTGTTGCCTGTCCGTCTGAATGTCTGTCCGTCCGCACCAGTTTTGTTGTCCGGCTCTCACGCCAAAACCATTTCGCTGGTTTTTGTGTAGCTTAAATACAGTCAAGGAAAAAATTATTTGGGTCTCGTAAAAAATGGAAAATGTTTAAGGAAAAGTAAAAATTTCATCTAGAAAATTTATTAAATAGATTTAATTTTTGTTGTTATATTTACTGTCGTTTATTTTCACTTTATTCGCAAAAAAAAACAAAAATAAAGTTTTAATTCCCTTTCGGAAAGGAATCCTTTCGTTTTTTTTTGGTTCCTTTTTTTTTTTTTTTAATGATCAAGTGTTCATTGAGTACTAAATTTCGACGCCAGCCACGGGATAAGTTAAACTTTAAAAAAATTTTGAAAACAAAAAGTTAACTTTAGAAGTTTGAGCCACGATATAGTTGCGGGTTATAATGCTTGTTACAGGCTGGCTACTGCCAACCTGCAGATTTCACTAAGCGCATGCAGAGGCCTCCACGGTGATTTTTGCCGGCTACGTTCTCAGGGAGAAGTGCTAAGGTCGTGGGGTTTGAGGCTTGCATGTGCTTCTGGCTTACACCGTGATAACAGAAATTTAAATGAAAGTAAAACGCAAATAATAATAATACCCGGATTCCGCCGAAATTCGTCGGCCGGAACCTGAGGAACGAACAGCAGATAATCAAATAATAAATAAAAAATAAAAAAAATGATAACGGTAGAGGTGCCTTGGTGCGCGCATCCATCCGAATTCAAACAGGGCCAAGCCCTGGTTACGGAATTGGATGCGGGCACCAAGGGACCGCAAACACTAAACCGACACAGAGGGAGTCTCCGCTCCCATCATACCTAACCGGAGAATTTAGTAATTCATTTTACAACAAACAAATAAAATAGAGAAACAACTTCCCAAAAAAAAAGAAAGGGAGGGAAGAGAGAGAGATCAATGCATATCGAGCGTGCACCCGCTGTGCGGCGCTCGATTACAAAAAATTGAAAATTTAATATAATAAAAGAAATATATATATAAAAATAAAATTAAAAAAAATTAAAATAATAAAAAAAATTAAAAAAAATTGTACCTTAATTTAACAAATACAGAATGATTGCGGCCTTGGTGCCGTTATCGTGGCGGGGCCTCTGCCCGATAAAAAATGGGTTGCGGCCTTGCGCGGCCGTCATGCCACAGGGGACTCCTGTCCCCCGGACCGTTGCGGCCTTGGTGCCGTTGTTGTTGCGGGGCCTTTCCCCGATATCAATAAATAAACACGAGGTGCCGGTTGGCCACCCGTTCGGTGCGGTGCCTTTCACCGATACCAACAAAAAAACCCAAAGTCGGGCAACCGGTTGGTCGGCTACCCGTTCGCTGCGGCAGACCACCGATAACCAAAAACACACAAATGGCCGGCTGGCCACCCGTGTCGTTGCGGGGCCTCTCCCCGATACCAATATAAAACGAATGGCCTCAACTGGCCACCCGAAACTCGTTGGGCGTTGGCTCGCCTTAAAACCGTATATAACGTGGCCTTAACGGGCCACCCGTTGATTACACCGCCGTTTTATGTTTTGTAAGCAGGAATATTCCGTCTATTCTCGTGGTATATTGTGTAATCAGCTTAAAGACAATTCCTTCAGTTAAATTTTTACACTACGTAAATAACAGTAATCCAAGTGGAAGGCAATTTACAAAAGTTGGCACAATTGATGTATCTGAGTAAATCAATTTGCTGTCTCGAATCGGCTATCCTCAAATACACAACAAAAATCCGATACTTTGTAGCGTAATTTGTAACGTTGAGCACACCAGACAATAAAAATTTATTTTTATGATTTTTTTATTTTTTATTGTAACTACACCATAACCTTTGTACACGTTTTCTTAATTAAATTTTGTGTATTTCTGCACTTTTTCGAATCACCAAAACTTGGTCTAACAATAAATTTTCATAATATAAAAAAAAAAATATATAAACTTGCTTAAACCAAAACCTTAAACTATATCTTACAGAACTAAAATTCCAAGCTTTTTTTTTTTTTTTGAAAAAATTACACACCAGAAAAAAAAACTCTTGATATCAATCAAAAATCACAAAACCGACTGTCTAATCAAAAAAAATTCGAACGCCGCACAACTCGTAAAACGTTCTAGAAGAAATGAATCTCTCTTCTCTGTCTCTCCTTTATATCAAATGTTCGTTGGTACAAAAGAGAGACATATAAGAAAAAACATTTTTTCCAAAACGTTTTACTTTGCACACACTCGATGCGCATTGTTCTCTCTTTCTCGTCTTCCCTTCACCTCTGCGCCACCACACGATGGGGAACAAAACAAAACGTCGCGGGTGCGTTCACAGACAAACACAGAGGTGAATAAAAACATAAGAGAAGATGGGCGAAACGAAGACAACAACTGGGGTGAATAAAATAACAAAAAAAAATCGTCGTTACGACCATACAGTCGTAACATGCTATGGAGTTCGAAATAACGAATCGGCTTAAATGTACAAATACAATCACGTATCAAATTCGGAAATCTCAAACCAAAACCAGCTTAACAAACATCCAAGGAAGGGGACGAAAAAGAGGCATCACATCAAAAGAACACAGAATGATGATTCGGCTTATGAAACGAAATCCTATAAATAAAATAAAATCTGGGCTAAGTCAAATAAATAGCTGAAGGAAAAATAAAATCACAGAAAAAACCGTTCGAAGGCGGCTTCGTGAAGCAAATTTAAAAGCTTATGTGGTACAAAAGAAACAATTCATAAGCGAAGAATAAAGTACAGCGACTCAAATTTGTATGTACTTATTAAGCGAAGTATTGTGGACTTACGAATCGTGTTTTTGCTTAGATGGAACATACGGGAAAACATTTTTTTACTCAAAACCGTAAAACAAAAAAAAAAAATCGATATTACAAATGGCGGGTTGGCCATTCACTTTAATGGCATAGGAGAACTAATAATGCTGCCGGGATAGGTGACGTCAAGCACGTATCTGCATGTCATTAATGATGGTGCTTTTGTTTCTGGCTGTAATTTGATTGGAACTTATTTTATTTTACAACAGGATCACGCTCCAATCCATAAAAGTATACTTTAAGAATAGAAGTATAGAATGGGAAATTTGTGGCAAAATATAAAACAAAAAAGGACGACATTTAGTGATCGACATCCAAATAAAACATTCGCAGACATAAAAAACATCTGGAACCAGATCCCCAAACATATTTTAGAAATATAGTCCAATCCATGCCAAAACGCCTACATGAAGTTGTTAAAAACAAACTGTGAATCACGAAAGCAATCTACATTTTGTTTTATTTCGATTTCATACTCTGTTTTAAACTTATAAGATAAATCATAAATAGGTCAGTAATGGCCACTCAAAGTGTTTCCTCGGTTAATTTTTGCGTTCCTAACTTTTTTTCATGGAAAAATAAAATAACAATTTCATGCAAAGTTTACCGAGATCTGTGTAGAATAACACAAATCCAATTGGATTTTTCGTCGCCCTCTTAGATTAAATGATTTATTAATGTCATTACTAATTAAAACAATTTTATTTTGGAGTTTTATTGAAGTCATTTTCGAATAATGGTTGACGATTTTATTTTTGTGATTGCTGGATCTCTCTTGTGATTGATGCTTTATCAAATTTAGTCAGGCTTCTTGACGTTATCATTAGTAGCGCTATATATTTATCAGTTTTATGCTTAACCAACAAGCAGTTGATCTTGGTTTTTCGAAACAAATCTTAAAATCTTCACGTATACGAATACATAAACAAGCGAAACTTCTGCATTAGGGAAACTAAATATCCAAAGTCATTCAAGTAAAACGTACGCATCCGCTATACCAATTACTGATTGGTGTGAATTTTAATCCGATGGTATTGTCCAACCCTTTTGAAAATGATATCGATTACGCTGTTACGGTATTTGGTCACTCTTATCGTCACATAACACAAAATTGTTTATAGCTTATTGGAAGGCATGTACTTTAGTAAGTGGTTTCAACAGAACTCAAGAAACAATGGCTCAAAAAGTAAGGCCCCACAACAAAAAGCTTAAAACGATGGTAAAACTGAAGGACAAAAGCAACGTTTAAATGATATCAAGCTCGAACTAACAATCGGGGCCAAAAGTTCATGGAAAGTATTGACAAGCACATGTTTTTACGCAGGTTCTTTATAGTAAATTTTTAATTTTAGAACACATCAAATTTTTAAAATAAATTTGAAAGGAAATTTGCTAAGGTGGTTCTTCGATTGTTGCTTTAATTAATTCAGAATTAAGTTGGTTACAATAGGTATAGATCCTAGAACCCAGAATTACTTCCTGTTGAAACCAACTTACCGAATGTGCCGAAGAATATGTTTTCTTATTGATTGATTGATTGGTTGCAATATAAGACCAGGTAATTAAGCAAGACTCCCGAATGACGCCGGGCCCGCCAAGCACCTTTATTGCATTTAACAAGATGGAAGAATAGGATAGGGATATTAAATATGACCGAATCGACCCGGTTACAGACACCTAAGTAGTCAATAGCTAGTAAATTGTTAGTTAAAAATATAAAGTAAGGCAGTTAGCACAAGACAGCACAATTATTTTTGTTTTAATAAATAAATATTAAGCAGTCAGCATCCTAAAAGAAATTTATAATTAATTAAGTTGCCCTCTTAATGGTAAATTTTCTGAAATAAAACGTCATTATTATGAGTTAAAGATTGTGTTTGAATGAACAACCAGCATAATTATTTATCCAAACTATAACAAGCTAACCAACTCCATTACCAATTTACAGTCTCCCTCCCGAACAACCTACAAAATAATTTGATTAAATAAATGCCATGATCCCAAAAAAACTATCTAAGTACAGCAATATTCAACTGCATTACATATTTATTAACAAAAATTATTAGTAAACCCAATAGTCATGATTCCATTCTTGTCTGCTGCTCTGTCTTAAATTAAAATTTTATTTTTAATTAGAAAGTACCAAAACTTCAAAGATAGATTAGCTTAATCAATAATATACACCTGATAAACCTCGATAACTCTAAATTGCTAATCAAATAAAAATACATATAATAAATATAATAATTTATTACTCAAACGCTGAATACTTGGATGAAGGAATATTACTTAAAATTAGCCAATCTCCAAAATCAAACTGTGGAAGGAACCGTATTTATGAATAATCATAGTAAAATATATTAAGAATAATGTGTAATGCTTATCCAGGCGTACTCGATACTCGCTCTTTTAGAATAAAGAACCAAACAAACTGCAATACAAAAGTTATTTTCGAAAAGATCTCAATAGACTCGAATCCTCTCGCTGTGAAACCTCCAGTATCCCCCAAGAGATCGCCCACCAACATCACCAATCAACAAAACCCATGCTTTGCAAAGCCGTGATGAATCCATGACACATCACAAACGCACCGTGTAATCCGATAGCTCAAAAATTCTAGCATACGACCGATCACCCTAAAATTTCAAAAATGATTCTGCCCCCGCTAAATTGACAGCAAACTTCAACAAAAACTTCTATAATATTCAGCAAAGAAATTAATTTGGACATACAAATCTAAACCACAGGCAAGGGTTCTATGTAAAACTTCAAATTTGCCTACTTTTAGTAACAATTGATAACTACATCAACTCCTAAACAAAACAATTTAAAATAGCCAAAAAGTGGCTAAGAAATATAGTAACAATAGTACATATATGAATACAAACTTCCGTAAGTTGAGAAACAATGTACAATGAATAAACATCACAAACCGCACACACAAACCTACTACTCATAATGAACGAAGCTCATTCAAAGTACTCTAATATCAAAGAAAATTTAATACAACACAGTTCCACCATATCCTCGCCGGCACTGTGTTTATTGATGACACATGAGCATCACTCGTCAAACCCAAAGCAAAATCTACTTTAAAATCAATCTGCACATATTATTATTTATTATATCATTTCAAAAATGATTCTTCTCGTGCGACATACAAATCTAAACCACAGACAAGGGTTCTATGTAAAACTTCAAATTTGCCTACTTATATTAACAATTGATAACTACATCAACTCCTAAACAAAACATATAAAAATAGCCAAAAAGTGGCTTAGACATAAAGTAACAATAGAGCATATATGAATACAACGTTCTGTAAGTTGAGAAACAATGTACAATGAATAACCATCACAAACCGCAGACACCGACCTACTACTCATAATGAACGAAGCCCATTCAAAGCATTCTAATATCAAAGAAAATTTAATGCAATATAGTTCAACCATATCCTCGCCACCACTGTGTTTATTGAACACATAAGCATCACACGCCAAACCCAAAGCAAAATCTACTTTAAAATCAATCTGCACATATTATGAATAAAGACAGAATGAATAAAAATAAAGTAAGAATAAATAAATGAAAAAGTAAAAAAAAAATATGTTAAGAATAGCGAATAGGAAAAGAACAACAAAAATTTATAATTCGATCGTTGTTTTTTGTGTCCCTAACTGACTTCATACAGCAACAAAAATGGAAACAAAAGAGCTAGAAGCATATAACAAGCTACATATATACATCGCAAAACCACATTTTCGGTGGTTATCGAAATGTCCATCTCATTGTACACCCCCAATACTAATCTGCAATAATCTCCAAATAAAATACAATATACGAGTAACTTCGTATACAAAACAAGATTCAAAATTTCCAAAAGCAGAAAAAAACGAAAAATAATCGTCAAGCAAAACCAACAACAAAAATTGTTAGCGAGTGTGACAAAATAAAACAACAGAAATGAAAACCCTTTCTCGCGCAAACTATACTCGAATAATCTACTAGATGAGAATTCAATTGTACTTTACGCCTTTATAAGTTAGAAAATACAGTTAAAATATATTATGATTATAATAAATACTTGAAATTTATTTGTAAAAATATGTATTAATGTTTTAAAATATGTGTTAAAACAATGAAAAAGATAAAAAAGAAAAATTACAAACACTTATCTTGTGCATCCTTGCATCCTTTGGAATCAAAAAAGTTCCACATATTGAAGAATTATATACGATGTATAAGATGCATTCAAGCAATATAACTGTACAATTCGTACAACTTTTCACTTTACTTATTAAATTACACAAAATATTATTATTTATATATGTATTTATCTTTGAACACATATATATTAGTTAATTAAATCACATTTAAATTAATTATTTTTATTTATTTTGAGGAAAGACCAAAAACACGTCTTTCCTCTACGACGTTCAATCGCCGACTAAAAAGCAGCATGATGCTACATACTACAAAATCGTGCAACATGGTGCAATATCACGCAACATGTTAAACGTGTTGCAACATGGATTAATATCTAGCAATTCCCATAACATGGTGCAACATCACGCAACATGATGTAACTTGATGCAATATTAGGCATCATGGTGCAATATTATGCCATATGCAGAAACGCTACGCAACAACGTGAAAAATGATGGATCATTTGCATTTCGCATTTGTCATTCGAATGTGTCAGTTGATCAAAGTTTTGTGTAAACTGTGAAATCAAATATTGCTCAACTTCTTCAGCCGGAGGATCGTCTATTTATTTTTGGAGATTTTAACATTCCTGATATTGTATGGGAGTATGTCGATCACAATTTGACTCCTATTAACATGAACAATGAGATGGAAAATTTCATCTCGGAAATATTTTTGTTGGGGTTAAAGCAATGTAAAAGTGTTATGAATAATAGTGGAAATATGTTAGATCTGACTTTCGTACCATTTGATCATGAGGTGACTGTATCGGCGTGTGAGGATTTGGCTGGATCGTCTAGTATTTTCCATTCTCCGTGGATTATTTCAGTTGTGTTTGAATGTTGTGAGTTAGTCGAAGAAAAGATTTTCTTATAAAGCTAAAATAATTTGAATCCTGGTAACGTTGAATGGAATGGAACTAAATGTTAATTGATGTTTTAACGATGAAAGTCGACCATAAAGTGATTTTATTTATGGAAAAGAACAAAATACAACAAGCTTGAAAAAACTCTTTGTCATTTTGGACGAGTAACTCTGGTAGTATGTAATGTGTAGATAATTAAGACAAAATTAAATATCCCATAAACAGCTCGTAACTATAATTAGGCTCTCAAGCACCGGTACAGTTTATAGGATAAATTAAGATTTTGAAATTAATTTTGATTGAAATGTTTAGATTTAGGTGAAATCTGGTTTTAAAATTAAATTAGTGTTTTAAAGCGATTTTTGGCAAATATTCTGGAACCGGACAATCTAGAGTCAGACAATAAAGTATTGCTGGGATATCTTTTAAAGATTACAGAATAAGCAACTGATTCAATGTAAAATGGAAGGGTGTGTGCTAAGTGAGTAATACTGTATGATTTTGACATAGTATGTGCATATCTGTTTCCATGAATACCATTTTGATATATTACGGTCCTTGTACTTGGCATTGAGCGTGTATTTAAAAGTAAACGGAGAATTAACCCAGATAAAGTTTAAGTCTTAATTAAGCTTCGATAGCTTCCCAATATTATATAGACATATGAATCTCTGGATTTTAAATTCTGTACGATTTATTATAGTTTGCTCCAAATTTCACCCGTATACCAGAGTAAAAATGTAGAAAATGATTGGTAATGTAAAGATTGATATGGTGACAGGGCGTTTGTGGAGTAATTTCCCACACTTTTCTTAATCATTCAGAGGGTTATAATAAACTTAATCTACCGGAGGTTACATATCAATTTATTATCAAATACAACTCCCAGATATTTTATTTTACTCTGTATATGAAGGGTTATTTCGGTTTATGAAATAACTAGATTATCACTGGATTGAAGCTATGGTCACCCTTTTTCCACGAACCCGAACATTTTTTAAAAAATTTTTTTTTTCACTGAGCCTTCTTCAAATTTGGTAAATTGCCAAAGGAATTCGTGTATCATAGGCTTACAATGATACCTCTAAGAAACGTTTTTTGTTGTCAGTTCCATAAGAATGGTTTCTGATTATTTTTAATTACTGGTTAAACGTTTACTTTAGATGCAACGTTTTAAAATAAATGATTAGATGTTAATAAGACCAAAGGCGAACCCCAAGCATATATAGAGACACCCATCGTCGTTTGAAGATTTAAGGATCTACGATGTTATAACTGATCACATTCATGATTTATGTCGTTGGTTTTCTGTATTGTGTACTTGAAGTGGCATAGCAATGGAGTTTTTTTTTCG
Source organism: Nephrotoma appendiculata (assembly GCA_947310385.1). Classification (NCBI taxonomy): domain Eukaryota; kingdom Metazoa; phylum Arthropoda; class Insecta; order Diptera; family Tipulidae; genus Nephrotoma; species Nephrotoma appendiculata. Next base: position 366,879,967 of record OX371224.1, on the reverse strand, counting down.
AAAAGGCAAGACTATTAGCATTAGCGACCTTTGATTTATGGAACCTTTTTTTAATCCAGTAGAGGTTCCTGTATATAGTTGTTTGCTTAATAGAAATGGACAAGTGGCTCGATTTTCAGATTTAATTCGGATTACCATATTTTGGGACTTCACTACATTTATCATTATGTATTAAGTAGCCAGTTTAATTCGGAATTACCGCATTGCAAGGTTTCCGCAGTAGAACTGTTGAAAAAATTAAGGTTTAGAATGTCAATTCTATCTAACAGATCGATTTTTTTCATACCAGTTAAGAATTTGTCTAGTTCCATTCAATGAGGTGTTTAGTGTTCAAGATAAATTTACATTCACCAAAATATGAAAATAGCAATTTTGTCATTTTCTCCGGGTTTCTTCATAACGTATCTTCCCCAATGTAACCTGGTAAAAAAAAGGATCAAGATGACTGGAGACAGTGTGGAAATTGCCGCCAACCCAATGCAAGCAGTATACAGTTGGAATGAAAGCACTGATTTTTCTAGATTATCATACTATCACATAAGGGGGGCAAAGTCATGATAAACTATTATCATCGTTTTGTGCCGAAGCCAGCCGAATTGTTATTGCCCATATACTCTCGCTTGGGCACTTTACACAAACTAGGTCAAAAGAAGAAAAATTGGCATTAAACGGCATTAGCTTCGACTACTTTGTAAGCACATCCTATGGATGTTCAACATTTTAATGCTTAAGGTACTGCTATAGGAGTCTGTTTTCTTTTCGCATAAAGTACAACCAACCGAAATGTTTTACGCAGCTGTTGATCGAGAACTATTTAACTTGTTCGACATTTCGTTGGCAATGGTAATTCGTTAACGTTCGTATTACTCAGCCACTTTCATTTTAGTGATACAACTGCCATCTCGTTACAGTCGAGAAGTACGTGCTTAACGTATTCTACTTCAGATCTACATAGGCATTGAAAGTGATCGGTTATTTCGAAACTCTGTAGGTACGCTTTAAACTTACCATGTCCAGATATTACTTGATTCATCGTTAGTGGTTATCTCATTTGGAATCTGGAATGAAGTCAAATGTATACCTACCATTGACCGATTCATTCCACCTTGTATGCCATAAGTGTAAATCACTTCTTCTAAGATGGTACAAGTGCACTCTCTTTAGTCTATCATACCATCCAGCTGCGTCACAGCACGTCCGCCACACCTTTGTAAATTATTACTAATATTTTGTGATTCAGTCCACATCCATCAACTGACACTATCGATAGAGAGTGGAATAGTTTCTTAGCGTTTCACAGACTTTTAGAATGTGAGAAGTGATCCTATACGTTCATCAAAACCAACTCCTAGATATATCACACATAACGCATTTTCAAGTCAGTTTAAAGATATTGTTGGAGGTCGACAGGAGTCAAATTTGCATTTTAGTTGCAGCATTACTGCTTTTTTCTGCAGAAAGTGACCTTTTATTTGCTACGCGCTCGGCTCTCGAAGTGCTTTGCATCAAAACGACCTTGTCATTCGTGAATGCAATTTCATCATGGTCATTAATCATGCTTGTGTCAAATATGATTTACCAGACCAGAGGACCTAGATTAGAGCCTTCAGGACATCCTTCGGTGAAACATTCATGAAATGTTTGTTGGGAGATTATAGACCGATAGACTTATGATGACGTTAGGCCACGTAAGGTTATGCTCTGGCAACGTCCGGCAATATACCCATAACATATTTAGAACTTTGGATTTTGACAGTATTAATTAGTCGGACTATCGCATCTTCAGTAGACATAGCGGTATAATGCGAATGACTAAGCCCATTTTATTCAAAGTCTTCCGTTAGAGATCGATAAAATTGGACTCTAAAATTTTAAGGGTGTACGTACTTGGGGCCCACAATCTTTTTATGGGATTTTTGTATAATTTGGTTTGATACACAACCAAAAACAATAAAATCAATGTAAAACCGCATTGGTCCATAAGCCAAGCCCAGTCAACCATAATTCATAAATAGTAAGTTGCTACATACTAGTACGTTGACATAATGTCGAAACACGTACACGTATGCTTTGAATGTTAATCGGACGTCATCCGTGTTCTTCTCGTTGATTGCGTAACGCCAATTAAAGATACAAAAAAAAATTAGAACTTGCATTCAGCTGGTCCCGCACCAGGCTATTATAACTAAGGAAGGGCATAGCCATTAAGCAAAATACTTCACAAGCGGAATAGAGGTGCACTGAAGAAGGGCAACTCAACGGTTTTAAATATATAAGCGGAATATCGGATGGTTATGAACAACTACCATTATTGGTCAGTGCATCTAGTAGCGGACATCACGACGAAGTAATACAATTTGATATGATCAGCTGTTGGACACCATCACGAAGCAGCAACTATTTTTGGTGAAGTATATTACTTTTGATTAATTTATTTTTGTTTACGTGTAAATTAATATTTTCCCGTTTAGCTTCGAAATTATTTATATTATTATTAGTCGCTTTAGGTGATTTATTTAATTAATGTTCCACCATTTTCTTGTATTAAGTATATTTAGTATACCTATTGTTCTAGTGTAAATGGATAATTTGGTTTACGGCCTTCAAAATCTTTAATCGGACAGCGAAATATTACGGTTTCAAGGTTATGCATGTCTTATCTTTGTTGCGTGTTTCGAGTGGTTTCTTGTGATAGCTTATATTCAATACAATAATGTTTTAATAGTTTAAACGGAAAATAATGGAATGGTTGTATCTATGACCGATATCTAAGTTTACTAAAGCAGTTTCCTTTTGTCAGAAGATAGATAGATAGATATAATTGATTATACGATGGCTTCCGATTAAACATATGAATCTTTACACCCGCCCAAGCCGCTGATTCCGATCCAAATACGTCCTGCCTACACCTTTTCTGGCTCAAACGATTTTGATACAAATTTGGTAGCGTACTTTATTCTTTTTTTTCAAGCAGAATTCGCTCCCGTAGAAATAATTGATACCTTTAGAAACACGAAGTTTCAGTTAATTCATTATCTAAAAAATGAATTTTTCGGGAAAAAGTTTGAATCGTTTGTTTGAATATTTTATTACGGCTTTTGGAAACCATTTCAATTATTTTGAAGCAAAATCAAAAAAATTAAAAGGAATTAAAACGTCATGAGTCGGTTGCAATCGTCCGGGTTTCGGGAAAATTTGTTTGGGGCTCTCCTCTTTTCAAACACGTTTTAGATTGAAAGACGTTTTAAAAATTGTGTGAGAGATTTCCAGAAAGTAATTGCAGAAACTTCTACTTTCTTTTATTAGATTTCCGAGCACTAAATCCGATTGTAATGTTGTCCTGATTTTGGAAAAATTAGTTAGATAGAGTCCTCTAGGGAAGACCTAGGTCACTTTAATTATTTTTGATACGAAACATTTTGTAAATATTGTAACGAAGGAATTCCGGATATGGCTGTTATGCTGCATCATGTTGCACCGTGTTGCGGCATATTGCACTATATTAGTGCCACTAAAAAAGGTTTGGGTGAAGAAAATGAAAGAAATTGTTGAAAATTTTCCATTGGAATGGAACTTACCTATTGTATAGGTGATGGTGATGTAATGTGTATGATGAAAGTGAAGATCGTAAAATTTTATTTCAACGACCCTCACGAGCCCCGGCGCTCACGCTTTATTTTTTAAATGAATGCAAAATTCGAATTAAAGGTAAATGTCTGTTACCTTCAATTAAACTAGATGGAAGTCTAATGGGAATACGAATCTTAATATTTTAAATTCTAACACAAGTTTTAGTTTTTAGTGTGACATCCCCAAAAAACTAATGAAACCACAAAAAACATCAAAGAATCGGAATATGAGAAAAGGAAATAGAGAAAAGAATTCCAAACCCATTAGATGTACGATAAAATTTCGAAGCGATTGTAGCTAAATATTCCACTAACCTATCAGAAATTAGCTTAACACGTGTGACAACGAAATCTTGGAATACCTTGTTTGCTTTAGTCGTCTGGAAAACGAAGTTCGTTTCCGAGTCAAATGTATGTGACAGAAAGAGTCATACAAAAAAAAATCCATTTACGTCGTCACGTTAGAGTGTTGGAGACGTGTTGTTGCTGCCTTATTTTTCTTGCACCACACTATATACACTGAAACAGTCTAACCACAAACTTCCTTCGCTTATTTATACTTTTTTGACAGTTCATCAATTTAATATTTTTTTAATTTACCTTGCAACAATAACTGATTAATTGTAAAAATTATAGCGAAAAGAAAAACAAATACAATTTTTCGTATTAAGGAAATGAAAATGCTTTCCTTTAACTACATCCTACTTTTTAGTATAAAATAATTAATAAAAAATTCAAACGTAAGCGTATATAATTAACGAACATATACTCAGCGTAAAAGGAGTGAAGAAATAAGCGCTCCACACCAAAATATTATAAAAATACGCCGGAATTTTTAAATGAAATAAACACAAAAAATTTTTATGATGACTTTGCCCCTTTTTTGCTGGATACATTTTTATTGGTATCCGTAATTCATAATTTAATTATGTTTAGGTGTCGTCGCATGCCCGCAATGAGTAAGAACGGAACATCATTTTCATACATGATTAGTATAGTAAAGTCAAATTCCAGATACATTTCGTACAATCTAATAATTATAAAAATATTTCATTAAATTCCTCATTCAAATCAATACGATGATTATGATGATGATGATGATGATTGGAAATACCATAAATAAATATTTTTGCAGAAAATTATATATATATAAAAAATTTAATTAAAAAATTTTATCCAACAACAAAAACGGAAATTAAATTTTTGCATATTGCCAAAAACCAAACATTTTTCTGTGTACATCGTATCGTTATACTCGTAGGATGCAAATTGTTTTGCCTTAATAATAACCAAACAGAGAGAAAAAGCGAAACGATTTTTGCCTATCTACTGTGAGAAATGCTAAGCCAACATGTAATTGAATCACACTCTTCAATTTTAAAGAACAATAAAGTTTAAATACAAAAGTGTGTTAAAGAAAAGATTTTCTCCTTTTTCTTATTCTTGTTACATATTTTATTCATCATCTTGTGCTTTTTTCTCTGTGTGCACTTAAAGTAGAAAAAAAAGTTAAAATTTAGTTAAAAACCCAAGTTGATGCACAACTAAATTTTCTAATTTTTTTTTTTTGCATCCCGAATGAACAATGTTCCACATCGACACACTTGACGGTTTTAAGTAGATTTAATACTTGAATTCATCTTGATTTTTTTACTTTGATCATATATACGTATCCGTCCGTACAAAACAGCGAAGAGTAAAAATATTAAATTACACCCCTTAACCAACTTCAAAGTAAACTACTACACTATACCATTATGTACTGTGTAAGATACGAAGGTATGATGAGGTTACTGGATATATGTTAAGATACTTTGGATATATGTATATATAAACGTATGTGATAAGAAACTTTTTATGCTGAGATATGATGAAGATTTTATTTTGAGATACAAAATATTTTTTTTGACATTCGAACCTGAATCAAATTAATTGAATTACACACGTATGTGAATTTTTCGGAAAATTCGGTTAAAACGAAAAATAAAATTTTTTAAACTTTATTTAAAAGTTCAAGCTGTTGAAAGTTTGTATACTTTTCATTATTTTATTGTATTTCACTTTTAGAATTTCAAACAATTTTATGTTTTTTTGTTTTTTGCAATATGGCCCAATCAATTATGGTTACTCGTACTCCTTCTACAACTTTTACCATTATTTATTGGAATATTGATAATAATTAAAAAGTTTATTTGTTAAATTAAACAAGTTTATTATTTTTTGGAACTTTCTGGTTCAGTTTTTGTCTGAGTAATGAGGTAAGATTATGTTCCGTTGATAATGATAATTATAAAATTAGTTTATTGGATTAAATATTGTACAATTTGCGATTTTTCCAATAATTCGTGATCCCTGTTCAAACATTTCTATTTGCTACTGTTTTTACGACCGGGCTAGCTGCTCGTCTGTCTGTATTTGGCAATGTTTTAGTATGAGATCTAACCAATAAAACATTTTTGTGTCGTTAAAATGAAGTTTTCCGTTTTCATGTACATTTATGAGAAAACTTAATTAATTAAAAATAAAAAATACTTCTATTTTCGAATTTGAACATTTGTTAATCTTCCTTATAGTAAAAATGATTTAAATATTTGAATAAATATTTAAATTAAAAAATAAAACTATTTTTTATTTTTAAATGATGTTTTACTAAGTTCTGAAACTCTGAATCAGACGAAAATTATGTAAGTTTGTGATTGTTAAATTCAATTCAAGTCAGACGTTGTTTTTTAATTATGTAAATTTTTCTTAAATTTATTAATAAAATTTTCTTTTTGTGTTTTATATGACCTCATAAAATTTTTTGTGTAATTTTAAAGAAGTGCAGTTGTGTTTATGTGTCTGTCTTAAGTTTTTATTTTAGTGCTAATGTGGGTTGTGTGTGTGTTGTAACCTAATTCAAAGGTTTTATTTACCTACATAGCTTTGTATCTATCATAGGTAGAATAGGTGCATAGCTTCCGATGAATTAATCGACAATGGATTAAAACTGTCCAACACTGAGAATCCTTTATCACGCTCAAAATAGACATTCAAAAACCAAGTACCACCCTTGAAAAATTCAATCGCATAGTGAAACAAAACAACAACTGAACTGTACAAATCCTACATCATGTCATGATTATCCCAATACAATTACAGTTGTAAAACCTCGACTATGAATATTTATAAGTAGGATACACAAATTAGTTACTGATGGAGTATTTAAATCTATATGTTGGCAAAAAATTTCAGCTAAATAGACTCAATGCTATCAGCGACGTTACCGTTGAGTTCACGATACCTTTATTCAAATTTGTCTAATTTATAAATTAAAAATTTAATTTTTTTAATTAAACAACTTAGATCTAATCATAAAAATGTATAGTTTTCTTGTAATATCATTGTTCTGTATAGTTCTGAACAGTTCCGTTATGTAGGGCTGAACATCGATCGTACAGAATATCGATATTACAAGAAAACTATACAACTTTTATGATGAGATCTAAGTTATTTAATTAAAAAAAATATATATTTTTAATTTAAAATTGGACAAATTTGAAAAAAGCTATCACTAACTCAACCCGATTGTTTTTCAGAAATATCCAGTTTCTGAAAATATGGCCGGTTTCCGCAATTTCCGCCTTCAGCTTGTCAAGTTGTAGATATTCGATTAAGATAACTCCATGACTGTCCCAGAAAACACTCGCTATTAATTTCCCCGCCGAAGAAATACATTCTCTGCCGAAGGAGTAGCCTTTGCCTTTTTGGAGCCGATTCCCTCTTGGCAGTCCACAATTTTGTCTGAATTTTTAATTCTGGAGTGTAATGGGGTTGCAAATGTTCATTCGAACACATTTTTGGTTCAAAGTGTGAGCAAACGCGACATCCACCAAAGTGTGAGCAAACGCGAGCTTTTCATGCCTAAACCTTGACTCAATATATGACAAACACGTTCTTTAGATATACTCCTAGACTCTTCTATCTCTCTAACTTTAATTCGACGGTTGTCTAACTTCATGTTGTGTATCCACCTGGTAAGGCCACGTTTAAATTCAGCTGTCCAAAATTTCAAAAATGGTAAATGATGATGCAGTCCCCGATTACAGCGTCCAACCCATCCTTGATTTGCGTAGGCGTATTGCCTGTCAAAAATAAATATTTAATGACAGCTCAATACTCGATTTTTTCAATTTTCATAAGAACACTCGGATTGACTCACTCAAACCAATGTTAAAAAACAACTTCACTTTTGTTAACAAGTGCTGTCATCTTCATGTTGAAGTCGGAAACTTTTCAGACAACCCTCTTACTTGATTATGAAAATCAAATTCAAACAGACTGCACCATGTAAATAAGCGGTTATGTAACGCTAACCAATTCATAAATACCACGGAACATCTGAACATAAGATTTTGATGTAGACGCTGCTTTCACACTTTAAGAATTATAACCAAAAATTACAAAAAAGGGCCTAATTTGTAAATCCGTCGATTTTTTTGCTCTACCACCAGATTTGACAATGCTGCTTTTATGAGACCACACATATTATTTAACGTTCACAAAGGCGGATAAGTAATTATTATTAGCACCGCTCATTATTCCAACAAGTAGTAAAGTACTAACAATCCTGCAACGAGTGACATCTCTTAATGTAATCTACGTGATTGTCGGGGTGCGCTGGAGTTGGTTCAGATATTACTCACCAGTTGAGACCTCTAAACTGCATTCACTTGCAATGACGGTTCGGTCGTATACAAGCACGGTAGACCATTAGATCAACATCTAAACCAAGAGGTAACCCATGATGCAAGACTAAGAAATCTGTCAAGTCAAATAATGTACCTAAATGTCTTAGATTTGTTTTCACCAATGAGCCTACCAGCCTTAGTGTAATTGAATTGATTCGGGCCCGCAACTGTACTTCGAAGCAAGTATAGGGGATGACATTTTAATTCCAACGATGTAAATCATATCACGTTACGCAGAAAACAAACCAGTAGCCATCCTTTTTGGTTTGATGATCGTCTTATAAATCTAAAACATCCTAAAACTAAGGCGTACGCTAAAATGATGAAACGTGGGTTTGGTCCGAATAAAAAATATTTCTGCTTATAAAGTTAACGTCTACTTCCAAACAAAAAACAGTTTGCATCTAACTGATATCCAGGAAAGTTAATATATGTACCGAATTTTGATAAAGACTTTCTGAGAGCACTGAAATGCGTTGGCGATGGATGCAAGACGGATATTATACCAAAATCAATCTTAATGATATATGGAAACTTATTGGTATACCCTTTATGGACTCTTTTACTAAACACCAGTGTTTTTACCGATCTACGGAAAATTTCGAAAATCACACTGATTTTTAACTCGCGTAACAGAGACGACAGGGATCTGAACTCTTTCAACTATGCCTTAATTGTTTGTGTTGGTTGTCGGTAACACCTTGAAAGTTAGATCGGCGTGACATTTATCAATTGCACAACACAGGTTTATACCAAGGTAGTAAACTAATCAAAGACGTGAAACTAGAAGTACCACCTCAGGCGGTTATTGTTATTAAGAAAATCTATCAGATATACTTGTTCTTTAATAATTTTAACGAAATCAAAGTAACCCAAATTTAAAACACAAGTAATTTTTTACTAAAATAAAAACAAAAATCACTTTTGTTTGTTTTTGGAACTCTCCCTCTTTAACTCTCTCTTCTCCCCTCACTCTTTTGGATTTTTAAATACAGGGAAATAGAGGGTTTATATACTTTATTGCACAAATAAGTTTAAGTACCTATTCTAACAAAATTGTTACTATATTGCAACTTACATTTGTCGGTATGATTCGCCTTCTAATAGTCAAATTGTCTAAATGAAAGAGTACGTAAATTATCTAGACCTATATTAATAACAGCAAGCCACACAATATCTATTCGTAAAAAAAGAAATGAAAATTTACTTTCTCAAACTTTGGACCAACAGTGGTCAATAATTAAATAGTATTCACCTATGGTCGAGAAACAAAACTTCTTAGCGTACTAATGCATAAAAAAATAATATACAGTAAAACTAGTGGTCGTATAGGAATTAGTCCTCAAGGTACTGCTCCCTCAGGTGCTACTAAAACAAGCTCTCCTTCTTCCTACGTCCCACTAGTCTCTTTTTCTCCTCATCAAGCGGTGATGTGGCATGCGAGGCGCAGTTACCTCCCACATATCCGTGGTAGTTATTGAAGCTGTTATCTTCTATTTTTTCAGATGATTTTCTGCTAATGCCACCACCAAAAATATTCCGTGGGGTAAAGAGTGAGAACTAGTTTGGAACACGTTACTCCTATTTCAGGAAAACAGTTTTTCCAAATTTTATTTAACACAAATTAACAGATGTTCCACTTTAACTGTAACATACATATAAACAAACCAATGGAGACTCCGCCTTGTAACGACTCCTAGTGGGGGTCAAAACATTATTTCCTTTCTTTTGTTCGTTTTGAATTTTTAGTTCCATGGCAATGGAATGTAAGGTTCCTTTTATTGAAGGCATTACCATCTGTTCTATGGTATTAATACTAAAAACATTTGTTTCTATGGAATTCGCCGTGATATTTTGTTTGGCTTTTTATTCACATCCACTGTTCATGTAAACGTCGAATGATTAGAACGAGAAGAGAAGAGTATTTTTTTGTGTGTCAGCGCACGAAAAACAAAACAAGAACTATCAAAGAAGAAAATACTGTTCTATAATGTTTTTTGGGTCAAGAAAAAAATAATAATTTGGAAGACGATATCATCAAAAGAAATAGACGAATAAATAAGTGCAACAAACAAGTTGAATTAAAAAAAAACGTATGTGAAAGATGTCAGCGCGTGGCCTGTTTAAATTTGATATTCACGGAGAGGACGCCGCCACATTTTACGCGTGGCACATTCATTTTCTGTGATAATATTTTCTCTGTGGATGATTGAGTGCCAGTTATTAAAATTTTTTTGTGTAACGGTTAATCCAGCGTGACTTAATTCGAGGCTGCTTTCTGTACCAATCTAAGTGACCTGGGTGTTACGGATGCGCCACAATTTTATTTACGGGCGGCCGATAGAGACTCCCTAATGTTATTTTACCGCTAACGCTGCAACGGGTGCAGCAAAGTTTAAGGGTGGCCAATTGATGCCATTTCAATTTTTACGGTTAGGGCGAGCCAACGCCCAACGAGTTTTTTTTGCGGGTGGTCAGTTGAGGCCACTTCACTTTCAACGGTTTACGGCGGGAAGACGCCAAACGTTTTTTTTTTTTATTTATTTATAGTTTTGGCGAGACAACGCACAACGGGTTTACGGTTTTGGCGAAACATCACTAAACCTTTTTGACAGCCTAACAAGCCCAAATTTTTTACCAAAGGCAGAAAGACCCCAAACGATTTTTTCACTATTTACGGTTCAGGCGAGCCAACGCCCAACGGGTTTTATTGCGGTTTACGGCGGGAAGACGCCTAACAGCATTTTTGGTCAAAGGCGAAAAGACGCCAACCCATTTCGAAGAAAGGCACCGCAACCCAAGGGTGACCTATCCGAGGTCCAAGGAACAATTTTTTAATTTATTTCCCTAAAATTAAAATCAATTTGAAAATTAATTTTTCAACTTTTAAATTGTTTTAGCAGATTTCAATCAAATTTTATATTGTACTCGAGCACCGGAAATCGGTGGTCTTGCACACGACCGCGGTGCACGTTGGTTTCGCTCAAGATTATACACATTCGGTGACCATATTTCATGTTGTTCAATTCATTTCCGCTTTTGGTATCCGCGACCATTTTCTATTCTCTTGATAATTTTTTTTTCTTAATATTGCACGGCGATTATTGGCATTAGGTCTTATTTTCTTTTCTCATTCATCGGCCTCGAGTTGTTTTCCATGATTATTCTTGCTTCGTACTTATCTTTGTTTTATCATAAAATGAATTACTAAATTTATTACGGGTCGGTATGTTGGGAGGGGAAATTCCATTTTGTGTAGATTCCATAATAACAGGCTGGACATGTCACTCCCCGTCATCTCTCTGGCAGGACATCCACAGAATCGAAGTGGTGAGTCCAGCATATGTGCGGTATCCCCCTGGTACTCCGCCGTCTCAAGCTGTCGGAAAGTGAGGAATGTGGAAGATTGCTTAGAGGTCTTTCCAGGTGAAGAGGCTTTGTCGGTTGAAGAAACGTCTTTACCCTAATATGCTGCTTCGTTGTGGCTGGACATCGGCCTGTAGGGGTCGATGGGTCATTCGGGGGGATTTCTTCAGCCGGCCTTGTACTTGTCATTCGGGGAGATCCGGTCGTTCCTGGGTTAGCGCACTCGGTTATTATTAAATTTATTACGGTTCGTCAAGTTTCGTTCGACGGATTATGGTGTCTTTAATTTAATTTTAGTTTTTAGTTTACTTTTGATTTTGATTTTATTCTGGTACATCTTGTAGGCCAGGACCACGCAAACCGCAACTTCGCCACGACCCAAAACCCTGAAATCTACTCGGCAAATTCACCTTGATAGAGGCCTCTCTGCTTAGATGAAATCTGCTGGTTGGCTTCATGGAACCCGTAACAACCAGTATAAATTTTGTCACGGTAATATGATGGACCAAGCTCTTTTTTAAAAAATTACCGAGTCTGAATGACAATCTGATTACGATCGATGATGGAAATGAACACAACTGTGAACCCCTGTCGGAGTGCAAAACTCATGGGCCGACCAATCTTCCATGTCAGTGTGCAGATGGTTCTACGTAAACCGGACCTATAAGCGTACGTCCTAGATTTAACAGGCCTGCGGATGGTAGGAAGGTAAAAGCGAACCATGAAAGAGTTGGGCGTGCTGCGGCCCCAAAACCGATTGCAAAATTTAAATCAAAAAAAAATTGACAAATAATAACAAAATATTTACCACCGGCCGAGATCGAAAATTTCATATTCTAAGCGGAATACCGGACAAGTGGTGCAGTGGTTAAAGCTTCGGCACTTGGACCGGGAGGTACTGGGTTCGAATCCCATCAGAGGCTGGATGCAAAGCGAATTTTCGTCATCGATTACGATCGGTAATGTTAATAAACACAACCAAGACCCTCTGTTGGAGTGCAGAATTCAGCGCCGACCCACTGTCCATGTCAGTTTACAGGTTGACATGGAGCTTGCAATGTGCAGGTGGTATACTGTAATTGTGTGAATGGGTGGTCTGTGCGTGAATGAAAGGGGGGTATTAATTGACTTTCAAAGGACATTAAATCCACTGGACAGTTAATACTTCCTTTTTAAAAATAAAAAATAAAAAAAAAAAAAAACGACGAGTATACAAAAAATATTTTTAATAAATAAAAAAATTATGATTAAATTATAAATCCAAAAAATTTCAATAAATCAGGTTTTCTATGCTATTCCACGCTTTCCGCTTCATACTTACAATGGCAGTTTATGGAATTCTTGCTTCCTCATCTGTTCACGAAAAAATATTACCAATAAAATATACAAAGTAAAGGGTCAAGAATTTCAATAAAATCCCAATTAAAATGTATAAAAGGTACAGCAATAATAGAAAATATATACGTAGGTAATATTTGTATGAATTGATATTATTACAAAAATTCCACCAACCGCACATTGAATATATTCCAAAGCAACCCATCGTTGTGTATAGTAAACCTACTTTGAAATTCATCCATCAGCCGCATGTATCGTACACCACTCGGTGGAAAAACGTAGGAAAATTCTTATATTCTTTTTATGTCCTTTTTACGATCATAATTTATTTATTTAATTTTTTTTTATTATTATTATGATTATTTTTATTACCATTACCGTTGTTGTCGTCGTACTCGTCGTTTTATATATCGTTGGTTGGTGGGAAATATTTTTTAATTTTTTCTGCTCTAACCTTATTTGTAAAATATATTCGGGAAGTTTGGAACGAGAGAGGAAAACTTGTTTACTTTGAGTCAACGCTGTTTGATTTTTCTAAGTCAAAAGTGTTAATATTTGTGTACACATCTTTATTTGTTTATGTCGCCTTGTTATTCAACAAGTTTATATACAGCAACAACAAGATATTTAAGGAGCTGGGTATTATTATACTCGGGTATATTCTCGTAACAACAAAGAGTAACATAAAAATACTTTGCTTTATTCAACCCGGAAATCAATAATGAAATTCATCTTAAGTGAAATGTAATGTTTTCGGATTTTCTTTTTTTTTTTATTTAATAAATTTTCCTTTTTTAACAGGTTTCTCCAAGCAAAAAAAAATAAATTTAATATTTCCGTTTTGCTTAAAAAAGTTATGAGTTTTCAAAAGAAATGTTATCTAAGATAACCCATTTAAGATGTATATATTCTGCAACATTGCAACTTTATTTTATTTTTTTTTTTTAAATAGTTCTTCGTTCCTAGAGTTTTTCATCTTACATTTTTTTGGTGGAATTTTATATATTTTGTCGTAACAGAAATTAAAAAAAAAAAGAAATTAATAATTTAGGGACTCTGTATCTCGTGTTATGTAAGAAGCGAGAATCATATGAAAAGAATTCAGGAAGTAAAATGTCGTAATTAGTCATCTCTCGGAACTATAATTTATTTTAATTTAAAAAGCAAAAAATTTTAATTTAATTTTTGTTTCTCGTTCTGTGTACGAGATACATCCAAGAAAAGTTGTGTAAAATTTTTAGAATTTATTTAAATTTATAGTTAGACGCTTGTTTTAATGAATCTGAACGATTTTTAAGTATTTATGACCTTATGCATAGTGGATTTGAAATACGAGTTTGCTTATACCTTAGGGCTGATTCTGTAAGAATTACTAGTGCGACGACTTACAAATTTCGACTCAAACTAACTTTGAAAAATTTTCTATGAAAACAAAAATTACAACTTGTGCCTCGAAATTAGAAATATGTACGAGTAAAAACAAGAAAAAGTCGCAATTACGACACAAAAAATTGTTTTGAATAAAACAGCCTTTTGACGCTATTTGTCGTAAGTCGTAATTCGTAATGCTGACAATCAGCGTCTTTATATCGTCTTTGTATCGAATGTTAAACTGATTTGCAGTGAAACATCTTTAGAGCCCGAAAATACCACCAAAAATCAATTTTAAACTGTAGTATCGTCTGGAAAGGGAGCAAAGGGGGGAAAGGGGCAATATGCTCATCGGCTATATAACCCTCAACCACCTTTAAGGGTTATATAGCCAATGAGCATATAACTTCAGCAAGAAGTTTGAACACTTTTAACCACCTTCGGTCCGTACTCTAGCCTAACAAGCACAAACTTCTTCTGATTCTAAAATTTCGTTCATATATAGTACGCCTTTCCAAAGCCAAACTTTACGTATACATGGCCGATCCAGAATTTCATAAACCCGCAAGAATTGACGTGCTGCTAGGAGCTGTTACACCCTATACTATTATCGAATCATTTGAATTTGAAATGCTCTTCTGAGCTACCGACATTTATCGAAACGATGCTTGGATTTATGGTTGGATGATGCACATCAATTCAAGTTTCGAAGTCGTCACCAAAGATCAACTTCACCGACAGTTAATTGTGTGAGGAGGAAATGAACACGATACATTAAAATCATTCGCACTGGCTACGGCCACATAAGGTATACAACTTCAGCCTCTTATCTTGCAACAAGGGTGTTGAAGCAAATCGGTCTGGATGAAGGTGCACAATTTCCGAATGTAGTTGATGATATTAACGATTTATTTATGGACAACCTATTAACGGGCGCAGTTAATGAATCAGGCACTATAATTTTGCTAATACAAAGGCGACAAATGTTGAAAAAGGACGCAAAAAGTATACCCAAAATTTCATTGTCCATACTTTATCATTAGTTCTGAAGAATACAGAGAACAAATTTTGCAACCATTATGGATGAAGCTCAACGAACCAATTGCAACGTTAGGTCTAACATGAAATCCCGGTCATTTTATGTTTAGTATCAACGGTAACATTAGCAACACCAGAAAACGCATGGGACTTATTGGGCCAATCTGCACGCTGCCCAAAATCTTTTTGCAAGTTTTATAGTCTAAGCAATTACATTGGGACGATCTGCTAGATCCAAAAGATTCTAATTTTTGTCTCAAATATCGAAAATATTTACCATCGATACAGACGATGTTCATTCCCAGATGCATAATTTCAAGGGAAGAACATTTCTAGAACGGCGCGGCTTTAAAAATACGATTGAAGTCAGTTGCTGACGTTTGTCTCTAATAGAATTTGTGAAATTCAAGAAATACCATTTCCAATTTAAGGATTGCTCCACTATACTGCATTGTACGAACCCCCACGGATATACCCCACACACTGCATTGTACGAACCCCAATATACTGCATTGTAGGGAACCTTGCAATAATCATCATCTTCTACTAATGGATTCATAAATTAAAGTTAATTTGAAAATTGCTGAATTTGGTTGGAATCAAATACTGCATTGGATTTTGTAACAATTTCCGCACCGTTTTCGAAAAACCTCAACATAACACACCTCAGAATTGTGAAAGATTGATATAGTCCGAAATAGACAATGCTTCACGAAAACTGATATAGAAGTAGTCCAAGCAGAGGCATTTTCAACCGAAATTAAGCCATTAAGACCACTTCAAACTGCCCCTGCAACTAAAAATTGAATCCGTTTGCGGTTTCAGATAAAATTTTTAGAGTTGGAGGACCTAATCAACAGCAATCTTTCAAATGGTGCAAAATTTATTGCGAATTTATTTCGATTTATAGCGCTTTTGTAGTTACACGACCATATAAAACAATTACATTGCGGTCCACAGTCACTTCTTGCACAATACCGTAAGCAGTGCGTGATTTCAAGTCCACCATTCACTATCACTGGTATTGTCTTATGTCGTACATTTTTAACTCGGAATCAGAATCAAAGAAGAAAAACTGCGGTGTAATCATGAAAAACGACAGAAAATGTTTAACGGATTGAAAAATATTTTCGAACCTACTCGATTAAAAATGCTAAAATTTTTTATAGTGGACAAGGGGTGATATTTACAATGGATATAAGCAAATATAAGTTAATTGATTTATCTATTAGGAGGTTCTTTGAATTCCATTTCTAAGTGCGTGTGTCAAACGAAAAAAATATCGCATAAAAGGTTAAAAAGTTCAAATTTTGAGTTTTTATTCGCACCATAAAATTTTTAACTGGTCCGAGACCAGTTAAAATGTTTATTTCATCGTGACAGTTGCAATTGTGTTTAGTTTACATTAACCTACATAACATACCACACATGGAAAAGCCGGATAATAAAAAGCGTAAACGGACTGTAGCAAGGGTGTACAACAAATGTCGGTTTTATATAAGTATTTATAATAAATATGTTTTGTTTAAATATATTTTAGGGAATAAGGAAGAAGAAACTCAATTATTAAATTTGAGAATCGAGCATGATTTGTTTGATGTTCACCGGCAAGAACGCAAATCAAAGAGACGGGTGGAGGTAAAATTTTTAATTTTTAATTGCATTCTGGCAAGTTATAAACATTTATTTCTACTTT
Organism: Nephrotoma appendiculata; assembly: GCA_947310385.1. Classification (NCBI taxonomy): domain Eukaryota; kingdom Metazoa; phylum Arthropoda; class Insecta; order Diptera; family Tipulidae; genus Nephrotoma; species Nephrotoma appendiculata. The sequence continues at coordinate 366,862,799 of OX371224.1, read as the reverse complement.
ATTTATAGGAAAATCTGTGACAATATGTTTAAAACAACAGCGTTGTATCGCCAGCAGTGGCAAACGTTAATTCGAAAATATAAGGTAAAACATTTGATTTTAATTTATTTGGAAAACTTTGGAATTTGAAAGATTATTTCAGACACTTACACAAAAACAATCCGGCAGCGGAATGGGCGATGAAGCAGCGGAGGGTCATCTGGCGCCCCTAATTCCAAGCCCCATTTTGACGCAATACAGAAATATGCATCTGAGAAAGATAATTTTCACCCACCAGATATAAGTTGCAGCATCTACGGGATAAATAAGCAGTTGATTGTTTTTTCATCCTACGAAAAAACTAAAAATCTAGATGACCAGACATCAACCCCAGGAAATTCTTCGAATAATTCAATTTCAACCCCATTATCGAACCGATCAAGGAATCAGTCAACACACAGTCGGTCACAAAATAAAAAAAAAATTGATGATTTGCTAATGAAAGAAACGCGTAAATTAGGAGAAAAAATTAGCACGGCACTAAGCATTTTTGGACCATTGTTCAGAAAGAATACCCGATATCGATGTGAGTGGTCTCTTAATTTCAGAATCAGATGACTCTACGTAAAACAAACTGATATATAAAAACAAATATAAATCAACTATTGTAACAAGGCATTTCGGAAAATAACGCTATCAGACGAATCATTATTTGAATCAATCCATTCACAACTGTCTTCAGTTTCTTCATCATAGTATTCCAGCATATTGATATCGTCCCCCAACAGGCATATATTATGCAAAGTACGCGCAACGGTTATTATCTATGTAGTTTTTAATATTTTGCTCTAACGCTTTAAAAAAATATTTCTCCAGCGATTTTTTAATATGCCAAAAGAACATTCGACAACGTAACTATTTTTTATGCAAATTATAATCCGCATGCGGAAATATCCACCGATTTCAAGAATACGCGCCCTGGCAACCAGCAGTTTTCTCGCCGTCTTAGATTGATTGATTGATTGATCAACAAGAGGCAAACCGTTTGAAATTCATACGTGCAATGATCACATGCATTACACTTTGAATTTTGTGCTGCGAATGAATTGAAGTAAATTAAAAAAAAAATTACAAAACATAAACAAAATACTAGAATTTTGCAACCACGAAGGCATAATTTGGAAATGTATACCACCAAGTTTTCCAAGCTTGGGCGGCTATGGGCAGCTGGTATCAAGTCTTTTGAATAATATTTTCGACTAATAAAACGAGATCAATCATATGATTTTGAATACCTTCATACAATGTCAGAAGCAGTGTACGCAGCATCTTAGCATGCCTCAAATGTTTTTTTACAGAACGACCATTTTCGTAACAAATTTAGATTATCAAAACGCGTTGTTGTGTAGTTTATATCCTCATATTTAGGAGATGTCTTATTCTTCTACGTCGCCATCTCAGTACCTGCAGATAGCTTAAGTTTAGAAGAAAAAAAAACAATTATGTTCCCTGCTAGGAAGCAAGCAATAATTGTAATCGGAGCGCCTGCTCTACCTGAATTACACCTTCACTATCGACTGTAGATTTCTTGGAGCAGTTGAATCAACTTGAGGCATATTACTTGGACTTCAGTTATTCAATTGTTTTAGCAGTAAATCGGGCTTTTTTGGGAAGACAAATGGGTAAAATTTCAATTGACGAAAATTCCAACATTTTCAATTGAGAATAAAATTGAAAAGTAAGAAGTTTTAAATTTTGTAAACCATGATGAAACCAATCATCATTCGTGTCCCGTTTTCACGATACTGATAGACAGTTTTCTGACCTATTCGAATATATGAAAGAGATTCCGTTAACATTTTTGGGATAGGCGATATAATCGTAAACGTGAAAATGTTTCTGGACCAATTAATCTTCAGAATCTAATCATCTAATCATCATTCACTAGGATCGTAGATACAAAAGTAGAAACACTGTCTAAAATAGCCATCTTTAGAACTAAAAGTTTTAGTTAATTGTATCACAATTTTCTCGTGTTTATCTCATATTGCTAGAAAATTGTTCGATTTTTACAGCGACACTATTAGGGACTCACGGACTTGTCTAATATAAATGTTAAAGATAATCGAAAAATGTTTCAATTTCACTAAAAGTCCAATTGGAATATTGTTATATTTAACAGTGTAAATTTATGGCATTATTTTTTAGTTTTATGGTTTTTGGACAGTTAATTGAATTTATCGAAATATTTAACTAAAATTGACCTTACTCAACAATTGGTAAGCCATCGTAAACAAACAAATTGTTTCGTCTATACATATTTTATCTCAATATTCAGGGATAAAAATAAAAGCATCAAAAAGCTTTGCTGGTAGGCTATTGGTAATAAGAACGTCAACAAACATGGTTCTGTAAAGTTATAAAACAAAACTTACGTTATTATTACGGTCTACATTTTGTGAATCCCATAGAGCTTACATAATTTGCCAATTAGACCATAAATTTGCTAAGTGCTAAGTAACATATGCCTAAAATTAATCTTTTCGGGATATTATATAATTTTCCCAAGCAACTCGAAATTACTTGTGACAGTTTATTAAGCCCGTCTGAATATAAACATCGCTACATATAAAAAAATATGACACGAATGTTGCCATCTACTTAAATTGTATATAACAAAATAAAATAATTTGGAATGTCAAATTCATTGACATGCTTCTTATATGTTGGCCATATACTTACATTGTTATGTTGTGTGTGTAGTGAGATACTGCGGTGGCAAACAAACACCCAAAATGAAAAAGTTACAAATTTTTTTTGTTATTTCATTTCGGTAACAAATTGATTTTAGTTCTTCTCAGCTAACCAACCAGTTGTTATTACTATTATTATTATTATTATTGCTATTACTATTCTCTTATTGTTATTCCAAGTTCGAAAAGAATATTATTTTTATCTCTAGATATTTTGTTGTTTTGTTTTGGACCAGGAAAAACTTTTCCGTTGTACGGAATCATAAGATGAATTTAATAGACAGTAAGTTTTTGTTGGGTATAAAACAACAAGAGACTCATAGCAAATACATAAACGACACATACACGAAACTAACTTTTGGTGCTTTAGTTTCGTACGACATAAATACATATATGGTTGAGATATAGAACAGGAACGGTAGACTTTGTAGTAATAATAATAACAAGTTACAAGGCAAACGCCTTCAAAACTCATATAAAAGTTTTTAATAATTTTCGGGATGAAAAATTAAAGTTCAAGTCCCTCATCCAAATATAATATAGATGATACCAAATATATGAAATATGAATCATGACCCTGCTTGGCACCTGAAGGCTTTCAAACACAACAAATATAAAAACTACTTATGTACTTTATTTTTTTTTTTTTGCTGTAAAACTATCAAACTTTGTTCTTTTTAAATAAACAACATAATTTAAGCCTTTTCATCTATACACAGCCATATAAAATCCAGATAATAAAGATCTACACATTTCGGAATCCAAAAAATATTAAACTTTATTTTTTTGCTAACTTCGAGTACAGAACTTTTATTTCTCTATATATCTGTCTGTCTGCCTGTCTTTAACTCTCTGTACTAGTACTGTGTATAGTAATAAAAAAAAACTACTACATAAAATTTCAATTAGAAATCAAAACAAAAATTGGGCAAAAAACGGAAAAAAACTTTTTGTGCTTTGCTTTTAGATCTCATCTTTTTTCTCTCTGGATATACAGAAAAGCTTTTGCCCAAACCGAAAAAAGATACAAATTATTTTTTTGTTGTTATTATTTCTTATTTAATATTTTGGTTTGTAAATTGAATTTTAATTAAAATTCATAAATTTATTATCACAACAAAAACGACCGAGAAGTAAAAAGTTTAAGTTTTTTTTTATTTCATTCGTGCTAAGCTTTAAATTTAATTTGGCACCTGCTTGCATTTAGAGTTAAGTTTTAAATACAACGAGCTTTATGCCGAAGCTTTTTACGTTGTACAGACTTTAAATTTTAAAATATTAATAAATTCCTCTGTTGGCTTAAGAAAACCTGTAAAGACGAGTGCTTAAACCTGTTGCAACTACAAAATCAACACACATCAATGAAATCAAAATGATAATTTGTTGCACTTTGGGATTAAATTGATCGCGTAAACAATTTAACTTTTAAAGTTTTAATCTATATATAGTTAGATGCATAATGAAAAAATTAAGGGTTAAATGAATAGGCTTCCAAAGTAATTTTTTTTGTAATGTTGATTATACCACTAGGTAGCTGAATGGGCGTTGCAGGCGCTCAACCGATCGTCATAGACCGTATAAGTTGCATGCCCAGAAACAACCTTACGGTATTCTTTTAAGGGGGTTGGACCCTGGAATTTTTTTTTTTAATTATCACGGGAATGAGTTTAGGAAAGGGGTTACATGAAATTAGTTACAATCCGGGAGATTCGCCGCCTGAATCGAGGGATCCCTTCTTTTAAGTTTCCACACCAGTCATTCAATCGGATTCAAACTGTGCTTAGCGATTTTATACAAATGTTAGCAGATTTTTGTAATAATTTTGGAGGGTCGGACCCCTGGATCTAAGTGCTGCCATACAACTTTTTTACTTTTTTACTTTTATTTTTTTTTTTTAATGAATCACAGAAATTCGTTCAAGCCAGATCGATCGTTACACAAGTCTGCTGATTTTAACCAGAAAAATCCCGAACAAAATGCGATGGCAACACTAAAATTTTAATATCATGGCAATTTCATTCCAAAAAATCCGACGCTATCACTAACCATTTATACATCAAACCGAAAAAACTTTCACTGTCGTGACATTTTTTACGAAAAAAAAAATATCGAGATAGATTTTTTATCGAACCATCACGACAAAAATATGTCAAGATAGTTCATCATAAACAAGCAATAATAAATCCCAAATTAAAAAATTCATAACTACTTACACATTTCTAATTAACCAATACTATTATGTATGCAGTTTGTGTAGTAAATGAATCCAATTTTGCACAAAAGAGATAGCTGTCCACAAAATAACGAAAAAAAAAAACTAAATGGCAAAGACGAGAAAAATCCTAAACGCAATTAGTCTGGGAGAGTGCCCTAAGGTTGATTGAGATGTGAAGTAACAAGCACGGCTGTAAGCGCTTTTATTTGATAATGAATGCAAATATGAAATGATAAAGTAAGAAAAATGGGGGGAGGGTGAATAAAAAATGGAGGTGTATATGTAACACCCAACTTTCTTTTACGACGAATGTACAGCAGTTGATTCAAAGCCGAAAAATACAATTTACCAGGCTTTTGGTGAAACTGTGTTGTATCTAAAACCATTATCCCGGTATAAATGCAAAAAGCCACCAAGATCAACCCCTGACTCATGAAAATTTAATTTTTAATTTATTTAAATCTTTTAATTGGACGTCGTTTTATTTACAAAACTATTCAATATTATTGTAAAAATCCAATTAAACTGTTGAGATGCAGAACTTTGGTGAAACATTTTTTTTTTATAGAAACACGTCATTTCCGGTAAAATTTAAAAACTGATCTGAACTAAGTTTGTTTGAAATTTAGATAACAAACTTTTGCTTTTCTTCGGTTTTTTGTAAATGCTACATATTTTTCAATATATTTGCAAAAACTCAAACGGTCCTGTAAAAGCTGTCACTTTCAGTGGACCGATGTCGGGCAAAAAATCATTGGGATCCCATAATCTCGATCGATTGATCGAAATTTTGGAAAACTAATCTTGGTCTGTGTCTTTGCAACATAAATTAACAATCTTTAGTTGATAGAAGTTTTTCTCATAAATCATTATATTTATAAAATATATGAAAAATACGAAAAACCTCTTATGGAAGCTGCCGCTTTCAATAGCCCGACTTCAGCCATATATCACTGGAACCTCCCAATTTATTGTTAAAGCTTAAGTATGAAGTTTAAATCTGATCTATCAATCTGTCTACGCTACAAAGATTGAATTTTAGTAAAAAAAACATTTTTTTGCAAAAAAAGAGAAATTTCCCCTTAAATGCTTAAAAACTGGTCTGGATCGATATTGCTGAAAAATTAATTTAAAACCTTTTAGTTCTTGACAGTTTCTCTTGTAAAATATTTACTAAACACGAAAAAGCTCCTATGAAGGCTGCCACTTCCGGTGGGCCGATTTCAACCAAAAAACATTGGGATCCCCAACTTATGCGAAAAGCTTAAGAGTGTTCTTTACTAAAGTAAGGGTAAATTAACAATTATTATAACAATTATGAAAAACTCGTGCTTAGTTATTTTCTTTTATTATTTTGTTATTACCTCTCAAACTTGAGTGCAAACTCGATCGGAATATTCAACAACAATAGACTCACATTTTGTTCGCAACAATAAATCTATAATCTCGTGCCTGTTTTTTTTTTTTTTTTGATTTTAAATATTTTAATTTAAATAAAAACAGACTACCCATAATTTCCAAAAAAAAATTATGAAATCTATTTCAGAAAATTGGGTAGAGGTTTGGGACTGTTTGATATGTAAATACGGAATTTTTCCATTCGGATTTGAATGGTAAGGAAAATTTATAAATAGACTCATGGCAATTTAATTTTAAGTCAATCTATCTGGGCTGTCAAAAAAATCTAAAAGGATTTAGTCGGCACGGCTCCACACACCGACACAAGCACATACACACGCAGACATTTTTTAAAGACTATTTTTTTGACTTCAGCGATATAGCGAATGGTAAATCTCCAAAAATTTTGAGGTCCAAATTTTTCATGATAATTATACAAAAGCAGCTTTTTTTGTCAAAAAGTTTGGAATACTGTTCTGGACCGATAGTATTGCAAAATTATTTCGAATATTTCAAATAACGAAAAAGCTCCTCAGAAACCTGTCACTTGCGGTGTACGGCATTTGGAGAGTACGCACCAATACATCATAAAAAACGTAAACAAGGATTTACTAGATTTTAACGTCCCAACTAACGTGCAAGTGCAATTGCCCGGAATGTCTTCGCAACCAAAAAAACATTAACAATTGACAAATATTTGACAAATGAATCTTTGGAATATATAGCAGCAAAACTCGCGGCGTTGGATGGTTTTACTATTCAGGCCATCACAAACAGCAGTTTTATTCGTGATTATTTAAACAGACGAAATCTATATTTACCCAAGTATACAGCGGAAGTAATGAAATTAGTTCACAAGTATTACGATGTCGCAAAAAACAGTTTATATCTAAAATTAAAATGCAGACCCAAGACAAAAAGAAAGTTAGCCTTACTCTTGATGAGGGGGCCAATAAGCGCAATCGACGCTACTTGAATGTTAACATTCAGGATTCAAATGGCGAGGTTTATAAATTAGGATTAACAAGAATCTTGGTTAGTTGTCCCGCAGAAACAGCGCTAGAACTTCTAACCAATAAAGTTAAAGGTTTTGATTTAAAGTTTTCGGATTTAATTTGATGCACAACTGTTGGAGCGGCAGTAATGGTAAAATCAGGTCTCATGCGGCCAACATCAAAACTCATCAACTGTGTTATAACCACGCTATTAATTTAGCGGTTGTTGATACACTTTATACCACTCCAATTGCTAGGATTAAATGTAATAAAAGTTCGGAATCAGAGAGCGAATATTGAAGTTAAAACATAATTACAAGCGATGATGAGGAAAACGGAAACAATGCAAGCTATAGTAAACTGCCACAACTGCGAGAAAACTTCAGCGATACACTGGCACGAATTCGTAAAATTATTAAATTGTGTAAGGGATCCCCTGTGAAGAGTATACTACAGAACTATATTAAAACTAATCACGGTAAAGAATTAAATCTGATTCGCTATATACCATGATTGAATGCTTTCTTGTAGTTAACAGTAGCATACAAAAAGCACTTGTTGTTTAAGTATCCAGTATATATTCATTGGAGACGCTTTGAGACACATCGAACACCTGTAAAATATCCTTAAACTAATTAAACTGGCTGGTGAAGCATTAAGCCGTCGAGAAGCAAGCTTACTAACAAGCGAAGGTGTTTTAATATTTTTATTTAAAACTCTCATACTGCTATGGAAATGTTAACCGCTCTTAAACACCGTATACCAGTCAGCGTCGAAATAATGAAATAATTAAAATAATGGCAAAACCCACAATCAGGAAACGAAAAAATTATGCTTTTTTTAAAATGGAATTAAAGCAAAATATCTCAAAATTGATAAAATCGTATACAACGTTGCTTTCAACAACGAATAATTCGCCAATGGTTTCAGATCCTGAGTTGAATTGTTCACAATGACCGATACAGATGAGACAACGGCACCTGAAAAGTGGGATGATCTATGAATAATTCTTAACAGTAGCATAAAAACGTGTTTGAAACCAATGGAAATTCGGGAATTATTAGATGGAACATCGCTTGTAAATAAAATAAACGCAAATACAATATCAGAAGTTTTTTTTCTGAGGATTTAAAGAATGTATTGGATTGTTTAAAGACATTATTTGTCTGATAAGGGTATTGACACTATCTATTTTTTGAAAATTTATTTCTTAAATCAATGAATTAATAAATTATTTTGCTATATGACTATATAGTTGTTTCATTTGTATTTGCATACTTTTAAGAAAAATTTTTAATTTTAGCAAAAGCTCGGGTAGCTCGAGCTACCAGAGCTTGCCTCCCCAAAAAGCTCGCGGGCTCGAGCTTACGAAAAAGATCGACTTTCATAAACACTAACGGGGATCTAATAAGTTAATGAAAAAGACTTAATATCACACTATACATTTCGATCAATAAATCCATTTGGGCTTACAGATGCCGAGTTTTTATTGAACGAACGGATACACGTTTTTCTTATAAATTATAAACTTTTCAGAATATTTGCAAAAACAAAAAAAGGTCCTATAGAGTCTTTCGATTTCGTCCAAAATTCATTAGAATCTCTCAACTTATGGAAAAAATTAAGCATCGAGCTTTATCCAAATCAATCAATCCAACTTTTGTTCATACACAGTATCTTGTCAAAAATGCTAATTTCAATTACAATTTGGAAAACCGTTCTGGACCCGAACTGTTGCAAATTTTATATAGGATCTTTCAGTTCAAACCGCTTTTCTAGTAAATAATGTACTCTTAAAAATATTTGCAAAAAACGAAAAACGTCATGTGGAAACTGCCACTTCAGATGGGTCGATTTCCCAATTTATTGAAAAAGCTTAAACATGAAATTTCACCCCGAAAGGTTAATCCGTCTAGGCTGGAGAGTAGCTACAACATTTAGTCGTCACAGCATCACACATACACACGCAGGCACACAGATTTTTTGAATGGTAAATCAGCAAAAATCTCGAGTTCAAAATATTTCATTATTACTGTATTTTATTTTGGCGCAGAGTGGCGCAAAAAGTCCGTTCCTAATGTGAATTTTTGATAATTATGTATTTTTCTTTGTTTTTGCAGAATTCTGTGAAGAAGGCTTGGAAAATTTATAATGGAAGAATACACAACAGAACCAAGATTTGAAATAATTGCATTTTATTATGAAAACCAACGGAAATTTATTTTGACGCAGCGTGCTTATCGGTGGTATTTTAATAAGCATTCTGTACCATCTAGAGTAAAAATAAATCATCTGGTAGCAAATTCCCAGCAACAAGGAGGCGTAATGAACCTCTCAGGTCCGAAAGACGACGTACGGTATGCGCGAATGATAACATTCAACGTGTACTGGATGGAGGGCAGAATAATCCACACACGTCAACAAGGAGAAGTTCAACACAACTGGGAATATCGCGAAGTTTCATAGAGAGAACTCTGGTAAAATTAAGAATGTTTAAGAACAAGATGGAGCTACACTCAATTCTACTCAATTCTACAACGGACACAATGGCCCAGCTACGAGATATCGAACGAGGAAATAATTTCGAAAAGAAGCGCACCAGAAATAACCACTTACAACTATATTTTTTGGGTTTATTTGAAAAAAAAAACACTGTACATCAATAAACCAGCAACCATACCAGAACTAAAAAAACAACGCAATGAAATCCTGGCCATAATAGCTGCAATTTTCAGAAAAGTTATGGAAAATGTTTTAGAAAGAGCACGAACGAAGCAGACAATGGTCATCATTTTTCACGTTTAAGGAAAAAAAAATTCCATGAAATATAAGACCTAGAAATGTGCTTTTGCGCCACCCTGTACGTAAAAGAAAAAAACCGTTCCAATCAAAAAACGTGATTTCCGCTTAATTTATGGTAAAGGATCTGGGCTAGTATATTTGCAAATGTAATTTAGAATCATTTAATTCATAATCGCTTAAAACTAACTGTTTTAATCACATAAAACATAAAAGCCCCTGTGAAGGCTGCCACTTCTGGCGGACCGATTTCAGCTAAAAATCACTGCGATCTTCTAGTTTATTGAAAAAGTATAAAAATGTATGTAGGCCTAAAGTTTTTTTCTTATATTTTAATCTATGCAATCTGTTCTGGGGACGAAGCACTCCGAACTCTTTCGCTTGCCAAATTGAGGACGTACGGCTATAGGTCCATTTTTATCCCCATATGCACAATGCATAACTTTATGCCAGCCTATACTGGCATGGAAGATGTCCATGAGTTTTGCACTCCGACAGGGGGTCATGGATGTGTTTCATTTCACTACAGATTGTAATCTGTTTATGATAATTCCCTTTGCATCCTGCCTCTATAGGGATTCGAACCCGGTACCTCCCGATCCAAACGCCAAAGCTTTAACCACTGTGCCATTTTGTTTGTAAGTCAAAATTTGCGTCCCAATCAATCAATCCGCCTGGTATGTAGAGAATCTACAGACATTTAGTCTGCACCCAACCACGCACTTACCGAGATTTTTTGTTAAATCACAGCGATCTAGCGAAAGATAAAACTGCAGAAATATGATATCAAAATATTTCAAGATATCTAACTTCATTTTATTACATAAAAAAATGTCAAATTCTATTAGTCGTTGTCTGATATAGTGCGCTGAAGTCAGTATAGATACCTAGAGCATGGTTTTATGCGCTTTTCGAAGATAATAAATCCAACTATATAAAATGACAAGGTAAGAAAAAATGTGTCTTTAATTGTTGTACGACGTTCGTTAATTTTTATTAATTTAAAATTTACGCATGTGGGCATTTAATTATAAACGGCATAATCAAGTTATGAATTTGAGCATGGACACATTATTCCTTTATCCTAATTTCATTATGTTGAAAACAAACCAATCTCAACATTTCAAGATGTGGCATAAAAGTTACTAAAGTGGGGTTAAAACTATTTTCTATCTTTTGTACATGGATTTAGATGAACAGATTATGTATCACCCTTATATATGTATTGTATGTACAAATATTTTGCACAATGTGAAGTTTTTCATTTCAGCTTTGTCTTATTTGAAGGTTTAACCGTCAAAGAAAGTGTTTGAAAAAGAGATTATTACTGTACAAAAGAACAAATATGATGCCATTTTGAGATTATGTACTCGTATTTATGGATTATTGTGTCAGTGAATGAAGACTCGCAGATTAAATATGAACTTTTGACATAATTTGTTATAACTAACAGCATTTACACGCAGCACATAGAGCAGCTTTGCCTCCAGCTTTTGCTGCACGGACTGCTATTTTTTTTAAGGCGTGCCGTACTGGATGATGGTGATGGTGATTAAGTCTAACCAAATAATCCTGTATGTTGCTTTCATTATTCTGCTGTGAATCTTGATCGCATATGGTGAAAATCTCACAAACAGTCTGCTCGATTCAAAAAAATAATGTAAGCTTCTTTTATTACCGCAAATATTTTTTTCAGGTAACATACCTTACTAGATTCACCCAATTCAATGAGGTTGCTAATGATGCTCGTGGAGTCACTTTCAAATTCAAATAAATTATAAACAAGATCATCTGCCCGCAGTGCATTTATAAAATGTATACAATAAGCGCAGTTTGTTAAACCACTTGGAGCTGAATGTATTTCGCTCACAATGCACAGCAACAAAATTGAAAATACGTTAAACATTTTCTAGTTTAATTGTATAACTGATCTATTTACAGATTTATTTGCCTTTTATATCTAAATCGGGGCGATAAATAAAAATGTTTTGAATATTTTTATTTATATAAAGTGGGATATTCCGTAATGATTCGGCATTCAAACAATGTTGAGTGATTTACATAAAATTTTATATCCACACAAATCAGTTTTTTAATTAATTTTGATTGCGTTTTATTGTAAGAAGAATCTTTCAAATTTGCAACAAATTAGATTTGATTGGTACTTATTTATGAAAGTAGTTTTCACGCTTTTCAATTCCATCTATCACTTATCTTAATGAGATTTTTCTTTTAAGACCAACACAGTTTTTCCCTAATACTTATATACACTGTAAGAAGAAATAATCAACCGAAAACACAAGAAAACCTGAAAATATTACAAAACAATTTGTTTTTTTATCATCATCATCATCATCTGCAATAACAGTATGTACAATTGTACAACATATAAAAATGTAGTCTTGTGCCAAATAAAGAAAGCTAAGAAAACAAGAAAAACCATCACACACACACACACTAATAGAATACGAAAAAAATAAACTTTTTCACAATTTCATTGTCGAGAGATTTTCTTTCTTCGGTGTGCTTTTGATTATTTATTTTTCAATCACGTAAAATGAAATGTTGTTTCTATTTACAAAATTAAATACAATAATGAAAAACAATGGAAATGAAAATATAAATGAAACAAAAATATAAAAGAAAATTAACAATAATAATAATTTATAATTAATTTTTTATTTTTAAATAAATTATAACCAAAAATACACTTGGATAATTTTTTTATCGTAATCACAGAGCCATGAAAATGTTCTTTTTGTTCGTTTTTGACAGTTCGTTTTTCTCAGACCGACAAAGTTTTCTTTACAGTACGTTTTTTTCTTTGTAAACAGAACACAGTGTTTTTTCCTGTGCAAAGTATTTTTTATTTTTTTTCGTTATTTTTGTACAAAGATTGAACATTAATATTTAAAGAAATTTCATTTTCGTTTTATTCGTGGGAAACGTAAGAAAATTAATTTTTTATGCATTTCTGTTGCGATGAGCTTTCAAGTGAAGTATGTAGGTATGGCGCGAAGAGGTATATATACTCGTAGGTATAGAACGTTGAGGAAATTTATTATGAAATCAGTTTTAATAAGTTAATCATATTAAGTTTTTGAATGTTATGCTGTTATTATGCACTTATTTTTTTTTGTATTTACGGAATTTATTACTGCTGGGACTTTGGGAATAAAAAAAAATTCGATTTAAAAATAAAGTAAGTGATTTACGGTTAACGTTTACAGTTTGATCTATTTCCTGATTTTTCTTTTTAATAAGCATGTCAGGGCGGCTTGGAATTCTGAAATATCAAAATCCGAAATATCGATAATGTAAAAAGTTCCATCAGGAGCCAAAATATCGCAATTAATCAGACAATCGACAATTCTAAATTTCAAAATGTTGAGCATAAAATCACGAAGATCCTGATTTTCCTAGATTGAGATGAAATTATAAACATAATTGAAAATGGAATTCTATTTATAAGTTTCGGATGCGATTCCGTAAAATAATTTGCATTGTTTCGTATAGTGAAAATAAAATTTCAATTTTAGTCCCAAATCTGGGTCTGGAAAATGGCTAATTTGGACTATTTAAGTTTGTATACTTTCAAGATTGTTGTCATCAAACCGACAGTTCTTATCTGACAGCTCTATTCCGGAAAACTTTGTGAGTTTCTATTTATTGAATATTAATAATTTCTTTACAGATTATTCTATTGCAACTTATCAGTCGATGACAGAAAGACACACAATGTTCATAAATTGTCTATAAATTATCTGATGGTTAGGTCGAGGTCATCCTAACGATACATGGCTGGTTCTATAATCCGAACTATTCTCCAACTTTGTTAGTTTTGTACAGTACATCGACATCGAGTCATTCGGAAGTAGTTTTCAAATTTGCTTGGAGTGTTCAAAAATGAACAACAGACCTCAAAACCGCATACCGTATCGGTAAATAGCCAAACATGATTGATGCCCTTCATATTGCGATGGTACCCTCAAACAATACGAAATTTCTTGATTATAATAATGCTAGTTATTGTCCTCTCCAGTTGCAAATTAAAACTGCTGATAGTATTCTCAACAAAACTATAGGTGCTTGGCGTTCAGTCACTTTTGTGTAAAAACCGCGAATATTGAATTCTATGTAGTTCTTACCCTAGAATCATTTCTGAATTGGGACCTACTCCAATTTCAAATTAACTATCTGTTTCTCTAGCACTTTCACTGACAAACAAACATGTGCTGATGCAAGTCCAGCAAAATAAACTAAACCAAATTATAAATCTGTTTCCATTTTCTTCCTCTCAAAGGAAGGTTAAGGCAAGACAGATATGTACGAGCACGAAATTGAGATTGAGAATTGTAAAGATATACAGCAGCGATATTGCTTTATTTCACCGAAGTGAAGCGTTCCTGTAGCGTTCATAAAAATCAAACAGAAAACCCTATGTCTTGCTCGCAAGGCGAATATCGTGATAAAAAAGAGTACCTGCTTCAACTGATAGACGTTTGAACCAGACTAAATACAAAACAAAATTGGACTTGAAAGACTTATTCTGCCAGACTTCTTTGGCGAATAAGACTTCCCTTACAGAACCAGTATCACTCTCTACCAATTTTGAAGTGATCAATGTGCTGCTTGAAGGTTAAGGTAATCTCCCATGAACTCTACGGTAAGGTAGTTTCTTACATACAAGCAAATCTGTCATCAGCGGCATATTTAAGGAGCACTTTGGATTTTTAAAGAGCTGCAGACATATTATGGACAGCAGGACTTACATTAAACATTGACAAAAGAAAATTTAATGAAGGGAATACTTTTCATAGGGCACATAATGGGTGAAACTGGATTGAAATAAAATTGAGGCATAAAAATGAATCGTCATGTACCAAGTACCGTAAAATAAGTCAGACTAACTTGTCACACGCACCAATCACCAACTGCTTAAGAAAGGATATATTTTTGTGAACAACGGCGGTGCAAGAAACATTTAATCATTTAAAACATTTTCTGACTACAGCTCCAGTCCCAAAAGTTACGTAAAGCCCAAAAAGCCCAATAAATAAACAAAACAAACAATAAATTTAAGGGCATATGTATAGTGGGCACATTTTCACAACCATATCAGTATTGTACGCTTTTAAAGTACCTTCATTGTCAGAATTCGCTCTATCTGCGGGACTTGTTAAACACAAGAAATTACATCACGTGATATTTCCTTAGATTACGCTTTCAATATACCAAATTTCGTTAGATGGTCTTCAACAATAAATATTAAGGTTTTTCCGTTGCTCGATCTAAAGTAAAGTAAGGACCTCTAACAAATCGATGTAAAGTTACTGGCGTATCCACAACATGTAATTTACCCGTAGCTGGTCACAACTATCGATTACACGGTTGTTTGATACATACTTCGAGAAGGAATTTTCGCCACGAGTTCCCACCACGCGGCCGTGCGAAAATAGTGGATCGTCTTGGTGTTGTTGGATTATAGATATTCCCATCTGATCTGAAATCCTTAATTTTCAAACAGGAAAGTTAAATCATTTGTTATTTTTGGTTTCAATGGAAGTTAGTTTTGGTCAAACCAGAATGCGGAAGAGTAATCTGAGGGGCCTGAAATTCAGTGGAAACAAATTTGCGCTGATCAAATGATTCAATACTTTTTCCTTTCCTTTTTTGGTGCTCGATTTGGTTAAAGCTCCCAGCTTTAAACTCCGTCCGGCAAGTCGACCAGTTAGATCCCGTTGTGCTATTAGCTATTTGAAACTGACGTGGTCTGTATTGGAACACTTTTAGATTCAAGGCTCAAAAACAGCGATATATTCACCCCAATCGAAATCATCCGAACGGATGCATCAATAAATTATGTGTGCCATTCGGGCAAATATTGGATCAATTGCTTTTGCCCTTAGAAACGGAGATCACGACTCGGTAAAGAACTCACATCAGTTTAAGTTATTCGGCAGTCACAAAATTAATCATAATGAAATAGTGAAATAATGCTACCACTGCGGAGCCGACTCTCGTTAGTACATCAACAAGCAAAAGGTTCTATTAAGCAAGCGTACGAATAAAGGGCTCAACGGAATAACTTCCGAACCAGCCCAAATATTTACCCAGTGGGAGAATCTGTCTACTTACTTATCCCCAAAGCATATAGTACAAATAAATTTTGTCAAAAAATCTCTTCCTTGTTCACTAATGGTTTAATATTCAATCAAAGGAATAGGCAATGTCATGTATGAGAAGAAAAACAAGTAAAAAATGCTTAGTTATAGATTTTTTGTACGTAATATAAAGGTTTTCCCAAATGAGACGGCGGAAAATAAAAATAAAAATTACAAAGGCGCCATATTTGTCTTCTGTCATTTCAAGTCATTTTGTTAGTTGAATGTTTGCCATTCATCGCTAAAAATTCGTATTCGTTTGAAGACCGTTATAAAGTTATTTAAAAGCACTACAAAAATGGTGAAAAAATAAAAAACAGGTTTCGCGTAATTCGTGAATATTTTCGTCGCTTCATTGAATATTTTCGTGGATGCACCAAAACCTGGCAGGCCAAAAACTGTTTGCGCACCAGATAATACCACTGTTGTGAGGCAACATTGGAAGGGATTATCCGAAACAAGCAACAACGCGTCTATCTCTTGAATTGGGCATTTCAAGGCACAGTTTGTTACGAATTATGCACTAGGACTTGAATTAACAAGTACACAACGTACAATTAACACAAGAGATCAGGATAATTGACCATCATAAACGTCATGTGTTCACCGATTGGCTCTTACTGCACCGTGCAATTGATGACCAATTTTCTTTAAAAATCATCTCAGCGATGAGATGCATTTCACGTTTAATGGGACGGTAAACAAGCAAAACTGTCGCATTTAGGCCAACGAGAATACATGTGAATATCAAATGCAGCCGTTGAACCTTCAATTTTTGAAAATGAGGACAGAAACGTGGTGATCTTCAATTCTACACGATACCATGCAATGATAACGGGCTTTTTTTGCCCCAGCTTGATGGAATCGACTTGGGTGATGCTTATTTTCAGCAAGACGGCGAAACTTGCCATACTACGCGTGAGAATAGTGACGAATTGCAAATCAAGCGGTGGTAAACATTTGAGTGATATCATTTTTCATACATAAATGCCATCGATAAATCTTCAAATTAAAATACCCAACTTCATTTAAAACTAAAGATTTGTCTCAATTGGACAACCCTTTATATAACAACATTAGAATGACTAAAATAATAATAATCATACATATCTTACCGATGCTACAAATCTGGTGAAATATTTAAGGGAGAAAAATAATCAATAAAAATTATTAAAATTGACTGATAATGCGAAAAGTTAATATTTAATAAATAAACAAATGTTCACATCATAGCAGTGAGAAACGAACAACATACTAAAGAAAACAAATCGATTTTATTGGTTTAAGCAGTTTTAATTTAGAATTTTTTTTTAATTTTGTAGAGTTTTTCGAAAAATCCACTACGTGAAAATGTTAGCCCTAAGTAAACACAATCAAGTGAGACAAGAGCTATTTCTATAAACAGTGTAGCAGCTTTTTTGTTCTCGTAAATGAAATCGATTTCTTTGGTTTGAGTGGTTTTAGTTTAGATAAATTCTCGATATCGTAAGGTTTATCGGAAAATTCAACACAAACAATGTGGGCGTAGTTTTAGGTTGACATAGAATCAAATGAGTTAAGTGCTATTTCCAAACCGAGAGTAGGGTACTCCTATCTAAACAAAAATAATTTCAAATAATAAAATTTACTTGACTTACTATAGAATTAAAAAGGATTCCCCTACTCTCCTTTTGGAGATTGTACTTGATTCATCCGCTTTTTAATGGAAATAACCTTAAGCTTGGTTAGAGGTTTTCTACACAAATTTTACTATACCCGGTATTTATTAACATGGAGATAATGAAACAGCTAGTACAATATCTCTAAAACTACTAAAAAATTAAAATTTTCAGGCTATTATAGAGGAAGTCAAATAAATTTTTTTGAGTTCTATTTACTTTCAAACAAAATTCTTATAAGTATTTTATTAACAATGTATTTATAAATACTAGTTCATTTTGGACAAATTTCACTGCCATGTTGCTACATTCGTAAACAATTCCGACAAAATAAACGTTGTAATTTACACAACAAATAGAGAATTCAGCAATAATACGAATGCTCGTTACACTTTCGTTTGTGTCAGTTAAAATTAGAAAAACTCGAAATACGACAACGAAACAACAATTAAACAAAGATCTTTCGCCACTTGGCATTAGCAGTGTGGAAGTCACGTAGATTGTGACTAATTACACTGTGCTTGAATTACAAACTTTTTTTCGTGACAAGCTGGGCACCCGAGAGGTAAACCTAATTCGAGTATGCTGAATTCAACGGTGCTAGTCCCATTTTAAAGTTAGTCCCCATTTATGAGATATCGCATTCGACATGTTTTGGCCCTGAGTCAAAATATACCTTCATCTTCACGTTGATAGCCCTTGAACCATTAAGATTTTTGTTATACTTTCTTTAGCAAAGTTGTTGCTCAGGTCAAGACCAACAAACTTTGCCGAACATATCAGTGCCAAAAAACCACATGTAATTTTTTTTTTCCTTTTCATTTCGACGAGAAACACTGTTTTATCATTTTTTATCATTTTGTTGAATTTAAATCGAGTAGAATCGATCGAATAAACATCGCATCGACAAATAAAGATACAATAGAAACTATTTAAAAGAAAATTAAATCGATTCAATTGATTTTATGGTGATTTTTCCTAAAAAAAAATTCCTAAAAAATTAACATTTTTCTCCTCTTTGACAAAACAATGAGGTGCCGTTGCGATAAATGATAAAAATCCTGGATTTTTCCATCTCATCGTTTTAACCAATTACATCACGTAAATTAAGAAACATCTGCATCAATATATCAACCATCAAATGTCACTGCGCCATTCAATCACAGAAACATACGACGGATAAAAATCTCGGATTTTTCTATCCCAGATAATTTTTCAATTTTTTTCAACTTTTTTGTATGCAAAGTGGCGGGTCTGTTGTACGAGGTAAATGTTCAAGTGATGAAAGCCGGATTCAATTCACAAAATTTCTGATATCAAATTTGTGCCGAAAAAAAAAATTACATTCGATTTGTCAACGATTTTTTGGAATGTTGTTGTTGAACATTCCGAAAAATCGTTGACAAATTGTTGTTTTTGACAGCTAGAAAGAAAAATGTAAACAAACGCGCCGAATGCACTAACATTCCGAAAAATCGTTGACAAATCGAATGCAATTGTTTTTTTCGGCACAAATTTGATATCAGAAATTTTGTGAATTGAATTCGGCTTTCGTCACTCAAACATTTTCCTCGTTAAGAGTTTTTTTATTTGATATCAATGATTTTGGCACGGCAAATTGAAAATGAATTGAATTGTGATTTGTTTTATTGTTGTCAGTCAACGCAGTTCACACACACTCGATAGCAATTTATTTTTGATTCCTTAAACAATACAACAAAATATACATATTTTAGAGTGTTAGTTGGAAACAAAAATTAATGGTAGCTACCCTCTCGCTGATATTCCATCTTCATGCAATGGGAGGGAAGATAAGATCTATTTTTTAATGAAATCATCATAAAGATTAAAAAAATATCTATTTTATGCAAGGAGACTGTCAAATGTTCAATGTTTTTGGTGATTTTTTTAATCACATCAATTTGTCAGTTTTTTAATTTTTTTTTTGTTATGAAAAAAAGGTCACTGATAAAAATTCTCTTAGCAATGATAATAATATGATGTATTTATATTTGTTTCATTGTAATACGTTGATTCCATATCATTATGAACCGCAACGAACCGGTATCAGGGTGCATTTGAGCCAAAAATGAAATTTTGCAAAAAATTAGGGTGGCTTTTAAGTTATGGAAGTCAATATCTAAAATATACGAGTTTTCTGGGACAAATGGTTGATGTAACATTGTAGGTGAGGTTTGTGGCTAATAATAATGAAAATATGAACCAAAAGTTTTGGGCTAATTATTTAGCAATTTGGCTGAATGTGGCCGGCCGATTTGGCATTTTTCAGTTTTTTGGCCAAATGACTCTCAACCTTAATTTTTTGAAATTTTTTATATGCTATTTGATAGCTGTCAACAAAAAATGCTTAGTTTTTCAAGTACTACAAGCTCTGAAAATATGAGATCAAATGAAAGAAGTACGGCCAAACAAACAAACAAATATATTCTAAAGCAAGATTATATGGTGACGTCATAGAAAAATTTCCAAATGTCATAACTTTGGTCAAAATCATCCGTTTTGGACGTTTGATGTGTCGTTGAATTGGTATTGACGTCTAAAATCATAATATGCTAGTTAAAAAATTATTTGGTTCACTTTTTGGGGCAGTTATACCTGAAAAACTAATTTTTTGGAGCAATTTTCGAAAGGTTATATCTCCACTCAATGTTATTCCAGCTTTTACACATTATTTGGGTCTACTTTTCAAGACCTTTCCAATGGTATATAACATGATCCTAGCGGTTTCAAAGGGAAAAAGTTCGAAACTAGCTGTTATTATACGAGTTCGACTTCCAGCACAGTAGGTGCTTTCATCACTCGTTTAGACTGCTGTTCAAAGTGATAATTTACGTGATGTAATTGGTTAAAACGATGGGATGGAAAAATCCATGATTTTTATCCACTATCGCAACGGCACGCCATTGTTTTGTCAACGAGAAAAAAAATGTTAATTTTTTAGGAATTTTTTTTTTTTTAGGAAAAATCACCATAAAATCAATTGAATCGATTTAACTTTCTTTTAAATACTTTCTATTGTATCTATATTTGTCGATGCAATGTTTGTTCAATCGATTCTACTCGATTTAAATTCAACAAAATGATAAAAAATGATAAAAACAGTGTTTTTCGTCGAAATGAAAAGGAAAACAAAATTAGATGTGGTTTTTCGGCACTGATATGTTCGGCAAAGTTGTTGGTCTTGACCTGCGCAACAACTTTGCTGAAGAAAGCATAACGAAAATCTTAATGGTTCAAGAGCTATCAACGTGAAAATGAGGGTATATTTTGACTCAGGGCCAAAACATGTCGAATGCGATATCTCAAAAATGGAGACTAACTTTAAAATGGGACTAGCACCATTGAACTCAGCGTACTCAAATTAGGTTTACCCCGTGGGTGCCCAGCTTGTCAAATTTTTCAACTAGCACAGTGTTATAGTATACAGTGGAAAGATTAGAATATACAATTAGTTTAGTAGTGGTGCTTACCCAAAATTGAAAAAAATCTTTAGTTATCAATTAATAGTAAAATAAAATCTTGTTAAGCCATTATCTGAATTTACCATGTTAAGATCTGAAAATTGTTGAGTTATTGGGATTTGCAATTTAAATATCCTAACTGTATTTCAAAGAGGTAACGTTTTTTTTGCTATACAATTGAGTGAATATGTAAGTAAGGTAAACAAAATAACTTTTTTAGAAAGCTTTCAGTAACTATTTTCATGAACATACCAGTGGCTCTATTCTGGCAATTCCCCGGGAAGTGCCGCATTCCATTGTAATAAATTATAAGAACATCAATTTTTCAAAATCAGTTACTGTTCATATAATCTGAGATATTATTTCGACAATTGAGCAACTGAAGCGAATCAAGCGTTCGATTCTGATATTTCGCAAAATAGTTTATTGTGTTTTTTGCGGATTCATAAATTTAAATTTTTTAATTTTTTCGCAGCACTCCCCACCACTCTACAGAGTATACAAAAACGTTGAAACTATTATTTAAAAATAAAAACAATAAACCGAATCAATTCAGTTGCTCAAAATTGTATCTGAAATGAAGACGACAAATCGAACGCACTATTCGATCCAGTTACCTCGGTTCATTCAAAGGATTCAAAGCGTCTGTTCGACTACGAATATTTAGAATCACACTTTTTCATCGATGTATTGAGCACAATGTAGCTCACAATTTTTTTTTTTATGATTACCGGTTGATCGTCTGCGAATATTTTGCTTAAACTTAAAAATATGCTATCTTTTATGGGTGTAATTTGATTAGTGAAAAAGTGTGATTCTAAATATCCGCACATAAATTCGCACTCAAACAGTCGTTTGCGGCTTTGCGACTAAAATTTTAAACTCCAACAGAAAATTTCGTTTCGCAACTCATTCGGTCAGTTTTTGGTTCAACATGTAACGCCAGAAAATCTTGCATAAACTGTAGAGTGACATAAAGTGAGTTACGATCGATTTTATTTTACGATCGAAAAAACTGCATAAAACTAAACAAATCTGGAACACTAAAATTTGGAAAAGCAGCAAAATTTCAAACTGATAAACTTTTATATTAAAATTATTTATTAAACCTATTTTTATTTACGTACCATAAATATTGAATAAAAAAGGTTTGTATTGAGCTTTAAAAAAATCTAGAGTATAAAGTTTATAAAGTTTTCCAATTTTTCCGAAAGTTATTTTTTTTTATTTGTTCGACGACGATAATCAGGCAACAACGTTTCGTTTTAATATAAATTATTTTGTTTGTTTATAATCCGTTACAAGAACTTTCTTTATTTCGCTATCAAAGCTTTTACAAAAAAAAATAACAAAATAGTTTTACAAGCATTATCTATTCTCCCTCGAAAGACACAATAAAACAAAATACATTTTCATTACGTATAGAATATTGTTTTGAATTTTCGTGAAATTACAGAACTTTTTCCTTGATCTCAAGGATATCTTTAAAATCGGTTTGGTCCAAATAAATAAAACAATATAAAGACGCAGTTTGGTACAATTTCCATATCAATAAATTAACAAGAAATGAAAAGATTTTCTTTATACATAAAACGATGCGAAAGCTTTTGGTTAAAATTTTCTTGTTTGGCAACTAGTGTTGCCAAAAGAAAGATAAACCGTTATTAATTAAAATTGCATCTCTGGATAATGCCTGTGGTCGGAAAATTTTATAATGTATTATTCCAGGTACTTACATTTACAGTGTTTACAGCCATTAAAAGAAAAATTTCTTATCACCACTGACCGACTTTTTGTCTATAAATATTTCTGAAACACTGCAGAACCGGCGAACGATATAAATGCTGGTGGTGTATGGGCGGCAATGAAAATATTTTTTCCCGTTTTTCCTACTATATATATATTTTAGTGAATTAAAGAGATTGGATTTTATTTTTATTGTAAGCGTTGCGCTCCGGTTTTGGTCGATCATGATGGTGATGGTTGGTTGTGCGGTGCTCTTATGTTTACTTTTATACTCGTATATATATGTGTAGTATAATAAACATATTAAGCTTGTGGAATGTTGGAAAATGGATTAAAATTTTTCTTTCGTCTTGTTCCATATTCGTTGTTTACTTGATTTCATTTATTCATGGCTCTGTAAATTTTTTTTGTTTTTCCGGCAAAATTTATTGTTAGTTTTTCATTTTGGTATTTTATTTTTCGCGGTTTTTTATTAAAGTTTTCCTCGTTTTATATATTTATGTTTGGTTTACGAGTAGCTATAGAACATTTTTTATGAAGGAAAATATTTTTTTTTTTTCATTATACCTACATAGCGATATGGATGTAGTGTAATTCTCTGATTTGGTTTTTATCTTTATTTGAACTAAAACTAGATATGAAGTGGGATATTTTCCATGAACCTGGTATTTTTATTAGAATCGTTATACGAGTTGATTTTTTATCCAATCCAGTTGCACTCTATTATGCTTCTAGTTAACGAATTCAACAAACTTTTTCACCTTAAACGATGCCATTAACGTCCCCATCATAACAGTAATGAACAAAAACAAGAAAATCGAGAAAATTAAACTAAATAAATCATTCGATTTAACGTTACACTATTAAAACAATTCCGTTTAACTTAAGAACATTTAAGAAGAATTAAGACGGAAAATGTTAAAACTAACGAAATAATTAAAATTTCTTGAAAATCCATTTTTCCAAAGTGTATTTTTTATATACTATATGTATATCTTTGTAGTAGAGTATATACCGAACAAGCATCTCACTGGAAGCTGTATATAACTAAATGCAATTTATATATTTTTTATAGTAATTCTAATCTACAATAAATTTTAAGTAGATTAAAATTAAAAACTATTCGGCAAGTTGATAAAATTTAATTATTTTTACTACTGTGCTCCCTGTAACTTATGTATAAGAAAAATACTTGACTTTGTAATGAGCTTTTTAATATTATTTTTTTTTGCTCTCGACGACTAGCTATGTTGTACTCGTAAATATAAAAATGAAAATTTTACGGTCAATAACTTAAAACTATTATTTGATGGTAAAGAAGATAACAACATAGTGTTTCGTATAAATTTTAATTTATTTAAATTATGATGGAAAACTTTTTTGTAGCTTTTTTGGTTTAGTCTTCTGAAATGAAAGAAAAAACCGTGAAACTTACTTTTCTCAAGATGGATGAGAAGATATTTAAGAATTTAAGTAAAATCTGAACTAACACTAACTAGTAAAATCTGATTCAAAGACTATATTCAGATTGAAATACGTACCCAAAATCTGGAAACTGGCTGAAATAATTATGATTCCTTAACCAGGGCAACATCCTCACTTAGTAACATTATATGTGATACCAATAAATTTATAAACTATTTGAAAATTGTTGAGACTGAACTCGACAGAAATAACCTAATTCTGGAATATCAGTTTGGCTTCCGAAATGGACCTTCATAATTGATCAGATACATGGAATAAATGACGTGATTGAAATGGCATTAGAAGATAAACAGGGTAATAAGGGCACTTAGATAGATTAACAGGGCACTTAGATAGATTAAGTGAGTGGTGTGATCGGAACTACGTATGTGAAGTTATTCTATCCCCGAAATTAATAAAAAAAAATCAGGAAACACTAACATAATTATATCCCTTTAACTCTTGCGTGAAGTTAGCCCCGCCCCGTTTTATATTATATTTTATTCTAAATACACTTTGTATGTGAAGCTAGTCCCGAATTTTATTATATGAAAAATAAAAATGTTTATTAAAATTATTTTAATTCAAAAAACACACAAAATAAATGTAATAATTTAATAAAATGAAATAAAATAATTTTTAAATTGGCTCATAAATTTGTTAGATTATCATAATTTGATTGATTATAAGACGGAAAACACATATCGAACATTTAGGAAATCATGAAAAAATTGTACCCTTGCAACCTAGCGAAATTAGGCTCCAAACAAAATATTTACATGTAATTCATATTTGACCCAAAATAATATTTTAGTTAGACATGCAAAAAGTAATAATTTGTTCAGATCTGTATGGTTTTGAGATAGTCACTTTTAGTAAAATATGAAAACAAAATTGTTTGTATACTGATGCTAATTATACAATTAGTTAATAGCTCTAGAACTTTTTTACCAGTTAGAGTATTTCGGACTATGCCGTTTCTGCCATTGCCAACTTAAGCCACACCGTTTGAAGCAAAATTTCGCTAGGTTGCAATTTTATTCATATTTTGCGAAAAGTGACTTATGGGTCTGGCTACTGCAAAACCATACAGCTCTGATTCGACAAATTAATGCTTTTTACATGTCAAATTAAAATATTATGTTGGGTCCAAAACTTATTACATGTAAATATTTTGTTTGGGCCTAATTTCGCTAGGTTGCAACGCTACGAACTATTCATATTTTCCTAAATGTTAGATATATGTTTTCCGTCTTATAAGCAAATCATCATAATCTGACAAATTTATGAGCCAATTTAAAAATTATTTTACTTCATTTTTATTAAATTATTACATTTTTTTTGTGTGTTTCGTGAATTAAAATAATTTTACTAATAGTACATTGTGTCATTAGTAGGATTAAAAGTGATACTTTGTTTGACGAGCAGTTATATTTTTATTTGCGTCGCATGCAGCGTGGCCGAGCAAAAGCAAAGATTGCGAATCAAACAAAGTCACGATTAATCCGAATAACACATACTATTTTTTCTCCAACGAAAAAAAGCTCATTGTAAACTAATTATACGAGTAAGTACAAATTATGTAATTAAAGCTTCAAAATTGAAACCAATTTTGTTGAAATATTTTGTGAAACTAAGGAGATCATGACTTTTGTTTGGTTTGACTATTGTACGCGTCAAACTGCAAAGCTATATTTGCAACATTTTCTTTCTTGCGAACAAAGTGTTTGAATCAGAAGATTTATCAAATTTACCACCGTACGTGGTTCAAACAGTAAAAGAAATTGTGTTAATCCTATTGCCAGCAAAATCACGTAATATTTATGAGTGCGCATATAAGTGGTTTTTGCAGTGGTGTACTGAGAAAAATGTACAATCTGGATTATATTCAGAAAGTGTTCGAATCTTTGGGCGCAGTATGCAATGGTTCAGGCCATATTAAAGTATAAAAATGGCGTAGATATCGAAAAATATTCCAAATTGCGAGCATTTAAAAAAAACAAAATATTGGTTACATAGCAAAAAAATCCAGAGTTCTCGATAAAGCACAAATCGACTTTTTTTAAATTTTGCTCCCGATAAGACATATTTAATGATGAAGGTAAGCGTTAAAACTTAAAGATAATATAAATATTTTTTGGTATTTTTCTTGCATGTTGTTTTAATACTAGGAGTAGCAAGTGCATGTCGTTGCGACGAACTAGTCCATTTAATGATAGATGATATTGAAGATGTTCAATCAGCTTTCTTGGTAAAAATTTCCAACTCTAAAACAAACGGTTTTGGGAGAAAACTATTTGGGCTGTTGCAGAAAATACTTTGCTCTTCGCCCAGAAAATTTCGAAGTACGAGGTTTTTTATAAAATACCAAGGTAGAGTATGTCATCGGGTAGTAGTTGGCATTCACAAAATTAATAGCGTTGCGAAAGAGGTGGCATTGTATTTAAATTTAGAAAATGCAAGTGAATATACCGGCCATTGCTTGCGTCGCACTTCAGCTACACTCCTTGTAGATTCTGGGGGTGACCTTGCCTTAAAAGGCATGGTGGATGGAAATCTAATACTGTAGCTGAGGGATACTTAGAAGTTTCAACAACAAATAAAGCAAACACTGCTATAACGACCCGATGAACTTACATAGTACCAGCTACAATACTAATCATGAAAATACAACGCTTATTCTACTTTAGAGGAAACCATTGCTGCAGAAATATTAGGCCTCGAAGATCCCAGTACCTGTCCAATAGGTACCAATATTGTTGGTAATATGGTTACAAACGATAATAATGTTGACAAATTCGGTTTGCTTAATTTTTATCAAAGTTGTTCAAACTGAACTTTTAACATTAATATACAGAACAAATAATTTCTTTAAATGAGTATGTAAATATTAAGTTAATGAATAAAAAGTTTTAACGAAATAAAAAAAATAAAAATACTTATTTCATATACATTATACATACATATCATTGGGTCTTCACTATAGTATTTTTCTTCTAGTATTAAAAGTACCTAACGGGTGGAGCAAAAGTTCCGCTACCATTTTGATTGCCTATAACTTTGTTCAAAGAAATGATAAGTAAGTTTGGTTTTCATAAAAAGTTTATTTGGTCTTTTGGACATTTTTTTTTCGTTATGATTGGAAAATTATATCGGCTAAATGGTGACCGCGATTCGCTATGCCACTTTCGCATGGCCACTCAGGCTGAATTTCTTCAATTTCGTGACGAATATTGCTTTTAAGATGTTGAATCATTTGGGGCTTATTCACATAAACATTTGATTTTAAAAAACCAAATAAGAAAAAGTCTGGTGCGGTTAAATCCGGAGATCTGGCTAACCATGCTAAATCGCCATTTCGCGAAATTAGTCTTCGTGGAAAAACGTCATTCAATAATTGAATTGTTGAACGGGCTGTGTGTGCTGTGGCCCCATCTTGCTGAAACCACATGTCTTCTAGTCCTTGCTGTTCCATTTCAGGCACAAGAAAATTTCGAATCATGTCTTGATACCGTTCAGCAGTAACAGTAACTTCAACACCTCGGTCATTTTCAAAAAATAGGGACTAATAATGTTTCCAGGATGAATAAAACATCATACAGTTGTTTTTAGTAAATGCAATGATGTTTCATGAATTAATTGAGGATTGTGTGTTCCCCAAAACCGAGTGTTCTATTTATTGACGTGGCCACTGAGAAGAAAATGGGCTTCATCGCTCATTATCAATTTAGACGAAAAATCTTCAATTTCACCAGACAGCCTTAGGATTGCATTAGTGTACTCAACTCGTTGATCATGATCTCTCGGTAGCAATTTATGAACTAATTGAATTTTGTACAGAACATTTTCAAAACAGTTTTCAAAATTCGCCTTAAACTGCGTGCAGAAATGTGTAACTGGGAA
The DNA here is from genome assembly GCA_947310385.1 of Nephrotoma appendiculata. Lineage (NCBI taxonomy): Eukaryota > Metazoa > Arthropoda > Insecta > Diptera > Tipulidae > Nephrotoma > Nephrotoma appendiculata. The sequence continues at coordinate 366,834,243 of OX371224.1, read as the reverse complement.
TCACGCCTCTGAATTGATGTTTCTGGAGACTCTGCAACACAATCGCGCACCAGAGCCACATTTTCAGCGTTACGAGACATCCGTTGTCTTCCAGAACGAGGTCTGTCTGCTGTCGTACCGTGCTGTCGAAAATTCGCATGTAAACGATAAATTGTGGTTTTGTGAGGCACTGGACGATTAGGATATTTTTGACGAAATATCCGCTGAGTGGCAATAATGGAACGATTATTTTCAATAAATATTGTTACTATTTCTGCTCATTCTTGTGGCGTATATTTATCCATTATAAAATTTGGGCGTCTACATAACACAATGGTTAAAGCAAAACTGAGCTAAACGTCACATAACCAAGATGGCGCACAATCAAAGTGGTAGCGGGACTTTTGCCCCACCCGTTATTTGTTTGAAAATAATTTCTTTTAAGTGTTGTCCGCGACTGGCTCTTAGATGATCCATTCTATGGGTTCAATTTTCGAGCATTTCGACCGATATTCCGTTAATTACGCGTGTTATGTTCGCTTCTAATGCAGGCATCGATTGTGGTTTATTGATATAAACAAGTGATTTCAGATACCCCCATAAAAAGTAATCTAATAGCGTCAGATCACAAGATCTTGGAGGCCAATTCACGGGTCCGTTTCTTGACATGATGTTCTCATTAAAATTTTCTTTCAATAAATCGATGGTTTGGCCTGCTGTGTGGCACTTTGCGAAATCCTATTGAAACCACAAGTCGGCTACACCAATATCATGAACTTTTGGCAATAAAAATTCATTGATCATTGCTGTTTTCCCGCATTTTTAAAGAAATGCGGTCCGATATTGCCAGTAGTGCATTTTTCAGAATGAACTCTTGCATCTCTTCTGGCTCTTCATTAGCCCAAATATGACCATTTTGTTTGTTGACGTATCCATTCAGCCAAAAATGAGCTTCATCGATGAACAAAGTTTTTCGATAAAAAACGGATCAATTTGGAGCTGTTTCAACGCGCATAAATGAAATCGATGACGCAAAGGAAGGTCAACTGGCTTCAATTCTTGAACAAGTTGTATTTTGTATGCCTTCAAACCAAGATCTCACTTCAACATACGCCACAATGTGCCATATGAGACACCCAGAGCTTGAAAACGGCGATGAATTGATTGATTGCGGTCTTCACGTACACTTTCAGCTACAGCAGCAATATTCACAATAGACCGACTTGTACGCACTCTAGTCAGTTGATGAATATCCAATAATGAAAAAGTGGTTCGAAATTTATTGAATGTTTCGCGAATAGTGCGTTCAGTTGGACGATTATGAATACAATAAAATGGCCGAAAGGCACGTAAACAATTTTTCACTGAACACTGATTTTTGAAATGAATGGTCACAATTTGTAAACGTCGTTCTTTCGTAATTCATGGTGAAATGTCAATGAATATTGAACACAAATGTCATATGAACATGACAGTTGTAACGCATGAATCCCAATGAGAATACCAATTGGAAAAAGTACTTCCTCACTCTTTGAAATATAAAGCGTATTTCATTTGCCAAATTACAACAACAATGCTATATATTCAATACCAATTTGGAATTCGTTGAATTCCTACAGAGTTGATGTTATTGAAATTTCAATTCTATTTTTTAGTTACTGTGCTTGTCACTAGAGTTTTCTCTAGAGAAAACGATGAAATAAAAGAAATAAAACACGGGAATTAATTTGTTATTTCTTTTGACCAAGAATTGAATTCCAATTCCAAATCCAATTCCTTGGCAAATGAAATACGCTTATAATATAAAACGGGGCGGGGCTAACTTCACACAAGAGTTAGAGGGATAAGATTATGTTATTGTTGCCTGATTATTTTTTTTTAATTTCCGTGATAGAATCCGGGGATAACTTAACATACGTATCGAACCTCGCTATACTTCAATATTAAGAAAGGCAAAATCGTGTCTTGTCATCGTGAGAATCGTTAATTACTTCATACAAAGTCGACAGCGAGTTATGCAAAGAGTCAATGAGAAAATGAATTTAGGTGTAACATTTGTCGAAAACGCCGCAGTTTGAATACACATATTGAAAATTGTATTGTGAAGGCAAATTGCAGTGTTTGAATTTGTTAAAGGATGGACAGCTGAATTTAAAAATATTCAAACCTTATATTCATTCTATTTTGCTTACGTTCTATCGCAGAAGAATTGAAAGCATTCAAGTAACCGAGATTATGACCAAAATTTAGCATTCCATGAAAATATGGCTCGGGCTCGGTTACCTCCGCAACAAGTTGCACGGATTACAAAATATGCACACTTCAAAATTGACGATTTTTCTTGGGCGCGGATTTGATTATTAACATTTTTCTTCGTCACATTTATTCAGTTTACATTTTGGAAAATATTTCAGACATTTCGAAAGCATGAGTTTTTAGCAGTAGAACACCATTCCACAAACTATGGAGAAAAAAGCCCATTAATAGGTTGTCTAAATCAATCAACATCATCGATAACCGATTTGACTGTAAGGTATGAAATTCCAACTTCAAAAATAACCTGAAGTTTGTAAACATTAAATTAAAATTTGATTTCAATTCTTTGTTTAATTTTTATTTTTTTTATTTTTTTTCTGTTTTAATTTAATTTTTGTTTTGAACTGAAGTTTTAAATCTTAAATTATTCTTCAACTCACAAAATAGATTTTTTTATAAATAAATAATTAATAATAAGCAATTCCTGGTGCTGTAAAAGATACCGGAAACTTGACTGTGGAAAATAAGAGATTACGCTACTTGCCGCAAGTGGCAGCACTATCACTAAAGAGAATAAATTTGTTATGTAAACGGAAATTTTGTATTCATTATGTATCACTTTTTTCACTAAATAAAACATAGCGCAATAAAATATTAAAAGTGAAAATGACAAATTGATTGATCTCTTCTTGAATTTAGCAAATATTCCGTCTTTCCGCCTTTTCTTAATAAATTACGATGAAATCTGGATAGTAGTATTGATCAGGGATTTTAAAGCAAGTTTTGGACAAAATTATAGAATCTGTTCGTGCTGGACTAAAGTGGCCATTTCATAACCAGTCCTTATGAAAAGTGGTATCCGTACATTGTACACGATATAAATAAATTTTAAACTGAAAAGAACTCGGCTATTTTTTAATTAAATTTTGTAAAATTTGCATCGTAGATAAGGACAGTTCGGAAAAAATGTATGGATTATAATTTTCACTATAATTTTTTGATTTTATGCGACCATAAAAGTTATTTTCAGTTTTTGGCCAACATCGCAAAAACTTCCGCTAGTAACAAATACTTTCAGTTGTTCTTCTAACAGTCTAGGTCATACTGAGACTACACGAATAATTGAGAGAAAGTTTATGTACTAGAATTTTCACTAGAGTTCTAATCATAAATTTCTCCAAGTTTTTTATGTAGTCTAAGTACCTGAGCTATTAGAAAAACAACCAAAAGTATTGGTTACTAGTGAAAGTTTTGAGATATTGACTAAATACTAAAATACCTTATATAATCGCAGAAAATCAAAAAAATTATGTAAAAATTCTAATCCATAAATTTTTTCCGAATTGTCCCTTTATGCGATGCAAATTTTACAAAATTTAATTAAAAAATAGCCGAGTTCTCTCCAGTTTAAAATTTATTTATATCGTGTAAACCGACCAAATGGCAGAATGGTTAAAGCTTTGGCGTTTGGATCGAGAGGTACCGGGTTCGAATCCCAATAGGGGCAGGATGCAAAGTGAAATGTTGTCAACAGATTACGATCTGTGGTGAAATGTAACACATTTATGACCCTATGTCGGTGTGCAAATCCAATGGGCTGACCCAGCTTCCATGCCAGTATAGGCTTAACATACAGCGGAATTACATAACAAAATAAATTCTCTTGAGTGATAGTGCTGCCACTTGCGGCGAGTAGCGTAATCGTTTATTTTCAGCAGTCAAATTTCCGCTATCTTATACAGCATCAATTTCTGTAAAGTTACAGCTATCGAATGTTTACATTTTTAGAATCAGCCCAAAAGGTTAAAGGAAAGGATTGGGATTATAAACTGAAGTGGACTATGCCAAAGGAGACATTGTAGAGCCAAAAATCATTTAGGATTGTCACTTTCGCAGCATTTTCGTAAAAAACTTGGTCCATGAAGCTATATAAAGTTTACGGAGCTGACTTTTGATTATTTCGAGTCATATCTCGTTTTCTATTGCAATCAAAAGCTTATTATCAAAAGGTGTTTTTGAGAGATGCGTTTGGTTTCAACGTTCAGTGAGCTTTCAATAGAAATAAAAAAGGTGGCAAACTTTTCAAATTTTTCTGCAATCAGATCATACATAATTTAAATATACAATTACAGGTATTAAGAATAACATCCAACAGTAAGAAAAGTTTTTCTCAAAGCATCTCCTGCTTTTTGGATTATCTACATGACTTACATATATGTAAGACACTGATGCATTACAAATTGCGATCAAACAAAATATTGGCAACACATAATCAGATTGTTATTCTGGAAAGAAACCACAAAATCAATAAATTAATTTTCTAATTAGTTTTGGCATAATTTAGGGGGCAATAGTAATATAAAGTATAGAGAAACTTGTTAATTAGATTTTAATGAATCACAAACTAATTAGAAATGAATTAGAAAAACCACAAACACCTTTTGATTTACCATTTAATTTTTTGATAGTTCAAGTTAAATGCAAAAATTAATGATTCGTTCAAAATGATTATGACCACAATGTGTATTTATTGCCGTGTGCAACAATAAATTCTTTGTATAAACATTTTGTGTAAACCTTTTTAAGAGCATTTAGGAGGTGGTCGTCTTTCAATCAAATGGAACATCAGAAACAAACCGTATATTTTAAGAAGCCTTCTTAAGAAGATTAACTTAAAGTATTTTTGCCCTACCCTAAACACAAAAAAATTTACATCTTATTCGAAAAAATTAAAATTTATTCTCAAAATTTATAGCGAAACATTTAAATTTTTCCAACATTAATTCTCGCAAACATTAAAAAATATGTTACATCTCTAACAACCACAGTAATGTAAACGAAACGCCATTAACTTATGCGTAAATTCGTGAATAAATCCTAATAATCGTTCAATCATATTAAATCACATGAAAATGTGAAAAGTTTTTTTTACCATTTCGCAAACACAGAAAAGCTCATTACGAATTTTTTTACGTCTTCCCGCGCGCCACAGTTGTACCAAACATTTGTATAAATATACTCGTATAAAGGTTGTAAGCAGTTGAGAATTATTGCCGGTTGCCGTATAACAAAAAAAAAATCCCGCCTTTCTCATCTGCTACATAGAACGAATGAATAGTCGAGTATTAAGATAAACAGACGTATATAAGAATACTCATAATTTTTAATGTGAAAATATGTCGGCCGCCATTCGTCCACATTTACAACACAATAGAGACCTAAATCGATTTCATATACGATGGAAAACTTTCAATATCCGTCTTTTGTGTATCCGAGGTATGAAGAAAAAAAAATCGTTTTGATATAATCCGTATATATCTAATAATGGAACTCGACTAAAAATCCATCTTTTATTCAAAAGCTCAAAAAAAAACTTGATCCAATAAAAATAACAATAACACAAGTAATAAAATCGGTGGTGGCAGAGCAGTACACAAGAAAAATATTTAGTTTTATGGATTTTCTTTTACCCGCCATACACCCCCATATACAAAACGCATATACGCCCGATTCCTTACCATTATCCCGATTTTTCTTTTTTACGTTTCGAAGGGCCCAAATCTTAAATATTACATTCCATATTATAAATATGCAGGACGAGTTAGTGTACGCCAAAGAAGGGTATAATCAAGACTTTATCTTTTAGTTAACAGAATTACAACAAAATCGTAAAATCCGGAAAAATCCACTTTTTTCCATTTTCTTCGCATATTGTTAGGGACTGTTACACCGTTGCTAAAGCACAGTAAAAATACTATATCCTTTTTATTTTTCATATCGCGCTAAATAATAACCAATTTTTCCGTTTTTAAGTGTTTGATCCTATTTTTCGGTAGTGGCGTATATTCTCCATTTGGTTTAGTTTTTGTAATGGTGTGGAATATTCATAATGGGTTCGACAAAATATGAATTTTGCGTGACTGTGATATTTCGATATTGACGGCATATACGAGTATAGTATATACTGTGTAAAAAGGTAACAGGTAATAAAATTTTGGATTAGTACCGCAAATAAAATTTTGCATCGGGGCACGAGGTGAAACAAATTAAATATTTTGTGTCGAAATGATTAAAATTTTTGTGTGATGTGGTACCAAAAAAAAATTAGTACGTGTAGTCATGTATGGGCTTCAAATTAAAAGGTAATTTTGGGATGTGGAATACCTTTTATCTCAAGTTTTATAATCATTTTCACTATTAAATTAATTGCTCGAGGTCCTATACTCGTAACGTATGATAGTTTCGAAAAACCAAATTATACTTCATCGTACATTCCTTCTAAAAATCCGATTAAAGTTAGTAGATTGCTTTGTTTTATTTAGGGGAAATGTTTAAGCAAGCTTAGCTTATTATTTACCGCCTCTCCAGAGATATTTCCTCTATCCAAACATTAAAACAAATTTGATATCCATCTGCAAAATATAACCATAGAACTTGCGCAACAGTCAAAAAATGGAATCCAAAAATTAACTATAAATAAAAACTCGCAGCTTCGATTAGACACGATTTCGGGACAATTCGTTCAGAGGATCGTCCGGTGGACTCTGGGTCCCTATTTTAATTTTTTTTCGGCTTTCGACGATTTTGATAAAGCAAGCGATTTCCTTGGAGGTTTTTAAAGCGCTTCTAATACTAGGAATGGATTGCGACAAGCCCTAATGTAAGGAAAATTCGTTTACGGAGTCCTCCGGTGGGGCTCTCGTCCTTTTATCGAAAAAACTTTAACTCGAAGAACTTTCTCGAATTGTTGCGGTGGGTTTTCGAGTGTGAGTAATCGATTCCAATGGGTTCTTACTCATGATGGTTCTAAGTAGGGCTTAGAGCCTTTTTAAATTGTTTTTGCCTTGAACGATTTTCATAAAATTTCGCTTCACAGGCTTTCCGAATGCAAGGAAACGATTACAAGTAGTTCTGATTTCCAGAAAATCCATTTAGGAGTCCACCAGATAGGCCGTCAACGTGACGCAACACATTGCATTATGTTGCATGATGTTGCACCAGGTTACATGGTGTTGCACAATGTCGCGTTATGAAAAAGTTTGATAAGAACTGGTGAGGAGTTTTCGAACACCAGGAATTGATCCCGGTGCATTCTTATTCAAGTGGGATTTTAATGCGACACAGGGCCTTTTAACAATTTTCAGCTTAAACGGTCTTGATAGAATTTGGCGGGGCAGGGTTTTCGATTGGAAAGAAACGATTACAATATTGCACCATGTTGCATCATGTTACACTATGCTGCAATGTATTGCACCATGTTCGATGGTGTTGCATCATTTGGCTAGATGTTGCACCATGTTGCGTGTTGTTGCACCATGTTGCGTGATTTTTTACCACGTTGCTTCGGTATTATATTTCTTCAAATTGCGTAATGTTGCACCATGTAGTGATGTTAGCGTTACGGTAACATGTTGTATGTTTGTGTTAATCGTGTCCTTTATAATATATTGGTTGTTATGACTAAAAAAAATAATCGCACATTAAGGAATCTTTAAATATTTGATTAGTGCCAATTTGTAGTTTTTGAAGTTCAATACTATATTCAATTTTTAAATACTTGCAGAATAATGCAAACGTTAATCTAAACCCAAAGCGATCAGGCACTGCTAAACTGTTTGAACCTTTTGGTCTCTTTTGGAACTGCTTTGACTAAATTTAGAAAAATTTTAATACATTCTAAACAGGAAGTTGCCAACATTTTGGTTGATTGTAGTATATGTTAACAAAAATTGTGTAACACTTAAGATGTAACTTAACGCACAACTTAAGATGTAACTTATACCGCTAGTATCATTTTAAATCTTAGATTAAAATATCCGTTTAAAAATCAATGACCCAATAGAATTTGCGTTGTTTTTCAGTGGAGTCGGTAAACGAGCAAAAAGGACTTTCAAGCTGTATTCAGTATGTTCTACAACAATTCTAAACTTTAAACTTCGTGCCAATATAAACCAAGATGCCTGGAGTAGATTGCGATGAGCCCTGATGTACGTAAAAATGTTCTTAGGTTTTTTTTTCTAGGGTCGAACGATTATTATAAAAATCAGTAAGAGGGGAGTTCAAAAGGTTAAGAATTTTTATGAGTTAAAAATTCGGAAAAAAAAATTTTATGGGTTCTCATTTCGGAATGTATTTAGGGGTGCTCCGATTTAGCCATTATGGTTCGTCTTTTTCTATGGAAGGGAATAGAATTCAGATTATATGAGATTAATGAATCTAATATAAATTTAACGGTTAGATTTAATAAATTAACCCAAGTCATTTGTTAACCGATTGGGATACCACTCTCTTTGTATGTTAAAAATAGAGTTCCGAAATGAGTTTCCAGGTGTGATTTTGGAAAATAAATAAATTAAATGGAACGAAAACCTTTCTCAAACGAAAAGTATTAAACTAACAAATGTCACGAAAAATAATCATTTCAACATCACTGGATACTCAATCTACGATACCAACGATTCGGACGGCAAAGCACATGGTGGCACAGGTGAACTTATAAACAGAAGAATAAAATACTTCAAACTCACAAAGCATTGCAAGAATAGTAATTTTTAATATAGCAGATATAATTACGACCGCAGAAATTTTCGAAATTACATTAGAAACTACTACACAAACACCCACACTCACCGAAGAAGAGCGGAAAACTCGACAGCAGTGGCAACAACTAAAATCATCCCGATTAAAATAAAATAGAGTGAAAAAAAATCCGAAAATAACAGCAAACTATTGCCCACTCAGTTGACCACCAGTAAGAAAGTGACCAAAAAGTGCTGAAAAAACTAATGCGTTCTCTGAAAATCTGAAGCTTTCTTCAGATTCACCGCCTCGGCGCGTGTAGCAATTAATAAATACGTTCTACATGGGCATTAGATTCAAACATAAATCCCCTCCCGTTTAATTGATCATTAGTGGAATGAATTTTCGCCCTGTGGAAAATCAGCCTTTAAAATTACAATAAAATTGAGTAAATGTATAATATTTATTTTTGGTATTAGTAACATTTTTGAACTTAAAACTCTGCCAGCATAAGTTTAAAAAATGGGATTTGCGACCAAACGCAACTACATAGTCAATAGCAACTAACTACCCCTATATCACTTTTCAGTCTTGCTCTGATCTTTATTCTATTTGGTATAAAATGATTTAAAAATCGGCGTTTCATTCTGGCTGCCATATATAAATACGCAGTACTGAAACTTTTGGTTATTGGTCGTAATTTAACGATTCATGAGTACGAGAAAGCATTGTAGATGGAACCAACATAAATTCCTTTCCTCACGACAAACTGAGGTAAATACATTTTGCGAAACCATTATTCGATTGGGCGCTAGGAACAAACATGATAAATCACAATTACAAATTACCAATCACACTTTGTAACACTTTTCATTTGTATTTCACCTCTTGTGCAAATTTATATCCGAATGTAAAACTATATTGACCCATTTTTCCAACAAAAAAAAAATATTTTGATTTTAGAAGTAATCGGAAAATGCAACAGTATACAAAATCGAAAAATTTGTAAACTTCAAATTTTCACCTGTCACCTAAGGGAATATATCGTCTGTCGATTAAGGAAAATTTGGTAAATCGTTTATTTACGGTGAATGATTGCATTTTGATTTGTGAATAGTTTTCTCGTATCGGTCCATGTTGTGTATTATAACGATGGAAAATCAATAACGATGGTTTCGTATGCGGAGTATGAGTTTACTAGAAATTATTACATTACACCCTAGACTTGTTAAAATTGGGTGAAATGGGTGTAAAACCAAATATTATACGTACTTTAAAAATAACCTAAACTAAACTTTAAACACAAAATAAAAACAAAATTCTACCTGGAAAGTTGTTTTTCCTTAAATTTTCGGTCGAATTTCTTCTGTATTCGATTGTCTTCGATTGATTTTCCATGTTTTTCTTGTTATCGTGTATTTTTATACATTTTTGTGAAATTGATTGATTACATTTTTACGTAATTTTCTTTTTATAGGTATATTGTTGTTGGTGTGTTGTAAAAAAGGAAAATTAAATTTGATTACAAATTATTTTTGTGTGTTGCTGCTCGTTTTCCTGCCCAAAAATACACTGACTGCTTGCTGTTTTGTTATTTTGGTATGTAAGGAAATTATTTTAAAAGGAACAAGCCATTATGTATCTACTTCTTCTTTTTGTGTGTACGGACGGAGACATGGGGGAGGGTATAATACGAAAGGAACCTAATTTGAATTTCATTGATTTATTGTATATACATGAATTTGTTGTTGGCTCGCCGATCGATTCGGTTTGCTGGAATTGTTTACATGTACAGCATAAAAATTGGTTCAAATTTGAATTAAAACTTTTTTTTTTATTGTTGCTCTTGGTCGTACTGTTTGTATGTACTTCAGGCTAATGTTTGATATTCAAAGCAGAGGGATTAATTTGTTTTTGCCAAATTTAATTATATCAGTGTTTTTGGTAAATAATCAGTTGGTTATCGATTTATTGTCTAATTGGTGTTTTTCGTTCGTGTAGCTTATGCTGCCAGGCGAGTATAACTCATTCTTAAAGATGCAGTTCCCTCTACGCCAGTCAACAGTAAGCCACTGAACAGAAATGTCCTGAATCTTCTGAAAAAATCTTGAGCCACCCCAGTCATGAAGGGTTGCTGAATGGTATGAAGGACGTCTTCAGTTAATTTGAAGCATGAACCATAAATTAGTTGTTCTCTTTAACAAGGCAATAACTTTAGGAACGTAATAAGTCTGGACGAAATCATGAAGATATTCCACGTAAAACAAGTGAGAACTAAAAGTAATTCAAAATTAGCTATTATGTCAAATTCAAATGATCGTTCTATGACCGAAGTAGTCATTAAGCTTGCTTTAGCTAGATAAATCATATGGTTTACAACAACAATAAAGGTTTATCCGAAGAAGAGAGGGAACTTCCCAAACTACAACCACTGACAATAAAAAATGGTCTGTTTTTATTTTAGATAACGAAATAACCTGCCGAACAGTGAAAAAGCGCCACCAATACAACAATATGAAGCGAGACTGACAACCAAAAGTTTACTTTACAATATTTACGGCTCTCTCAATACCTTATAAACATACAAATGTTTTAACGGCAAGATATTCGTTGTAAAGAATAAATACCAATATGGTTCAGTACTTGTTTTCTTTAGAAATATTCTCAAAATCATTTTCTGTTGAACATAAAGGATACAAATTAGCAGCATAACAACCACCCCAGCACGACAATCCATATTCCAATTTAGCCATAACTAGTGCATGGTAAGCTATTTTTAGAACCAGAGTAGGACAATGGTCACAAAGAAGGTAGAAAATTCTGGCAGCCGATGACAGATACTGGTTGCTTGAATTAACATGCGTTTTCCAATTAAGACAAGTGTCCAAGTGAACACCAAGATAGTTAAACGAGTCAACTGGTTCGATAGCAAAGCACTCAGAGTGGCAACCAATAGACGCCCGTTCAGACCTGCTATGATTAGTTAGCCGCGGCAAGATAGACCACACAATTTAAAGAATATGAATTTAGTTTTCCGACTTAAAATCAGGCGATGCTTGTCGGACCATGAGAGTAAAGCTTTTAGATCGGAATTGATCATCGGAATAATGTTACTGGGAGAAATCCCACAATAAGCCAGAGCTATATCTCTGCAAACCCGGTAGAACAACCATGAAGATTCAATTTAAACACAGTTAGAATAAATGAGAAACAGCAGAAGGCCTAATACTGAACCCTGGGGAACACCAACGTCAATGAATTTCGGATCACTATCTAAACTCTCACCGATCTACCATCTAAATACGATGCTAATCACTTATTTGAAACTCCCTTAAACCCTATATCGTACATAATAGAGAGCAGAAGCTTGTGATTAACCATATCGAAGGCTTTAGTTGTATCAATAAATAAAGGACCGAAACTATTACCTTTATTTAAACAATGATTGTATTTAGGAACTCCAACAAGGCCGATATTCTTTATCAAGGTGATAACCATTCTTGAAAAGAGGAATTACGTTGCTGTTCTAAGTCGATTGGGTACAACTATCATCTCAAAGGAAAGATTGAAAATGTGTGCAAGAACGGGACTAATATGCTCTGACATGGCTTTTAGTATATAATTACTCGGGCCAACGTTATCAATTGAGTATTGAAGTTCTAAAGCGCAAATAATTGAAAAAAACCTAATAACTAGACACTGGTGTCATAAAAAACGTTGTCGGATCAAAATCAAAAGGTAAATCGGAACTAGATAACGTGTTGCTAAATCACTCGAAAGAAGTTCTCCGTTCTGTGATAAAATAGATTTGACTATAGTGACGTTTTAGGTTTACAAGTCAGAATCTTGTGCACTAATATCGAGTTTTTATATCACTGCGGCTAGCTGGAAAACGCTTAGAATAATATCTTACGTTTTATTTTTTGATATTCACATTAATTAAGGTGCACATTCTTTTATATTTTCCGCGTAGTACTGCATTATCAGGACGGTTATTTATCTTGGACCGCAGTTTATTCCTTTTATTAATACGTCGCGCAAGGCCAAAGGAGATCCGAAGCTGCAGGCGTTTGATTTTAGAACTACAATATGTGTACCAGCGTTCTAAAATAGTCGAAATATTATCCAAAATACCTCAAGAGCTAGCGATGGATTGTCGATGTTAAAAATGAACCCCCAGTCCATATAAACCAACCTCTAATATAACAAAAACAGATTGAGCTTCTTTTTTCTCGTGGAATTTTGGTTCAAATTAGAGCCTGATAACAGTATCTGAGAAACCTTAAACCATATCTCAATCAAGTGGTGGTCAGAAATTTTTAAGTCCACAGCCGACGCTGTTATACCTGAAAGATCATTAGACCTAAGTCTAGCAAAAAAAGTGGTGAATGCAAGTTGAAGAAAAAGCAGTAACCCGCGTGGAAGTAAGGATTATATAATCAATGCTGCTGCTCGAAAATTCACGAATATCAATGTTAAAGTCTCAAAAAACAAACAGATTTTTAGCCCAAATCCTCGGCTCTTCCCGAAAAAAATCTTTCACAGTTGGTAGATTGAAGCCGACAAATGCATAAAAAGACTTTCTTTTGTGTACAATTGTTTCACCGGTCGCATACTGTTTTGTAAATCAAAACATCATTTTTCTAATATGATTGGGCTTACAGCTGTAATGCAATCTTAATAAGCACTAGCAGAACCCTGCAGTTTCTCGACAAAAATTGAATAGCCGAAAAGATGTTTTACTTAGATGATTTTAAAGTCTTAGCAATATTGAACAAGCAGAACAATAAATTTGTAGATCATGCGGTAATCACCACTTAGCCTCAAATGTCCGAAAAATCTCCGGAAATTTGGGCTCAAATGCTGAACTTTAAAGGAAATTATGCTGAACCATCACTGATTTTATAAAAAACAAAAATCAACATTCGTGATATTCCGCGTTCCATGGGGGGTTGTCCGGGTCGGTATAAAAGGAAAATATTCTTAAAATATATTCTTGATCTATATAAATAATTTCAACAAAATTAGTTCAAACTTAATTTTTTATACCACCACGTTGTCTAACCACGTGGCTTTTGAATTTAGGGCCAACTTATAGGAATGATAGAAGATCGATAAAATATTGCGACATTTTTAAATACATTTACAATTATATGCACATCTATTATCTCACTCCCAAAGGAAGAATTTGTCGCCAGCGCTATTTAATGGATTTATGTACCAAAGTGGTGATAACAAAATTATTTTGCTTCATCTAAGACCTTCTAAACGATATGCCAAATCATTAAATCAAGATGTGAATTTAAAGAACAAGCGCCACGAACAATTATTTTGGGATAAGGTAAATGTAAATGTTTCTATTCTTCAAAACTCAAAATGTTTTTACTGATATCCGCCATTTTTATAGTCTACTACCTGTACGAGAGTACTTCGCGCAGTATTTCTTTAATATCTATATCTGTGTTCCAAACCTTCTCAGATAAACCAAAAATACCTTGTGTAAGTTTTGTGACAGCAGATTTTAACGTTTTAACGATTAATTTCTAACCCGTGCCAAAAACGGTGCATGTGACAATAAAATTGCTGAAAATAAAAATTCTGTTACAATGAAAACCTTTAAACGATATGCCACATTCATTGGTCATCCAAAGAATGATCCTTCAACTTTTGTACATAACACAACTGTGTATTGTACAGATTTCTCATTATCTGGTTCCCTTTTTGATATATAATGTAGCCTGATTGACGAGTAGTGAAGTCGCTGCAATACCATTTAACTGTTGCGTTTTAATTCAAAGTCAGCCATGGGATGTTTTATGATGTACATTTAGTTTTTTCCCAAGAATATGCTAACAATAGCAATGACAATTTACAGCAATTATAGTTAAAAAAAAATTGGCAACCAAGAAAAATCGAAAAAATACCGACCATTCAACTCGAAAGTCAAAGGCAATCAAACTTAAAATGAGAAAACGTGTGGTTTACCTAAATAATTAATTTTTCAAAAATATCTAACAACGATAAAATCAGTTACTATGTTGAGACTATGCGTTTTTCTGAAGATGATAAAGATCGTTATTCTGAAGCTGGGGCATTTATGATTCAAATAGCCGGAGCTAAATATGACGGCCACTAAAAAATTAAATTCATCCAATTCAAATGCGATAATGGTAAAAAAATATATAATTTGATATACTTTTCATATAAGAAATTTGAAATGGTTAAATTTGCTGATTACTAACAGCAATAATACAACACCAGGTTCTTTTATTTTTATCAAAACGCTATTAAATATTTTTCGGAAAAAATTCTTAGTTATCTAAACTTACCTTTTAAATGATCCGGCGGTCCATTATCACCTCCTACTCCACGCATTATATCACTTAAACAATGTTCTATTGATCGCATATCTAATCCATTTCCTAGTCCACTACGATCCTGCGAAAAAATACAAAAACAACAACGATAACATTAATAATGTGACCGAAAAATTGCCAAAATATAAAAAGTTTGATTACATCTCTCCACCAGACCAATTCAAGTTAAATTGAAAAACTTTTCCCACAGCAATCAAATTGCTTTATATAGTCAAAAAGGCAGCAACAATTTTTCACTCAAATGTAAATAAATATAATTTAAAATAATTTATTTTTATCAATTTATTTATTTAAAAATTAAAAATATAAAAATAAATAAATAAATAAGGAATGAAGTATAATAAATATAAAATAATACAAGTGTTATTCCTATTCTAAGAGATATAAGGAAGCGTCACAACAATACAAACATATGAAAAATAGCAATGTACGAGTAGAGCATGAAAATCGACAAAGATAAATAAACATTTTCCTCTTCGGCAGCATCTTTTGTTTTCCTTGTTGTGTACCCAAAAAAAAGTATCAACTTTGTTTAGATAAAATAGAAAGTACAAGAAGAAATTTAATTCACTGACAATTTTTTTTGTTGTCGTCTTCTCGAGTTTGGTATTCCAGATATGTATTTTCCTCAGGGTATTCGATTTATCTAATTCTTCTAATTCTTTTAATCTACTACTACTTATTTATTTATCTGTTTGTATTTCCGTCTCTCCATTTTCTTTCAATTTATAGAAAATCTAAGTACCCTGTACAGACACAGCTATGTACGTAGGTATGTAGTAGCACTGTACTGTGACACAACCACAACACTAAGAACAAATTTTTGGATTTTTTTTTATTTCTTTTCTTGCTTTTATCATTTTCTGAGGATCATCAAATCAAACAGTACACGAGTACAAGATGAATAATAATAATAATAATCTGTACCAAAAGTTTATTGAAAAATATTGTCAAATATGCTGTTGTTTATTTCGGGATGAGTTGTTGAACTTTTTTGTTTTGTTCTCTGATGTTTGTCTTCATTTCTGTTGTTGGTTTATGTTTTTGGGGCACAAAATTATTATTAGCTTGATAAATTGGGTGAAAGGTCTTTTACTGTAATCTAATATGTGTTAAGATGGAATTACGATTGAACTGATTGAAAATATTTGTTAAAGGAACTCAGCTCGAATGCAATATTACTAATAAATATATAAACAAAAATAATGTCAGGAGCTTGCTAACCCTAATAGCCGAGTGTCGTGTAAAAGTACTCGTGCCACAAGCAAATATTAATTATAACATGTAAAAAGTGACGCCATCTCCTATCAAACTATAAGAATACTTTCAGACCGAGAATCGACCTTTGTTTTCAGTTTCCGTGCATTTGAGGCACAATTTACAACTTTAATCATTTAAACAAGCAAGATCTCATGTCCAAAATATACAGGCCAGACAACTGTCAACTAAATCCGTCCAACATCACATACTTAGGCATATTCTGGGATCCAGATCAAGAGACTTCTCATACATAATCCTGAAAGCTATAAGCAACCTGTATGAGGAGTCACTACAAATCGTGTAGAAAGTTATTTGGTGGACCCCCTAAAATTGATTTACCAGGGGGCCAATTAAGGTCGAAAATTGACACACGGGACACGAGACTTCCGTATACGTATAAGGCGCATAATATACTAATTATTATTGTGTGCTCCCAATTAATTTTGTTGTGTTAGTGTGACATTTCATGTTGGTTAGTACCAAAAATAATTGAATCGGGTGAATCGGTTCAAATTTTTGGTGCATTGGGTTCTTACGTGAGACATTTTCCCTTGTTCTATCGATAGGGAAATAAAGATTTTTTGGTTTTGTTTATTATTTATATATCATATTTCATTCGTCCAGCAACATGGTAAGTACGATATAAAATTAAATAATTTTTTTGTTAGTGCAATTAATAATACAAAATTAAATTTTAAAATTATTTTTTTACATATTTTACTATGTGTAATAATAATAAGGCTAATAAAATTTTTAAAATAACTTTTTTATAATATTTTTATCCGCAATAAATTTGGGGAAGCCCCTTTTCCATGTATCACATTTTGTTTTAAATATTTTTTATGCATTTTTTTGAAATTTTTTATAAATAAATTTTATTTTTAGTTATTTTTAATATAATACATATAATATATTAATTGTATTACACATATTTATAATTACAGAACAGAATTACATTTGAGCAAAAATCAAAATTAATAAATTTTGTAGAAGCGAATTTTATAGATCTATTTTCGTTTCAAGCAGCTAGTGGCAATATCAAAAGAACGGAATTGTGGGCCGCAGTAACCGCCGAATTAAACCAAGGCTCACAAAGCCAAAAAACTGTGAATCAGTGGAAACGGGTAAGAAAATTGCATAGTAATTTTTTTTAAATATAAATATTTATTATGTTTTTATTTTTAGGCATGGCAGGATTTAAAAAAAGGTGTCAAAAGAAAGCTTAATAAACACCGAGCGGCGCAAAATGTGACCGGAGGTGGTGAAATTAATTTAGATTTTCTCACCCCGGAAGATGATCAAATTATAAGAATCTGCGGTTTAAATAATTTAGATGGGGACCGTAGCGTGCCCGAAATGGCTTACGTAAGTAAAATAACAATTAAACTACATATAATAAACTTATTTTTATTTATATCTACTAGTCAGAAACCGAAGATGCAACACCACCCTCTCCTGCTTTTTCTAATTTTACCACACCCTCATCATCCGAAATTCAAATTCCTTCCTTTTCATCTAATATCCAAATTTCACAATCCACTCCATCAGAACCTAATCCCTCCCCTCCTATATTACATCAACCTTCCTCATCATCCCAAAATCAAACTCCTTCTTTTTCTTCACTTTTATTAACACCTCAATTGACTCCATCTAATCCCAGCCCTCCTACAGCATCTAATCCCAACCCTCCTACAGCATCTAATCCCAGCCCTCCTACAGCATCTAATACCAGTTCTCCTACAGCACATCAACCGTCCACGATGGAAAGAGGCCCCACTCGAAGTGCTCGACGAGCCCAACTGCGACGGCAACGCATCTCAGAGATTTTGCCCCCAAGAGCACAACGGCAAAGGGATGATCCCCGAAGTGTAAGTATAATATATGCAAGCTATATTCCTAAATAATTTAGAACTGTTTGTTTTTAATAGGAAAGCGTAGCAGTTACATCTGTAATTCGATCACTAAATTTGCAGGAACAATCAGTAGAGTTGCTGCAAAAAATTTTGGACAAACTAAATGAGAGGCCATAATATCCGCCGTTTTATGTAATTTAAATATTTTTATTTATTTTTTTTATTGTAAATACATTTTTGAAGTCAGAATTTAAAAAAAGTTATGTTTTATTTATTACGTAATCATTTAAGTTAAAATTCAAGGTCCCTCTCCTGAATATAGTTAACAATAAATGTGCGGTTTTCTTGTCCAGAATCATCGTCGTCTATATAGTCCTCTATTGGCACGTCTTCCTCGACGATTCCATCACCTTCCTCGATAGGGTAGTTATGTTTAATTAATAGGTTATGCAGAACTGCACAGGAATATATTATATTAGCGGCTTTTTGATGGGAATAGTGTAGGTGTCCCGAAGCTGTTTTAAGACATCGAAACCTATTTTTGAATACGGCGAAACAGCGCTCTACGCCACTCCGAATTTTTGCGTGAGCCACATTATAACGGAGTTCCGCATTTGAATTCGGCCTGCGAAATGGAACCATCATATAAGGCTTTAAAGCGTAGCCACTGTCACCTGCAATAAAAACATGTTTTATTATGTAAAATATAATTTAAATGTTTACCAAAAAGCCATGACTTATTGTCATCACTATTAATGCGTTGCATTAATGTTTTTATGCGGCTACCATCCCATATGTGGGAGTCGTGTGTCGACCCGGGATATCTTGCGTTCATAGCAACAATTTTTAAATTTAAGTCACAAACCTGTAAATATTTTTTGTTATATATTATAGGTTCAAGTAAACATAATATATTAAAATCAAATTACGGTTTGAACGTTTAGTGAATGGAATCCTTTCCTATTCACGTAGGCATATTCACTCCTTTTATCAATGTTTGCGATAGCAATATGCGTACAGTCAATTAAACCAACAATCCCCGGTACTCCAAATTTCTCGGAAAATTGCTGTTTTTTTTGTATGGCCGTCCGTAAATTGGATGGAAACACTATGTGCTTCCGAGCCAGTTTCGTACTAATTAAACAGCTAATGCGCGACACACAAAACGAAACTTTACTTTGGCTCATTACCGCAAATGGATCCATTCCAACACGACGCTGATGGCTGCCACTTGCAAAAAAATTTAATGTAGAGAGCACTTCTAAGTGTAGTGGTATCCGAAGAGAGTTTTCCGGGTCACCCACAAAAGGCGTTAAATCAGCTATAAGCTGATGCACTAATTGCTTCGGTAAGCGATAGTTATCTATAAAACTGTTAAAACGCATATTTTTATATTAGAATAATTTTCATATTTTGAAATATGTATATAACAAATAAAGAAAATATTTGTAAGCTTACCATCGATCGGATACATTGAATGGATCGAGCGTATCGCGCAAATACTCATTATATCGCTTAGTTTTTAATTTGCGATCATAATATTGAAAAGGAATATTCGAAAACATCTTTATATAGTTAAAAATTATTTTATAAAATTAAAAACACAAGAGAAAAGTTTTTTATCACTGACGCACAAAATGTAAATGTCAAAACACGAAAAAAAAAAACAAAAAAATAAAATATGGCGCGGAGACACACACTTTTACATTTACAAATACAAACAGTTTCCGGGTATTTTTGTCCCGTGAGTCAATTTTCGACCTTAATTGGCCCCCAAAATTCAATTCACGCCTTGCAGAACAACAATTTAAATAAGAAGGGTTAGTCGTAGTGCATTTTCGAGATCCAGTATGTCCAATAATGGAAAAGTTGGTTCAAAGATATCGGCTTTAAATACTTCGAATCAAAGGTTACAAACATAATTATTCTATCGAATATTAACTACCACAAAATTGAATTTCACTTCACAAATTCATCGTAACTCCAGTGGGAAAAATAGGGATAATGAATCGCTCGGCCAAATGTAAACCTCAGTTGGGGCCAGATCATAATCAATATTTCATCGATACTAATGACGATTTCGATTGATATTTTCCTGAACAGAAATGAACTACACCGCTCTTAAATGTCATAACAATATATGTGTTTCATCTTTACGATGCACAACAACGAATTAGCATTGCTTGAAAATATTTTGTTTTGACAAGTATAGAAAAAAATGGCGTATGACAACAACGAAAATGGGTTACTCGATCAAAAAACCTGGAGTAAAGAAAATTACTTTGGGTATAGCAAAATATTACCCTTGTGGTATTTTTTTTACAATCGATCATTTAGGGGAATTTCTCTTAGAGCGTGTTTCAATTGGTTTAAATGCCGCATAAAAAGTTAAAAAGTTAAAAATTGTGGTGAATAAAAATGTCAAACTTTTTATCCGCTTCAAGAGCTGATAAAATTTTTATATGGAAAACATTTGGCTGACAAAAATATTTGTTTGTAAACAAAAATTTTCCATGTAACAATTTTGAGAAAAATTGCAATGATATATGTGTAAACTGACCATAATTGACTAATATATATTTAAAAAGTATTTATTTTACATGTTTTCATATTTAAATTTGCTATATATGTTCGCAATTACACATAAAATAAGCAACCATGTTATTGTCAAAATTTTTAACCAGTTGAAACAGATAAAATGTTAAAAAGTTAAAAAAAATTACCACAAATAAATTTTTAACTTTTTAACTTTTTATGCGACATTTAAACCAATTGAAACACGACCTTACAGCCGGATTTAGCATCGTTTGTGAGTTATGAGTAGCAAGGAAACCCATGATGGGATATTAAAGGATGGGCCATTTAAAGTTTGATTACAAAAACACCATAAAATAAATATATGTACATCGTCTCCGATTTTAGAATAAAAAACAATAAGGTTCATGTGGCACCCTCTGCTGACCTTACAGTAAGCCATCCTGTAAGCCCAGTTTGTAACAACTTTTTCGATGATTTCAGCGCCTATTTCGCGAATAACTGTCGCAATTTTATGTTTTAAGGCTGACATTGCCTATGAATTATCCGTATAACATCTATCCTTAACGAGACCCCATAGAAATAAAAGTCCAACGGCGTCAAGTCGCAGCTGCGCGCAAGTCAACTGACATCTCCAAAACGGCTGATTATTTGGTTGTCAGCGTTGATTTGAGGACATAAAAAGTTGGTCAGCATGGTACTGTAACGGTCGCCATTGACGGTAACTGCGTTTCCAGCAGCGTTTTCGAATAAAAATGGGCTAATTATGCCACCACTACAAAATCCAATGTGCTCGTCTGAAAAGATGTTTTTTCGACCAAAATCATCAACGTAATTATGAAGCTAGTCTATGACCCACCAGAGAATTGATGTCTTTTAGGCGAATAATCCGAGGTCTTTGTGAAGTATTTTCCTCAGGCTGGTGCGACTAATAGCCAGTTGCTACTATCGGCATCGGGTTGAGGTCGATGGATTGTATCCTACACTATATGGACTACAGCCGCAATATTCTCGGGAATACAGGAATTAGCAGTCCAAGGTTGGAAACCATTTCTATCATCCAATACAATCCTTTTTTATGAACTTTATTCACTAATTTCACTACAGCGGTTCCGCTTGGCACTCTTTCATAACCCACATTTTTTCAAAATTCGCACGGTTTCGGCTACACAACACTGCCTTTGAAATTAAGTTTTCAATATTTTGAAACGCTCCTCAAGCGAAATCATGATTGATTCGTGACGCGGAAAATCGGCTCATCAGTCTCCGATTGGCTGCGCCAAATCGTTCAAAAAAGTGTTGCCATAGTCTATGATTTAAAAACTAACCAATAGATGCCCCACCCTGTACATGAGAAGGGTGTAGTCACCATCACGTCAGGACGCACTTTCGACTATTTTCAATAGAGGATTTTTGGAGGAGATACCCGATTTTAACGCTAGGACTAAATCTTATATGTGACCTCGAGCATATATGAGACGCAACGCTTGATTGAGCTCTATCCAGTAGTAGTCAGTCCACACTTCTATAAGTGGTGCAGGGCTCTCGTGACTCTACTGAAGAATACTAAAGAGATTCTTGGCGGCAAAATTAAGGAGTTTTTATTACGAGTTGAGTCCCAGAACAGAGGCAGATCTCATATCTACAAGGTGATTTTAAATGAAAATGCTCCATCGTTCCAGGAACAGGATCATTTCTCGAGGAACAGGATGATTCGGAAGGATACCCATAGATGAAGTACATTTGATTTCAAATGCATCGACAAACGCACATTTTGTACAAAAACAACTCGAAAGAGTTTCCTAGACCAAATGAATTCAAACTAAAAATTTAGTAGAAGGCTGTTATGGCTCAGTACATATAGTCGTTTGATTAATGCTGATGACATTGCCATCTGTTGTTGAATAGACGCTAAAGTTTGATTTTATGGAAATTAGCCTCTTTATCCACACGCCGTGTCGTGTGAATTTATAATAAATTGAGAGCGAGATTAATCTGTACCTTGTGCGTGTGTGCGACTGGTGAAATATAGGGGAATTTTTTTTTTGTGTTTCTCGTTTTGGTGTGTGCGATTAATGCGCGGTAGAAATGGGTAGAGTAGTGACGCGCACAAAACAAAAACTAGCCTTTTCATGAAACTCAAAAACTCGATCGAACACTCGTTCGATCGAGTTGTTGAGTTTCATGAAAAGGCTAGTTTTTTAATTTTAAGAAAAGTAGAGTGAAGTCGGATAGACTCTATGCTGTAGTTTTGAGAGAAAAATAAATAAAGTTGCTAATTAATTTTTTATAATATAATAAATTAGATGATTTGTGAATTTTATATTTAAGGTAATAAATTGTTTATGTCTGCATAAAATAG
This sequence comes from Nephrotoma appendiculata, assembly GCA_947310385.1. NCBI lineage: Eukaryota > Metazoa > Arthropoda > Insecta > Diptera > Tipulidae > Nephrotoma > Nephrotoma appendiculata. The sequence goes on along the minus strand of OX371224.1, from coordinate 366,811,102 downwards.
TGGTATGGTAGTAAATACCAGGTTGATTTCATAAAAATGCAAATATTTAAAAATAATAAAGTTCGTATTAGCATTGTCAAATCACAACCATAATTTTTTTTTTAATATTAAAAATCGGTACTAAATGAAGTTTCTCGTTTAAATTAAAATAGAGTAGTAAATCGAAAAGTGATAATGATAAAAGAATCGAACAGTGATCAAAGTGGAAAAATATTTACGGTCGCTCGGATACTATTTAATAACGGTGGTAAGGCCGTAACAGTTAACCAAGGGCGGGTACCACACTGGCGTCGGGTACCTCAACTTACAGGTGAAAAATTGAGGGTATTCGTCCTACGATTTTTGGGCGAGGCAACGTTCAACAAATGTTTACGATTTTGGCAACACAACGCCCAACGATATCTACGATTTTCGGCTGGCCAGTTGAGGCCATTCTAATCAATAATTTCTTCTTTCCCCGTCCTTCTTTTTTGTTTTTTTTATCTTTGGTATAAATTTTATAACAAAAATACAGCACGGCGACATATCCTGGCATTCAGTTTCATTTTTTTTTTCATTTTAAGGTCCCGGATCTATTTTCCGGTTATTCTTGTTGTTGTTTTTCGTATTTTTTTATATTATGAACAATAAAATCAAGTTCTAAATTTTGACGGATCGGTATGTGGAGAGGGGAACTTCGGCGGTCTCACGGTGTCGAAGTGTGAATTGTCAGGGATTAGCTGGAGATCTCTCCGAGTGAAGAGAGGTCTGGTCTGTTGAAGAGATGTCCCTACCTTCTAATGCTGCTTCGTTGTGGCTGAGCATCGGCCTTTCGCGATGGATAGATCATTCGGGGGGCTCTTCAACAGACTGAGTACTTGTCACTCGGGGGGATATCCGGTCGTCTCTGGGTGGACACACTCCGTTATTATTTTATTTATTACGTTCCTCAAGTTCCGTGTAACGAATTATGGGAACATTTAAGTTAATTTCAGAACACGCAAGCCTCAACTTCCCCACGAACCAACACCCTGAGATCTAGCCGGCAAAATCATCGTGAGAAACGTAATAATTTAGAACCTGTTTACTGTATTATAATACTACGTTTTTGCAATAATATGTAATTGTGTCTTTTTAAAGGCTAACTCTAGGAATAAATTGCATAATTCGGAACAAATACTTACTTCAGTGTGAATTTTATTTTCCAATTAGAATTCTCGGTTCCATGTATACAAATGTGCTCTAAGATAGCTTCAATAAGGTAATCAAACATTCCGTATCAGTAATAATAGTTTTCCACATGAAAAGATGGTAACGTGAACAGGAATTTGAATTATATTGTTAGTATTTTTCTGGTATATTAATGGTCATTAGACAGGTGGCAATATTTCCTAAACCAGATATATTTATAATCCATACCATTACCCCAGACCTCACCATTAATTAGATAATATTTTTAAGCTGTAGCAGCATCATCAATTTATTAATTTTTTATATTAGCCAAACCAAAAGTTTTTATCCAGTTAGATATTTTCATAAAAGTCATAAAAATGTAGCAACACAAGCGTATTTTCATGAGTCTGTTTTTAGACAGAGAAACTACTAAATACCACATAAAACTGGAGGCATTACAAAAAATCTAAGCTCAGCAAGATATGGATATATTTAAAGTACAAATATGTAGTGCTGCCTGGTACAGTATATAAAGATCAAAGCAGATATGAACATGTTAAAAAAAATCCGGTTAATTTATGCGGCGACATGAAGTCCATCCACTTTGCGTAAAAATGGGGTGGGTGACGAGGTGAAAATACCCCCCAATAATACAACACATATACTCGAACGTAATACACAAAATTAATTGTTTTCTTTGAATATATTTTCAGTTCATATTTTATGTCGTCATCATAATACTTGTGTAAACTATCTATATACAAAAATAAAACCAAAAATACTATTAAAAAACCACAGCCAGCAAAACAAACAAGTTACGGTGAAAAGAAATTTCTAATTAAACTCTCATTACGATAACGAGATTATCAGATTTTTCATTTCGTGTATAAGCCTTTTGTTCATTTGTTTTTTTTATATATATATACGATTCAACCAAAAATTAGACAACAAGACACAAAGAAATTATCATTTCAACCAAAAAATTAAAATTAAGAAAATCAAAATGGAAAATCTGTTTGAACAAATTTTTTTCATTACATTTGGTTTTCTTGGCATTTAAATAAATAATTTAATGGAAAATTAAAGAAAAATAACACAAGAAGTGTATTCATTGCTGGGAAATTTATGAACATGTACACGCTCGTACAAAAAAAGTAAAACGAGTACCAAAAACTTTATGACTGTCAAAGACTTTTTGTATTTATTGTTTAGCTGTGTGGCGGATATAAACGAAATTTACATAAAAAACGCTTTATTTTTATTTATTTTGCGCCATACAACATAAAAATAGTCAACAAGAGCTTTTTTTTTGTTCGAGTGAGTTTTTATACTGACGAAAATAAACTTTTTGGTCTGTCTCTGTCTGTCGGTCTGTGTGTTGTCATTTTATGATTTTTGATGACTGCACGATAGTGAAGTTTAATTTAAAACTACCCACGTTATATAAATTAACGACTACTATAAATAAAATTGCGGGATAAAATTTTTACGAGATATTTACATTATGCAGTGTGTTGAGCGCATAAAATTCGTGCCAATCAATTTCGGTTGCAGAAAATCATGTATTTTGATTTCTTTATCAAAATTAACATAAAACCAGTATTTTTAAGTTTTGAAATATTAATGAACTCGTTTTTAAACAAGGTGTTTGACAGTTTTATGCTAACTGAAAAAGGATTAGGAATGGAATTGCGACTGATTAAAAAATTGCCAAAGTTCATTTTTACCACGCTTTCCCTGTCCGTTCGTACTGAAATTTTGTAATAAATTTTTCGACCACTTCTAATTATCCAATTTACTTGAAATTTTGTAAACTTGTGTATCCGGTGAGAACACTATCATTCAGAACCACCATGAGAAGAGATAAATTCGATTAAAAAGCGAACGACAGCATATATCAGAATCAAGATCCCCCTGACGAGACGCTAATTCAATTAGAAAAAGATCGTCTGCTCCCAAGCGCGAGCAAAAGATACATCAGAAGTGCGCGCCAATCGATTACAACGAGTCAATTATACAGGGAATGCAGACAGTGTTGTCTCCAGGAAGTAACATGTCTAAGGCGTAGTAGCTTCTCAACAAAATAATTTCCGCAACTGTACCCCCTGCTTTGAAACTGGCAATAAACTCACTGTTACCGATAAATCGAGATTTCCGGGCACTATCTTGTTCAGAATTCTGAGTCGAACGTTTGAGTAAAAATGAGAAAACAATGCTACCATAGCTTCATACTTAATGCTAATTTCATCATAAAGTTAGTCTTGGCCATTTGTTTGCCTTGAACAACAAATAAAAAGGATTTACCAAGGCTTGACGAGACTCTCCATCTGCAAACGGAAACAACAATTTTAGGAGGTGCGTTTAAACATACGGTTAGGAAATTGACAGAAATCTTGTCAAATTATAGTGGACAGACATCTTTACATGTTTAGTACAGCGAAACAAATATGGCCAAACCAACATTTTGGCCCTACACAATACGTAAATTCCTTACAAAGACCCATATATTGCTTTCTTATAGGCTTTCCACTAACGATTATATTGTTTTATGTAAATCGAGTTGTAATTTAAAAAAATTTCATTTATGCGTTCTTTACATAAAATGGTTTATGCCATAAAATGTTCACCGTGTCCTTTTAGTTATTCTTTGTGGTAGCCAAGTATAATTGAATAAGGCCAAATTCTTGAAATAAGCTCGAACAAAGTTCTTGTTAAAATTCCAATTTATGTTCAATGAAAACATGTAACAAAAAATAAAAATTTCACCATAATCGATTAAGGAATTGGCATATTTCAACCAGCAAGGCCAACTATAAAATTCCGTTCATAACATAATTGAGATTAAGTCAGCAAGTCCCACTTTCTTGGATCAAATCCTACAATCTCAATTTGTAAAAAATCGGCAAAGAAATTACCAAAGTCCGATCCAGTATGTCTTTTTTATTTATTTTTTTTTAATACATTTCTAATGAACCAATGGATTTAATGCTCTTGCATTCACCTACTCACACAACTACAGCATAACACCTACACATTGCAAGCTTCATATCTAACTATACACGGACATAGGCCGTGGGTCGGCGCTGAGTTCTGTGCACTCTAACAGAGGGAATTGGTTGTGTGTGTTAACTTCACCGACCGCAATCGATGACAAAAATTCGCTTTTGCATCCTGCCTCTGGTGGGATTCCAAATGCCGAAGCTTTAACCATTGCACCACTTGTCTGCTTTTAATGCCAGAACATCATCTAAACTGAAAGTATTCATCTAGTACTGAAAGTAAAGTTTCATTCAGCATGATCTTATTTCAAAACTTTACTCAAAATTGATGGTTTAATATCAATCGTGTCGTAAATAACTAATTTATACATAGTCAGCTGGGCAAAAATTATAGTTCACTCAGCATGATTAATTTCCAGAAGTTTGTTCAAAATTAGTTTTAGTATCTATATTGCATAGTCATATTTCAGAACTTTATCTGGAAATACAATATACTCCCGGCTCGTATTCATGACACGGTCACTGGAGTTTTATCATGTTGAGTGAAACTCGACTATTTCTTACCGATTACAGTTCCATTCGGTGTTAAGATGGAGAGATTATGGCATATATTCCCTTAGTCGTAGCATTTCATGCGACGTGACTATGGATCTTCCTGGTTACTACATTTTAAAATCAAAATTTGCTAAATAATTTTGTACAAAACTGTCAATGAAAATCTTTTAAATCTTAGTTGGCTGTATTAGTTTGAATAAATCCTATTTATCTGTCGCGTCAAAATTGCAAGTGGTAGCAGTCGCAAGGAATTATTTCATATAAAGCAGCATACTAAGATTTAAAAAACAGCCACAACGACTTCATTAAACAATTATTTTGTAAGTTTCAATTAAATGATCTAGTAACCAAGAAAACAAGTAGTAACATCATATGAAGTGATGCGACTAAAGGTATAGGGGTGTATACTGTGTTTTCAAATCAAACTTTAGGCCCGTTGCACACTTTTGAAAACCAAAACGAGAAGCTGTAAAATGAAAACATAGGTAGCTCACATTAGCCAAAAAACATAGGTAAAGTGTGCAACGGGCCTTATGATCCAAAACAAAATTTTGACTATATGACTCGCATCGCACAGCTAATTCCATTTTAATTATTATATCCCTTTCCTTCCTATATTGATTTACTAAAAACTCTAGTTGTCAATATTTTCATATTTTTTCTCAACATATTATACCTCATTTTGATTAGAAGCCAACTATAATATTTTTAAATTGAAAAAATTTAGGGAATCCCCGTTTTTAGAAAACAATTTGTTTAATAAACCGATCCCAAATTTTAGTACGACAAAACAAACCGAACGCTTTGGTTGTGATATTTTTTAAGTATAAATCTTTATGTTTTATGATAAACTTGATCAATTGGTATGTATGAATGTATGTAAAAATGTTAATTAATTTATTAGATACGACAATTCCTATGACTATTATCTATGGACCTCCAAGATCGAATTGTTGCGGATAGAAACACCGGATTATCGTACCAACAACTTGCCAACAAATTTACAGTGGCGAAATCTACTGTAAGGGAACTATGCGTGAAATTTGAGCTCGTTGTTAAACCGTTCTGGTAGAGACCGTAAACGGAAAACCTCTAAAAAAGATGATGTGATGCTCATAAGAGAGGCTAAGAAAGCCCCAACAAAGCCTGCTAGAGAATTAAAGGAGCAATACAATTTGAATGTTTCAACTCAAACTATTCAACGGTGGCTAAAAGAAAGTGGATTGATCAATTGCTACCAACGACGTAAGCCATTAGCAAAATCAACAAAAATAAACGGCTGAGTTTTGTAGCTAAGCACCAGGGGAAAGTGAAAGAACTTTGGCATTCAATTTTATGGTCTGACGAGTCCAAATTTGAACTGTTTGAGTCAAAGAGGCATGAAAGAGTTTGGCAAGGTTGGAGTGGAGGACTCAAAGATAGATTTTTAAAGAAGACTGTGAAACACGGTGGTAGTAGTATTATGGTATGGGGGTGCTTCTCAGCTAACGGAGTCGGTGAGCTCGTATTGGTTGACGGTATAATGAAGGGGGACGACTATGTGCGAATATTAAATCAAAATTTAACAAAATCTGTGCGTAAATTACATCTTGGGCGACGTTATACTTTTTAACAGAATAACGACCCCAAACACACTTCGAAAGTGGCATCGACATTTTTCAAAAAAAATAAAATTAAACTGCTTAAGTGGCCCCCACAAAGCCCAGATATCAATCCGATTGAGAATTTCTAGTCGATCATCGATTATAATACCCCGACCACTAAAAGGACAAACAAAAGAGAATTTTTGAACTTAATTAAGGAGACATGGGAAAATATTGGGGTAGCGGTCACAGCAAAGCTAGTTGAGAGCATGCCAAATAGGTTGCAAGCAGTTAAAAACGCTAAAGGAGATCAACTAAATATTAATGCTTAAATCCTATGAAATTAGTAGTTAGATTGTTTAGTAAAATGAATAAAGCCATTGAAATTTTATATCGAACTGTTTATTTTGTCGCAGCAAAAATAGTTCATTTTATAAAATTAATTAATTTTTCAAATAAAATTTCACTTATTTTGTTATTTTTTTTATTGAATTTCCAAATGTTGAATGTACGTTTAACTTCATAAATAAATAAGGCTGAAAAAGGAATCTGCTGAAATGTTATGCTAAAAATTGTTTTTTGATGAGCGTCGTTCGGTTTATTTTGTCACATAATGTATATGTTATCAAATTATAATGTTTTTTTTTATAAATAATTCCGATTTAACTGAGATTCGTTAAAATCCAAAAGACATTACAAACTGTCATTTTTTACACACACATTTGTGTGGATTGAACTTCAATTTGAGAAAAAAAAATTGTCTGGCAGGAAAGGGATATCCGCCTCTTGATTCTATTTCAATTTGTCAAATGAACAAATTTTCAATAAAATTATAGTACTTTCAATCGAACTATACTACGTCAAAAAAAATGTTATATATTTACAACAGGCCAGTGTGAACCCATTGTTATCATGCTAGAACTGTATCGCGCAAAATAAAAACATGCATCTCTAAACCCGTTACGGAAACAGTACTAAAGTATAGTATATTTAAAATGGCCGTCGTACTGCAACCTTTGATAATCAAATAACGATTTTAAATTGATTGAAAAAAAAATTTAGTTAAAGCGTTAAGTTTTTAATTTTGCTAGTTATGAAATCTCTATTATTGTATAGAATAAATTCGTTTAACAGAAACATATATCTCGGCATTTGGTTCTTTTATAAATTTTCGTACAATTGTTAAATTATCGAGTATGTACCAAAGAGTCGTTTCTCAATATACCCAAAATCAATATTTCAACATAAATTTTTCAATTGAAAAAAAAAAAATTAATAGCACGAAAAGCTTCATTCTTATTTACATTAAACTTTCTATTTTTATTTATGCATAATTTCCAAGAATATGATTTTTCAAATCTACCATACACAATGTACCTACCATGATAACAATCATCAGTGTTATTATTATTGTTACGTTTCATTGATAACAAATGAAAATGGCTTTTCATTTTGGTATTTGGTATACGTACGTATATGTAACTAAGTAGAAGAGCGTTTATGTTTGTCTATGTTTTACACAAATGTGTACATACAATGAGCTTTTAACGAGTAAATATAATACGAACGTATACCGTACACAAGACAAACTTGGAAATAAAATAAATTTATTGTTAATTATAGTTCGTAAAAATAAAAAATACTTTGTAATTTAAGACATATTAAGTAAAATGAACGAGCGAAAACAAAATAAAATGAAAAAGCTTGAATAATTTTCAACGAGAAAGTTTCCAATAAATTTTTTAATAATAATAATAATTTTCGTTATTAAGAAAAGCTTTGCAAAAGCAAGAAGACATTTTATTAATTTTTTTGCAACATTTATATATATATATTGAATTTATTTAAAGCTTTATTATATTAAAAGTTTGTTGTTCGCAATAAAAAAAAATGTGTAAGCTCAAATTTCACTTTTGCTTCACACTCAATATGTGTGTGTCTGTTTAAAATATGCGTTGATTTTCATTGTTACCAGTGATATGCAGATATATGGCGCCATCTCTTCCAAAACTACATAACTATAAGAATTGACTCGGGTTATTAGTTGGTACAATAATCGCTACTATTAAATCATGTATTTAATTGGTTAAGACAATTAATTCATAATTTTTAAAAATGTAATTCTTTGTGTGATTGCTATACTTTTCATTGCAAAAATTGAAAAATTTCCTGTGAAAACTGCTACTTCCGGTACACAGATTTCCACCACATTTCGCAAAGATATTCCAATGTTTTCAGAAAGTTAAAGTATGAAGTGCCATCTAAATTAGCCAATCCGTCTGGGCTTAGACAACTAGTCTGCACGACACTACAAACATAGAAATTTTTGAAACATACTTTTTGGATTTCAATTGTATAACGAATAGTAAATCTGCAAAAATTTCGGGGTCAGACAGTAAAATTTCCGGCTATGACACGGAACGAAATTTGTCTACTTCTAATACGTTCGCAAATTTAATGATTGATACCGTTTGGTCATGGCATGCGTAACTGAGAATTGGTTAATAAATCTTTATGTATGTGAAGTTAGCCTAGAAAAATAAAATAAAAATCGACGGGTAACACTAGAACTGCATTCATATATTAGCCCAGAATTTAATATAGCAAATTCGATCAATTAAAATTGAAATTATATTTTAAAAGAAATAAAATAGACTAAATAATAGATCGAAATTGAAATCAAATTTTTATTATTAAAATACTAAATTCACAACTAAAATGAGATAAACCAATAATAAAAGTTTAAATTAAAATAATTGAAATGACTTAGTACCGTATAGCAAAGTGGGTGAGGTAAGCTCGTTGCTTCTCGGTAATAACTGAAAATTTTCTACGACTGAGCCCATTAACGGAATGTATTCTATTCGACACCAAGTGGTATTGATAATCTCTAGAATTGTATGGATCATTTAACGGATAAGTGGTGCAGTGAGTAAAGCTTCGGCATTTGGGCCGGACGGTACTGGGTTCGAATCCCACCAGAGACCGTATATTGTAATTGTGTGAATGGGTGGTGTTGTGTGTGAATCAAGAAAGGCTATTAATTGATCTTCAAAGGACATTAAATCCACTGGATAATTACAACTTTGTTTTGTACAAAGAAGAAGAGATTCGGCCTGGACTGTCCTATATCGGAAGTGTAGTGTCTTGTTTATATATAATATCTAAAGAAGTTCGGCCTGGATCTAAATTCTGATCAAATGACGAACTACAATTTTCTGTGGTTGTAAATTATGTGAAATGACAATTTGGTTGTGAGTTCTAAAAAGCAATGCTGAGTAGAAGACCTTCTAAAATGTCACAAAACTGTTTGTGACAAATAGATAATTGTTGGGGACTTTAAATTTTCTTGTAAAATTAGTGTGAAAACAATTTCTTCTACTTAAAACTTTTTTCATAAATTGGGACATCCCAATGATTTTTGGCTGAAATCGATCAACTGGAAGTATAGTGAAGAATATCAGAAAAATGATTATAAACTAAAACATTCTAAATTAAATTTGCAACAATATCGGTCCAGATCATTTTTCCATAATTTCAGCAGAAATATCGACGAAAACTGTATTCAACAAAAATCGACTCTGTACAGCCCAGACGAACTGATTAATTGCGATGAAACTTCAAACTTAAGGTTTATCCACAAACAAAGAGATCCCAGTGAAATTTTGGCCGGAACCGGTACACTGGAAGTGGCAGCTTCCATAACACCTTTTCCCTTTTTCGGAAATTTGATTTGGCGATTTTTGAGAAAAACTATTTTTCTAACCTTTGGTCTCTGTACTGCTCAGATGGGCTGCTTGATCGCGATGAAATTCATACCTAAGCTTTTCGCACAAATTGGGAGACCCCAGTGAATTTTGGTTGAAATCAGTCCACCGAAATTAACAGGTTTCATAGGAGCTTTTGATTTTTTCCACCATAAGTTACAGTTGCAATAGGAGATTTTTCGATTGTTTGCAAGTATTTTGAGAAGATTATTATTTTTGAAATTTTGTAACAATACTAGCTCAGATCACTTTTCAAAATGACGATTTTTGCCAAAAATAATGCTTTTCAGTAAAAAATTTGGTTAATATTAATTCATACAGGTTGACCAATCACAATCAATGAACCCATATGAGCAGAAACTTCATATTTAAGATTTTTTCATAAAGTTAAAAACTCAATGACTTTGCCCAACATCGATCCATGGGAAGTGGCAGCGTCTATATGAGCTTTATTGTTTTTCGCAAATATGTATAGCATTTACGGAAAAACGATTAAAATAAAAACATTGTAAATTAAATTTCAAATAAAATTAGTTCAAATCATATTTTAAATTTTACCGAATTTAACGAGAAATGAGACGATGAAAAAAAAACTTTATTTCACCAAAATTAGACGTTTCCACAGACCAGGCGGAATGACTAGTCGGAATAAAACTTCATACTAAACTTGTTTCCATAAATTGGAAGATATATGCAAATTGTGGTGGATATTGTTTACCAAAAGTGACAGGACGTACGTAGAAGCTTTCTCAATTCTTGCAATGAAGATTAAATTGTTGACAAGGGTTAACCTTGCTGGTTTTTCTGAAATTTAAGCAGCAACAATGATTTTTGATTATAAAACACCATGTTTATCACAAATCCAGTAGGTTAAATTATTCATATCTATGTACATTTGTCGCAAAAAACGCGGGTTGGCCATAACAATTACACTTATCCATTATTGTTCATTGGGGCACTATTGCGTATGGAAAATCTGCAAAAATCGTAAGGCATAATTTATTTTAATAAATGAAAAACGATTAAAACCAACACGATTGTAAATTAAATTTCAACAATTTGTTCAGATGATCGCCGGAAATGATGAGTTACAATTCGATAAAAAATTATTTGACCAAAGTTCGGCATCTCTCCAGTCCAGGTGGATTCATTGATCGGGGTGAAACTTCATACTTCAGATTTGTCCATAATTTGGAAGACTCCAGTGATCTTTGACAGAAATCGGTCTACCAAAAGTGGCAGCTTCCATTTGAGCTTTTTCGTTTTTTGAAATATTAAAAAAATATCATTTAAGAGAAAACCGACTAAGAACTAAAAGAGTCTCAAATAAATCTGCAACAATACCGGTCCAGATAAGTCCAGAGATCCAATTTATTTTTGGCATGCAAATCTGGTGGGCTTGCGATTCAAAAACAAACTTTCCTTTGCATGAAAAATTAGCATAGGTTGAGAAGAAGCAGCCGAATTACGTGAAGTGAATCTAGGGGAAAGTGTTATGTCGCAACTCGCAAAAACGTATAGTAACAGTGGCCGCACAATCATCACTGATATTTTTTTCACAACATTGGCAAGAACTGGCAAGCGACTGGCCAAACTTGGTCTCAAATTCGTCGACACAATTTAATCCAAAAAAAAAGTACCTCTGATTAAATGAGAAAGCATCTTCGTCGTCCTGTTCTTTCATCTTGTTTTGGATTTCATGACGATTTGGTTTCAATTTGCAGTCACGTGTCAAAAAAAAATAAGTATAAGTGAACTCACTTTTTAGCGTGGATTACACAAAATTTTGTCAATTGCACGATAACAAAAAGGTGGACTTTTGCAACATGTTGGATTTTGCATAATTGGCTGCAAAGAAGTCGATACCAACAAAAGGCGTGACGCTAGATGAAATTTAGTAGTAACGTTAAGTAATACATTGAATAGACTAAGTACCCATACCATGTTGAATGTAATTAATAAGTAAGTAAAAGAAATGATACGTAAAATGAAACATAAAAAATTTGTTCCACATTTTACGATTTTTTTTACCTGCGAAACACATGTGCAACCCACTGAGAACAAAAAAATACAACACCAGTATATAAACGAGGGTTGTTTGAAAAGTTTCCGACCTCAGCATAAAGACCGGTCAGTACCCGTCAATAAAAATGGAAAGAATGTGTTTGCGTATGCATTGAAATGTACTAACCGAAATATCAGCCATTTTGAACGTGCAGTTATTGTTTAACATCGTTTGAATGAGTCGATGTGAGCGTTTTTGTGAAAAAGGAAAAACTCGATTATCGAGCTTTAATATTTTTTTTTTGAAAAGCAATACGCCCAAGCAAAACAAAACCGAGTTGGATGCTGTGCACGAGGACTCTGCACCATCGTTAACCACTTTGAAATTTTGGGTTCGGACGTTCATTACCGAGTTTTTGTGTGGCGATCTCGGAGACGTTGCCTTCACATGACATACTCAGCTAGGTGTGCCAATCAGTACAGAACTTAAATCAAAGCGCCCGTTCGAAAACTATGAACATTTATTTTTATTACTCGTTACAACGAAACAGTGTTAGAACTTATGAACTACGAGGAAAAAATATTTATTTATTTATTTTTAAATGCTTATTCAAAAACTGGACTCAGAAATATAGGTTCTAATTTTAAAAAAAACTAACAGTTTGAAGGGCATTCAAGATCACCACTAAACTCCCCTCTAATCACTATCATTATTATAAGCAATTTTCTTCTAGGTTACACCGTTTCCGAGATAAAAGCCTAGCATTTAATAAAAAACTCGCCCTCTGTATACGTTTGTGGTAATAGAAAGTCTGGTGTTGGTCATAAAAAAACTTATTTATGAAGTATTCCAAAAAAATAGTTTATAAGCGCTAGGTACTGCCCCAAAGTTATTAATATCTCAAAAAAATTGAAACACTTAAAAATTTCAATCGATGGCAGTTACTTCGGTACTGAGCCTGACCCGTGTCGCAACGTTGGAAAATAACTTTATATGGGTTCGGTAGTTTTGCATTTGTCCTTTGGTTCAGATCATATTGGCTGTCAGCCAATTCAGATCAAATTGGCTGTCAATATATTTAAATTATTGTACCCCAAACTTAATATTTTATAGAAACTAAATGTGGTTTAAATATGTTTGATGAGTAATTTAACAACTTTAAAGACAGGCATCTAACGAATTTATTAAAATTGCAGTCCAACATTTTATAGTGGCAGTGAAGTCTCCAATGTTTTTCAAGATATGATTTTAGAAAGTTATTATTTTGGATCTTCCATGTGCTAATGGCAATGTAATTTCCATGAAATTATTTAATATATTCGATAGCAAAAATTTAAGCTTTTAATAATTTGTGAAAATTGTTTTTGTATAATTTTTACCAAACCCCCTGGATTGCTTAACTTTATGAACCAACCAAACTCAACAATTATTAATTTTGTTTGATTTTGTTAAACAAACCACCTCGTCTTCCGATTTCGAAAAAAAAATCTTTACAGACAAAAGATTGTATCCTGCTGATTCAACAAAATATTAGAAAGGTATACTCACATAAAATTAAAAAAGCTTCCTAATAAAAAAAAATTATTTAATTTTATATCTGACTATTTAAAAATAATAAAAGAAAATAAAATAAAAATAAATTAAATAAAAAAATTTACGGAGCTACAAAGAGGAGTATAGCTGCTGAACTAGGTTCACACATACCAACTGAACGCGATTTTATGCTTTTTTACAGAGATATGTAAATTAAAATGAATATTTTAAAAAATTGCTCGAGCATAAAAAAAAAAATTTATTCGTTATTTTTAATTAAAATCAAACAACAGGTACTTTAGAAATTTTGGGATAACAATAAAAATATATTTGCATGTTTTGGGAAAATGGAAATGGAATACATAACAGCAACAAAACATTTGTGTATATAAAAATTATCATATACCAGCAATTATAGCAAAATGATTTTTAACAAGTTATTGTTGATCATTTACGTATATTTATTTTATTATTACTATTATTATTGAAATGAAAATATAAAGTTGGAAGCTTAGTAGTTATAACGCTTTTATATAATATTTATTGCACGTTGAAATTTTCTACATTTTATTTCACGAAGTTATCCGCGCTCGATGCAAGGCGCTTAACGCAAAACATAAATTTTTTATACGTGCATCGTGTTTTTATAAATAATTATAAATGACGTGTTAACGTTTAAAACTGTAGTAAAAGTTTTATGCAAAAACCCATTTTATAATCATGACGATGATGGAGATTATAACTCCAAGCCCCCTACACCATCAAAGTACCTATACACAATATTTTCTTTGATTTATTTTAACAACAACACTACATTTTATATTCACTGTAGTTCTCATTTGAAAATTGATGAAAGCACACAAGTACAAAGTGGAAATTTTATTTGTTTCAAAGTTTCATTTTTGTTTTATATCATTTTGTGCTTGTGCTGTGTCTCTAAAGAATACGATATAAAGGGAAAAGGCAGGAAACAAAACTAAGATAAAAATTAGCTTCAAAGACAATACATATATACATATATAGGGGGTGTTCGGGGTGTATTATAGGAAGACGACGAAAATATATCACCAAACTATATATATTTTTTCATTCGCTAGTGTAAATATATAGGTCAGGTTTGAATGATAAAGAAAATAAATTATAGGCATTAGGCAACACAAACAGCATAAAGAACTCGTATTTTATATATCGCAAAGCATACGTACAGCATAATGCAAAGAAATAATTTAAAAACGTTCTCGATCGTTTTTCTCTCATTATTATCGACAAATTGAAATATTCAACTTTTTTTTTGTTGTATAGTTGTTAGTCAATCGTTGTTGAAAATAAAACAAATATATTTGCACAAACTTTTCTAATTATTCAATCAAGCTTGTCAATTTTAATATAAAATTAAATGAAAGCATAAAATAATAAAACGAAAATTAGTTTATTGAGTTTTAGGTATAGAGGAATATACAGCAGCAGCGTTCTGAATTGTATATATCAGATGTAGACATTAATTTAAAACTTTTTTTGTTTGTTTGTGATTTTATGGTAAATTTGTTGAAATGATATACGGGTCAATTTCAAATATTGTTTGGATTTTATTTGGTTCAATAAGCTGAATAGTTTTTATTTAATTTTTTTTTTGTTTGTGAATGTTTTGACAGTGGCTTGATACGCTGGAAGTTACTATGTATTTACTGTGTTGGAACCCGAGGATTTAATAAACTTCTGGGTAAATATGTTTACTAAACTTTCCATTTCTTTGTAACTTCTCTTTATAAGAACTAATCAAAGTCTATGGATAAAATATGCAAAAGATCCTAAATTTTTATGCCTTTCAATGAAAGTAGGTAATGCGTCAGGTTGCATAGTGTTCTGAGTTTTTTTTTTCTAAGTGAAAGTTTTTTATGCGATCCCTACTCACCGCATAAAATTTTTTTTTAAATGTGTTGGTAAAACTATTTTAATACCTACTCGTGAAGTTTCGGAAGATTTTTTGATGCGTTTTTTATGCGGTCCCTATTACCGCACAAAAACAGATTTGATTGTATAACATAAATCTAAATAAGAATGGCTAGACCGATTTGGCTCAATCTTTTTTTGTTGTATTTGCAATTGCGAGAAGATGGCTCTAACGAAAGCAAATTTTGGGAAAATTTACCGGAAAATTCGGAAAATCGAAAAATGATGTTTTTCAGCTGAGAACGACTGAACCGTTTTGGCTCAATCTATTTTTGTTGTGTTTCAATTGCCAGGAGACGGTTCTTATGAAAGAAAATTTTAGGAAAATCCACCGCAAAATTCGGAAAATCGAAAAATGATGTTTTTCAGTTGAGAACGGCTTTTATGTATTTCAATACCCAAAATGGAATAAACATACAATTTGTACAGATCTTTTAGCAGTTGTCCCCGAAATCGTTCCGAAAAATTGGAAATGGTGTTTCTTTTTTACTGGAGTGAAGCAGTGCCCACCCAGTAGAATGTTGAAGTACCCTAACTGGTGTGGATTATTAGGAGGATATATTTTGAAGCAGCTTCCTGAAACACTACACAAGTATTTAACGAACGGAAGATTTATAAGCAGCGCTTCATATGTAAAATGTCGTTAAAATAAAGATATCTCTGTATAAATACTTGAAAAATGTTGTTGCTGCGTGAAGTTGAAGAAAGGTTATATTTCTCTTGGCCACTTAGCTATTGGCACAAATTCGATGTATTTGCTGCTTGGCTGGTTATCATACAATGGCTATATGCATGCATGTCGATCGTGCATGTTTCTGGTGCACTTCAGAGCAACTGCAAACTTATGAAAACGATAATAAATCTAACTATGAGTTACAACCATTTTATAATTGGCCCTGTAAAATGAACATACAACTTTTGGAGAACACTATAAACTGCACCCTTATTATGAATGAGCTTTGATGCTCAAAATGGGGTGTGCGGTTTTGCAAAATTGTAAATTGCATAAAAATAAATAAATAAATAAATATCAAATATCAAAAAAAAAAAAAAAAATAACTGATTTTTTCAATCTATTTTTGTTGTATTCGCTATTGCTAATTTTGGGAAAATTCACCGAAAAATTCAGAAAATCGCAAAATGATATTTTTCAGTTGCGAAGGGTTTAACAAATTTCACTCAATTTTTTTGTTGTGTTTGCAATTGCCAGGAGATGGTTCTTACGAAAGACAATTTTTGGGGAAATCCACCGGAAAAGTCGCAAAATTCGCAAAATCGAAAAATGATGTTTTTCTGTTGAGAACGGCTGAACCGATTTGGCTCAATCTGTTTTTGTTGTATTTGCAATTGCCAGAAAATGGATCTTACGAAAGAAAATTTTGGGGAAATCTACTGGAAAAGTCAGAAAATTCGGAAAATCGAAAAATGATGTTTTTCAGTTGAGAACGGCTTAACTGATTTGGCTCAATCTGTTTTTGTTGTATTTGCAATTGCCAGAAAATGGATCTTACGAAAGAAAATTTTGGGGAAATCTACTGGAAAAGTCAGAAAATTCGGAAAATCGAAAAATGATGTTTTTCAGTTGAGAACGGCTTAACTGATTTTGTTCAATTTATTTTTGTTGTGTTCACTATTGCCAGGAGATGGTTCTTACGAAAGAAAAATTTGGGGAAACCCAACGGAAAAATCGGAAATTTCGGAAAACCGAAAAATGGTGTTTTCAGTTGAGATCGGCTGATCTCAAGAAAGAAAATTTTGGGAAAATCCTCCGGAAAAATCAGAAAACCGCAAAATGATGTTTTTCAGTTGAGAACGGCTGAACCGATTTGGCTCAATCTTTTTTTGTTGTGTTCGCAATTGCCAGGAGATGGTTCTTACGAAAGAAAATTTTGGGAAATCCCCCGGAAAAGTCGCAAATTTCGGAAAATCGAAAAATGATGTTTTTCAGTTGAGAATGGCTTAACTAATTTGGCTCAATCTATTTTTGTTGTGTTCGCTAATGCCAGGAGATGGTTCTTACGAAAGAAAAATTTGGGGAAACCCAACGGAAAAGTCAGAAATTTCGGAAAATCGAAAAATGATGTTTTCAGTTGTGATCGGCTGAACCGATTTGGCTCAATCTATTTTTGTTGTGTTCGCAATTGCCAGGAGATGGTTTTTACGAAAGAAAATTTTGGGAAAACCCAACGGAAAAATCGGAAAACCAAAAAATGATGTTTTTAAGTTGAGAACGGCTTAACCGATTTAGCTCAATGTTTTTTTGTTGTATTTGCAATTGCCAAATTTTGGGGAAAACCGGAAAATTGCGAAAATCGAAAAATAATGTTGACGATGAAATTTTCAAATCAAATTTGCGATGTTTTGATTAATCATGACGGGGGACCTGAAATCGCCCATTGTCTTTTTCTTTTCGATTGTGCAAACGCATAATTTTTCTTGCTGCCATTAAATTGGAAATTTGAGTATTAATTCACGATTTTATGATATTTGAACTGTATGCATTACATCCATAAACGGTACCATTATTACAATCATATGAAGTTCGGT